>CM068361.1:8293192-9033192 GCA_034769755.1 Odontamblyopus lacepedii | reverse complement strand
TGCCTCACCTACTCTATTCAGAATGTTTAAATATGTTTGTCTTATTTTGTTTAAACCTTACGGATACAGTTTAGTCCTGTTTAAGTCCTGGTTTAGTCCTGTTTTAGTCCTGCTTTAGTCCTGTTATAGTCCTGCTTTAGTCCTGTTTTAATCCTGGTTTAGTCCTGGTTTAGACCTGGTTTAGTCCTGTTTTAATCCTGGTTTAGTCCTGGTTTAGACTTTCTTCTTGCACATTTAAATTTACTTTGCTCCCACGATGAATCTTCTGGTGATTTGTCTCATGATTAATACTGGTTTAATCCTGGTTTAATCCTGATTTAGTCCTGGTTTAGTCCTAGTTTAGTCTTTGGTTTTATTAATTTGAATTGATGTTGCCACCAAAATGAATCTTCCTGTGATTTGTCTCAAGATTAACCCTGGTTTAATCTGAGTTTAGTCCAGATTTAGTCCTGGTTTAATCCTATTACTTTTGTAGGTCAACCAAAAATTTGGATTTAACCCAAATCTTGTCTGGAGTCTGGATCTAGGTTTGGTTTAGTTGTACCGTAGTACTACTGTAACGCTGTCGTGAGTTCATTTAGTCTAGTCCAGGTTTAGTCTTGGTTTAGTTTCTGTTTCTGTCAGATTTTACTCATTTTAGTTGTGAAAACCCTGACCTACTGTCTTTGTCATTTGTCTTATTTTGCTTAAACCCTCCGGATCCAGTTCGGTCCCCCCCGGTGCTTTCTTCGCCCCCCTCGGTCCAATCAGAGCGCAGTGGGCGGAACTTGGTCCGACCACAACTATTTCCCTGGTAACTCTTGTCTGCGCGGAGTTCGCTTGCAGTCTTCTCGGAGTCGTCTTGTCTTTTTCCACAAACTTTTCATCGCGCAGGAATACAAAAGCGACACCTCAGCGCTTCGTATCCGACCACATCCCCAGGAACCACCGACTTTTGCACGACTACTCGCAATCTTTCGGAGTATACCCCTGTTCCCAATTTTTTTTTTCGCCCCCGAAGAAAGTGCTCGTTACGCGTCTTCTGTAACCACGGACAAGTTTCGCGTTTTTGCTGCGTTCGTGCGTAAAGGGACACGTCTTGGCTGCGTTTTCGGTAATCTTGGCTCCTTTTCGGATCGTTCGCTGTTGTATTTGGAGTCGAAATGGCTGCTTTTCGGCTTTAGCTCCATGTATCAACCTTCTTCGAGCTACTGTGGCCGCTGCGACTGGATACGACGAAGGCTCCGTGCGTAATCATCCACCCGGGGGTCAATGGAGCGACAGTCCAGTTACATTTCGCTCTGGCTGCAACTGGAACTTTGTGCCATGGCTATCCTCCTCACGAAAGGTAACGCGGGGTTGAATCGCGTTAGACTTTGCACTGTTGATTTGATGATGGGGCATCTAGGGGCATTTTGAGTGGCGGAGACGCGTGGAGGGAATCCCGGTTCGTGTAAATTGTCCGTTACTGTTGTTACCTGGTAGTAAATGTTTCATTCAACCAGTTTAAGTACCAGGCTTAATTTTTAAACATGTTTAACAATTGCACAAAATATAACTAGTAGCCTAAAAGTTCAAAAATACAAACTTTTAAAATCTAAAATCCGTTTACTTGAAACTAGTCACATATTCGGACATTTTGGGTTAATGTAAAAATAAAACGTGCTTATACCTAATATAATAAAACATATTATAGTAACATTTAATTCTGGGGTAAAATAAATCTTTAGTGTCAAGAAAATCACAAAAGTTTACTTAGTTTTAAAAAGTTGAATGAGTTGGACGCTTGCGTAAAAGTTGCGTAAAAGACATTCGACATTCTATTTTATTTTATTTTCTATTTTTTCCCCCCAAAATCTAGGTTAGTAACGATTAAAGTATAGTATTAAGTTTTGGCAATTTTAAGAGCGTTGACTACTACTAGGTTTTTTTCTCAATGAAGCAATCAGCAGAACTTTCATCTCCACCATCTTCTCGGTTCCTCTGGTTTCTCTCACTGTCCCGCTCGCTTATCTCTCCGGGGCCGTGGTTCATACGAGACTGCGCCGGCCCCTGAAGCTCCAAGCGCCCGTTCTCCTCCTCCTCCTCCCCTCGCTCCTCTCTCCCACAGCGGGGCCTCTCCTCTAATGAAATATTCTCCAAATGACCTGGCTGGGCCCCGCAGCTCCAATCATTCACAGGGAAAACACTGATCTGATGACCGCGCTGCTGCCGCTCTGGAGGCACAGAGGGAGAGAGGGATGGAAGGAGGGAAGGAGGAGGAGGGACCGGCTCTGCTCCGGCTCTGCTCCTGCTCCGGGTCCGCTCCGGCTCTGCTCCGGCTCCCTGGAGCTGGAGGAGTTACAGGGTTAGGTTAGATTAGGGCCTGATTTAGTCCTTGTGTAGCCTCCAAGTTCTGGTTTAGTCGTAGTTCTTGTTCATTTTAAATAGTGTCGTTTGCACAAAGTTTAGTCCTGGGATGGTCTGGTATAGACCTGGTTTAGTCCTGGTTTAGGCTTTGCATAGCCTTCAAGTTCTGGTTTAGTCCTACTTCTTGTTCATTTAAGATAATGTTTGCATTTAGTTTAATTCTGGTTTAGTCCTGCTTCAGTCCTCTTATAGTTTTGGTTTAGTCCTAATTTAGTCCTTGCATATCCTGTAAGTTTTAGTTTAGTCCTAGTTCTTACTCGTCCAAGATAGTGTTGTTTGCATTGAGTTTAGTCTTGGTGTAGTCCTGGTGTAGTCCTGATATAGTCCAGGTATAGTTCTGGTTCAGACCTGGTTTAGTCCTTGCGTAGCCTTGAAGTTCTGGTTTAGTCCTAGTTCTTGTTCATTTAAGATGATGCTATTTGCATTGAGTTTAGTCCTGGGATAGTCCTGGTTTAGTCTTTTTTCTTGTTACTTTAGGTTGATGCTGCCGCCACGTCGAATATGCCTGTGATTTGTCTCAATATAGTCCTGGTTTAGTCCTGGTTTAGTCCTGGTTCAGTCCTGATATAGCCCTGTATAGTCCTGGTTTAGGCCTGGTATAGTCCTGGTTTAGACTGGGTATAGCCCTGGTTTAGGCTTTGCATAGCCTTAAAGCTCTGGTTTAGTCCTAGTTCTTGTTCATTTAAGATAGCGTCATTTGCATTGAGTTTAGTCCTGGTTTAGTCCTGGGATAGTCCTGGTTTAGCCTTTTTTCCTGGTACTTTAGGTTGATTGCTGCCCTTAAGACGAATATGCCTGTGATTTCACTCAAGATAGCCCTGGTTCAGTGCTGGTTCAGTGCTGGTTCAGTGCTGGTTCAGTGCTGGTTCAGTCCTGGTTCAGTCCTGGTTCAGTCCTGGTTCAGTCCTGGTTCGGTCCTGGTTTGGTCCTGGTTTAGTCTTTCTTCTTGTTAATTTAAGTTGATGTTGACGCCAAGCTGAATCTTCCTGGGATTTGTCACAACATTAGTCCTAGTTTAGTCTTAATTTAGTCCTGGTTTAGTCCTGTTGCTTTGTAGCCTCAGCCAGTAATTCAGTCTTATCCCAAGTCCTGTTCTGAGTCTGGATCTAGGCTTGGTTTAGTTGTACTGCAGTACTTCAGTCATAGTTCATTTGGTTTAGTCTTGGGTTGGTTTCTGTTTCTGTCAGATATCACCTGGTTTAGATTTAAAAATCAAGTTTTTCTACCATAAATTGTCTAAAAATATAGAAAAGTGTGGCTTTATAAGTTATTATGGGACGCCATTATCACGTTTATAAGTTTGTTTTAGAAGAAATGTTAATTCTAGTTCAACAAATGAGACTTAATTTCAACAGTGGTTTAAAAATATGTCTGTTTGCATCTTCTTCTTATACCGAAATGCCATTCCCTTAAAGCACAGAACGGGCCAAACCAAACGGGCCAAACCTCCAGCTAGATCCTCCTGAACAAAATCTAGAGAATATTCCCCCAATATGGCAGCCCAATTTGCTGCAGTAGGTTTGAAGGATCCGTCATATTAATCATAAATTCCGTCTTGGTTCCAGCTCGAGGTCTTCTTACCAGTTTCATTCAGTTAAAGCAGTGCGTGCAAACCTCTCCTCTGCCTCTCCTCTCCCTCCTTCCATCTCTCTTTTTCTCTCCCGCTCTTTACGACTTTCCATTCGGGTTGAAAGAAATTGACTTTGGCAAACAAACCGCTAATTATAAGCTCCTCGGTTCCTGTTTTATGAAAGAGACCGAAAGAAAGAGCAATTTTGTTACGCAGTTTGGAGTTGCTGAATTAAAACGCGGGTATTTTCCCATGGGGTCTTTGAAAGCTCCGTGGCTGTTATTTGGGCTGTTTAGTTGGTGAAGTATTCTGTGTGGACTTATTGTGTGGAAGGAAATGGAAAACACGGGTTGCTTAATTTAGTGTTAAAAAGCTGTCTTTCATTACGAGGGTGTTACTAACGCTACTTCCAGTATTAAATTTTTTTTATTAAGTTAATTTCAGTGAAATGTAATAAGTGTTGGTTTGGATTTGCACATGTTGTGTTCACAGTATTGGGGTTAAACTAGGGCTAAACCAGGACTAAACCAGAGGTAAACCAGGATTAAACCACAGGTAAACAAGGACTAAACAAGGACTAAACGAGGACTAAACGAGGACTAAACGAGGACTAAACCAGGGCTAAACCAGGACTAAACCAGGATTAAACCAAGGCTAAACCAGGATTAATTCAGGATTAAACCAAGGCTAAACCAGGATTAAACCAGGGCTAAACCAGGACTAAACCAGAACTAAACCAAGGCTAAACCAGGACTAAACCAGAACTAAACCAGGACTAAACCAGGATTAAACCAGAGGTAAACCAGGATTAAACCACAGGTAAACAAGGACTAAACAAGGACTAAACGCGGACTAAACGAGGACTAAACCAGGGCTAAACCAGGATTAAACCAGAGGTAAATGAGGACTAAACCAGGGCTAAACAAGAACTAAACCAGGACTAAACCAGAACTAAACCAGGACTAAACCAGAACTAAACCAAGGCTAAACCAGGATTAAACCAGGGCTAAACCAGGGCTAAACCAGGACTAAACCAAAACTAAACCAGAACTAAACCAGGACTAAACAAACGTACATCAGGTCTAAGCATGTGCTCACACTCAGTGCATCAAAATTTGGGACTAAGCCCGGTACTAAACCTGCTACCAGCTCAGTACTAAACCCAGACTAGACCAGGAGGACTAGACCAAGTCTACATCAGAATTAGACCAGAGGAATAAGAATGACATTTCCTACATTGGTGTTGGTTAATATAGTTTATTGGCAGTAACTTAAAGTCAAAGTATCGATATCGGGACTATTGTGTCACTCATTTAAAATCTTAAAACAAGATTAAAGCACAAATCAGAAAAGCATAATATGGGCTCTTAAAATTTTGCAGAATTAAAATCATAATTCATTACATAATTCCTTTTCCTTCTTCTTTACCTCTGTCGTACTAAAGCTGTTTGCTCTGCACAGCCTTCCATATAATAGCACCCACTCATTTAACAATTCCAAAACCACACTTCCGCAAACAATCCCTGCGGATTACAAAAACTTCATTAAATCCCCTTTTCTCTCCTCTTTTCGCAGGTGAAATCCGGTGTTATTGTGACGCGCCCCACTGCGTAGCCACTGGATACATGTGCAAGTCCGAACTCAACGCCTGCTTCACTAAAGTCCTGGACCCGTACGCCGCCAACTCCCCCCTCACCCACGGCTGCCTCGACCCTGTGGCCAACGCTGCCGATGTGTGCAGCAGCAGCAGCAGCAGCAGCAGTAGTAGCAGCAGCAGCAGCAGTAGAAGTATGGATCCTCTGAACGGAGCCGTGGGGACGTCGCTGGAGTGTTGCCATGACGATATGTGCAACTACAGAGGACTGCATGACCTGGGGCACACGCGGGATTCAGCAGGTGAACACAATACCAGGTTTAGTGTTATTAAAGAAGGATATATTGTCAGTTTCAGGCTCTAAAATGCATGGTTTTGTGGCATGTGGTAAAAAAGCAGATGAGAACTACAAGTACCATGATGCTTTGCTCCTTTTCACTGAAGCCTATAACACTAAAAATACATTTTTTATCTTATGGCTTTGTTAAAGTTTAAAGTTAACTCAAAAATGGTAAAGTTGACCAGTGACAAGATGGTAACAAATATAACAATTCTCTAGTAGTAGTAGTAGTAGTAGTACTAGTTGGAGTAGTAGTAGTACTAGTTGGAGTAGTAGTAGTACTAGTTGGAGTAGTAGTAGTACTAATTGGAGTATTAGTAGGAGTTGTTGGAGTATTAGTAGGAGTTGTTGGAGTATTAGTAGGAGTTGTTGGAGTATTAGTAGGAGTACTAGTACTTGGAGTATTAGCAGAAGTAGTGGTAGTTGAAGTAATAGTACAAGTAGTTTGAATAGTAGTACTTGTATTATTAGTAGGAGTAGTAATATTAGTGGGAGTATTAGGAGTAGTTGGAATAGTAGTACTAGTTGGAATATTAGAGTATTAGTAGTAGTAGTAGTACTAATAGTAGACTTGTGGTTGCCTTGTATTTGTTGTAGTATTTGAAGGCATTTTAGTAGGAATATTTGCAAGTATTCTTGTAGTACTATTTGAAAGTAGTTGTACTTCCGTTTCAAAATATTGCGTATAGCTTTTCAATATATTCAATTTCAAGCTCCTATTGTCCAAAACACTATTTCTTCTTTTCTAACACTCAACTAAACTGCAAAGAGAGCTACATATCCCACGTTTCTTTGCTCCATTTCTCTACAGCCAACACAAATAAACATTGCTACTCCACACTTTTTAATCTTAATTTCACAGAATATGACAATCCAGACTAATATTTGTGTAAGAATTCACATTAACACTCGAATTATAAACATTTTTGGATATTTTTAAGCAAAGAGATTAAACACTCAATACATAAACTACTTTTTTTTTGTTTTGCTTTTCTCCGACTCACCTCTCCCTTCCTTCTGCGCTTGGAAAGACATCACATATTTTTTCTCTCTCTTTTTTATTACGTTTGCACCATGTAATTTTCCCACCGAGCAGGAATGTAGCCGCGTAGTCACTAACGTTAGCTTGTTTTGAAGAAGACAGGAGGCAGGAGGAAGGCAACTCCCCCTGCGGCCATTTTACGTTTTCTTTTCTTTTTTTTTTTTTTTTTTTTAAAGCTAGTGGTTTATTAGCCCAAATTATACATGTGCTACAGGCTAGGACAGAGTGACTCATTTGTTTAGCGCTCACTTTGATCCCGTCGCGTCTTCGCTGGTTTTCCGTTTGGACATGCGCCGCGGGGCCTTTTGCGTGTAAGGGACGCTAATAATAACAGGGCGAGAGCTAGTCCGCTAACAAAAGGTACCTTTTGTTAGCGCACTAGGCTACGAGCTACAACGACTCGGGTAATATATTTGAAAACACTCTGCTATAAAAGGAAAAGTCCAAATGTATACTTTTAAGATTCTTTTAAGGTAGAGAGAGCGGATTTTCAAAAATAAAAAACTGGGACATCATTGGTTTGGGTCGGTTGGTGATAATAAAATTGTGAAACGAGCGCGTGATTAAGGAAAACTGTTATGCATTATGTCAGTCAGTATAGTCACATTTTCTTTGTGTTTTGGTCATTTTTAAAAATTAAAACTTAATTTTAGTCCTGGTGATATCCTGGTGATATCCTGGTGATATCCTGGTGATATCCTGGTGGAGTTCTGGTGGAGTTCTGGTGGAGTTCTGGTGGAGTTCTGGTGGAGTTCTGGTGGAGTCCTGGTTTAGTCCTGGTTTAGTCCTGGTTTAGTCCTGGTTTAGTCCTGGTGAAGTCCTGGTGAAGTCCTGGTGAAGTCCTGGTGAAGTCCTGGTTTTAGTCCTGGTTTGAGTCCTGGTGGAGTTCTAGTTTTCGTCGTGGTTTTCATCGTGGTTTTTGTCCTGGTGGAGTTCTGGTTTTCATCCTGGTTATAATCCTGGTTTTAGTTCTAGTTGAGTCCTGCTTTAGTCCTGGTGAAGTCCTGGTTGATTTTCTGGTGGAGTTCTAATGAAATCCTGGTTTCAGCCCTGGTTTCAGCCCTAGTTTCAGTCCTGGTGGAGTCCTGGTTTAATTCTAGTTTAGTCTTCTGTCAAACGGACAGCACTCTGTTCCACCTTGTGATGTCATGTGGTAATACAGGAAGTGCTTCACTGTGTTTTTAAACTCCACACACCTTCACTAGAATCATTTAGATCATTTTTGCCCTGCAATGGAAAATCTTTAAAGGTAAAAGGAGCTGTTCACTTGAAAACTACTGCTTCATGACAGCACAAGGAGCAACAGAACATTAGACATAGACAGATAATAATTCAGGTTTACTCAAACATGTGTGAATGAAACAAAACACAACTCCAGGTCTGTTTTGAGGAGGTAGCAACATTATAACATGGCTTAAAGCTCACAAGAATCACATTGTTGTCATGCCGATAAGAGCTATGTTCTTATTTTTTTGTTTGAAGGTTCCACAGTTCTGCATTAAACATGTTTCTAGCATTTCCTTTACTTTATTGCTCAAAACTACCTAAAAAATGAGTTATTTCTGTAAGCAGTCTCGTCTTTCTGTAGATCTGACCTGTAACTTGGCTTAGTGGTTTCACCTGTTTCTCTTCATGGGGATACACGGCAAATTTCTCTGATCTGGCCAAGATTTTAAAAGTCAGGTTATTTATCTTGTTTTCAGATTTATGATCTACTTAAGAGTTCTGAGACGGCTTCATTCTAGTCTAGAGGTCGTTTATTTTACTTGACAAGTTATCTTAAAATAATAACTACAGATTTCACTACTTTTCATTTTCAGATAGATTTAAGTTTTTATATCTTAAATTTTGCTGTGGAATATTAATAGCGAACAAAAACACCCCAATGGAGGCAAGAAGGTGGCGTAAACCTGTCAGAAAAGTTCCGCACTGCACCTTTAAACTATTATACATTGTAGATCTTCAACTATATTCAGACATATTTAAGATATTTCAAATTTACAGTTTAAAACCATGTACAAATCATTCAAAACACAGAAAAGCAGTTCAAACGAGGCTAAAAACAATAGCTGCTAGATTCAAACTGCTGATTTGAGAATTCTGCTATGTTTAAACCATTCTAATGACGTTAACTCACCGGATTATGCAAAAACACATGATAACTTTTGTAGAAAAGGTACTTGGATGTTTCGTTGCGGTGTTTTTTAAGAGTATTCACTGTAACTTCTTTGTTTTGGCTGCGCTGAAATCAAGCAAAGGATCATGGTCTATTTAGCTGGTGGCTTTTTATCACATGGCTGCAACGACACGGCTCCACGCTTGCAATTTAATAGAAGTGGTTTATAGTGGGACATTTTGGAATTACGGTTTCACGTTTTCCCAATCTTTCCTAAACAAAAGGTGAAAGGTACCTGTTAATTTGGAAACTCTACTCCACAACCTGTCATCACAAGGTGGAACAGAGCATTTTGAGCTTTGGAGATAAAAAAAAAACTATAATAAATAGGGATGCAACAACAACTGAAATATGGTGATCTCGTATCGTCAAAGGTTTCACAATAACATCGTGGACCACCACAATATATCGAATCCCAAGTCTCTTTGCTTAAATGAATAGTTCTGATGCAGAAATAGCTAAAAAAAACCAGAGGGAACTACATAGACCATGATCCTTTGCTCCGTTTCAGTGCAGACGACCTGAAGAAATAACTATTCTAAGCACTTTTACATCTTCATTCTTTGGATTAAGTCTGTGAAGCATTTTTAGAGGAAAAAGGAGCAGATTCACACAAAATATTGTAATAAATCTGGTACAGTGAGATGTTTATGGTGAAAATATCGTACAGAGAGATTTGGATATCGTTCCATCCCTAATGACAATAAATGTACCAAATGACTATCATATCAGTCTTGTTATTAAGTAGAATATCGTAATATCGTGAGCCTCCCACCATATCGTGAGCTTTCCCATGGTATCGCAATAAATATTGTACCGTGAGGTTCATACTGTGATGATATCGTACTTGGTTTACTCAGACATGTGAATGAAACAAAACACAACACCAGGTGTGTTTTTGAGGAGGTAGGAACATTCTAACATGACTTAAAGCTCACGAGAGTCCATTTTGTGTAATATAGGACCTTTTTAAGAACAATTTCGGCAGCAATACTTGTCATTGAGTAGATTATTATCCAAATAACTATACTTTTACTCAAGTACATTTTAACCCTTTACTCCTCTTCTCTTTCAGACCACAGCCGCTACCCGCAGGACAGCAGCCGCAGCCTGGTCACGCGGGTCCAGGAGCTGGCCTCGGCCAAGGAGGTGTGGTTCAGAGCGGCCGTCATCGCCGTGCCCATCGCCGGCGGGCTCATCCTGGTCCTCCTCATCATGCTGGCCCTGAGAATGCTACGCAGCGAAAACAAACGCCTCCAGGACCAACGGCAGCAGATGCTCTCCCGACTGCACTACAGCTTCCACGGGCACCACACCAAAAAGGGCCACGTCGCCAAGCTCGATTTGGAATGCATGGTCCCGGTCACTGGCCACGAAAACTGTTGCCTCACTTGCGATAAAATGAGACAAGCCGATCTAGGAAATGACAAAATCTTATCGCTTGTGCACTGGGGGATGTACAGCGGACATGGAAAGCTGGAGTTCGTATGATCCTAGCTTCGATTTTTGGAGCATTCCCATTTTTAGACATTGACATTCCCGGTTTTGGACTTTCGGGGGTTTTTGCGGACCAAGCAGGACTGAATATCGTGGAGCACTTTACTTGAATATTAGCGGTGAAACGCCACACCCCTGGAGCGTTCGACTCGAGGCGTGATCTGGGACTCGAAACGCAAGGATTACGTCGTCTTATTTGCACATTTGTATAAAAAAGTTGTTTGATTTTTTTCCGACACTGACCAGGGTACAGACTATGTTAGGAGGAGGACAGTTCCATTGCTGTGACTGAAGAGCGCACTCCTCGGGTATTGTAAAAGTTAAAGTGGATCTATCTATTTTTGTCTGATGAAGCGTGCTGTTCAGACTTTAAGCTTGAGTGTGAGAGGAAAACCATTAAAGGTGACTTTTTATTTAACATGTTGACTCGTGTGCTCTTTGTGAAAATATTCATGATTATATAAGAAGTTATACAAATTTTTGGTGGAGACGGGAGAAGGTAACATAACTACATTTGCAGATGTTGTGGTGTGGCTGATATGACACTGATACAATGGGAGTTGGAGCTGCTGATAGCCGATATAATCACCAATATATTTATGGCGTAAAAATTCACTGTAATGTTAGGTTTGGCTCTATTTCAGTTGGGTTTATTTAGGCGACATGTATTGTTCTTCTGCCTCTTTACGTCATATTTAAAGACAGTCGGTCGGCCTCATGGTGTTTTTGTATGATATTCTAGCCAGTAAAGAAAGTACTGTCAGTAAACTACCGCTATTAGCCTTTAGCGATAAATGTGTGTGCACCACGCTAATTAATGATCTGCCAAATACTGATAATTAACACGTCTATTCACAGCTCATTTACATATCAGTGCGTGTCCAGTAACATGTATACGGCCACTATAGTCACTTTACAGTCGCTAATAGAAGAGAAAACAGCCTGTTTATGTGTGCGAGCTACAGCAGCTAATCGCTAACAAATGAGAAAGAACCAAAACGAGCTTCAAAACCGACACATTTCAACACTCAGCCTCACACAGGCTCCTCTCAGATCACAAGTCTGCACTAAGAACTGTCCTTTTAATCCAGACTCAAACTGACCGTCCAGAAAAAGAAGAGAATCTCAGTGTTGTGCACATAGATTTATGGCTGCAGGTGTAAACAAGTGCACATGGCGATGTGTTCAGGGGCGGAACGGACACAGACAAATGACTCCTCAGATAAATACTAATGCAGCTCCACATATTAGGACATTTATGTGTCTGTAAATTGGATTAAATGGGCAGAATATAGATTCTGAGCTTTATAACACGGTAAAACATATCCACATGGAATATCTGCCCATATTGGCAAGATTTTGGCCAATAGCCGATATGTTTTCAAGAGCCCATATTGGCCGATAATATTGACCGATATATCGGGTCGGGCCCTAGAATGAACGTCATAAATGAAAGGGGAATACTAAGAATCTGAGAAGGGGATAACACAGTTCAACGGTTCTATTTTGAAAATGGTTTTACGTTATAACGAGAAATCTGAAAACACATTTGGAGTAATACAAAATGACCAGGCACACCCAGGTTAGGATGATTCGTATAAATAAAACTGAATAGAACATGATTTTCAGACTTCTGTCCCTGCATTTTTTTGCTTTATGGTCATTCTCATACACCGATATCTGTATTTTGGCTAAACACTGTTGGCAGGGATCAGATTAGTTAAAAATAGTTACATGCTGCCATTCCGACACACCGCCACTCTGATACTGACGTCTAATTGTCGGAGTGGCGACATTTTCATTTTTTTAAAAATCAAATGTCCCTGCACTCGGGACATTTTTTTTCTTGGTTGGAGCGGTGGCACTTTAGCATTTTTTTTCCAACATTCCGCCATTCCGACACACAAGGTAATTATTAAACTGTGGCGACGCTCTTTTCGGGACAATATTTTCACGGACTGGTGGCGTAGGAGGCGCGGTGCGTGCGGAGTATGGGAGGAGACGCAGTCCACGTGGCATGGTTTAGAGTCTGGTTATATCCTGTTTTAGTCCTGATCTTAGACCTGGTTTAGACTTGGTTTAGTCCTGGTTTTAGTCTTGGTTTTAGTCCTGGTTTAGTTCTGGTTTTAGTTCTGATTTAGTTCTTGTTTAGTTCTGGTTTTAGTTCTGATTTAGTCCTGGTTTAGTCCTGGTTTTAGTTCTGGTTTAGAGGCGCTGTGCGGTGAGTAGGTTGTCAGAATAGCGGTATCAAAAAGTGTCGGAATGGGGGCATGTCCGACTGACTGAATGTTGGGTGGGGGTCTGTCGGAATAAGGCGACCCGGTTAAAAATTGTGATAGTCCTGTTTTAGTCCTGGTGTAGAGTTCATGTAGTCCTGGTTTATTCTTAGTCCTGGTTTAGATCAAATTGGTCAAAAAATAGGGACACCTGGGACATTTCTTGTATAAAACTGGGACAAATCAGTGGTTTTGGATAAATCTGCTGGGACATGGGACACATATGTAAATAGGGATACTTATTACGCTCTGCTGTAAACATACAGAAAGGCGATATAGGCCGAGGTGGGCAGAATAGCCAGACGAGCCAAATTTATACTCAAGTGTAACTCAGTGTTACTTACTAAAATAATATTACACAAAGAGAAATAGGCTGCTACACGTCATTGGAGAGAGATAAAATTTCCCTAAATAATCCACTGAAAAAGAGAAAAATGTTCTCTTATCTGAAGGAGTAATGCAAAAATCACAAATGTTCAAATCATTTCATATGGTCAACATCAAGAATTTGTTACTTTAGACTCACTGGGAAGAGAAACCACAACTTTTACTCAAGTAAGAGAGTAGACGACTGGTACTCCAATAAAAATAGTAGAAGTTAAAGTACTAGAAAAGTTACTCAAGTAGGCCTAAATGTACTTACGTAAATGAGTACTACACTTTACAGTACTTCCACAGCTCTCTGGTCCGAATAGCCTACTCTGACTTCTACTTTTGAGAAATAGTGTAGTTGCGATTTGTTTTTACGGTTCCACCTCATTCGTCACACGGAGGAAGCTTGGGTTGAAAAGTTCAGGCCCGGTCGTCATGGTAACCTAACAAGTTAAACCGTCTAAACCGTGCGTGTGTGAGAGGCTTGTGTGGCTCCATTAGCGGTGCAGGAAAACACTATTAGCGCACGGCCACTTAGAGCAGTTAGCATTAGCGCTCACTGGGCCTCCCTCAGGACGATTAGTGCTCTATCATAACAGTGTCCCCCGCATGGTCGCACCGCCTGACCGCTCATGCCACTGTTAGCTTTAGCACAGCCGCATGAGACGATCAGGGGTGTAGTGTGGGTGGTACGCGGGGGTTTGCCGTCCAAACACTCTATGTTCCTTTAGCTCTATGTTCCCTCAGTTCTATGTTCCCTTAGCTCTATGTTCCCTCAGCTCTATGTTCCCTCAGCCCTATGTTCCCTTAGCTCTATGTTTCCTCAGCCCTGTGTTCCCTCAGCTCTATGTTCCCTCAGCCCTATGTTCCCTCAGCTCTATGTTCCCTCAGTTCTATGTTCCCTCAGCTCTATGTTCCCTCAGCTCTATGTTCCCTCAGCTCTATGTTCCCTCAGCCCTATGTTCCCTCAGTTCTATGTTCCCTCAGCTCTATGTTCCCTCAGCCCTATGTTCCCTCAGCTCTATGTTCCCTCAGCTCTATGTTCCCTCAGCTCTATGTTCCCTCAGCCCTATGTTCCCTCAGTTCTATGTTCCCTCAGCTCTATGTTCCCTCAGCCCTATGTTCCCTCAGCCCTATGTTCCCTCAGCTCTATGTTCCCTCAGCCCTATGTTCCCTCAGCTCTATGTTCCCTCAGCTCTATGTTCCCTTAGCTCTATGTTCCCTCAGCCTTATGTTCCCTCAGCTCTATGTTCCCTCAGGTCTATGTTCCCTTAGCTCTATGTTCCCTTAGCTCTATGTTCCCTCAGCCTTATGTTCCCTCAGCTGTATGTTCCCTCAGCCCTATGTTCCCTCAGCCCTATGTTCCCTCAGCCCTATGTTCCCTTAGCTCTATGTTCCCTCAGCCTTATGTTCCCTCAGCTCTATGTTCCCTCAGCTCTATGTTCCCTTAGCTCTATGTTCCCTCAGCCTTATGTTCCCTCTGCTCTATGTTCCCTCAGCCCTATGTTCCCTCAGCTCTATGTTCCCTCAGCCTTATTTTCCCTCAGCTCCATGTTCCCTCAGCCCTATGGTCTCTCAGCTCTATGTTCTCTCAGCTCTATGTTCTCTTAACTCTATGTTCCCTCAGCCTTATGTTCCCTCAGCTCTATGTTCCCTCAGCTCTATGTTCCCTCAGTTCTATGTTCCTTCAGCCCAGCTCAAGGTCCTGGTGCAAAGGACTCTAGGTTGAAATGACTCTAAATCGTCTCTTTAAATGTGGTATAAAAATTAAAATTATTTGACTTAGAGTTTAATTTTGAGAAAAATCTTGAAATGAGAAATGAGGGAACATAGGACTGTGGGAACATAGGGCCTAATCTTCAAAATTTTCAGTGAAAAACAAATTCTTAGAAATGAGGAAACACAGAGCTGTGGGAACATAGAGCTGACTCCAAAACAACCTGCATTAGGGCAAAAACCATGCTCAGTTTTGTATAACTACTGCTATGATGTAATTGATGCACTCCTATGTTGTATTATTGTACTGCTATAGTTTATAGTCCATTATACGATGACACAGAAAGCAGGGACTTGATTACAGCTGAGTAACGCAAAGAGAGCTTCAGTTGATGTACAAGATATTCTATTTCTATCTATATGTCTAATCAATTAACTAAATAGGGCAGGGACTTAAGGATATGCTGACTCATGACTCGTCACCCTGATCAGATCAGCAAGATGCTCCTGTAAGGGGAGTAAGCTGAATCTGGGTGATGCTCGTCACAGTCTGATAAGATTATTCAACATGCCAAGAGGCCTGCTGGTCTGTGCACCAACGAAGAGACGCTAAACCATGGTAGCCTCCTATGATTTGCATATAAAAATCATTGTTAAGGCATAAACATTCAGTCTCTGCCTGGGAATGTCAGCTGCACACACTCCTTGTACAACAGAAACTAATGAACATGCAAGGAAAACATGATATCTCACCTATAGTGACCTGCGACATGAGGGGACACGCACCCAGGCACCCACAAACACCCACAAACACTCACAAACACCCACAAACTCCCACAAACTCCCACCTTTATGATCATCATCAACCTGAGACCCCCCCCTCCAAAAAACAACAACAAAAAAAACAAAAACTTAGAACAAAGATGTAACTTATCATGTGTTGTGCATTTCAATTTTGCTCGATTTTTATTTTCGGAAAGACGCCACCTGCATTCAGAGACTCAAGCCAGAGACTTTGTGCGAGTAACCACCCAGCGCCAACAGCACCAAAGTTCACACAGCTACAGCAAATACTAGCGCGAAGGTTGTGGGGAGCTACGACAGCTCACCATTCAAGATATGGACGGACATGTGGAAGAGAAAAGGCCTATCCCTGGATCGATGTTAAGGACAGGAAAGTAGGCTGTAAGTTTTTTTTAAAAAAATAAATCGATATGACATCTGTGTGTATTTCGGCATGTGAAGCTGAATATATGGTGTAGGGGGGGTAGGTGGGCGGGATTCATCACATCGATTACGTCACGAATCCTGTACCCCCCTCTTAAAATCCCCACTACATCACTGGTGACAATATGGAGAAACAGCGTATTATAAATGGTAAGTGGCATCTGTGGTTTTAGAGGGAAATGAACTGCAGTGTTCGTTATAGAAGGTTCATTGTGGAAATTTTCTGCCAGTCTTCATAGATGATTAGCTAGAATTTGTCTTGAATGTTTCACAGTGTGGCATTAAACATATGTATTTCATCCATGGGTTTCAGAATAATGAGAATCTAGGACCGTTTCCATAGTGACCAACAATTAGGGTGACCAGATTTTCAAAATAAAAAGTGGGACATCCCTGATTTGGGTTCATTGGTAATAATACAATTGTGAAATCAGTGTGTAACTAAGGAAAATTGTCACTATAGTCATGTTTTCTTTGTGTTTTTGTCATTTTTAAGCAGCTTTTCAGTATTTTACCAAAACAAATGACAGTTTTTGCCTCTCTTTACTGTTGGCAGGGATCAGATTAGTTAAAAATAGGGACACATGGGACATTTCTTATATAAAAGTGGGACAAATCACTGGTTTTTGGATAAATCTGCTGGGACAGGGGACACAGGGCTCAAAACTGGGACTTTGATATTTTTATGGCAAATCACTGTACTTACTTTGATAAACACATAAATAAATAAATACGGTGACTGTTTTTTATTCATCTTTTAAATCTTGAAAAGTTGTTTATTCTAAAATGGCAGGGCCGTAGTGACACTGTGGGTTTAGTGTTTCCCCCTTACCAAAGCCTCACCAGTTCCCTATCAGCCTATCCAGACCAGTCTACTCTGTTTATGGTCATCAAACTTACAACCTCTGGACTCTCTATGGAAACCTCAGAAGTCAGCCACTCCTGACCACTTCCCCAATTACGCCCCTATAGTGTCCATTAAAGGCCCCCCTCTCCACAGAGCCTCTCTTCACCATGACAAAAGCCCTCCCCCTGCAGCACGACCTCGCCCGGTTAGTGTCGGTCATCTTGGGCGTCCGCAGGAGGTCGGGCTGGTGTTATTCTCATGCAGATAAATGACATCTCCTACAAAAAGTACCAAAAGAGCAGCAATTTGTTCTGAGGCTCCTCCACGCTGTGTCTGTCCCACTGCACAGTCTTTATGATCAGAGCTTGAACTCCAACCAGTGAATGATTGACCAGCGCCTACGAGGTTTAAACAGAAAACAACTCTCCATGTGCAAAACTAATACAATACATCGAATCATGGTGAGCTATAGAGTCATTCAAATCCAACTTTGAATATTGCAGATATTGTTTCTAACCGGATTTACCAAATAAATAAAAGGAAGTTTTGTGTGTGTGTTTATTGTACAGTGAGTTACTATAGCTCAGTAACTTTCTGTTTCTGTACCTTTTAGTTGACAGAACATGTTCAGTTTGGGTCCTATACACTGTCATATGCATATTTAGTTTTATTTGTTACTAGACTTAGACTTAGACAAACTTTATTGATCCACAAGAGAAATTATTTGGACACAGTCGTTCACACATCACAATATATTATAATAACAAAGAGAAAAAATATAAATGGTGATAATAAATTCTAAATAAGTAGCAAAAAGATAGCAAGAGACAGGTGCCAAATAAGATACAACAGAACATAATTCTATAAATGTAAATATACAAGTCAAAATAAAACAGAAAAATAAGTAATAAAATATAAAATCTTAGGTTTATACAAGAGGTCATAGGCAGACAGTACAGTTGTAGGGAGTTGTAGGGAGTATTATCTGTTCCATAAGGGTGAGTTGTTGTACAGTTGTAGTGAGTATTATCTGTTCCATAAGGGTGAGTTGTTGTACAGTTGTAGGGAGTATTATCTGTTCCATAAGGGTGAGTTGTTGTACAGTTGTAGGGAGTATTATCTGTTCCATAAGGGTGAGTTGTTGTACAGTTGTAGGGAGTATTATCTGTTCCTCTATAGTCTGGGGCATCTGGTTACTAAAACCACATCATGTGTTATAACAGTCATCAGTCCCTGACTGAGATCCATGAAGGTCAAATGGTGAAGAAAACCTTCCTGCTACAATAATCTTACATGACATCTCCTACAAAAAGTAGGGCTTTTTGCGGTATTTAGTGTTAAAATTATATGCAGATCATTATTTTACATTTTTTCCTTGTAAACTGCAATATTGATTTAAAATGGATTCATAATAAAAAAAATACCTCCATTGACTTTCTGTTCAGAAGCACCTCTTCATAATTCCATGTCACTGCAGAATGTTCTTTCATTTATGGGTTTTAGTGTTGAAAAATTACACTTTTGAACTTTTTTTTCCTGGGCCCTCAAACCTCAAAACAAGACAATACAGGATTACTCAAACATGCATGAATAAATCAAAATACAACTCGGTGTAAGATAATGATGAGGGGACACTGGCTAATAAAAACTTAGAAAAAGAGATTTTAGTATATTGTTATTTGGTAATTTTTTATACAGTTCTTTTCCACCTTCAAGGAACTCAAATTTCTTTACGTCATGGAACCACTCACATCACTGTTCTGTGTGAGCTGGAATCACACCGCCAACCTGTGGGTCAGTGGATCAGGATTAGAACTGGCAACCTTCTGATCAGTGGACAAACTCTCTTACCAACTGAGCTTTAATGAACCCCAGGCCGGTGAGCATGCTCAGATGGAGACTGGACTCTGTATGTCCTGTCATGTTTATGGGTCTGTTTCCGCTGTGTGGATGAAAACACTCACTCCAGTCTGGTCTAAACATCTCCTCAGGCTCTGTGCTGTTGCATTATACAAAAGTCTGTTCCAGTGAGGACGCAGAGGCCTGTGAGTGGGACAATGTGGAATGTCAGAGTAAATATACATCAGGTTTGTATTTGGGTGCCTGGATGAAAGCCTTCTTCCCTGCATGCACTTTTAAAGGGGACATATGATGCAAAAAACAGTAAATTGTTCAAGGCAGTCAGAGCGCTTTACATCAAGAAACCACTCACTCATTCACACACACTTTCATACACCACTGTGCACAGACACTGGGGGCGAGGGGGTGTCTTGCCCAAGGACACAACAACATCATCTGTGGGAGCTGGAATCGCACCACCAACCTGTGGAGCAGTGGATCTGACCGCTCCACCAATGATGTTTATGTGAAGAGCCTTTGGATCATTCTAACCTCTTATTCTAACCCGACACTTTGTCACATTAGTTTGCACTTTTGTCAGCTTTTCAGATTACTCACGTTAGATGTAACTCTGTACATGACATTTCAATAATCTGATAACTCATAACTCGTGTATTTTAGAACACATATTGTGTTACTGGATCATGCTATAATTTGGACATTTAAAATTGCAATATTGATGTAAAACGACATAATAATAGAAACAAGTCTGACTTCTGTGTTAGAAAACTGCAGTGTCCAATCGGAGCTAATGTCACTGTGAACGGCATCACAATAAAGAACCAGCACCTAATATGGAGAGCTGCACATCTAGCACACTAGCTAGTATATATTTTTCATTTGTACAAAATGGCTAAGAGAAAATGAATAAAAAAATAAATAAAATTAAATTGGTATGTATGGAGTGTGGGAGTAGATTGGAGCAATGAAGTCTTGAATACAGGAGAATAAAGATCCCTCAAACATGTACGAATTGCACTAAATGCAACTTTGAGAGGGTCAGTGAGTAAACCTGCTCGAAAATAGAGGTCTTCAGCAGAGGGGTCATGACCCCTAGGGGGGGCACTGCAGGGGGGTTGCAAAAACTTTGGTAGACTTTTTTTTATTTCTTCAATTTTGAAGGATGAGGATGGAGTGGTTTTCAGTGGGTTCTGGCTGTACGCTCCCTCATCATGTCTGTCTCTCTCTCTCTCATTATTCCCTCATCTCTTGCTCTCTGTCAAACTGCAAACACGGGGGTCCAGATTTGATCTAGGCTACATATGAAGAGTTCTGTTACAGCTTCACTTTTAGGCACTGCAGAAGCTCCACATGCACTAGTGCGCATTGGGAAGGGGTGGGGCAACTTCATTCCCCGGGTGTATTAACCAGGTTCCAGAAGTCCACACTCCGCAGTCTCCTCTCTGTCCACAGAGCGATCGGGAGAGGAGGTGGGTGGTTGTGTCTTTCGTGTCGCTCCTCAAATCAGAATGAGCGCAAAAGTTCAGTGTCCCATATCAAACTCTTGTCCGTGAGCGCTGTGGCTCCTCTCGTTTAATCAGACCATTCAAAAAGTCACACTTTGAGCCAATTTTCCGTGATGTCGTTACTCCAGTGATCTGGCCTTCCCAGAGTCACCACGAGCGCTTAAACTTCAGGCCTGAATTAGTTTTGGTTAGATTCAGGCTTATTTCTGTCATGGAACGAGCTGAGGCTTAAACTGGATACAGCCTGGACTTGTTATATAGTAGGGGGTCCCTGCTCCAGCTCAGTATCAGTTTGGGGGTCCCTGGCTTGAAAAACATTGAAGACCCCTGTTCTTAAAAGTCGATTTTGCAGAATAGGTCTGTTTTAAGCAGTTGCACAATTTGTTTCTGGTAAAATGGTGTAATACACATTTTTTGTTGTTTTTCATTTTGCAATTTTCTTGTATACACTTGTGGACAAAACTCTCCAAATGTTTACACTGGGTTAAATTTTCAACCCAAATGAATTCTGTGCATAAAACAATTATGGAAAGTCTCAGCGAATCACATTACAATATTCTGTTTTGTATTTACACGTTTCACAACAGCGTCTAACAGAAAAGTGCGTCGAAAACAAATGAAAGAAACTATGAGGAAGTTATAGGGATCAGAGGTCAGAGGTCAAATGTGAGAGGTCAAGACTAACTCCCAAAGTGGTTGCGTTAATGGCGCGCCGTGAAAACACAGCGTATCATTAGCGGCGCGTCGCTGTCAGACCGGCCATTCTTCTCCCCACTCACCCCCGCGGAATTACATCTGTCACCCGCCATTTTGGGACAATAGGTCAAATCAGATTCAAACAAGATTTTAAATTTACGTAGTTTCAAAAGGATATAACAGGTCTTTCTGTTTTGTTTTTTGTACCTGTGGTCAATATTTATCCTAGTTTTACATTTATGAAGGCAACTTTTTCAAGACGTACCACCAGGAAAGCACATATTCATGAATTGTTATTAAAAAGCTATTACTGGTAATATATTATAAAACTGTGTCTGTTTGTATGTCTGTGTGTTCTTGTTTGTTTAGATTTTTTCCCCCATCTAATTTATCTAATGTCAAATGTCTACTGAATATCATGTAGATGAAATATTGTCAATTTTAATAGGATTAAAATAAGTTATGTACTGGATCCCTATTCATTTTAGACTTGATTTTAAAATTGTATTTTTTTTTATTTTTTTTTTTTTATTGTTTTTCACTTCACACTGGAAAAAAACAATATCTAGGCAAGTTAAAATGAAAAAATAAAAATTTGGAACATTTTACTTTATTTGAGTGAATTCAACTTGACATGTAAAATGATCTGACAGTGTTTTTTTCTTAATTCAAGCAACATTTCATTTTATTTCTTATTTTAAGTGTAAAAAGTTGATGTTTTTCTTTCTTTTTCAAAAGTCTTGTTCCACTGGCTCAAGTGAAATTTACTCAAATCATGGTAAAACGTTCTTAATTCAAGTCATTTTAACTTTAACTCGACCCCAGTCTTTGGAACGTTCTCCTCCCTTGTATCAAGAGCGCCCCCTTCAAGTCTTGTCTAAAAACACACTTTTACTCTCCAGCTTTTAACGCGGCATGAGAACTGTGTGCTCCCCTGATTGTTTTTTAGTGATTTTATTTGCTTTTTTTTTTTTAAATGTTTGAAATAAAACTAACCTTGCATCTCATGAACCAGTGGATCTGACCGCTCAACCAATGATGTTTATGTCAAGGATTCGAACCACCAACCTTTGGATCAGAGGACAAGCACAATACCAAGCTCCTGTTGCCAGTGTAGGAAAAAGAGCTGGAATAACCTCTACTTATGTCACCTCTGTTGCACATATCCAAAATGGTGGTTCATAAAATTAAGTGTCACTAATGGAGTCAATTGCTGCACATTTAGGGGTGGCACACTTTTTCACAGTTTTGAAATGGTTAAAGGGACTGTTGTGAATTTTGGACATAGGGGCTCATTTCCTCATTAGCCAGAGTGTTGGAGACGTGTGGAGACACTTTTTGAAATCTTCCATCCAGTCCTTGTAGTTGCAGAGGTCTCTGGTGTTAGGCTAGTGCAGGTCAATGGTCATAGTTCTGTATCAGAGTTCATAGAATCTGCAACAAACAGTTCACTCCTTGAAGGTGACAGTGCAGAGAGAGGCACTGTCCTTATTAAACGCTGAAACAATCTGTGCAAAATGAAGACCAAAAGTGATTTTTGCTCCGGGTTGTGCAAGAACACAGAGATAAAGCACAGCAAGAAGGTTGTGGGTTCGATCCCCGGGTCGCCCGGGCCTTTCTGTGTGGAGTTTGCATGTTCCTCCCGTGTCTGGATGGGTTTCCTCCGGGCTCCAGTTTCCCCCATCAACCCAAAACATGCACTGTAGGTGAAAGTGGTGTGAGTGAGTGTTGGTGGTGGTCGGAGGGACCGTTAGCGCCGGTTGGTTTGGCAGCCTCAGGGCAGCTGTGGCTACAACAGTAGTTTACACCCCCGGGTCTGGAGTGAATGAAGAATGCTCTGTAAATAATCCTCTGTAAAGCGTCTTTGTGACATCTGTCTGTGAAAAGCGCTATAGAAATGAACATTTACTTACTGTTACTTACTTACTGTTCTAATGTTCTAATATGTGGAGCATAAGTACAGGGAGACCGGAAGAGATTATTTATGAGCAAACTTATCTTTGTTCAAGTATCTGTTTCTGTAGAAGTTACACATTCTTATGTACAACAGTAAAGATAGTGAAAAAGTGTGCCACCCTTTACTGGAGTCCTATTGGCTCAATTTTTGGTGCAGACGTTCACAATGTCAATAGCAACAAGGCAAGATGTGATCTGGCAAAATGTAGAAAACTTTGACTTACACCATCATATTGTGAACTACCTTAATATCCAACCAAGAAGTGAAAGGAGAAACAGGTCAGGCGGTGGTGGAGTTTGCTGTGTAACAGTGAGATTGCATATTTGGTGATTGATTGGCGGCTGGTTTATGGTTCATATCTGTGTAATTACCAGGTCTATCCACATGAAACCAAAACTGTCACAAAGTTCAATGTCGACATAAATAAGCTATAAATGAAATCAGTTTTTGTTTACTATCGAGACAAAAAAGTGCTGACATTATTCAAAGGTGCAGTTGAAGGTGCGTTACATGTAGGTGTGACCAGTATTTAATAATAAAAAACAGTGGGACATCCCCGTTTTTTGGTGGTTGGTAATAATTAAAATGTGAAACAAGTGCGTAATTAAGGAAAACTGCACTAAAACTGCACTAGGCCTTTTCATGACATGTCAGTATAGTCACATTTTCTTTGTGTTTTGGTCATTTTTAAGCAGCTTTTTTGTATTTTACCAAAACAAATGACAGTTTATGCATCTCTTTACTGTTAGCAGGGATCAAATTGGTCAAAAATAGTGACACCAGAGACATTTCTTATATAAAACTGGGACAAATCACTGGTTTTGGATAAATCTGCTGGGACAGGGGACACAGGGCTCAAAACTGGGACTGTTCCGAGTAAAAAGGGATGTCTGGTCACCGTAACTATACGCCCACTCTGTCTTTACATGCACCACACTGGTTTTAATGCATCTCACAAAGCAAGGCATAAATTAATAAATGGGAGGCTTAAACACCAATCCGAAGAACTCATTAACAAACTTAACAAGGTTCCCCACTTCTTCCTCTTCCCACTTGTATCTGTACAGACTGGTGCATGTAATTATTATGTCCATATTTGTCATTATTCTCAACTCTGAGTCGATCCCTCCAATACACTGTTACGAATCTACCATTACTATACACAGTTAGTCATTTACATGTGCTGTACGCTGAAATCTCACACTGTTTAATGACATTAAACAGCTCTACTTTACATATATTCAATTACAAGTGATTTTATAGCTTAAAAATACCTAGAAAAACAGACATTGTGACTGTGAGCGGGGTCGCCTCTCCACAGATCTGACCTGTAACTTGGTCTGGTCTCCATGAAGATAGAAAGGTTTAATGCCGTACTGTGAAACGTTCCAGACAAAGCAATAACATCTCCATAAAGAAAAGCATTAGACAGGCCCTCCACCAAAAAATGTCATTTAATTCAATATTTGTGCATTTTTTGTTTTGAAATTTCACTCAAACCCTACCCCACCACTACCTTTGAGTTAAAGTTAAAGTCCATGTCGTCCATTCGAATTGCTCACCAGATTCTAGAATTTTGTGAGCAGAAGTAAAACTGAACTAAAATACTATTTCCATATTACATGCTCTACCCACTCACCCACAGTTTCATACGCAGTGATTTTTTGGTGGATTCTCTGTGCCGTGGTCTGGTATGTGACTTTCCATAGGTCCTTTGTTTGCAGTAGTAGTAGCAGTAGCAGTAGTAATGTTATTCTGTCCTGGCTGAGTGGTCTCGTGGTCAGGACCGTGACCTCTGACTGACCCCAGTGAGGAGGTCTCCACAGAGCGCCTCCTACAGTCCAACAGGAAATGACCAACACATTCATGACTACTGTGTGTTCCAGATAATTCTGCATGGAGGATTTTTCGTTATCAGGAAGAGGCGTTTTGCTTATTTTTACTAAATCTACTTTTTTTTTTTTACTATTGCAAAGGCTTATTTTCAGCTTTATTTGGTAGTTAAAAAAAAAAAAAAATTATGGGTGCAATAATCCAATTTTCTAGAAGTTGACGAGATAATTATGAAAGTCAAATCAAAAAGAAGTTCAGTTTTTACAGTAAACAACGCATTTATTTTATATCAACCAGTATATAGCATTATATTCTGTATTTTTAAAACGATATTCAGCAATATTTTATTGAAAAATAACAATATTCAACTAAAAATGTGCATTTCACATGTTGATATATCCACCTTTTTTCTGTAACATTTTAACCGGTCTAGAATCAACTTAAGATGTGAGATTCGTGATGGTTTTGGAGTCACTTTTCTTGCTTGTGCTCAATATTGCGCTCCACAGACTGTCCTTAGAAGAAAACTGTCGATCTGGTGAAACAGGGGTCAGGGCATCAGGCGTTTGTCCTTGAAATTCTTCTTGGTCAGACACTCTTTTGTGCACTTTGAGGCGGGACTTGGTGCATTCTCCTGCACAACGATGATGTTCTTCTTGTAACTGTCAGGCTTTGATGTGTACCTTAGTAGAACATTTTTCTCCAAGAACTTGGTGTAGTTTTCGGAGTTAATTTGAACTAACTTTTAACTTTACTTTACAGTAAAGTAGAAGAAGGCGTAAAAATGAACTCCAAAAACTACACCAAGTTCTTGGAGAAAAATTTTGAAAAACTACACCAACCTTCAGAAAAGGCTCCTGTTTTATGAATGTAACAGTTTTAGTATATTTAACCTGCTCGAATCAGTATCTAGTTTTGATTCTAGTTTTCGAATGATTCAGTCCAGGTTATTTGGGTTTCAAGACTTACTCTTAAAGACTGTCAGACACATAGTCCAACTGTTCCAATGGAATATGAAAGAAAAAACGACATCAAATCCTTAAGTTTGCATCCATTAAGTTTCCATACACAGTGTCTAAGTGCCTCACAGCAGAAGGGTCCCTCATGTGTTTCCAGGCTGGTACTTCGGGTGCAGACTTTGCTTGTACTTCCTGTGTGGGTGGGTTTCCTCTGGGTAATTCCGTGTCCGGCATAGGCCCAGATTGTCACTGTGTTCAAAGGGTTTCATCTTCCTGTTATCTGATTTAGAAGGATTTATTTCCATTTAAATGATAAAATGTTTAATTTGCGATGGCAGCAGTTACATTTTTTTCATTCTTATACCCATGGATAGGCTAGAACTCTGGGGCAAACCTAGCGTTAGAATTGAAGTAACCTGTTGTTGAAGATAAGAGGCATCAGTACAGAACCCCAGGCTCAGACTGGAAATCTGTACAACCAGGCAAATGCCCGGTGGGTCAGTCCACATTTGGGCCAATTTGGGCCAGTGTGGGCCAGCCCAACCCAGACATCAGTTTTAACCAGTCCCTTCCTTATATATTTTGAACACATCTGTCTCACTCATGGTCTAGCTAATCTCAAAGATCCAATAAAGCATTGTGGCCACTAAAATAGTCCTCAGTTTCTCTCCACTACTGATAGCGATCACACCCCCTGTCCTCATTTTCTATGTGCTTGCTCCCTCCCACCCAGTTTCGTTTTGGTCAGGGTGGCCAGACAGGAAAAAAAATACCAAGGTCGAATTTTGTTCCCAGTCCTACCCTGCAGGACCCAGAACCCAGAGACATGAACCCTCAAAACCTTGTGATCGTGTTGTCCAGTCCAGTCAACTGCAGTCCATTCTGGCTATGCTTCTGTTGTAGGAAGTAAGGAATGAGCTGCTTATCCCTTTAAACACTGGATGCAGGTGAATATTTGGATAAATAACCGCTGGTTCCAAATAAACACAGAGTCTAAAACAAATCAAGGAAGAAGACATGACCACTGACGCTGCACTTTTTCTTCTTCACCTGTTTTGTTTTGTTTTTCCGTAGCCTATCGTGCTTTCTTTCAGTCTTTGACCACATTGTTGATTGCCGTTGCAGTGAAAAAATAAACAATATGACTTAAAATAAAAATTTTCTGTGGTGAAATAGCAGAGGAAAACTTCAGATTACTTCAGTTTGGTAATTTGGAGGAAGCAGCAATGTCATTGTAGCTGCGGCATAATAGGAAAATTATGGCAAAGGGGCGAGAAAAGACCGGGGACGAGGTGGCAGTAACCATGGTAACAAGGTAAAGGCAAAGTAGTCACCAGGCCATCGTATAACAGTGACACCTACTCCGAGATGTGCCGTAAAAACGGTAAATTATAGTCTTATGCCGTGGTGTCACTGGTGATCCCCGTGGTTTTAAAAGGGTTAAACCATTTTACTTACATAATTTTGATTTACTTTTATTTAAATAATTCTTAATTAATATATTATATGTGCATAGAGAAAATGTTATGCTTTACTTTGGTAGTCAACAGGTAGTTGAACTGTTGTTTGTTCAGTTCCGCTGGACCCTAGTTATAGACGCACGCCTGGTTGAAAGTAAAAAATGCAGCATGTCAGCAACCAAGCAAATTAAAGTTAAAATAAAGTTCCTAAACATGTTCAAAAGGTCATTCTACCTCCAAAATCTGGGTCGGCCACCGAGGTATGTTTTTTTGTGATTGTTAATGTGTTTATTTCATGTCTTTTATATTATACTGTATTAATTGTAATTTATATTAATTATTTTAGACGGTGGCATTGGTGAAGTTGGTGGCATCTATTAAGACTCAAGATTGTACAAGCCACAATAAAGATCAATCAAACCAACAGTAAAAAAGGACCACCACCTCTACAAGGAGGTGGTGTGATAAACCTGAGGCAAGGGTTAGAGTTAAGTTTACTCCAATACTTGTAAAAAATAAGGTAAGGTTTCTTTAAAGGGTCAAAATTATGCCATTTTCTGATCTACAGTGAACCCTTGTTTATCGTGGGGGTTACGTTCCAAAAAGAACCCGCGATAGGCGAAATCCGTGAAGGATCAGCTTTATTTTTTACAATTATTATACATTACAATACTGTACTATAGAATGAAACCAAAAATCAAAACCTGTTTTCAGGCCCAAGCATTTGTTTAAGAAATAAAAATATAAACGTTTTCTTACAAATAACTATGATAGTTTTTAAAAATACTGTCAAATAATCATTTTAATTATGAATAGGAGGTTCGACACATTGTGACTCAGGCGTATTTCTCAGTCCCTCTGACTGAGCCTCTTCGTCCTGACTCCGCTGTAGCATCTTTTTCTACTGAAGCCTGTGGTGCAGGCGTCTTTTTCCCAGAACAAACGAAGATTCATTTATTCCGTAAAGGCGCCTACAGCCGCAGAGCTTCTACCTTCAGCATGTCCAGGAGTTGAACGTTTTCTGTGATAGTTGCATCTTCCTCGGCCTTTTGCCTTTGTCAGTGCAGAACGTTTCGTCGACATTGTGGGTTTTGTCATGGAGAAAATTTGCAAAAGTAAATTTGTCGGGCTGTACAGAGACGAGGCACGGAAACTGTGGACATTGGTCTAAGAGAAAGAACTATGTCAACTTTGTTCACTTCTAGACTACAGTCCCTTAGCCAATCAGGATTCAGAACACAATGCAGTATAAAAAAAAGCATTAAAAAATCAGCGAAAGGTGAACCGTGTTATAGCGACGGTTCACTGTATTGTTCTAATGTTTCCTCATCACAAACACACCTGGATTGTGTTTTATTTCCTTCACACATGTCATAGACTGCGTTCTTCTCAGAAAACACTCGGAGGATTTTGAGCAAAGTTAATAACATTGGATTAACTATTGTAAAGGAAACAAAACACAACTCCAGGTCTGTTTTTGAGGAGATAACAACGCTCCAACATGACTTAGAGTTTGCAAGCCAATTTCGTGTACTATAGAACCTTTAAATCCGGGTAATGAGTAACTAACCCTTATTTCCTCTTACTGTACGCCACATATCAGCGCGCGGTAATAGCTGTGAATCACGTTGTCCATATTAACCCGCTCTAACCTCAGCTCCTCCTCCTCTCTGTTCATACTCCTGCTTTTACCTGATGACTTAGGGGACCGTAAATCAAACCGGACAACCGCATTCCTCTGTGCACATTAGCCGCTGACACAGGTAGATAACGCTGGGACCGGTGGTTAATGAGTGTATGTATTCGGGGAAGGGGGTAGAGGACAAGGAAGGGAGGGGGTCCTGAGGGAAGGCCCCGTGGAGAAGGTCAGGCCAAACAAACACTGGCTGCTTCCTCTGCCTCCTCACTCCCTCGCTGTGAAGAAGGGTACGCTCTCAGGGTCAGCGGGCTTAACTGTGAGTAGGACGTGTGTAGGACAGTGTGGAGGTCGGTGTTTAGGTTATGGATTAACTAAACAGTGGCTGGAGTGGGGTGGTAAGAGACGTCTCAAGAACTGAAATCTGAAACCGCAAGTGATGTGTGTCTGGGTGGGTTCCTCAGTTTTCCATCATCAGCCCAAAACATGCACAATAAGTCAAATCCTCAAGGTTAAGCTGGGTGTACACAGTGTGATTTTTTCAACGGTTTCACTCAACCCCAGCTCAAACTGTATGAGCAAATCTCAGGGTTTAAAAGTTCACAGCTCATGATTCATGTTCTCACACTATAAAAATGACTTCAGCAGTGAAACTCTTATGAAAGGCGACTGGATTTAAACAGGTCTGATGTTCTTGTGACCTACGATTGCCGATCTGGAGCTGGGTATTTATCGGTTCTCGTTTCCTCATGTATACGACATGAAGCACGACACGATTAAGCCAAAACCTGATCCCAAAAACAGTCGCACGAGTGAAAAATCGACTCAAAATCTCACAGTGTACGCCCGGCTTAAGGGAGTCCTGACCAAGACTAAAACAAGAAGATCTGGAGATGGCCCCACTGCTCCTGATGAGGTTCCCCCAGTGAAGGATGGGTCAAATGCAGAGCAGAGGAATTTCCCTACAACGACAATGAAGTGTAACCTTAACTTAAAGATACAGCATGTAACTAAATAAGTATTTACTTCCTCTCACTTCTTTTCAGACACTAGTCAAATCTGCGTGACATTTAGTTTTGTTTATTGTTAAACAAAAGAAGCATTCATTTTTTCTATTGTATCTATGCATTTAGATGAGAATTATGCATGTTCTTTGCATTGCTGTCCGAATAAACATTTATTCAGTCATAACTTTCTGGAGTTGGCATGTCACCTGTGTAATATTATAGTTAACCGAACAACATTTCCATGGAAAGAAGCAGGAAGAGGTCCTCATCCAGGCCAAATAAGTCAGGTTTGTGGAAATGCAAGCCTGCTCACAGTAAGTATGCATGCTTTTTCAAAAAGTGTAACATTTGCTGTGGCAGTTTACGCTGGACTGTGGTTTGGCTGTGACTGTCCGGAGAGTCCACCTGAAGGGGCGTGGCCAATAGAAAGTGCCTGAGCCCCTGGCTCAAAGATGCTTGTTCTTTCTGTGTCAGCTCACCACTTGTTGTGTCTTATTCTGGTGACTTTGTTTTCCACTGAGACACTTTTGTTATTTGTTAGGATTTCGCACTTTATCTACGTTAACATTTGCTTGTAATTAGTTTGTTTATTAGTTTTCTTTCTAATCAGTTTAAAGTGACCAAACATCCTTATTTACCCGAGACAGTCCCAGTTTTGAGCCCTGTGTCCTCTGTCCCAGCAGATTTATCCAAAACTACTGATTTGTCCCAGTTTTATACAAGAAATGTCCCTGGTGTCGATATTTTTGACCAGTTTTTACCCACCACCAGTAAAGAGGGGGACAGATTGTCATTTGTTAAGCTAAAACACAGAAAACTAAGTGAAAACTGTACCGACAGAAGTCCCTCAGATTATGACTAGCCCACAAATGAGTCGAGAATGGACATCAATACTGTCTTTTCACTATTTTATTTACATCAACCATCCAAAACTGAGTCCCAGTTTTGAATTTTGAAAATCTACTCACCCTAAATTTTTGTTATAAAACATTAACCTTATTTTATTATTTTCACCACCATTTTTTCCTGTCAATTAATAAATTACACTTTTTAGTTAACCTTATACATCAGTTTTTTCTGTTACTTTCTTCCTCCTGAGCTGAGCTGGTCGTAACATGGGGCAAGACACATTTTGCTCAAATACACTGCAAATTTCTCTGATTTGGCCAAGATTTTAAAACTTATATCAGGTTATTCATCAGATTTATTATCGATTTACTAGTCCTCAACATATATTTCACATATATTTCTTCAATTCCAAAATTTAGGCAATTAAAAAGAATAAAATAAGATATAATCCATTTACCATAGTTTTCCCCTGTAACACTTCACTTGTTTTTAGATTCAGTGATACAGATTTGCTTAATACTCAAGTATATTTAGATCAAACTTAGCGTCCATAAACTTATTTCCAGCCCATGAACACTCACCAAAGTCTTCTTCTTTATCCTAGTCTAGAGGTTGTTTATTTGAAGAGAACTTGTCCAGTAAAATGATCTTGCTGCATGGATAGATCATGTCACTACTTTTAAGTAATTTTCTGATAGATTTAAGTGTTTATGTGTTAAGTTTGGGTCAATCACTTTTGCAGAGTACATGGAAAAAACAAAGAAACTGTAGCACTATCTTTTGGATGTTAAATGTAAAATCAGGATTGTATTTTTGTGTTTTTTTAACCGCAGTAGTATCTTTAACACACGGCATTACACACACATGGACCCCCGCTCCCTCCTTTTCTTCCCCCTCCTTCTGCTCTGGCTCTGCTCTTCATCATCAGGTGGGGACTGTTTACTGCAGGTCAAGGCCCCAGCACATGTTTACAGGCTGTGTGAGTGTGTGAGTGTGTGTGTGTGTGTGGAGAGACACCGGAGCTCCAGAGCCCCTCCAGAGCCCCTCCAGAGCCCGGGGCCGGCACACAGGAGGCACAGTGGAGATGCTATCAGCAGTCTGCCCAAAGGCACCAGGGCCGGGAGTCGTACCCTTTTCACACACATGCGCTGGGCCTTATCTCACATCTCTGCAGGCTCACTCCCCTTTGAGAGAGGCGACTTCCACGTCATGTTGTGTGGATAGTGTGAGCCTTGGAACAATAAACAAGACTGTGTAAAAACAAGGAGAACTTGTACGTACGAGTATATTTTACCCTAATTATCATACAACTTATACCTGTGTACTCCCTCAGTGGTGCAGGTAGGTTCCACAGTGCTCCATGGCTGTACACTAGTTTATGTGCTCTTATACTTGTTCACATACAGCTGAAGATCATTCTAAGGTTACACTGAAACGTATCACCGTATTGGAAACTATTTGCGTTCAGATACGTCGTGTCTGGACTGTCTGAAACGCTAGTCACATGACTAGGCTGGGTCACGTTGTCATGATGTCACGACACCATGTGGGTGGTAAAAACAAGGAGTGGAGCATCATGTCTGAAGTTGCTGTAGTTCTATGGAAGTTGTAGCAGCCGATTTCAAGCCGAGGAAGATGGCAAGTGTCTTTTCATGGACCGACACTGTTTCACGTTTGTCTTGGGTTTGTTTAAACTTTTCTACAACAGCGTCGCATGCCCGATGTCACGAACCAGCAAATCAGGAAGGAGCAACTCACAGTGACGTGGTCCAATAAGAACAGCAACTAGAGCCCCGACGTCAGCGTATCAATGTTTTCATGTGTCCACACAGCGCCGGATCAGATCTGTGTTCAGGTGAATACGTCGGAGCTGGCGGCTCCAGAGACGGAACGATCTGTTTTCCATCAGATTAGTGTGGACGAACACTACATCCGCAATTAAAATGACTCGAATATGTACTAGTGTGGATGGGGCCTAAACCTATTCAGAAAAGCTTCATTTGAATGTGACTTTTTAATATAGATGTCCGCTCAGGAGACGATCTAGTTTGATTCTATAGTTTTAGTATCTAGATTTCTTAACAGCATTAGTGAAAATTATCTTGATGATCTTGAAGAAGTTGTACTATAGCAGGGGTCTCCAACCTGTAGCTACCAGTAGATCTCCACCTCTTTCAAGTAGCTCACCAAGGGATTTCTGAATGACACTTATTGCCCTGAATAACTCCAATTTTATGAATGAAATGGCTATTATCATTGTAGGTCATTTTGATGCCTGACTTTGTGCACTAATAAATAAGTCTTGCCGTGGCTCTTATGTACACTTTATTTCCTGCGACTGCTAAAATGAGAAGCTCTCTAGAGTTTTCGTTTTGTAAATGTAGCTCACCCGAGGAAAAAGGTTGGAGACCCCTGTACTATAGTCATAACAATAGCATCTACAGATTAAACTTTCACTGTGTAACTTGTTGAGGGGTCCACTACCTGCTCGTCTTCATGATTGTGTTTTGATAGCACTCTGAAGGGGGAGTGACTTAGTGCGGAGAGCAAAGGGAGGGGAGACTCAGAGCGACAAACCCTCGGCTAAACCTTGTAAAACATGTCAATATATTGTTTTTGGCAAATATATTATCTTCAAAACAGTAAATGCAACATGCTGATTAAAATATATTACTGTAATACCCCATAGAAGTGTAATAGGCGATGTTCCGCAGCATGGCTTTAAACTTACAGTATATATTTTTTATTTATTCAAGCACATTTGTTTTTGGTTTGAGTTCAAAACCTTGAAAATCATGCATTCTTTTTGTAAGTGGGCTCATCTCTGCACAACCTGGTCTAGTGGCGTCACTGTCTTGTCTCCATGGAAACAGGTAAGTTTAATGCTATACTATGGAACTTTTTTTTAAAAATAAAAATATTGGTCATGCTATTATTTTGTTGTCATCAATTTAAAGAGAAGAACCACAAGAACAACAAATCTGACAATGAACATAAATAAATACATACATATTCCAACCTTTATTTGCTTCATCTCTGCTGCATGAACAAAAAGAACAAGAAGGATATAACTCTTATGAACCTTGCTCATGTCACAGAACAAAAAAAAAAAAAAAAAATCCCAACCCCAAAAACCAAACCCAGTCACCAATGCACCACATGTACTGTATGTTACAATATCTCTCTCGTGCTTTCATTCACAACATTATCTTCAGTCACATCTCACATCGCCCATCATTATTTTCCGTTTCCATTCCAGGCCAAGAAATAACATCTCCATGGAGACAAGAAAGTGGCAGACCATCCACGAGATAAAGTAGAGCACATTTAAAGTGCACTACTTTAGTATGTGGAGAGTGGACTGTGTCATTTCAGGGAAGTAGAAAATGAAAACCATACTCCTGAAATTTCTCCATGGAGACTGCATACATTTTATATTATAGTGTATAATATTAATGCCCACGTTTTGAGGCCTGTGTCCACTGTCCCAGCAGATTTATCCAAAACCACTGATTTGTCCCAATTTTATACAAGAAATGTCCCTGGTGTCACTATTTTTGACCAATCTGATCTCTGCCAACAGCAAAGAGAGGCCTAAACTGTTATTTGTTTTGGTAAAATACAAAAAAGCTGCTTAAAAATGACCAAAACACAAAGAAAATGTGACTATACTGACACATATGTTAGTCATGAATGGGCTGAGTGCAACAGTTTTCCTTGCTGCACTCGTTTCATAATTTTATTACCACCACAAACCGAGGTGTCCCAAATGTGGCCCTCGGATAATTTTTTCTTGGCCAGGTGAATTGGCCCAAATGATCTTGAGCAGTACTTTTTATTGCAAGTTTTTTTTTTTTGAAAACCTACCTTGATAAAGCCAATATATAATATTTAGTGCATGGTGATGAATAGATAGATAGATAGATAGATAGATGCTTTATTGATCCCCAGAGGGGAAATTAAAATGCCATGGACTTACATACAAACTACAACACATGGACAAAGACAGATAAAAGACAGACAGTGGGCACAACGTACAGGACTCAGCAACAACTGTAACTTCCCTAGTCATAAAAAACACATTCTGAAATTCGCACAGTCTCAAATAAAGTGCTTGTTATAAAAGTGCACAGCTGCAGGAATAAAAGAATTTCTGAGGCGTTCTGTAGAACATCGGGGCATCACCATTCGCCCACTAAAGGAGCTTTTAAGTTCATTAAAAATGCTGTGAAGAGGATGGTCCGTAAGAGAGAGGACAGTTTGAAGTTTAGCCCTCATCCTTTTGTCCACAACAGTGTCCACAGAGTCCAGGTTCAGTCCCACTACTGCACCAGCCTTCTTAATCAGCTTGTTTATGCGATTCTTGTCAGCAAAGGTGATGCTCCCGCCCCAGCACAACACACCATAAAACAACACACTGGCCACAATCCCCTGATAAAACACATTTAAGAGCCTTTTGCTCACATCAAAAGATCGTAGTTTCCTCAAGAAGAACAGTCTAGACTGAGCTTTTTTGAAAACGGCATCACTGTTCTACTATTAGTAGAATTATTATTAGTACTTGGGAGTACTAGTACTCCCAAGTACTAATAATATAAAGGTCTGATGGCTTATTCTAAAGTTAAATATGCATATATTTAAATTATTCACTGTATTGTGCATCAGTCTGTTACCTTCAATCAGCCCTCTGCTTCATCTGTCTTTAGATTTGTGGCCCTTGATGAAAAAAATTGTGCCCTAGTGTGTCCTGAAATAAGAGAGGCCAAATAAGAGTCAGGTTTGTGGAGATGCAAGCCCACAACAGCAAGAGCGCATGTTTTTCTATGTTTGTGCAATAAACACTTAAAAGAAAATGCATTATGGACTTTATTTTAGTCTGTTTTCTGGCAAAATAAGTTACATACTGTGGCTTTAATAGCCTCTAAACATTCTGACCACATAGATTACATAGATTTGACCGTGTTTATAGGCTATTTCTATCAGATTTACTCTCATACTTTGGGTACTAGGTCGCTTATTACTATTTGATTGGAGTTTTTGGTTCACATTTTGAATAGGCCGTATACATTCACCTGTGATGCCCGCCCTCTGGCTTTCATTAGCAGATTGGGGGCTAGCACGCTAACCCTTGTAGCATTCAAGCCGTGCCCTTTCGGAGATCTCGGCGATAATCCGTCCCTCTTTGATTCGACAGAGGGCCTTTTACTGTGGCGTGCCTCTGCGTTCGCTCCAGGACACGGCGGCTAACTCCGGGGCTAACTCTGCGGCTAACTAGCATCCTGCGCGGCGGAGCTAAAGCTGGGGTCATCTGTGTAGCATTAGCGGTGAGGAGACTAGACTTGTGCCGCATACAGGGCTCTTGTGTTCCAGGGATTTCAAGCACGACAGACGTAAATACGCGAATGATTGAATTAATAAACCTTGGCGACGAAAAACTGGCAAAGAGTCAATAAAGAAGACGATGGAACAATGGATTTATTAAAGACGGAGTATTACACTATGACTATGTTAACATGAGTGTTAATTCTGAATAAAAATCCTTTAATTCTGAATAAAAATGTATTCCACTTTAAAAAGACCATGTAAACACTTAAAGAGACAGTTCAGAATTTTGGACACAGGGCCTCATTTCCTCATGATCCAGAGTGTTGGAGACGTGTGGAGACACTTTTTAAAATCTTCCATCCAGTCCTTGTATTTGCAGAGGTTGCTGGTGCTAGGCTAGTGCATGTCAATGGCTATAGTTGTCCTGCCACTAAAAAGTCTTACCCACTCCACAGACCCGAGGAAAACTATTAGAACTCCAGACTGTCCATGTGAACATCTGTGTGCACAGAATAATGTTTGAAATAAAATTAACCTTGCATCACATGAATCGTCTCATGTTGAGTTGAGGGACTATTTTCTCATATATCAGTCCGCCACTGCGGAGCTTTCTATCAGGAAGTACAACTCACTGCTGCTGCTCACACAGAAATCCTTCAAATGCAATGGTTGGTTTTACTTCTAAAATGATTCTGTGGACACAGACGTTCACAGGGACAGTCTGGAGTTCTAATTTATTTATTGTATATATAGTTTTTAGATTGCAATTTATTGTATATATTGTTTTAAAATAGCAATTTATATGATACATAGTTTTATAATCCTTATCTTTATAGATCCTTATAGTGTTTGTCTATTTTTAACTTAACTGTACTTCTATTGCTGCTACTGTTTCTTGCTGTTCTCTTTACTGTGCGTTGCAACACTGAAATTTCCCCATTGTGGGACAAATAAAGGATATCTTATCTTATCTTAATAGTTTTCCTCGGGTCTGTGGAGTGGGTCAGACTGTTTTTAGTGGCAGGACGACTATGGCCATTGACATGCACTAGCCTAGCACTAGCAACCTCTGCAAATACAAGGACTGGAGGGAAGATTTGTGTCCATACTGGCTTGTCTGGTGGAGAAAGATTGGCCAAAATGTAAAGTATAACAGTTAAATCTCTCAGAAAATGACTGAAATGATCTGTCCATACAGCAAGATCATTTTACTTGACAAGTTCTCTTAAAATACACGAGACTAGAATGAAGCAGTCTCAGAACTAGTAAGTAGATAATAAATCTGAAAACAAGATGAAAAATCTGATATAAGTTTAAAATCTTGCTGAAAAATCCAGAAATTTGCTGTGTAAAAATTTGACCATTTACCCTAAGTGTAATGATACTGCAGACAACTCCACTGAGACAGTTACAAAGAGCACTTTTAGTTTTCAGGTTTAGAACCCCACTGTCTTTCCTTCTGTTTTATTTCAGTTAACACGAGTGAGGAAATGACAGTAATTAAAACTTGCTGCTTACAAGCCTCATACTTCAATATATTTTGTTATTTGGTAAGTAAATACTTCAACTTAGTAGGCTATGAATGAATGTAAATGAATGCCCTCCTTATTTCCTGCTCTGTTCCATAGCTGTCCACAGTCTGCGCCCCTCCTCATGTGTGCGAGTGTTTATGGGGCAGGGCCAGCCCGGCGTGGGGGTTACTGTGGCAGTCTGGGGCCTAATTCAGAGCAGAGGTGGAAGAGGAGCCCCCCAGCCTGACAGGAAGCCCTGGCTAAGCTCCTGTCCCCTGCACATGACAGGGGGCCGACCTGCCTCCAGCTATGGAGCTCCACTTCATTATTCAAATGTGAAGCTGTACAGAAAGAGCCCACAGAGCACGGACACATTTAAGTACAGACGTTTGGTTTACTAATTAAGGAAAATGTCTGGGTATCTCAAAATAGAACTTGGAGTGAATGTTTAAAAAGTCTGTTAAAATATGCTATATGTTAAAATATACTACATGTTAAAATATACTATATGTTAAAATATACTATATGTTAGCCTATTACGCTTCTATGGGGTATTAATTGCCATGTTGCAGCATGGCTTTAAACGTATATCTTGCATTTTTTCAAGCACAGTTGTTTCTGATTTGCGTTCAAAACCTTCAGAAACATAAATTTTTACTGTGAGATCGGACATGTAACTTAGCCTGTTGGCATCACCTTGTCTCCATAAAAATAGGTAAGTTATAGCTAGCTATAGCGTGGAACATTCCAGGCAAAGAAATAGCATCTCCATGAAGTGGTGGACCATCCACCAGATAAAGTAGTGCACATTTAAAGTGCTAGGATGTGGAGATGCGAGCAGGAATGAAAATGACAATTCTTTGCGGGTACAATGCAGGTGTGGGCAGGAGCGGGACTGAAGATTCTGTCTCGTGCAGACCTCTACTTTTCACCAGCCAAAAATCTCATGACATATGGGAGCGCAAAGTATAACAGGCTATCACATTAATATTATTCATGTAGGAAAAGTGGAATGTTTGAACAATGGTAAAGTGCTGCTACTCTAAAAAATCATAGTGGGACGCTTGAAAAATAATGTTTATGCCGCTACTCCGACAATTAGACGTCAATGTCTAAATAGCCGCATGTCGGAATAGCAGCGTAGAACCTCTTTTCTCAGATCAAAATCCTTCATTTGTGGTAAAAACAGTATTTGAATCACTATGTAGCACCTCTCACCCTGACTGGTACATGAAACCGTGCTACTGCGCACGGTCAGTGCTGCACAGCCACCGGACGTAACTGCTGATCCCGTTCACTTAAACAGGCATTCTTAGGCCCTGGGTCATGGTCACTACTGGTCAGTATATTTATCGTTGTGACTGGTATTACAGTAGAACACCAGAATATAGTGCAAAAGTATTAATAATGCAATATTGGTTGACGCAATAACTGATATAGTGAAAAGGTCTGACCAGTGAGATAAGCCATGCAAATTTTAGTTACAATATAACCAAAAGGAATGTATTAAAAAGTCTACAAAAATATTGCAGTAATATCGATATTGCAGTACTTATAAAGGTGCACTGTGCAACTTTTCCGCTCCATGAAGCTCCAGAAGCTCAGTTGATGAGTGTTTGTCCACTGATCCACAGGTTGGCGGTGCGACTCCAGCTCCCACTATTGAATACTGTCTTTGTGTTCTTGGGCAACTTGGACACTTAATCCACCAGTGTACCTGATGTATGAATATGTGTGTGTGATTGGGTGAGTGGTTCCTTGATGTAAAGCGCTTTGACATACTGGGAGGTGGTAAAGCGTTGTATAAAAGAACTCTTATCTTTCTCCACAGAGTCAAATTTCAGTCAATCTGTGTAAGTTACAGGTCAGATCTGTGGAGAGGTGACGGAGCTCACAGTAAGAATGCATACCTTCCAAGGCATTTTTAACAATAAAACAAATGGAATAAATGCAAGAAATACTGGAACATTCCAAAGAAAGCAATAACATCCATGAAAACAAACAAGGTGCTGGACACCACTCGAAAAGTTAAGTGGTACATACCGTAAAATACCAAATAAGAGTCTATTTGTTTCAATCACGTAACAGACCAGGCCTTTATTTGAGACCAGGCGGCATTTTGGGGCAATGAATTCCTTCCTCACAAAAATCTTGTTCAGCAAAACTGGGAAAATATGGTACTCAAATTCTTTTAACCTAATTCTTTTACCGTTATGGCCTGGTGATTATCTTGTCGGTTTGATTCTCCTGCCTTTTCTCGCCCCTTTGGCACAACTTTCCTCTTATGCCACAGCAGCTACGATGACATTTTTGTCTTCTTTTTTCGCCAATCCCTCACTCTTCTGGGGTCGACAGAAAAACATCTCGCAGCCGGTTCTCCCGAGTTTTCCTCTGCATATTTTACCATAGAAAGTTTTAATTTTAAGTTGTATTTTTAAATTTTTTTGCTGCACTTGAGCCATGGCGATCAAAAATGTGGTCAAAGACTGAAAGAAAGCACGATAGGCTACGGAAAAACAAAGAGGCGAAGAAGAAAAACGTGCAGTGTCAGTGGTCATCTCTTCTTCCTTGATTTGTTTTTACATTTTAAATACATTAGATTCGGCGTCTATTTGGAATCGGTGGTTATTTATCAAAATACACACCTGCACCCAGCTCTTATTTGGTATTTTATGGGTTTGCAATTTAATATCGTGCAGCGCTACATTGCATTTAGAGAAACAAAAGGCTAGCAGTTTTTGCCATGGCAGAAACTCCATCAGCAGACCACACTGTATGAAGTCCAGACTGTATGGAGCATTTGGAGGAGTTTGTTTTAGCCCGAGGTCCAGTGGGCTCCACGTGTTTGCACCTCATTCCTCCTCATCACTGTTTCCTGTCGGCTGGAGCTCTATTCCCTGGTGGAGTCCAGCACAGCTTTGGTCAGCGTTTACTCAGCTTGTACCACACATGAGCCGCACAGGTGTTCAGACACAGTGTTGCGTACAGTAGTTCATACCAGTCTGGTTGTATGCCAAATGCCCTTCCTGCCACAATTACCCATATATGAGCAGTACCCCTATAAACGTGGAAGGACAGTTGGCCACGCACTACGTTCACATGCACATTCTGCACACTGTCTTTGCACCAAGACATGTCAGAAAACTCTTGGTCACATTTTTACACAGCACTTATATGTACATTTATATAATCACTCCAAACACTGATGGAGAACTGGAACAGGGATCCCTACTATATATATGGCATAGAATTGTGTTTTTTTATTAAACTGGGCCTAGTGTTATCTACAAACATAGCTACTCTGTTTTTGTACATTAAGTATTATTTGGGTGTTCCATTGAAGTTGCTTAACAAGTCCAGACTCATCCTGAAATCCTGAGCTGAATCTAGCTCCATCTCCAGTTTAAGCCTCAAGTCGTTCCGTGACAGAAATAAGCCTCAGTCTGACCAAAGCTAAACTCAGGCCTGAAGTTTAAGATACACTTTGTGTATGCTCGCGGAGCCTGGTTAACGTGCCTGGGGAATGATGTTGCCTCACCCCTTCGCAATAGCATGTATGGAGCTTAAGTTCCGCTGTGTGTAAAAGTAAAGCTGTAACAGAACTCTTCACATGTAGCCTAGAAGAAATGATAAAATCCGGGCTGACGTGTGTGCAGTTTGAAATTGAGCGAAAGATGAGGGAATGAAGAGAGAGAGACAGACGTAATGAAGGAGCGAACAGACAGAACCCACTGAAAACCACGTCATCCTCATCCTTCAAGAATGAATATATATAAAAGTCTAATCAAGCAAAGATTTTGTGATTCCACTACAGTACCTCTGCTTTACATCAAGGAACCACTCACCCCTTCACAAACACACTCATACACCTGTAGGTCACTGGATCTAATGGTGTTTATGTGAAGAGCGGGGTTTGAACGCCGCCCTTCAGATCAGAGGATGATCAGTGTATCAACTGAGCTATTGTTGCCTGTCTACAGCAGGCTACAGCAGGTCAAAGAGCTGAATTGGTGCAAACAGGGGGGTTCAAAGCATTCAGGGGTGTCTAGTAGCCTAATTTAGCTTTAGCACTAAAACTAACTGTAGCAGAACTGCAACTAAAATGACTATCATTCATATCACACCAACCACATTTTTAGCAGAAACAGATAACTCTGAGAACTGGATATCTTATTTACTTTGAGTGTGTGATTTTCAGACATGCTCCTAACAACTCTATTTCCTTTTCACAAAGAAACACATTCAAGGTCTGTTAGTTTTCACTTTAACATAGCGGACCAAAATAATGATGAAACACTAGTTTGTCTGTAGTTTGTCATCTCGGAGTACACATCCAAACACATGTCAGATATTTTCCTGCCTGTTTCTTACCTTGTGCAGTTGTATGCCTCTCCTCATCTGTGTGTAATAGAAATTGGACTGTTCTGTTACATGAGGCAGACATCTGAATATGTTCCAGCTTCTCAGATGTGTTATTAGGATCTGGAGATACAAACCACAACACCTTAATCACATTTAAATAGCAGATATTACGCTGTTTTCTGATCTCTGTTATAATGTTGTTGGATGAAACACAACTGCAGGTTTGTTTTTGTTGTAACGCCTTAAAGCTCACAAGAGTGCATTTATGTGATATAGGACCTTTAAGGGTTATTAAGCAGGTTACCAGTCCCCAAGCCTCACCTCAAATTACACCTCAAATTATGCTATTTCTTTTGCATCCACTCCTTTGATAAACCCTTGTCAACCATCAACCGTGTGAAGACTCCAAGCACCACACTTGAGCTGTCGAGTGTGACCGCACTGTGAGTTATGACGACCATAAATCTACGGGTTAAATTGACAGGCTAATTGACACACATAATAATTATCAGCATTAGCTGCATGTAAGTTATTGTGAAGCATTTGTTCTGGCAGAGACAGAGCTGTGACAGCATGGAGCCTGTCAGTCCTCATGACTAATACGAAATGCATTTTTATTTACTCAGGCTGGAGCCACCAACTGACATCACTGTGACTTTAATGGTGAAGGTGAGGATGACTACCTCCACAGAGAACGGAGGAGCTACACTTATGAACTGAGGCTGTCACTGAACTAAGACCAGTGGTACAAAGAGGACTGAAAATGTAAAAGTAAAAAAGTACACATGAAAAAGACTACTGAGAGTACTTACTAGTTATTTTTAGCACAATTTTAGAAGCATTTTAAATCAGGCTTTTCTGTAACCTCTTACTACACTGATATGTGTGTCACTCTGAACTGAGTTCTACACATGATCAGTCTGAGAAAGTGATCAGAAACACACAGTGTCATGGCCACTTTTTGAATCTGATTAGTTAAAGCGCCACAACAGTGGAACAAACTGAAAAGTCTAAATTTAGTTAAAGTTGAGAGAAAAGCACAAACATCTTCACTGTCCACAAATGCACAAAGTCCTTCCCTCGGGAGCTGTTCCCTCAGTCCTATGTTCCCTTAGTCCTTTGTTCCCTCAGTCCTATGTTCCCTTAGTCCTTTGTTCCCTCAGTCCTATGTTCCCTTAGTCCTTTGTTCCCTCAGTCCTATGTTCCCTTAGTCCTTTGTTCCCTCAGTCCTATGTTCCCTTAGTCCTTTGTTCCCTCAGTCCTTTGTTCCCTCAGTTCTATGTTCCCTCAGTCCTATGTTCCCTCAGCCCTATGTTCCCTTAGTCCTTTGTTCCCTCAGTCCTATGTTCCCTCAGTCCTATGTTCCCTCAATCCTATGTTCCCTCAGTTCTATGTTCCCTCAGCTCTATGTTCCCTTAGTCCTTTGTTCCCTCAGTCCTTTGTTCCCTCAGTTCTATGTTCCCTCAGTCCTATGTTCCCTCAGCCCTATGTTCCCTTAGTCCTTTGTTCCCTCAGTCCTATGTTCCCTCAGTCCTTTGTTCCCTCAGTCCTATGTTCCCTTAGTCCTTTGTTCCCTCAGTCCTATGTTCCCTCAGTCCTATGTTCCCTCAGTCCTATGTTCCCTTAGTCCTATGTTCCCTCAGCCCTATGTTCCCTCAGTCCTATGTTCCCTCAGCCCTATGTTCCCTTAGTCCTTTGTTCCCTCAGTCCTATGTTCCCTCAGTCCTATGTTCCCTCAATCCTATGTTCCCTCAGTTCTATGTTCCCTCAGCCCTATGTTCCCTTAGTCCTTTGTTCCCTCAGTCCTATGTTCCCTCAGTCCTTTGTTCCCTCAGTCCTATGTTCCCTTAGTCCTTTGTTCCCTCAGTCCTTTGTTCCCTCAGTCCTATGTTCCCTCAGCCCTATGTTCCCTCAGGCCAATGTTCCCTTAGTCCTTTGTTCCCTCAGTCCTATGTTCCCTCAGTCCTATGTTCCCTCAGTCCTATGTTCCCTCAGTCCTATGTTTCCTTAGTCCTATGTTCCCTCAGCCCTATGTTCCCTCAGTCCTATGTTCCCTCAGTCCTATGTTCCCTCAGTCCTATGTTCCCTCAGCCCTATGTTCCCTCAGTCCTATGTTCCCTTAGTCCTTTGTTCCCTCAGTCCTATGTTCCCTCAGTCCTATGTTCCCTCAGTCCTATGTTCCCTCAGTCCTATGTTCCCTTAGTCCTTTGTTCCCTCAGTCCTATGTTCCCTTAGTCCTTTGTTCCCTCAGGCCTATGTTCCCTCAGTCCTATGTTCCCTCAGTCCTATGTTCCCTCAGTCCTATGTTCCCTCAGTCCTATGTTCCCTCAGGCCTATGTTCCCTCAGTCCTATGTTACCTCAGCCCTATGTTCCCTCAGGCCTATGTTCCCTCAGTCCTATGTTCCCTCAGCTCTATGTTCCCTCAGCTCTATGTTCCCTCAGTCCAGCTTGAGGTCCTGGTGCAAAGGACTCTAGGTTGAAATGACTCTAAATCATCTCTTTAAATGTGGTATAAAAATATAAATGACTTGACTTAGAGTTTAATTTTGAGAAAAATTTTAGAAATGAGGGAACATAGTGCTAACCCCCTTCTCTCTGCACGTTTCTCACAAACTAAATAGTCTGTATTTCTGCTAAAATAGGTACATCTGTCGGTGTTTGCTGAGCAAAGTTAGCTTCTATATGAAACTATTAAAAAAAGGTGTAAATGAAATGTGGATGAGAACAATTAGGACTAATTAGGATAAGATTTAACATGTAACTCATTACTATGACATGGCTAGAATTCACTCAAATACAAATAGAAGTTTAAATTACATGTGACAGGCTTTATTACCATTGTAGATTGAATTGTAGCCTGAAAGTTGGCAGAACAAACATGAAGAGACATTCTCAGGCACAGTTTCCCATGTTCACATCCTGGTTCAGAATCTGAAAGCAGATCTCTTAGTTTGGAGCAGTGAGTAGCTCCAGCCACTTTACATAATGTGATTTGAGCCCCTGCAGCCTGATCCTCACAGCAGAGAGTTCTCACGGCCTGTAGGGGACTTCAGACAAACACCATCCAGGAGCCTCTAATCACATTATATGATCTCGCACAAGAAGAGAAGAGCGAGTACAAGGATTGAGTTACACACAGCACACAACAGCGGCAGGAGTGGAAGTGGACATGCTAAATCCAATGTCTCCAAACAAAAGTCGGTTTTTGACATTCATATTTTTGTAATATGAAGAACAAGTTTCATCATAATCACATTTTGCTCCATAGACTAGTGTATAGAAGTGGACATAGGAGTGTTATAGTGTTCACTTCCAGTCAATTGAAGCCAGTAGAGACTAGCAACTAATGTAGAGTCAATTCATAGCAACCAAAGAATCAATAAGGATGAAGTTTGCTAAAGCTACATGTGAAAGGTATTATTAATCTGTTATTAATGTTTGATTTATGGGGCAACTTGTTAAATAAAAGCCTCAGAATTACGTAGAGTGGTTTAAATGAAAACTTTGAGGCCAGAATGACGAGCCTGACAGCAGCAGTTACAAAGAGAGTGACGACATTTTTAATATAAAGTGAGTGGAACCAAGTCACACCCATGCTCACTTCCAATTAAGTCTGTGGCAGTGAGCAGGTTAGCTAAGTTCACTTAAATATTCACTCTGTAATGAAGTCATGCTGTTTTATATAAGCCTGCATTCTGTTTTTATCCCATATGGGCCACAGAACTTCAGTTTGTAGTCGACTGTTGTTGTGTCCTTGAGCAAAACACTTAAGCCACTTTGCCCTCAGTGTGCGTGTACTCTGGTGTCTGTGAAAAGAATGAGTGGCTGTTTGAAATAGCCTAAAGCGCTTTAAACTCCACACAGACTCAGGGAGAACATGCAAACTCCACACAGACACATGCAGAACATGCAGACTTTGCAGACACAGGGAGAACATGCAAATGCTGCACAGACACAGAAAGAACATGCAAACTAAACACAGACAATAAGAGAACATGCAAACTTCACATTGAAACAGTGAACACGCAGACTCCACTCAGACATTAAGAGAACATGCAAACTCCACACAGACACAGGCAGAACATGCAAACTACACACAGACACAAGGGGAACATGCAAACTCCACACAGACACAGGGAGAACATGCAAACTCTGGGCAGACACAGGGAGAACATGCAAACTCCGTACAGACACAGGGAGAACATGCAAACTTTGCACAGACACAGAGAGAACAGGCAAACTCCACACAGACACAAGGGGAACATAGAAACCCACACAGACACAGCGAGAACATGCAAATTCCGCACAGACACAGAAAGAACATGCAAACTCCACACAGACAGAGGGAGAACATGCAAACTTAACACAGACAGAGATAACATGCAAACTCCACACAGACACAGGGAGAACATGCAAACTCTGCTCAGACACAGGAAAAACATGCAAACATAGATCACATACAAAGTTCACACAGACACAGAGAACATGCAAAATCCACACAGACACAGAGAACATGCAAACTCCACACAGACATGCAAGGCGAAAATATCAACCACTATTTCACCACTTTTGATTCTGGAGCACATTTGTTAAGGTATCTTCAGTAGACATGACTTCAGTGTTCCTCAGAAGCTCCTGCAGGCCTCCTCCAGACCTGCCCTCTGTGTTTGGATATCTTAACTATACTTCACTTCACTGTTCCTCAGAAGCTCCTGCAGGCCTCCTCCAGACCTGCCCTCTGTATTTTAGTATCTTCACTAGACCTGACTTTAATGTTCCTCAGAAGTTCCTGCAGGCCTCCTCCAGACCTGCCCTCTGTATTTTAGTATCTTCACTAGACCTGACTTTAATGTTCCTCAGAAGTTCCTGCAGGCCTCCTCCAGACCTGCCCTCTGTATTTTAGTATCTTCACTAGACTTGACTTTAATGTTCCTCAGAAGTTGCCAGACCTGCCCTTTGGATACCTTCAGTAGACATGTTTTGGCATTCCTCAGAAGTTCCTGCAGGCCTCCTCCAGACCTGCCCTCTGTGTTTGGGGTTGTTCCGTGTCAGCAGTCGGTGAATGACAGCGGCGTGCTGAGTGCAAACTAATGAAGCTCATTGGCTCACATGTCCGTCTGCACCCTGCACCTCGCCCCTCCTCCCTGTCTGCAGTAGAGATGGGATTTATGAGGCTTGTTTTAAACACCAGCTCAAAAGTTTGGCTCAGTATTACCTTCTAACACAACATATTTACATCACCGTGTTTTCTTTTATTGTTTTGCGTCCTGTTAATGAAACTACTGCACATCAGGTTCGTGAGGTTGGCGTAGGCTTGTGGGCGGTGCATTACAGTCAGAGTCTTACAGCTAAACCGTAAAGAGGGTTTGAATAGGGCCCAGGAGAGATTACTCAAATATGCACTGGCAAAACCTCTTCAGGAATGTTTTTGATGAGGGAACAATGTTAAAACGTGGTAGACCATTCCAAATAGTAAAGTATGCAGGATAGCCCCTCTTTAAATACTGTTTCTTACCTCCTGCAATTGAACACCTCTCCTAATTTGCTCCAAATGTAAATCTCACTTCACTGTTACATGCAGCAGGGATCCAAGTACGTACCAGCTTCTCCAGATGTGCTTTTGGGATCTTTGAGATGCTTTTCAACACATCTCAACTGTAGTTCCTGGGTTTAGATGCAGGGCCGCTGCTAGCCACACCACACCACTCCACTCCTCGCCAAAACAAATATACCAAACAAGAAAAGTTAAAGTAATAAATTAATGAAAAAGGTTAAGAAATAAATATCACCACCATTATTATAAACAAAGATTTGTGCAATGACTGCAGACTGAACATTGAACTGAACATTGTAAACACAGAACCAGTATACACCTGCATGAAGTTTGTCCCCATCAAACGCAAATCTACACAAAAACTATGTCAATGTTTGTGCTTCGTTTGTGGTGTTTTGTGCTGCAAAAAGTTTTGTTTGTGCGATTATAGTTCTTAAGATATTTGCAGCTTTATATTTGGCCTATGACGTCATCCAGCCCCTCAAAATGTAAAATAGAACTCAAAACAGGAAGAAAATTATTGAAAACGTTTGTATTTTGTTTGTGCTGTTTTGTGCTGTGACCATTTTCATTTGTGCGAGTTGATTTCTAAAATTATTAATGATTATTTCTGTTATTTCTGTTTCTAATTATAGGACGTCATTTCCGCTCAGCTGACGGCAGCAAACTCCGCAAAACTAATGGTGAAAACGATCTCAGGCTGTGGAAAAGTCTGTATTATTCTATAAAACATGAATCAAAAGCAAATGACTAAAGACTGTTACATACTTTTCCACAGCCTCAGATCGTTTATCTTCACTAGTTTTGCGGAGTTTTGCTAAAGTCGCTTCCATCAGCTGAGCAGAAATGACGTCCTATAATTACCGCAGCAATAATAATTAGAAATAAACTCGCACAAATGAAAATTGTCACATCACAAAACAGCACAAACGAAATACAAATGCTTTCTATAATTTTCTGCCTGTTTTGAGCTCTATTTAACATTCTGAGGGACTGGATGACGTTATCGGCCGAAAATAAAACTGCAAATATCTTAAGAACCAGAATCGCACAAACAACACTTTTTGGAGCACAAACGAAGCACAAACGATTGACAGAGTTTGTGTGTAGGTTTGCGTTTGATGGGTCCAACTTCACAGATGTCAAGTATACACCCTTGGAAATAATAACGTGCACATTTCTTTGGTAAATAAAGTACTAATAACTGCACAATAGAATTTACTCAGTCTTTAAATAATGAAAGAATTTCTCCATAAAGACTTTATCTGCTGCATGTGGGAGGTCCAGACACTGAGGGAGAGAAAGAGAAAGGGGTAGAGACATATAGAGAGATTTCGGGGGATTGTGTTGGCGCTGGCACCGGCTTCTTGTCTCTGCGCACTTTGGATGGATAGTTTAGCGAGGATTCACAAGCCTGATTTCTTGGTGGTGCGAACTAGGCCAGTTATCTGATTTTGCTAGTGTAAATGTAAGCACAGTGAATAGAGACAGACTGATATATCTGTTAGCTAATATATTGGACTGATATTTGCACTTTTTAATGAATCAGATATTGGCCTTCAGGTTCAAGGTATTTAGTTTTGACCGGCCTGCTGCGTAAAGAATAGACATAATGCTTGATTTGAACACTTTGGTGCGGCGATAACTGCACAAAACACGACCAAACTGCTCTCTTATAGGTTTAAGATTAAAGAAAGTGCAGCTAGTGAGTTTGTAGTAAATTTAAATGACATAAAACGGGAAAAATAATCCAAATCGGCCCAAAAATATCGGTTGTCGGTTTATCTGGATTCTAAACAACCAGCGTCATCGAACAAAGGGTCAGGACAAAGCCTTTATTATTCATTGAAACGACTGAATAAGTTGCAGAAAAAATGCTATAACTCTTTTTGCAAACCCCCAGCTCCCTCGTGTTTTATTGCGAGTTAGAACAACTACCGACTGTTTTACAAGTAACACGGTGCCGACGCTGAGAAAACACAGCGGAAAAGATGATAGCGAGATTGCCCCTAAGTGGAGTGGAATGGAAGGAAAAAGAAAGGCAAAACAAAAGAAAACAGTCGGGTGAGCGTAGCGGTTAGCTGAGCGGTTAGCCCCGGGTCCGGGTCTGAGGCAGAGACAGGAAGAAGAGCCCAGCGGGAGGTGGCTCATTATGGGATACGGTTACACTGTCTGCCCCCTTACACTGGCAGTATGGAGACGCTCATGTGAAAGAAAAGAAAGGCGCAATTATCGTCTTAGCGGGATTAGAATGGAAGTTTGAAAAAGTGTGTTCAATTGAAACGGAGCGGGGAGTTTTTTCTCTACACACCTAGGTTTACAGTAGCCTATTTTAAGGTAATTTTACAGAGGCGTGCTTTGTGTTGGTTTGGAAGAACAGTAAAAACAGAACTTCTAAAAGCTTTGTTACTCAAGTCAGACTTTAACCTGAGCTTTACTGGAAGACAATCTGAACTGAATGAGAAAATGAGATGATTTTTGGTGTTAAACTAGTCTCTCACATGTTAAACAACATTTTTTCAGTTAGTCACGCTCATTTTTTTGTTGAAAATCAAACTGCTAAACGGGACCATGAACCCTGGGACTGATCACAGCCTCCTGAAAATGTGCTCATGTTTTTCCAGACTATTTTAAAACATTTCTGGCAGTGTTTTCTAATGTGTACACTTTGTCACCATTGTAGTGGCTGAATATTCCACAATAGAGACACATGTAGAACACCCCCAGTGCGATGTCACTGCAAAGTATCACTTCTAAGGTTAGGTTTTAGGGTCAGGTTTGTTACTAAAATGAGTAGAAGAAAAATGTTAATTGAGCTGTCAGATCCATTGACCCACAGGTTAGCAGTGCGATTCCAGCTCCCACAGAAGAATGTTGTTTTTGTGTCCTTGGGCAAGACACTTAAAGGGATAGTTTGGGTTTTTTGACATGAATCTGTACGTCCCCGTCAGCAGTGTCGTGCATCAACACTGACTTACTTCCTGACAGCGTCCGGTGAGCCGAGTTCTTCCCCGATTTCGGTGCTGATGAAAGTGCAAAGTGAAAGTTCAGTCATGAAAATAAAGTGTTTTTCTTCTCAAAACAATATGTGTTCAAAAGAGTGACACATTTGTCACAAAACTGTTGTCCACGAAAAAGTCTGACCTGATAATCTCTTGGTACTATTTTCTCTCCGCTCGTATCACTGCGCTGCCTCCAGGTGAAACTGCGCACAAATCCAACACTTTTTTCAGTAGTTCAGCAGTGTTTACGGGCTCAGACTGTTGACCACCGCGACATGAGAGAGCTAACGTGAGAGCTACAGCCATAAGTATATAAGCCTGTATAAGCTATAGAAGAATATATAAAAATGGTTTGGACTAGTGATTCTCCAGGCTGGAACAACAAAACTCCAGGTTCTTCAGCTTGTCCCACTCTGTCCCTCCTCTCTCTCTCTGCTGTTCTGACTCCATCTGCTGAATTTGGGCTTCAGTATATTCGGGTTCATAAAGATCTCCCCTTGGCTCTGTGCTAAAGCCCATGTCTTCATCATCTGTCGTAGTCACACATGTTGTCGTGAACTTTCCAAGCAGGAAACAGTGAAACAGGCGCAGCGCCACCTGGAGGCAGCGCAGTGATACGACCAGAGAGAAAATAGTACCAAGCTATTATGAGCTCTGACTTTTTTGTGCACAGCAGTTTTGTGATGCAAATGTGTCACTATTTGAACACAGATTGTTTTGAGAAGAAAAACATTTTATTTTCATGACTCCAGCCAACTTGCCGGACACTTTCATTAGCACCGAAACTGGGGAAGAACTGGGCTCACCGGACGCTGTCGGGAGGTAAGTCAGTTGACACGACACTGTCAACTATTCCTTTAACCCACCTTGCCCCCTAGTGCACACTGGTGTATGAATGTGTGTGAATGGATGAGTGGTTCCTCAAAGGTGGAAAAGCGTTGTATAAAAATGTGACCATTAACCAAATATCTCACTAACTAGAAGAAAAAATTTCAAATGTAGACATCTGGGCCTTTATTTTGAAATCAAGATGTTTCTTCTTCCATCCAGAAGCCATTTTAATTACACACAGTTGCACAACTTATTTATACTTTTAATTATGTGTTACCTAAAACCTAAAACCACAGTGCGCAGTAAACTACTATTTTATAAGTTAAAACAGCAGCTTGTATTACTTAAAATTGTAAATTCTGTTGCATTTATAGTTTAAATTTGTGTGGACAATAGTGTTTGTATTCTCGAAACATCTTGCTTTTGGTTTTGTTGTTTAGCCCATGTCAACAATAGCTTGTTTAGGACTAAAACGGTGAACTACTGTTGGGTTTTATCTGTCGGTTCACACAATAAAAAAGGCATTTCAAACGTCTCCTAGGGTGTGACACTTTGAACATCTTTTTAAAGCCTTCACATTTAACATACATAATTCGCACTTAACAAAAGAGTTGTGTTCCCATGAAGTCACCGTGAGGCGTTCAGGGCCTGTAGTTGAGACCTGAGGAGGAGGACGGGTGAGGATTCCTCTGCTGTATCTGCTGTTAAAGTGTCAGAAAGCAGATGGTTTGACCTGCTTTATGGTTAATAGCTCTGTGATTACTGGGTCTGTACATGGGAAACACAACCAGCACCGAGTTTAACCTTTTTAACTCATCTTATCACTCCCATATTTTCATTATTACTTACTTTACCACAACAGGCACAACATCTGGTTATGCTTTATCAGAAATACATTAATTAGCCTTAAAACATGAAGTAAGACTGAAATCAGAATGAACTAATGGTTCATGAAATGTTTATGAGAAAGGATGCATGCTTGATAACTACTTAATCCAGGGGTTAGGAGTACTTGTAATTAAGTATTAATTAAAGTATTAATTAAAGGTACAGTGACTTCCTGGAGGTGGCACATAATCTGCATGATTACACAAAAATCAAGTTAAAACCAAACTTAGGAACTTCCTCCATGGAGATAGATATGTTTTATTTTTAGATAGATAGATTTTATACTATACAGTGGAATATTAGAGCCAAAGGAACATTATTTCCATGGAAACAAGCAGGAGGAGGCTCCTCCAGGCCAAACAAGAGTCAGGTTTATAGACATGCAGGTCCGCTCACAGGACACACTTTTCCTGTTTTTCACTGCAATAAAGAAAACAAAAAAGATAAGAAAAAAAAAAAACATGTTTATTTTAGTCTAAAAAGTTACACACTGTGGCTTTAAAGTCATGGTACGTAACTTTTTGGAGGCAGCACATCATCTGTATGAATCCATGGAAATACAAAGTTAAAACCATACTGTGGAACATTCTCCATGGAGATACACATAGATACTGTATGTTTTCTGCAATACTGTGGAACATTATAGCCAAAGGAACATCATTTCCATGGAAACGAGCAGGAAAGGGTCCTCCTCTAGGCCAAATAAGAGTCAGGTTTGTGGAGATGCAAGCCCACTCACAGTAAGGAAGACTGTTTTTACATTATGCATGTTACATTTTTGGCAAAAAGTGCCATACTGTGGCTTTAAGGCTCAGTAACTTCTTAATTCAGGGTTAAGGGCGTCACATGAGAATGAAGGAGCTCAAAAATATGACACCTGACATTTATGTGTCATTTCATATCGTTTTGTTCCTGATAATTATCCTCCATATTTCTTCTGTCACTTCCTCAGATTTCATCACATGTTTGCAGCTCCTTAAACCCCATCACAAGACTCCATTGTAAATCCTGCGCTGACGCGTTCCAAAAATAATAATATACAATTTTCGGAGAATACAACAATGGGTTGTTGCAGGCACTCCTCGCGGGCTCCTCGGGGCCCCTCCCTTCCGGACTTGTGCTTTTATTACAATGATTACACAGAGTCACAGGAGCAGCCATACCTTTTCATTTCAACCCAATTACAGCCTTCAAAGCTCAGGGTCTGCTCCAGCTCTGATGTACACACTTCCTGTTGCTCCCAAATGTTCCGGAGGCTTGTTTTCTTCTTCTGTGGATGATAAAAGACAATGTTTTCCAGACATGACACACATTAGAATAACGCAGTGTAAAGGGACTGTAAAGAGCTGAAGCAGTGAGGGCTTGTGTCTGCACAGGGACATGAACAACTGTGGAGGACTGTAAAACACTTTTACATTTCACAACACACATTAACAAGTTTGAATACACATTTACATCTTGAAAACAAATTCCAAGTTTCATAAAACACATTTGCAAATCTGCAAACAATTTTACAAAGCACAAAACACTTGCACAAGCGCCAAGACAAATTTACATGTGGCAAAAACACAAATACAATGTCCTAAAAAATGGAAGTGATGGAAGACGTGCGGGAGAAGCAGGAAGTGAAAAGCGATTCAGTGCATATGTAGGCACCACGTGGATCACATATTCATTGTTCTCTAGTGATGGTCAGAGCCTTTCTCTCTTCAGTGTTCGTTTGGAGTGGATAATGTTTTATCTGTTTTGCGTAGTGAACCTCCACCATATTACACATGCTGAATCGCTTTTCACTTCCTGCTTGTCCCGCACGTCTTCCATCACCTCCACATTATTCATCGCTTCCACTTTTTAGGACATTCCTTTTCTGTCAAGAAATGCCTTGTTAATTTGTTTCCAGGTTTGTATTTGTGTTTTTACCACATGTAAATTTGTTTCGGCGCTTGTACATTTTCATAAAATGTGTTTTATGAAACTTAAAATTTGTTTTTAAGATGTAAATGTGTATTTCAAATGCAATTTTGTATTCAAACTTGTTAATGTGTGTATCGTGAAATGTAATAAGTGTGTAAAAGTGTTTTGCACTTGCCAACCATGGTATTTTTTTCTCTCGGATAATGGACATTTGATTTCTTTCTGCCAGCCTGTTCATGCAAACAAAATGGCTTTGGCTGTGGTCACAAATATGGCCAATAATAAGGCTGTATGTTTGTGGTGGCTTAATTAGTTGATCAAAATCTGATGATTGATTAGCTGCTGCACCAATGCCCAATGCGTACACTTCAGTTGTAGGATAAAAAATCGTGTCAATGCATAATAGTAAAAAAAACTAAACAAACTGTCGATAAGATGATTGGAGCAATTTATATTATTGACGCTTTTTCAGTCCTGCAGGTCTTTTTTACTTTCCAGAGACTTCTTGTGGTTTGCTTTGGAAGGTAAGGAGGATTCGAATAAGGCCCGAGAGAGATCACTAGATTCCTCAAACATGCATGGATGAAAAGCTCCTCAACTGCTTCTGAAGATGATATTTCAACGGCTCCACGCCGCTATTCTGACACTGACGTCTAATTGTCGGAGTGGAGGCATAAACATTATTTTTCAGGTATCCCACTACTCTGACTTTTTTTTTTCATTGTCGGAGTAGCGGGACTTTACTATTTTTCAAACATTCCGCTTTTCTGACATGACATGACATATTAATGTGTATGTAAAGTCTACAGTGATCCTAAAAAGTGTTGGAAAACCGCTACGTCTAAACAGAAGCGTCCCGTAATGAAGGGATGTTGGAACAGGCGGCGGAAACCTATTTTAATTCCCCCGAAACCTCCAAAAAGTCGATCCACCATAACACCTCGTCTTTAAAAGAATAGAAGATTTATGGGTGCAGTCTTTTAGCATCATTAAGTCTAACCCTGTAGTGTTCATTTGACCTCCTCTCTGCTTCTGACTCATGAATCCCGTTGGCGCCCGGAGCGACTCCACCAAAAACCGTTAGACTTTTATGCAATGCTATTAGCTTCTCACCGCCACCAGAGATTATGCCTCAACTGGAGCACCGCTTTTTACGAGATATTTTTTTGTTTTGTGGAAGGCGCGCCACACAGCGAGCGGCAGACAGTATTTGTGTACACCTTTGCACGGTTCACACTGTGCACTGGGCTCCCCTCCCTCCTCCACCACAGACGCCATGCTGTAATTGCCCCGGGTTTAATGAGCGGGTGATGCTGGCAGAGCGGCAGAGGTGCAGGCTGATGCGCATGTGGAAGTGTACGCCCATTGTGGAGGTGGGCGGAGCCAGTGGGGGTTAGGCCGGGTTTAGACCTGGTTTAGTTCTGGTTTAGTCCTGGTTTAGCCCTGTTGAAGTCCTAGTTTAGTCCCAGTGTAATCTTGGTTTAATCCTGATTTTAGTGCTGGTTTTACTCCTGGTTTAGTCCTGTTGAAGTCCTAGTTTAGCCCTGGCTTAGTTCTGGCGTTTGTCTTGATTTAGTCCTGTTTAAATCCTGGTTTTAGTCCCATTTAATCCTGTTGAAGTCCTAATTTAATCCCAGTATAATCTTGATTTAATCCTGATTTTAGTCCTGGTTTTACTCCTGGTTTAATCCTGTTGAAGTCCTAGTTTAGTCCTGGTTTATTCCTGGTGTACTCCTGTTGAAGTCCTAGTTTAGTCCTGGTTTAGTCCTGGTGTAGTCCTGTTGAAGTCCTGGTTTTAGTCTTGGTTTAGTCTTGTTTAAATCCTGTTGAAGTCCTAGTTTAGTTCAGGTTTTTGTCTTAGTCTAGTCCTGTTGAAGTCCTGGTTTAGTCCTGATTTAGTCCTGGTTTAGTCCTGGCCTAGTCCTTGTTTAGTCCTGGTTTTAGGCCTGGTTTAGTCTTGTTGAAGTTCTGGTTTAATTCTGGTTTAGTCCTAGTTTAGTCCTGGTTTAGAGTGTGGAGCTGGTGTGGAGCTGATGTGGGCAGGAGTTCCTCTTCTGTTTTCCTTCACGGCTAAACAAATGTGCGTATTTAAGGTTTCATTAAAAATCAGGACGTGTGTTTAGATGAAGACCATCCGAAGGCAGTGGGCGCAGAGACGACCAGCGGGGAGTAACTGGAGGCTTCACTGACCTATTTTTAGTCTGGAAGAGAAGTTGTAAGATTGGGAAAAAAAATAAAAAATCATTAAAATGTTCTAGCTCAGTGTTAATAATCCCGGTTGGTCTTGTGGTTTGCGAATGGAACACAGCAACAACTGCCAGAGTCATTATTTTAAACTACAGAAGACTAAACCTTTGGCTACTGGTTTTGACTTTATCATCATCATTAAGCAAACTTGCCAAACATATAAGTGTTATAAATGTTTTCATGGTGCTGTACTTGATTTTTACTGTCTTAAAAATGCCAAAAACAGAGCTATTTTCAATTTAAACGGTTTACAGTGTTCCAAAGTCATTCTTCACCTCATGCATTCCCAGCATTCTAATTATCCTAGTTTCCGTGTGCTTTTTACAATGTTCAGCAACCATACTAACAACAACTAGCATGCTAATGCAGACTTCCTGAATATCAGACGGTAAAACGCTTTCTAATAGACGCAGACAACACACAGCAGACTGATTTTGACCTCAAGAGTGGCGGCAAGACACATTTTGCTTGAATACAGAAAACAGAAGTTACAGTAGCTCGGTTGATAGAGCGTTTGTCCACTGACACGAAGGTTAGTGGTTCGAATCCCGCTCTCGACATAAAACACATTGGTTGAGCGGTCAGATCCACAGGTGTGATCTGCTCCCACAGATGAATCTTCACTTAACCCACCGAGCTCCTGGTGTCTGCTATGTAAAAATGTGACCCTAAAGCACTTTATATCAACAACAAAAGTTTTCTTCTGTGGGCTCGAACCACCAACTTGTGGCTCGGTGGATCTGTATGTCAGCACTCAAAAAAATAATTGACCCTAACACATAGACTTTATGTAATTTAATCACATGACAATTTTCTACATGATTCAGTTACATAAACCTTAAGTAAATGTCAAGCCTTATGGTACACATTTTGTTCATATTAAGTGAATGTGAAGAAATTACATTTATTTTTGTTATTTATGTAAATTCCTAAATAAACTTGGGCAAATGGACTCAATGTTAAGGTGGAATTTCACTTACAGTTCATATGTTAATATTGAATAGAGTTTAAGTGGAGAATAAACTAACCTTTATGTAATAAATCATATAAAGTTAATGTGGACACATGTGTTCGTATACAGAAAACTTTTCCACACACCAGGATCCAGAACACCTTATTCTATTTTCATTCAAACAAAGGCCAGATTGACATGAAAATGACAATTGTGTTTTTCTTTAACTTAACACAGCAAGAGATGAGGAAAATGTCTGAGTGAGTGAGAATGAGAGTAAGAGAGTGAGAGTAAGAGAGTGAGAGTAAGAAAGAGAGTGAGAATAAGAAAGAGAGTGAGAGTAAGAAAGAGAGTGAGAGTAAGAAAGAGAGTGAGTGAGTGAGAAAGAGTGAGAGAGAGAGAGAGATTTAACATTTTTTAACACTACAACAAAATCCTTAATATATCAGTTTTGTGAAAGCTTAAATGTAGAACTTAATTACCCGCAATGTTTTTTTCAGAATTTGCAAAGAACCTGAAACTGCCAGTGTCGGCATCATCAATAATTAAAATCTAAACTTCACAACATCTAAACAGAATCTAAACATCTAAGCAGAAAAGACCAATGCACAGTGCCACAACACATTACTGTAGCAACTTCATTTTTAGTGATTGGACTTTGGGGGACATTTTTTTCCCGTCCAAGTTCATCAGAACTTTCTGGAGGAACTCAAATGTACATTTGAGGTCCTGTGGATAGTTCAGATTGAGAGCGTAGATTAGTCCAAATAGAATCACAAATGCGTAAGAGATGCTCCTGATGTCGTTGAATAGCTCTGCACCCTCAGTCACGATCCCTACAGCCTCTGGTTCCTCCACTTCATCAGCTCCTTCCTTGTGGATCACGTAGATGCCCAATGTGGTCGGCGCCATCTGTCTCTCTGCTTCTTCACCACTGTAATTCTGATAGTAGAAAAACATTACATCATTATTTTGCCACGACCCGGTATATATATTTTATATTATATTTATATATTTATTTTTTATTTACATTAGACAAACACATCATATATACCATAGACTTTTATGTTTTAATTATATTATTCGTGGACCGCAAAGCCGTTGCCAAAATTGGCAATTAATTGGCAGCTGCCACCTACTGTGCTGGAGTGTGATGTGCATGTCCGTCCTTATGGGATCTTGTCAACTAAAATTTACATGATTTTTTTTACATATAGTTTATATGTTCAAGTTCAAATACTGTTTATGTGATTTAATTGACTACATTTTCAATTTTACAAATTTCACTTACATTTTATGTATAAATATTTCTTTATATTTACTAGGATCAAGAATCATTTTTTTGTGTGAGTAGTGGGATTTGAACCGGCCACCTTCAGGTCAGAGGACGAGCACATACTGATCACCTATTGTTTATTATAGTCTATTACCACAATAGCTAATAAAGAATTAAATAAGTAATAAGTAAGTAATTGTAGGATTGTTGTTGCCTGGGAATGGATATCTGTGCTCATTTTGGTATTTGTGACATCAGAGGAGTTTTAATTATATAATAATACAAAGAAAACGATATCAAACAAAAAAACAAACAAACAAACAAAAAAAAACATCTGGCAAATATCTTGTATATTTTGTCTATGTTCCCAGCCTCTGTTAGCCCATGTGTTATAAAAAGAAGAACAATGAAAGAATGTAGGTGACTGCATTCTGCACAAGCAACTTAAAAAACAAATGATATTAAATTCCAGAGTGAAAACCAAAAACCAAAAACTAAGTAAACCCTTCTCCAGATCCTCATCATGAGTATGTTGCCGAGTACCTCGACTAACCCCATGCAGAACAGTGACTGAATGACGTAAGTACTGTACTTAATTATACATTTTAGGCATCTGGACTTTACTTAAGTACATTTTACAGTGGATTCTGTTTACTTTTGCTTTACTACATGTGAGAGCAGGTATCTGTGCTTTCTACTCTACTACATTTTTGAACTGGGAGCCTAAACGTATTTTTATTATAGTGTGAGACCTGCTAAAAATGTTTATTTTTAACAAACTAAAATATCCAGATAAAAACGGAAAAAACCCATTGATTTAAAGCACAAATTTGTGTCAAATCACAACATCTGAAGTTTTATTAGACCGTCAAATATGCACATACGATTTACATGATATACTTTTTACTCTTTAAGTGCATTAAAGTTAAGAGGTAATTTTATTTGAACTTTTTTTTTTACAAAAGGTATGAAAGCACAACATGTATACTCTCAGAACATGTACATTTAACAAACAATTCACCATTTTAATCTACATGATATTTAAACGGTACTTTAATACTTTTACTTACTTTTTTCATCTGATACTTGTACTTTTGCTTGATTTTTTTGCCCCAGTATGTGTACTTTTACTTAAAGCTGCACTATGTAACTTTTCTGCTGGGGGTCCGTCACCTGCTTGTTTTGATGGAGATGTCATTACTCTGCAGGAATGTTCCACATTAAACAGCTCTACTTTACATTTATTCAATTACAGGTGGTTTTATAGCTCAAAATTGCCTAAAAACAGACACATCTCCACAGATCTGACCTGTAACTTGGTCTGGTTTAGTCTCCATGGAGATACAAAAGTTTAAAGCCATACTGTGGAACATTCCAGGCAAAGCAATAACTTAAATGTGACGGTTCCTCCACCAGCAAAGTTAAGTAACAAAACTGAGTCCTTCTTCCACCGCTGATGCAGACACAGGCAGAACATGCAAACTCTTTTGGTATCTGAACCTCAGACCTGTGCCGTGTCACGTCAGCCACATTCGTCACTGTTCTAAACGTCCGTGCTGCTGCTGGGAATGCCTCATAATGAATGTTTGTGTGCAAGGAGCAGGGGGCGGGGCTTACATACCTGGACAGGTGAACGCAGCTGCTTTGCACACGGCACATACAAATCTACATCACAATAGAAGTTTACAAGAGGAACCAGGGAGGAAACAAACCAAGGCAAAAATAGGACGCCCCAAAACTCAAAATTGATTCTATGAGCTTTAAGTCCTGTTTGAATGTTGTGGAGTTGTGTTTTGTTTCATTCACACATGTTTGAATATTCTTGCATTATTAGTCTTTCTACATCTCCAAAGCTCAAAATGCTTTGATCCACCTTCTGATGTCATGAAGAGGTAGTTTTCAAGTGAACAGCTCCTTTTACCTTTAGCTGAGTAGAGATCGGGAATTCTGGGGCTGAAATGATCTAAATGATTCTAGTGAAGGTGTGTGGAGTTTAAGAACACAGTGGAGCACTTCCTGTATTAACACATGACATCACAAGGTGAGTGTTTTCTTTTTGAGAGAAGACTAAACCAGAAGTGAACTAGGACTAAAGCAGGATTAAACAAGGACTTCACCAGGACTAAATCCAGGACTAAACCAGGATTCAACCAGTTACTAAAGTAGGACTTCACAAGGACTTCACCAGCACTAAGCCAGGAATAAACCAGGACTAAACCAGGACTAAACCAGGTCTAAACCAGCACTAAATGAAGACTAAACCAGGACTAAACAAGCACTAAATCACGACTACACCAGAACTTCACCAGGACTATACGAGGATCTCAACAGGACAAAACCAGGACTAAACCACGTCTAAAACCAGGACTAAACCAGGTCTAAAATCAGGACTAAAACCAGGACTAAACCAGGAGTGAACCAGGATTAAAGCAGGGCTAGACCAGGAGTAAACCAGGACTAAACCAGCACTAAACCAGGACTACACCAGAACATCAACAGGACTATACGAGGATCTCAACAGGACAAAACCAGGACTAAACCACGTCTAAAACCAAGACTAAAACCAGGACTAAACCAGGACTAAACCAGGAGTAAACCAGGACTAAAGCAGGACTAAACCAGGAGTAAACCCGTAATAAACCAGGACTAAACCCAGAGTAAACCAGGACTAAAACATGACTAAACCAAAAACATACCAGGACTAAAGCAAGACTTCACCTGGATTAAACAAGGACTAAGCTATGACTTCATCCAGGACTAAAACCTAAACCTAAAAGTGGTCTACATTTGACCCACATGCGTCCCGTGCACCGGCCCCGTGCACCGGCCCCGTGCACTGGCCCTGCAGACGTGCACACACAGACAGTCGTTCTCAGAGCTGTGCAGAGTTAAACAGTATAATTGTCCTGCTCCAAGCCTGTCATTTAGACTCCAAACCAGTTCCAACCAGATCCACGGGACTTTCTGACTAGAACAAGACAGAGGGAGGAGGAGGAGAGGTGGAGGAGGTGGAGGAGGAGAGGTGGAGTAGAGTTGAAGGAGTAGAGGTGGAGGAGGAGAGGTGAAGGAGGAGAGATGGAAGAGGAATGGTGAATTAGTAGAGGTGGAGGTAGAGGAGTGGAGGAGAGATGGAAGAGGAATGATGAAGGAGTAGAGGTGGAGGAGTGGAGGAGAGATGGAAGAGAAATGGTGAAGGAGTAGAGGTGGAGGAGGAAAGGTAGAGGAGGAAAGATGGAAGAGGAATGGTGAAGGAGAGGTGGAGGCAGAGGACTGGAGGAGGAGGAGACATGGAGAGGTGGAGGAAAGGCAGCAGAGGAGAGGTGAAGGAGAGGTGGAGTAGGGGTGAAGAAGGAGAGGTGGAAGAGAAGAGGTGAAGAGGTAGAGTTGAGGTGGAGGAGGAAAGGAAGCGAGGTTAAGGAGGAGAGATGGAGATGAGGTGAAGGAGAGGTGGAAGAGGAAAGGTGAAGAGGTAAAGGTGAGGTAGAGGAGGAAAGGTTGAGGGGTGGAGGAGGAGAGGTGCAGAGGAGGAGCAGGTTAATATCAAGATGATGTGTAATAAAAATGTGAATCAAGAAAGGAAAGACTCATAATCCACTATTTTCTGATCTGTTCTAATGTTTCCTCTTCACAAACACCTGGAGTTGTGTTTTGGTTCATTCACATTTTTAACTCACAAACCTGCAGATTTAGGCTGAGTTCTTCTCTCAAACTGAACATAATTAAAGCTCACAAGAGTTTATTCTGATATAAGACCTCTAAATATGTGTAATTCCCGTCAGTGAGTAAGTTTTACATCTACAATTTCCTTCTCCACTTGAGGCGTCGCAGTTGGAATCGTCTGTGTTCTGTGAAGAGTCTTTCCAAGGCAAAACACTTCACCCACATGGCGTAATATGAACGTGGCACATGAAATATAAAGTGCACTACCAGTCAAAAGTTTGGGCACACCCGCTTACTCAATGTAGTAAAAAAATTGTTTCACCATTTTATACAGAAGACGCATAAATATACGGACGGAATGATGTAGTAAAGAAAGCCACTCATTACTTTGTCGATGGGGCTGTAAACTGCTGTGAGCTTCATGATGATCTCTCCTGACGTACTACAAGTGTATTTTTAACACAATAGTAATCTGAGAACACTAAACCATACAAATAAAAACTAAAATGCAGAAAAATTATCAGTGCAATTGCCTCTCTTGAACAAAATCCAGCACAAATCTGTATGAAAATCACTACAATGGACAATTATCATAACAGGAAGTGCAGCAATGTTGAGTCGTGCAACTTCCAGTCGATACTTTTCTAATGCAAAATCCTTGTGGAAAATTGTTGCATATTTTTGAGCAGCTTCATAAATCAACACCAAATCTTCATCCAACAAGTTTGACAAAGAACAGATTCTGTCCATGAAGAATTTATCCACAACGATCGAGGGAAGAAAGACGAAAACTTCAAGGAAACAACGACGAGCATCAGTGAAACGACTGAGCAACACTAATGTTCTGGTCCTGGAGAAAACATAAATAACTTGTTCACTCAGACTGATTCTACAATTAAAATTAAAAATCAATTTTGTGATGTTGATATTAGCACAGACTGAGAGATTTGTGGAGTTTAAATGGTCGACATTTAATCTGTGAACATCTGTAGCATTTAAACTGCACAAATCTCTCTATCTATGCTAATATCGACATCACAAAATCGATTTTTAATTTTAATCGTAGAATCAGTCTGAGTGAGTTATTCATGTTTTCTTCAGGACCATAACGTTAGTGTTGTTCAGTATTTCACTAACACTCGTTCGTCTTTCTTCCCTTGATTGTTGTGGATAAATTCTTCATGGACAGAATCTGTTCTTTGTCGACCTTGATGGATGAAGATTTGGTGTTGGGGCAGATTTATGAAGCTGCTCAAAAATATGCCACACTTTTCCACAGGGATTTAGCCATAGAAAAGCTTTGAACGAAAGTTGTATGACTCAACATCGCTGCAGTTGTGCGTCTGTTGAAGCTTCCTTAGATCAACACTTTAACTTTTTACTCTTTAAGTAGAATTTTTCATGTGACACTTTTGCTTTACTTTACTCCAGCAGTTGTACTTCTACTTAAATGTGCACTATGTAACTTTCTGGTTGGGGGTCCATCATCTGCTTGTTTCTATGGAAATACAGTATTGCTCTGCCGGGAATGTTCCACAGTGTGACATTAAACAGCTCTACTTTACATTTATTCCATTACAGGAAGTTTTATAGCTCAAAAATAACTAGAAAAACACATTCTGACTGAGCAGGGTCGCCTCTCCACAGATCTGACCTGTAACTTCATCTGGTTTGGTCTCCATGAAGATCGAAAGGTTTAATGCCATACTGTGAAACATCCCAGACGGATGCTTCACTGGAAAAGTGACAGTATTCAGTAACACGTAACGAATCGGAGTATTTCTTCCAGCGCTGGCAGCAGAAGAGCAACAGTAGCTGGTGTTTTCAGTCCTGGGTAGGTTTGACTCTGTCCAGACGTGGTTTGACGTGTCGGCTCTGGTACAGTGACCGCTCCTGTGTCCAGCCCCGGTCTGTCCAGTGTAGCTCAGACTGACAGTGACGGTTCCTCCAGCTCACACTTTCCACCATACCGCACCATCGAAACAGGACTAAAACCAGGACTAAACCAGGACTAAACCAGGACTTCAGCAGGATTAAACCAGGACTAAACCAGGACTAAACCAGGACTTTAATGGGACTAAACCAGGACTTAACCAGTACTTCACCAGGACTAAAACCAAGACTTCAAAAGGACATCACTAGAACTATAACAGGACTTAACTGGGACTAAAACCAGCACTAAACCAGGACTATTCCAGTACTACACTCAGATGTCACCAAGATTAAACCAGAACTAAATCAGGACTTCACCAGAACTTCACCAGGACTAAACCAATGCTTCACCAGAATTAAACCAGGACTAAACTGGTACTTCATCAGGACTAAACCAGGACTTCACCAAGATTAAACCAGGACTAAAACCAGGACCAACAGGCCATCACCAGGACTAAATCTGGACTTCATCAGGACTAAACCAGGACTTCAACAGGAATAAACCAGGATTAAAGCAACACTTCACCAGGATTACACCAGGACTAAACCAGGACTAAACCATAACTAAACCAGGTTTTTAACAGGACTAAACCAGGACTAAACCAAAACGTCAACAAGATTAAACCAGGACTTCGACAGCACTAAACTGGGACTAAACAAGTACCTCAACAAACCAGGACTAAAACCAATACTTCACCTGGACTAAAACCAGGACACCAACAGGCCATCACCAGGACTAAATTTGGACTTTACCAGGACTAAAACCAAGATTTAAACAGGACTATAGCAGGAATATACCAGGACTAAACCAGAACTTCACTAAAACTTCACCAGAACTAAACCAGGACTTCAATGGGACGAAACAAGGACTAAGACCAGGACTAAAAGCAAGACTTAACAAGGACTAAACCAGGAACATACCAGGACTAAACCAGAACTTCACAAAAACTTCACCAGGACTAAAGCAGTACTTCAACAGGACTAAAACCAGGATATAACCAGGACTAAACCAGGACTTCACCAGGACTAAACCAGGACTAAAGCAGGACTAAAGCAGGATTTCATCAGTCCCTCTCTGTCCCATGCAGTTCACAGTGACAGTTCAGTGAGAGCCGGTGCAGCTCACAGTTTCCAGCGCACCACCTCGTCCTGTCACAGCAACATTACCAGCTCCAGTTTATGAGGCCGACAACATAAACCTACATTATATGAACTCCTCATTACGGCGCGAGGGACCAAAGAAGTGAGAGCGACGGGTTTACACTGGACACGAGATGGTAGAGCAGAAACTGGACTCGAGTAAGAACTGTTTTTTTATTTCCCTAACGTTATTTTAAGTAAAAAAAATCAATTTCTTTGAGTTTTCTTCTTTATCACGATTCAAAACCAGGACTTCACCAGGACTAAACCAGAACTGTACCAGGACTAAACAGCACTAAACTAGGACAAAACCAGGACTAAACCAGGACTAAATCAGGACTAAAACCAGGACTTCACCAGGACTAAACTAGAACTGTACCAGGACTAAATAGGACTAAACTAGGACAAAACCAGGACTAAACTAGGACTAAATCAGGACTAAAACCAGGACTTCAACAGAATTAAACCAGGACTAAACTAGGACTAAACCAAGACTTCAACAGTACTAAATCAGAACTATACCAGGACTAAACTAGGACTAAATTAGGACTAAACTAGGATTTCACCAGGACTAAACTAGGATTTCACCAGGACTAAACCAGGACTGTACCAGGACTAAACTAGGATTTCACCAGGACTAAACCAGAACTATACCAGGACTTCAACAGGACTAAACAGGACTTAACCATGACTTCATGAGGATTAAATCAAAGAAGTAGGAGCACAACTTTAACTGAAGTAAGGGTTACTTGGTCCGTGTACCATTCAATCTTTTGAATTTCATTGAAGAATGAAAAACAATCAAATGGAAAGACAGTTTGTTATTTCATTATTCTGTTTTAGTTTGTTTCAAATAACACCAGTCAAAAAACAGTCATTGTGCCTATTTTCAATTGTGATTTTGATTCTCTCTGGTTTATTTGCCCTGAAGTTCTGCTGCTCTGTTGCCCAGTGCATATTTTTAAGTCTTTGGATGCATCAGTCTGTATCATAGAACTAGACCCATGTCTGTATCAGTGGATGTTATAGGCCAGGGCTGCCATACGCTGTTTGGAACAGGCAAGACACATGCGGAAATTTCTGCCAGCAATTTCTGAAGCAAAATGAAATGAAGATGTGCTCAGAAATGAGAATTCAAAGATTTAGTGAAAAACACAACCTAAGACACAGAGGATTGGTTACCGATGCAGAGCTGGAAAGAGCTGGAATGTCCTCATTTAGTGGACAAACATGTCCTCTTCTTTTATAGTGACGTGCTTACTTTTGTCTTAGAAAGTAAATGTTGAACTCCAGGACGAGAAACAGGAAGCAGCGATAAACTCTCCTTTGTTCAGTCGACTCTGAATCATAGATCTGTGCACTGAATTCACACGCAGAGCTCTAAGGAGTAGAACTTCTGGGGCATTTAAACCAGAGAGAATAGCTGATAACTAATTGTAAGTCAATGAAATACAATCAATCAGTTCAAATACTGTCCAATACATTATTAAACACTAAATATTAATAAAATACACACTAAATACAATACTAAATACAGTCAGTCAGTTAAATACTATCCCACTTTAACTGTACATTTAATAGTTTGTTTTAATCATACTTCATTTGTTTATGTTGTTGTAAGGCAACTTTGAGTGTCCAGAAAAGCGCCTAATAAATAAAATGTATTATTATTATTATTCCCATTTTCTTGTTTTTCATTCTTAATTGAAATTCAAAAGAATAAATAGTACTCGGACCTTACTTCAATAAAAATATTACTAAACTAGGAGTAAAGGTATGCTGCTAGAAAATTACAATTAAGTAAATGCAGCTAAGTAAATATAACTGAGCCTACCTTTTTCTGTGTACAAGCTGCATGTTTATTTCCTTTTTATCCAAAGCTCCGTCTGCAGAAACCCTCTTGCTCGGGCTCATATACGTGTAGGGCCTATGCATATGGTAAATGGAAAATGTGATTTGGGACGTCTGCCATGTCGGTGCCACAGTGTCTGGTCCCAAGAGGAGGCATTACTGCTGTCAATCACCCGAGCAGAGGGCGGGCTCCGGTTACACTCACTCGCCCGTAGTCAAACGCCGAGCGTGAATGGAAGACTTTTATATATGACGTAGTAGAATAGGCTTCGCTACAGAATATTGCATAACTGTGTGTCTAGGGAGGAGTAGACAGGCTTGTTAAAGGGCCTAGATTACGTTATTTTCTTTTTTTTTTTTTATAATGTAGTTTCCTCATCATGAACATGCCTGGAGTTGTGTTTGTTTCATTCACACATGTTTAACACGCAAACCCTGCAGATTTTTAGATGTATTTAATTCTTCACCTTCACAAGAATCATTTGCGTCATTTCAGTGTTGGAATTGTCAATCTCTACTGAACTAGAGGTAAAAAGTAGTTGTTCACTTGAAAACTACCACTTCATGACATCACAAGGGGGATGGTAACTAAGTACAAAAGTGTAATACGTATAATAAGTAAAATTTTTAGGTATCTGTACTGTACTACACTGGATACTTTTTACTTTTACTACTTTTTCACTACATTTTAGAGCTGGTATGTGTACTTTCTACTCTACTACATTTTTGATCTGGACTGAAAATTAAAAACTAGGGGTGGGACTTTATAAAAAAAATTATCGAGTTAATTCCACTTTGTAATTAATTAATTTCAATTAATCGCATTACAATATTTACCCCAAAAAGCAACATTTACTTTATTTAAATGAATAATCATATCATTGTTGCACCTCTTGAATAGAACTGAGATTTTATATTTTATTACTTATCTTTCTATTTTATTTGGACTTGTATGTTACATTTATATAATTATGTCTTTTTTCACACCAGTCTTGTGCTCTTTTTTGCTACTTATTTCGAATTTATTATTACCATTTTTGTTTTTACCCTTTGTTATTATATTATATTGTGATGTGTGAGCTCCTGTGTCCAAATAATTTCCCTTCTGGATCAATAAAGTTTGTCTAAGAATTTTCGTGGACGACTTCATGAAATAAAACACACAGACATGACCTTTATATTCCAGCTCTTTTAATGTCTGGAAAATGATTTGAAAAAATAAATTGGATTTCATTTCAAAATAGTCGTCAAAGGTGAGATCCCTGTCCAAAGAGACTAAAGTTAAAGTGCCGCTTTAAGTTTACTTTAAGTTGTTTCCTTCTGAATGTTGTGTTTTTGTGCTCACAGTGACGTGTTTTGCATTTAAACAGTACCGTAGGGGTGAGGTGCTTCTGTGATTCACAAACTCTTTTCTGCACAGTTTGCAATAAACGACGTCTTTGTCAGTACTTCCATCGGGTCGTTTTTTTCAATAGAAATTTAGCGTCCAGCAGATCCAGAGGCTTTCATGCTTCATTGTTGTTGTAGGAGGAACTGTGTGCGTCAGTATAATTGTCGTACCACGACATGATGCACTGACAGACATTCCGCATCGTCTGGCAAACTGCGATAAAATGTGTTCATATTTTGAATGCATTATTTTCTTTGTAATTAATGAAGGTGTTAATGTCCCACCTCTAGTAAAAAGTACTTTCTTTTATGGTTTGAGACCTGCTGAAATGGCGTAAACTACATTTTTTGTTTTAGTACATTTAATTTGTTGAGTTGAAAACAATATTTTTCAGACTATAAGTTATAATTTTTTCAGGGTTTTATACTCAGGTGTGACTTATATATTACATTTTTCACACCCATAGACCAAATATATGAATCCTATATCTGAATGAATGAAAAAACAAATCGTTATCTGTTTTTTTCATTTTGGTTTTAGAGACAAATAATAAAGAAAAGAGTTGTTTTTTTGTTTTCTTATTTTTGGTTCTATATTGAAAAATGACTGAACAAATGATTCTTCTCTATTGGTTTGTTTTTATTACTATAACTTCTATAATTTGCCTTTCAAGATGAAATGTCGGTTTTTGGTCTCTGATTTTATAAAATAAATTTCCCAAGTGCGACTTATACAGGTTTTTTTTCTTCTTCACTTTGCATTTTTTGTTTTGGCTGGTGCGACTATACTTGGGAGCGACTTATAGTCCGAAAAATACGGTACATTTGATGCTTTAATTGTAAAAAAAAAAAAAAAATGCTGCAAAATACTTACTTTTTACTAGTACTTCAGTAGTTTTACCTAAACTGACTTTTTCATATTGTACTTTTCTATGAGTAATCTGTATCTGTGTATTTACTTAAGTAGCAAAATGAGTACTTCCTCCACCACCTTTAAGATCGATTTAAAATAGTGATTCTGTAGTGTTTCTTCATCCTTAAAAACTGACATATTAGTGAGGTGCAGTACAAATATTGGAAACAAAAGGCAAATCTACAATCCCTGTGTGCTAATGTCCTTGTGTGCACCGCCCCCACACTGTGAGGTCAGTCAGGGTGACGGAGCAGGACAGGTCAGATCCGTGTGCTGACAGATACGCTGCACTAATGTTTGCTCTTCACTGTTGACCCTGTGTTCTTTCTGCTGACCGCTGCATTCACCGTGTGTTTGTGGAACGGACACAGGGCAGAACAAATGTTTAAATGTGTGTGTGTGTGTGTGTTTGTGTGTTAGTGAGTGTGTTGTGAGGACATTACACTGCCAAAACTAATATCTAGCCAAGTTAAGTTTGATCCTGATTTGAGTAAATTTCACTTGACAAGTAAAATAATCTGCCAACGGAACAGGACTTTTGGTGCTTAAAATATAAAAAAAGCCATCTTGCTGCACTTAAGATAAAGTTAAAATAAGAAACAAAATCAGATGTTTTATTCCACTGGCAGATCATTTTACTTGTCAAGTTGAATCTACTAAATAAAGTAAAATGTTCTTGATTTAAAAGTGAATTCTGTAACTTTTCTGGTACAGGGTGGGTCACCGCTTGTTTCTATGGAGATGTACAGTCATTTCTCTGCCTGAAATGTTCCACAGTGTGACATTAAACAGCTCTACTTTACGTATTCAATTACAGATGGTTTTATAGCTCAAAATCACCTAGAAAAACAGGCATTCTGAGTGTGAGCGGGGTCGCCTCTCCACAGATCTGACCTGTAACTTGGTATGGTTTGGTTTCCATGGAGATAGAAAGGTTTAATGCCATACTGTGAAACATTCCAGTATGAAATGGACCCTTCACCAGAAAAGTTACACAATGCACCTTTAAGTCATTTTAAAATGAAGTGTTAAAATTGACTCTCACAGAATCAATTTGAACATTTCTTCAGGGTTTATATGAGTCTGTTCTAGAGTAAATTTAACATTTTTGGAAATGTTAATGAAGTAACACTGGACCAAAGTTCCCGTTTAACCCCGAAATCAAGAGTTATATTCTAGTTTCAAGAGTAAACAGATAACACTTTGTAGGTTTATCCTGATTTAGCTAAACAACACACAGAGGAGTTATATTTTTTACACTTTATTTTAGTTCATTTAAGATGAAATTCTGTACAAAACTGGTTCAAATCATATTTACTCTGGTAAATAACCCTAACTCCATCCATCCATCCATCCATCCATCCATCCATCTTCTCCCGCTTAATCCAGCTGGGTCGCAGGGGCAGCTTGCTGCCCAATCCTCATAGCACCTGACCCCCTATGAACCCCTCTGCAGGTGGTGAGCCCACAGGAGAACCCTAACTCCAACCCCCATTTAACTTTCAAATAGTAAAAATAACACTTTTTGTCCTAAAAACAACTCTTGAAATATTTTCCCCTGAAATGTTAACCCTCCATGTTTCTGCTGTGCAGATATTGCTTTTTGCAGTGTACGACTGGTCCACATGAGCAAACTCTTTCAGCTTTAGATCAACAACATGGTTTAAGGTTCAGGTATGGGTAACTCTAGGTTATGGGTTAGATCAGTAGTAGTTATGGTTAAGGTTAGGATCAGTCTGCAGGAAATGAATGTAAAGTCGTATTCACACGGTATAAGTACAACCTGAGGACGTCTGGTAATTTGTAAATTACCGCCTCACCTCTGTGTTACCTGCAGCACATTCACATGTGATAAGTCCATAAATGACTCTATTTAACTGACATCGACTGAGACTGAAAGAGAGAAGAACACGGGAAGAAAAGAAAGAGATAAAAAAGGCACAATTACAACAACAAACAATGAGATGCAGGTTCGCACAGGATTAATATTAACACCAGATATGTGTTTGGTGAAATATAGTTGGCAATTTACAACAGACTTTTTACTTTACAAATTACAGACATGGTGCATTTGCACGGGATTATGATCTCAGACATCCTCTGCAGTTATTACAAACACCAAAGGTCCACAGGTAACACTGATCCTGTGTGCATAGGAAGTCAATGTAAGGTCCCCACAAAGCATGGGAACCCAGTGTGTGTGTGAGTGTGTGTGAGAGCACAGGTCAAAGGTCAAATGACAGAGCGTTTTGAGTGGGGCTAATGACTCCAGCAGCCTTCAGGCTTGTCCACAAAGCTTCTGTCACATTTGGAAATGGTCTGTATGGAAGTGTAATACCACTGACGCCCTCTAGGTGCTGGCTGCAGCAAACGTCTTTTTATTCTTCGCAAAACGTTGCAAAGTGTCCTACTTGCTCATCACACCCTCATGAATGACTCTCTGTCCACTCCACCATCATCCATAGAAGAATTTGCATCCCAAATATTTGATATGATTTCGCAGGCCAATCATTTTGGCAATTCTTGTTGAAATAACCTCAAATTTTCACAGAATGTGCAGAAACAAATCAAGATCAAGTCTTGGAATATCACCCAAGACTGTGCAGCCTTAAGTGCAAACTAATTTGGACTTGGTACCAAACATTTATGGAGGAAGGTTCTTATGCGGAGTTGAAGGATCTGGACCAACATCAACATCAGAAGAGAAGGTCAAGCAAATTTTTGAAAAACTCTTACAAAGCCCCAAGAAGTCCGTAAGGAGAACGAGTTTGGAAACCCAGACTCCTCGAATGACGGTTTGGCGTTTCTTCAAGTTTCTGTAACATGTCAACACAGAATTGGACGTTTTCGCTTGTCGTCTGATTTTAAAGCCTGAAGGAGCTGCAGACGAGTTCATTTCCAATCATTTCCTCAGGATACGCCAAACCGTCATTCACTGCACAGTCTTGGGTAATATTCCAAGACGCAAAATGACTTCTCTTTTGGAGTGAACGGCTCAACCTGAAAACAGAACAAAAATAAAACATTCAATATAAAATCTTGATGTGTTTCTGTACATTCTGTGAACATTTAAGGTTATTTCAACAAGAATGGCCAAAATTCCTGTGAAATAATGGTCTAAGCGCTTAAGTTTAATAAATAAACCCCTTTTTTCTTCTTTTTTCACTTTTTTCAAGCCCCATACTGTATGTGCTGGGGACCCCAACTCTGTGTTTTATTCACAAATCTGTATTTGCGAGTTTTGTTTCAAGCTGCACTGTGTGACTTGTCTCTTGTATTTGTGATAATGTTATATTATAGCTGTAATGTTACACATGTATGGCATTAAATTCATCTTATGTCTGTGGTAATAAGCAAATGACAACACTAGGCTAATAGTACGGGTCAGATCTGTGGAGAGGCGACCCCACACAATAGAAAACAGCTTTTAAAAGGTATTTTTATCATTAAAAACAACTTTGTAGAAATAAATTACATAGATCTCATCTCCATGGAGAAGAGATGTCATGTAGTGATAGTTTTCAAATTAACAGCTACAACTTAAAATCTTTTTACCTTTAGTTCAGTAGAGACAGGCAATTGTGTGTCTGTAGTGTGTGTGTGTGTGTGTGTGTGTGTGTGTGTGTGTGGGTGTGGGTGTGTGTGTGTGTGTGTGTGTGTGTATAATAAAAGAACCAAGTACGTATTCTTTCCTGCACTCATAAAAGATGAGTTTTTCTGTAAATAGTTCTACCGTCTTGTATCCTATGTTAATATGGTTTTGGCAAAATAAGTGTTAAAACTTCAGTCTAAAGCCCTTCGGTCTGTAGAATAACTTGTGTTTTATGCATAATTTCTGTGTTAAATCTTTGTAATATGGTTAATAATTATCTTAACTGACGGAAGAAAAATAACAAAAAAAACTAAACAACTAAAAAAAGAAAAAAATCCATGGTTGAAATCATCCAGATGATTCTAGTGAAGTTGTATGCAGTTTAAAAACACAGTGCAGCACTTCCTTTATCACTGCATGACATCACAAGTTGAAACATTTTCAGTTTGAGAGAAGAACTCATCTTAAATATGCAGGTTTGTGTGTTAAACATGTGTGAATGAAACAAAACACAACTCCAGGTCTGTTTGTGACACACACACTGCAAAAAGCTTGGCCAAAATTTAACATATAAACACTTAAATCTATCAGAAAATGACTTAAAACTAGTGAAATCATCTGTCCATGCAACAAGATCATTTTACTTGACAAGTTCTCTTAAAATAAACGACCTCTAGACTAGAATGAAGCGTCTCTGGTGAGTGTTCATGGCCTGAGAATAAGTTCTCTGATGCTAATATAAGTGCTTAAAATCAGTCTTACATGATTGTAGTTTATCATCAGTCTTGCATCGAGCAAATCTGTATCACTGAATCTAAAAACAAGTGAAGTGTGCAGGGAAAACTCTGGTAAATGGATTGTAGTTTCTTCTTTTAAACATTTCTTGTCTAAATTTAAGATTTTCTGACGAGAGGAGTCATTGAAGAAATATATGTGACCATTTTTAAGTTTATACAACCAATCCAGAACTAGTAAGTCGATAATAAACCTGAAAACAACATGAATAACCTAATCTAAGTTTTAAAAGAGAAATTTGTCATGTGGCGATCAGAAAATGGAGTAATATGTGTTTACTCTAAGTTGTATCTTCTGGAGTGGTTTTTTGTTTGCTCTGCCTGTTCCTGTACATTTATTCTGTTTTTGTGAGGTCAGCCCTGGCTTTGTTCGCTCAGGGAGGGTCTCCAAAACGCCAAGCCCCCCGTAAGCTCCCTAAGCCCCCCTGTAAGCCCCTGCAGAGGGATGTTTGGACGGAGGATTAAGCTACGCCTGGTCCATTAGCAGCACAGCAAACAAACACAGGCTAATACAGTGGACATGTACACAGAGAGGTGAGCCCCACCGAGCCCCACGGAGCTTCTGCTGCTCCAAATGAAGGGAGGGGGTTATCAAAGAGGACCTCCCACTGAGAGATAAACCAGGACTGAACCACCGCACACTGAGATAAACCAGGACTGAACCAGGACTGAACCACCACACAATGAGAGATAAACTAGGACTGAGCCAGGACTGAATCAGGACTAAACCAAGGCTAAACCAGGATTAAATCTGGACTGAACCAGGACTAAAACAGGGCTAAACTAAGACTAAAACAGGGGTAAATCAGGACTGAACTAGGACCAAACCAAGACGGAAACAGGACTAAACCAGAGTAATCCAGGATTTGAACCAGGGCTAAACCAAGACTAAACCAGGTTTGCACCAGGCCTGAACCAGGACTCAAAGAGAACTTGAACCGGGCCTGAACCAGGATGAAACCAGGACTGAACCAGGACTAATCCAAGACTGAACCAGGGCTGGACCAGGACTAAACAAGGACTCAACTAGAACTGAACTGGGAATGAACCAGGACTGAACCAGGTCTAAACCAAATCATCACTCCCATTGGTAACTGACAGAGATGAGTTTTCCTAAGTCGAGAATCTGATTACTAAAAAGTGAAAACTCAAGACAAAAAAGGGTTAACATATCCTCTCATATCCTCAAACTTGATTTCGATACTAAGGAATAGGCTCGATACTCAATATGATATAAAAGGAAAAAACACTTTCTTTAGACAATATAGTAATTTCTAAAGGTTCAGTTTTGTTGTCAACGTGACTTTTTTAGTATTGATACCTGCGCAAATGAGGATCTACCACTATGACCGCTTACTACTTCTACTACTACTTCTACAACTATTACTACTACTACTACTACTACTACTACTACTGCAACTGCTACTACTACTACTATGACTGCCTACTACTACTGTCACCTACTACTACCACTATGACCACCTAATACTACTACTACTACTACCACTATGACCACGTACTACTACTACTACTATGACTGCCTACTACTACTGCCACCTACTACTACCACTATGACCACCTAATACTACTACTACTACTACCACTATGACCACGTACTACTACTACTACTATGACTGCCTACTACTACTGTCACCTACTACTACCACTATGACCACCTAATACTACTACTACTACCACTATGACCACGTACTACTACTACTATGACTGCCTACTACTACTGCCACCTACGACTACCACTATGACCACCTAATACTACTACTACTACTATTACTACTACTTCTACTACTATTACTACTACTTCTACTACTACTTCTACTACTACTACTTCTACTACTACTAATACTACTACTACTGCTACTACTACTACGACCACCTACTACTACTACTACTACTACTACTACTACTTCTACTACTACTACTACTTCTACTATTACTACTACTATGACTGCCTACTACTACTACTACTACTACTACTTCTACTACTACTTCTACTACTACTACTTCTACTACTACTACTACTACTACTACTACTACTACTACTACTACTACTTCTACTATTTCTATGACTTACTACAATAGGTATTTACAACTATAATTTACTTCTACTATGTCCTACAATTACTGCTTCTACAACCTACCTGTCCTACTACTACTACTACTACTACTACTACTATTACTACTACTACTACTACTACTGCTACTACTACAACCTACTATTAATATTACTATAACCTACTACTAATACTGCCTGTCACTTGCAAATTACTACTTAATCCGCGAGTAAACAATTTAAAAGCAGTGCCCCCTGAACCCTCCTGTTCTCAGACTCTGCAGACTCCTTCATACGCCGTCTTTATGGTCCACGTTAAAGCATCTGTTTACCTCAGAACAGACACAGACACGTCCACAGAACCACTGAGATAAACAGTACGGACACAGAGACACAGACAGGTCCACAGAACCACTGAGATAAACAGTACGGACAGTATCAGTGTGTATCATTGTGTATCAGTGTGTGTATCAGTGTGTATCTGTGTGTATCTGTGTGTATCAGTGTGTGTATCAGTGTGTATCAGTGTGTATCAGTGTGTGTATCAGTGTGTATCAGTGTGTATCTGTGTGTATCATTGTGTATCAGTGTGTATCATTGTGTATCAGTGTGTGTATCAGTGTGTATCAGTGTGTATCTGTGTGTATCAGTGTGTATCTGTGTGTATCATTGTGTATCAGTGTGTGTATCAGTGTGTGTATGCGTGTGTATGTGTGTGTATCAGTGTGTGTATGTGTGTGTATCAGTGTGTGTATGTGTGTGTATCAGTGTGTATCAGTGTGTGTATGTGTGTGTATCAGTGTGTGTATGTGTGTGTATCAGTGTGTGTATCATTGTGTATCAGTGTGTGTATCAGTGTGTGTATCAGTGTGTATCAGTGTGTATCAGTGTGTGTATCAGTGTGTGTATCAGTGTGTATGTGTGTGTATCAGTGTGTGTATCAGTGTGTATCAGTGTGTATCAGTGTGTGTATCAGTGTGTATGTGTGTGTATGTGTGTGTATCAGTGTATGTATGTGTGTGTGTATCATTGTGTGTATCAGTGTGTATCAGTGTGTGTGTATCAGTGTGTATGTGTGTGTATCAGTGTGTATCAGTGTATGTATGTGTGTGTGTATCATTGTGTGTATCAGTGTGTGTGTATCAGTGTGTATGTGTGTGTATCAGTGTGTGTATCAGTGTGTATCAGTGTGTGTATCAGTGTGTATCAGTGTGTGTATCAGTGTGTATGTGTGTGTATCAGTGTGTATCAGTGTGTATGTATCAGTGTGTGTATCAGTGTGTATCAGTGTGTATGTATCAGTGTGTGTATCAGTGTGTGTATCAGTGTGTATGTGTGTGTATCAGTGTGTATCAGTGTATGTATGTGTGTGTGTATCATTGTGTATCAGTGTGTATGTGTGTGTATCAGTGTGTGTATCAGTGTGTATCAGTGTGTATGTGTGTGTATCAGTGTGTGTATCAGTGTGTATCAGTGTGTGTATCAGTGTGTATCAGTGTGTGTATGTGTGTGTATCAGTGTGTGTATGTGTGTGTATCAGTGTGTGTATCAGTGTGTATCAGTGTGTGTATGTGTGTGTATCAGTGTGTGTATGCGTGTGTATCAGTGTGTGTATCAGTGTGTATCAGTGTGTGTATGTGTGTGTATCAGTGTGTGTATCAGTGTGTATCAGTGTGTGTTTCAGTGTGTATCAGTGTGTATCAGTGTGTGTATGTGTGTGTATCAGTGTGTGTATGTGTGTGTATCAGTGTGTGTATCAGTGTGTGTATGTGTGTGTATCAGTGTGTGTATGTGTGTGTATCAGTGTGTATCAGTGTGTATGTGTGTGTATCAGTGTGTGTATGTGTGTGTATCAGTGTGTATGTGTGTGTATCAGTGTGTGTATGTGTGTGTATCAGTGTGTATCAGTGTGTATGTGTGTGTATCAGTGTGTGTATCAGTGTGTATCTGTGTGTGTATATGTGTGTGTATCAGTGTGTGTGTATGTGTGTGTATGTGTGTGTATCAGTGTGTATGTGTGTGTATCAGTGTGTATCAGTGTGTATGTGTGTGTATCAGTGTGTGTATGTGTGTGTATCAGTGTGTGTATGTGTGTGTATCAGTGTGTATGTGTGTGTATCAGTGTATATTTGTGTGTATGTGTGTGTATCAGTGTGTATCAGTGTGTATGTGTGTGTATCAGTGTGTGTATGTGTGTGTATCAGTGTGTATCAGTGTGTATGTGTGTGTATCAGTGTGTGTATCAGTGTGTATCTGTGTGTGTATCAGTGTGTATGTGTGTGTATCAGTGTGTGTATGTGTGTGTATCAGTGTGTATCAGTGTGTATGTGTGTGTATCAGTGTGTGTATGTGTGTGTATCAGTGTGTATCAGTGTGTATGTGTGTGTATCAGTGTGTGTATGTGTGTGTATCAGTGTGTGTATGTGTGTGTATCAGTGTGTATGTGTGTGTATCAGTGTGTATTTGTGTGTATGTGTGTGTATCAGTGTGTATCAGTGTGTATGTGTGTGTATCAGTGTGTGTCTCAGTGTGTATTTGTGTGTATGTGTGGAGCAGGGAGTCAGGAGTTACACATGAGGACTGTCACAGGAGGTTATGGATCAGGGTCTGAGGCTCCAGGAGGCTGAGATCCAGACGTCCTCTGCACAAAAACGGAGCCAGTGACAGACCTGAGAACTCGACATGCCTGAACAAAGCAAGGAAGTTGATGTTTGGAAATTCTAGGAGAGGATGAAACACCAGAAAACATGAAAAGAGAAGGGTTCTATAGGTGTCCTGTCCTGTTCTGGGAAGATTGTGATCATTTTAAACTGTTTAACTGTAACAAGTTAGCTAAATGTGCTCTGTGTAACTTTTCTGGTGGGGTATAAAAACTTGTCTCTCACCAGATTGATCTGTCATTATGTACTGAGTTCTATATATGATCCGTCTGGGATGGCTCTAACTGAAAGAGATCTGGACTAAAACGGAACATTCAAATAACTCAAGCTGAAAATCAAACTTTAGTTATGTCCTGTGATGCTGTCCTGTGGTTGGTCGTTGGTCACAGGTGAACAGTTCAGCCGGAGCTGCAGTTCTTTCACATTTTGGATTTTGTGTTTTGAGTTTTTAGAAGAATGTACTTTATTATCCCCATGGGGAAATTTGTCTTCTGCATTTGACCCATTCTTCAGTGTCACTGGGGCATCATCTCAGGATGGGGATCCATCTGTGATGCTGTTAGGCTTGGTCAGGACTACCTTAGTTGGAGGATTTGACCTGCTGCATGTTTTGGAAATATCATTACTCACCATTGACACTCATGAACTGTTGCCACTTTTGAAACATATTATAAACTTTATTAAAATATTTCACATGATTTTAGTTTTAATCTCTAAGTTTTAAATGTGCATTTTGGACATAAAAAACATGTTATGGATATTGGTTGACATGTAGCAGGTTAGTCTCATAATATTTGTATTTTTTTAAGTTTATGGGAAAAATTAGTATCAAATTGACTTCTGGAACCAGAGCGCGCGGTCACTGTTGAGCTCCATTATTGATCAGTTTTATGTCTGTTGTTGCTCTGCACTGTGCCTGTCCCCAACACTATTTATTTTTATATAACAAACAAAAGACAAATAAACTGATGTACCACTGATATGAGCGCAGCCTTTAGTTTTTCTTTACAGTCACACCATCACTTCTATACATCCCCCTCCTCGTCCTGCCCCCTCACATGAGCCTCACAGACACATCACATGAGCACTTTAAAGTCCGGGGCAGGAGGTTTTAGTCTGTTTGTGTCTTGTGTTATCTGATGGCCCCAGCCTTCCCCCTGCGCCGCTGTCTCTGCTCGGACCCTCTGAGCTCCAGCAGGAAGCTCTTATCTGCTGAGCCCTGATAAACCGGCCCTTTGTCCAGGAGCCAGGCCCCTGGGGGCCCCCAGGCATCCGCTCACAGAGAGAGGGAGGGGTCAGGAGTACCTGGAGGCGGCGGAGAGCAGGGTGTGGTGCCCAGTCTTTACAGCAGGCTCATTATGGGATAAGAGCTGCTCACACAGAGCTGTGCTGGGACAGTCCTGCACAGACTGGAGCAGGGCCACCGAGAGTGGAAAAGTACTGCGCAAATATATGCAGCGCTTTAGAGGAGGAAACATGACAAAATACTTAAAAACTACTAAATAGTTGGTAATAGTACTATACTACTACTTTCTACTACAACCTGCAACTAGATATACTAGTAATACCTCCTACTACTGCAACAACAACCTAGTACAGCCTACTACTACCTACTACTGCTAGCACTACCTACTACAAGCTAGTACTAACAACTATGACCTCCAACTACTACCTACTACTATGACCTAAAACGAGTACTACTAGTACTACCTACTACTACTAATACTATCTACTACTACTACTATTGCCACAAGTAGTATGTATAGTAGCAATAAGAAAGGTTATATGAATGTCTTTTACAACCAACAGCAACAAGTAATGTCCGCATGGTGATTCAATTCAATTCAATTCAATTTATTTTGTAGCGCCCAAAATCGCAACAACAGTAGCCTCTAAGGGCGTTCCAAGATATGGATGAGTAAAACATACACACAGACATATCAAAACAGGAATAAACAACATTCATGTAAAGCAGCAAATGAAACATTGTCCAGTCATCCCCTGTCCTTAGACCCTCCTTCTCAGCAAGGAAAAACTCCAAAAAACCCAGGGTCCTGGGAAAAAGAAGAAACCTCAGGGAGAACTACAGTGAAGGAGGGATCCACTCCCATGGACGGACAGGCTATAGATGTCCAGGCCCGTGGGCCAGTTCAGTATGACCACAGCTACCCAGGTGGGGAAGGAGTCAAGAGGAGGAGGAGAAGAGGGCGAGGAGGAGGAGCCGGGCGGAGGAGGAGCCAGGCGAGGAGGAGGCCAGGCGAAGAGGAGGAGCCAGGCGAGGAGGAGGAGAGAGGTCCAGCTGCCATCAGGTGTCTGAAAGAGTTCCACTCCACAGGGGAGTGGGACAGGGACAACATGTGAATAGCAATGAACAAACTACAGATGAGAACATAGTGAGTGATGCTGATGAGAAAAAGGAGGAAACAGAGGACAGTGCTCAGGTTGCCACACTTCCCCAGCTTGTTATCTCCTGCGGCAGCTTATCTTAGTGACATCAACTAAGTAACCTGGTCATAAGCTATTCAAGAGGAAGGTTTTAAGCCTGGTCTTAAATAAAGAGACTGTGGAGTGCCTGTTTAACATCAACAGGGAGTTGATTCCATAACACAGGAGCTTGGTAACTGAAGGCTCTCCCCCACTGTACTTTTAGACACTCTAGGAACCACTAATAATCCTGCATTCTGAGGCAGAAGTGCTCTATTTGGCTGATAGGGGACAATGGCATCCTGAAGATATGATGGGGCCATATTGTTTAAGGCTTTGTATGTCAGGAGGAGAACTTTGAATCTAATTCTAAACTCGACAGGAAGCCAGTGAAGTGATTTTTAACACAGGACTGATGTGATCACGCCTTTTAGTTCCTGTTAGGACTCTGGCCGCTGCATTTTGTACCAACTGGAAGCTTCTTAAAGTACGTTTAGTGCAGACGGGGAGCAGAGAATTACAGTAATCTAGTCGGGATGAAAGAAATGCATGGATAAGTTTTCAGCATCATTTTTAGGCAAAATTTTTCTGATTTTAGTTATGTTTCGCAGGTGAAAATATGCAGTTTTACAGGCTTGGTTTATATGAGCTGTGAATGAGAGATTTTGGTCAAATACGACTCCAAGGTTTTTACAGTAGAGCTAGAGGCTATACTCACATTGTCAAGTGAGATTATCTGGTCTGACAGAGAATCTCTCTGACCTTAGGACCGACAACAATGACCTCTGTTTTTCAGGGTTTAAAAGGAGGTAATTCAGGGTCATCCAGGTTTTGATGTCCTTCACACAGGCACTGAGCTTATCGATTTGATCGGTCTGATTAGGTTTCATTGATAAGTACAGCTGAGTGTCATCAGCATAGCAGTGGAAATTAATGCCATGTTTTCTGATAATGTTACCTAATGGCAACATATACAGAGTAAACAGGATTGGACCAAGCACAGATCCTTGTGGAACACCACAAGCTACTTTAGAGCAGGGAGAGGTGCACTGGTTTACACTAACAAACTGGTACCTATCTGATAGATAGGATTTAAACCATTTGAGGGCGGTCCCTCTGACACCTATGTCACATTCTAACCTCTGCAGTAGAATGTTGTGATCAATGGTGTCAAACGCTGCACTGAGGTCCAGTAGGACCAGGACTGAAGCCAGCCCGTTATCAGCAGCTAGTAGCAAATCATTTGTCACTTTAAGCAGAGCAGTTTCTGTGCTGTGGTGAGCTCTGAAACCAGACTGAAATTTTTCATATAAATTATTGCCCTGCAGATGGTGACAAAGCTGTTTCACCACAACTCGTTCCAGAATCTTTGAGAGAAATGGAAAGATTCGAGATAGGTCTGTAGTTGGCTAGTTCATCAGGATTTAAGCTAGGTTTTTCAAAAGCGGTTTAATTACAGCATATTTAAAGGACTGAGGAACAAAGCCATTTTCTAATGACATATTTATTATGTTATGGATGGAACCTATTAAAGTGGAGAGCTTCTTGAGGAGTTTGACTGGAATAGGGTCGAGCAAACAAGTTGATGGTTTGGACGACATGATGACTGAGGTAATCTCCGCCTCATCGACAGGAGTAAATTTGTCTAATTCTATTAGAGGATTTATGTGGGATATTGGTGTTACAAACTGGATTTGCTGAATTTGCTCGGGGCTGATTTTTGGAGTGGCTTCGTTGATCTTGTCTCTAATGGTTATAATTTTGTAATCGAAGAATTCAAGAAAGTCATCACAACTGAACTTGAAGGAAAGAGACTCAGGGGCAGTATAAGAGTTTGTCAGCCTGGCTACAGTGCTGAACAGAAATCTGGGGTTGCTTTTGTTTACTTCTATTAGGTTTGAATAGTATCTGGTTTGTGCTTTCGCAGAGCGGCCTTATAAGAGAGCAGGCAGAGCTTCCATGCCTTCAGAGACTGCTCGAGCGAGCGGCGCCAGAGCTTCTCTGTGCGTCTTACGTGTTGTTTGAGTGATCGCAATTCTGGAGTATACCAGGAGCCGGAGGTCTTGGTTTAATGCTTTTCTGTTTAGGAGCTGCAACATCGAGAGCAGATTTTAAGGTGAGCATTGTCCTATCAACAAACTGATCCATGATAATTGCATTAAAGTTGTTCTCATTGTCACATGGCATATCATTTAATACTGGCTCGATTATTTCTTTGAACTCGGCTACCGATTTTTCTGATATTGTTCTTTTCATTATAGTTTTCTCCTGCTGAGCTGGATAGTCTTTTAGTACGAATTGAAAGGTTATTAAAAAATGGTCAGAGAGTATAGGGTTTTGAGGAATTACAAGTAAATCACTAATCTCAATACCATAAGTTAGGACGAGATCGAGAGTGTGATTGTGACAGTGAGTCGGCTTGTTCACACTCTGGGTAAAACCGACAAGAAGGTTCTCCATGTTCTCCCTGTGTCTGGGTGGTTTTTGCATGTTCTCCCTGTGTCTGGGTGGTTTTTGCATGTTCTTCCTGTGTCTGGGTGGTTTTCGCATGTTCTCCCTGTGTCTGGGTGGATTTCCTCTAGTCTCCCCCATCAACCTATAACATACAGTTCATACAATCGTCCAGTTCAGGTTCTGGCCAAGTCCAGCTCTGCTGTTCCACTGCTCCTGGCAGGTTTCAGCAGCAGCAGCAGCATTGAACAATGGGTCAAATGCAGAGGATGGGTTTAGCTGAGTGTGAATCACCATGGCAACAGACTCCAATCAGCTGTGAGCTCAGAGACATGTGACACACCTGAGCTCAGGACCTCACTTATTTAACAGAATGATTTATTCAACATTTTAGTCAAACATTTGAAATGCCTTTAGTTCATACTTTTCACCTCTGAACTGGAGCAGAAGCATGAATCCTGTGGACGTTTGGGGTACAATTTGGTTTTAATTTAATGTCTTTTTAAAATTTAATTTAATGTGACTTTCATTTGAACTAACTGAAAAAGAACTCCTAATGCTGCTGAAATCACCTCCACCTGTGCCCCTGAGATAGCCCCTCCCCCTTCCCTCTAGCCCGACTCCTATTGGCTGAGCCATGCCAGTCTCTGCCTGATCTGTGCTGCAGCAGCTGGTTTGACAGAGGAAGTTCAGATCAACTTCAAGCAGCACAACAACCTGAAGTCTCCATTGGTTTATCCACAAGTACATCAAAAGTGACTCCACAACTTTGTAAGTTCAACCAGGTTCTAGAAACAGTGACTGTGTGTTTTCACATGCACATTTTCAGGACAATAGACTCTGTTCACACTTACATCACAAACCAGGAAGACGTTTGCAAACATGTGATGACGACTTCCGGTGTAGTTCCTGACGGTGATCAAACCCACTGAAGTAAATGTGATGTTGGTAAAATGAAGACTCATACGTATGTGCTGTTTGGAATCATCGGGAATTTGGCGCCCTCGTCTCTTCTAATCGCATGTACTCGCTCAGAGTTGTGCGTCAGTGGGGAAATGATGAAAACTGAGATATGGTTGGACTTGTGGATGAGCCGAACATAACGGAATGCTGCAGTGACAATGGAGATAAAGAAAACTGGGACATTTTCTCATTTTTTCTAGATTTTGTCAGACTTACTATCACAAACAGAGCCCGCTGGAAGTTGTCATGGTATGTCTCCAAACGTCTTCCTGGTTTGTGACGTAACATGAACAGAGCCTGTTGAATGATACAAACACTGAACAGCAGATTCTTAAAGCTCTTTTCATTCTTGCTGACATTTCCAGCCTGGTATGTTTGGTTGTGTAAACTTCAATTCTCTCTCCTGCTGAATTCCTCTTCGTTTTGTCAGTTAGCCCTTCAGAGCGCTGACCCCAGACTCACCTCCCGGGCCTGGGGATCCCGCTGCCCCGATAATGAGATCATTACCAACAGTTAATTAAAAGCGATGCGTCTTCTAAAGCTGCTCCGTATGCCATTGTGTCGGAACAATGGCTCCTCTTGTGGATGTCCAGGATGAAAGCCCAGCCAGAGCAGAGCTGCATTGTCCCTGTGCTGAGGCTCAAAGAGGGCTTTGTGAGGGACAGGGACCCCTACACTGTACCATCATCATCACCACCATACCAACATACCAGCATACCACATACACCAGGACCAACATGAGGGGGTTATCAAATATGACAAGAACTTCAACTGTCTCAGTACTCCAACAATTCGGGGCATGCAAGATTATTTATTTTGATTCTGAGTGATGTAGCGGCTATAACATTCTCATCACACTCACTCGACCCAGATCTGAATACTAAATCGAAACAAAACCAAACTGGACACAATACCACAATGAACTCCTGTCCCCCTCATGTTATGATCATAATTCTGTAGTTTACCACACAAAATGATGCCGTTTTTTGTCTATCTTACCATCACCGTGGATAAAGACCAAAAAGAAGATTTTAAAAAGGTATTAGAATCACATCTGGACCTGTGTCCCTAGAGCTTTAAAGGGACAATTCAGAATTTTGGACATAGGGCCTCATTTCCTGGTGAGCCAGAGTGTTGGAGACGTGTGGAGACACTTTTTTAAATATTCCCTCCAGTCCTTGTATTTGCAGAGGTTGCTGGTGCTAGGCTAGTGCATGTCAATGGCCATAGTTGTCCTGCCACTAAAGTCTTACCCACTCCACAGACCCGAGGAAAAACTATTAGAACTCCAGACTGTCCCTGTGAACGTCTGTGTCACAGAATCATTTTAGAAGTAAAACCAACCTTACATTTGAAGGATTTCTGTCTGAGCAGCAGCGGTGAGTTGTACTTTCTGATAGAAGGCTCGGCAGCAGTGGACTGATATATGAGAAAATAGTCCATCAACATGTGACGATTCATGCGATGCAAGGTTAGTTTTATTTCAAACATGACTCTATCCACACAGACATTCATGAAAATCAGTCCGAGAGCGAAAATTAAATTCAAAAGTTTATTGCCATGACAATCGAAAATATATATAGCAACATCTCAAATTGACTCAAATAATGGTTTCATACAGGCCTCTGTTTTGTAAACCGCAGATTAGACCTGCGCTCTCCTGCGTTCGACCCGACTCAAACCTGCATCCGACACAGCACAACATTTTTCAGCCGTGTCATTAAAATTTGGATATCGTTACACTCCTACTGACAACTGCTGACAACTCCTAACCAGAACTAAGACTCTGAAAGCCCAGTATAATCTCCTCAGCCGGTATATGATTTCAAATTTGGAATTCAACTTAAAATTCTTTGAGAGCGAGTTGGCCCAGGATTCGGATATGAGGCAGTGAGGAAAATCAGGAAAATCTGTGAAAATCCAATCTGCAGCATTCACATGGCTCTGATTAGAACACGCACACATGGTTTCACTGTTGTAGTATAAAGAAACTTGCAGTGAAATGGTACCATGTTATGTAATATGACAAGAGGTTTAGAGGCTGTGGCTCAGTGGGTACAGTGTTCGCCCACCAACCAGAATGTCAATGGTTCGTAGGAAAGACACTACACACCAGTTACAGTTTATTATTGAGTAAAAATATTATTTTTGATATTTGATTTCATTGACATTTTGACTTAATTATTATGCTAAATCAATAAATCAATGTTAGATTGTTCCTTCATCAAAAACACGCCTGAAGAGGTTATAGATGTCATCCATGTTTGAGTAATTTAGTGATCTCTCCCTATTCAAACCCTCACACTCCCACGTGACAATTCTCCATAAATGTACAAAAACATGATAAAAATCTGTCACAGCAACTTGAGAAATCTGTTGTAATATGCAGAAGTTTCTAGGGGTGTACACTGGAAAAAATCAGTATCTCGGTAAGTTAAAATGACTTAAATTAAGAACATTTTACTTTATTTGAGTGGATTCAATTGATTGATTGATTGCTTTTATTTTATTGCTTATTTTATATTTTATTGACAAGTAAAGTGATCTGCCAGTGGAATAAGTGTTTATTTCTTAATTCAAGCAACATGTGATTTTATTTCTTATTTTAAGTGTAAAAAAGTAGTTTTTCTTATTTTAAGCGTAGCAAGATGTATTCTTTCTTTGTATTTGTATCTTTATTTCATTCCGCACTTTTCTCTTGTCTCTAATTTAATGTCCCAACTGTATTTAAAACATTTATGATGATTATTTATGTTTTGATTTGTTTGTATTGTGATTTTAATTTATTTCTTATTCTGTAAAGCACTTTGAATTACTTTGTGAACGAATTGTGCTGTACAAATAAACTTGCCTTGCCTATTCTCATATTCTAAGTACAAAAATCTTATTGCACTGGCAGATCATTTTTCTTGTCAAGCGAAATTTACTCAAATCATGGTAAACCTTTCTTAATCCAAGTCATTTTAGCTTGACTAGATTTAGTTTTTTGCAATGTAATGTTTTCCAAGTCACATCCTACGATATCATCACGGTACAATATTTATTGCGATATCGTGGGAAAGCTCACCATATGGTGGGAGGCTCACGATATTACAAAGATTGACATTCTAAAATGCTTTGACCAGTCATTTGGTACAATATTTATTGTCATTAGGGATGGAACGATATCCAAATCTCTCTGTACCATATTTTCACCATAAACATCTCACCGTACTATATTTATTACAATATTTTGTGGCGGCACAAAACTGTGAATCTGCTCCTTTTTCCTCTAAAAATGCCTTCACAAGACTTAATCCAAAGAATGAAGATTTCAAAGTGCTTAGAACAGTTATTTCTTCATGTCGTCTGCACTGAAACAGAGCAAAGGATCATGGTCTATGTAGTTCCCTCTGTTTTTTTTTAGCTATTTCTGCATCAGAAGTATTCATTTAAGCAAAGAGACTTGGGATTCGATATATTGTGATGTCTCCAATATTATTGTGAGACCTTTGGCGATACAATACCACCGGATTTCGGGTATTGTTACATCACTAGTAGCTTCATTAGTGAGATGCACGCTGATTGTGTTGTGATAGAGCTCTGAAGGGGGAGTGACTTAGTGCAGAGAGCAAATGGAAAGGAGACAGAGAGCAGCAAAAAAGAAAGTAAAACTAAATATGTTCTGTGCTGATACCCCATAGATGTAAAATCCCCTCTATAATAATGTTCTGTTTTTGGTCTTGTGTGTTAGAAACCAGAGCTGCACTGAATATGGAAAAATACAAATAAATAAATAAATACATTCAATGAATAAACATTAGATTTATCTGTTGTCTGTAACTGTTGTATGTAGAAGACAAAAAGCAGTGAATTTTTCAAAAAAGTTCAATTAATGGTAATCAGATTTCTCCTGACCAACACATTACTCACATCTGAGGGAACTGTTTACGAGATGTTTTAATCTGATAACCCCGGAAATCAGAAGCACATGTAAACATACCACTGTCTCTTCTATTGTCTCTACCACACATGTACTCCGGGTTCAACAAACCAAATGTGATGCTTTTTAATGACGTTTTAATGCCACAATTCTGCATTTTAATGCCATTAACAGATGCTGAAAGAAAGATATTTAAGATTTCATCTGGTCAAAGTGACAGAGTTTTGTAACCACTCAGCAATGACAATAACATTATTATAATGCTAGGGTGACCAGATTTACAAAACTGAAACTGGGACACACCCGGGTTGGGATGTTTGATATAAATGAAATTGTGAAAAGAGTGTGTAACATTGTCCATTCTCGACTCACTTGTGGGTCAGTATAAAATTGAATGGACTTTTGTTGGTGGATTTTTTTTTTTTGCCTTATGGTCGTTTTTCAAGCACAATTTTCTGTATTTTACTGAAACAAATGACAATATATTCCCCATCTTTACTGTTGGTGGGGATCAAACTGGTCGGAAACAGGGACAATTGGGACATTTGTTGTATAAAACTGGGACAAATCAGTGGTTTTGGATAAATCTGCAGGGACAGGGGACACAGGGCTCAAAACTGGGACTGTCCCGGGTCAATAGGAACGTGTGATCCCCCTGTATACAGTTATAAAGCTTTTATAAAGCTTTTTTATTGTAATGTAATTGGGTGTTTTGAACCAAATTCCACCAAATATCTTTTGTATTAGGGATCAATGCATTTATTGAAAATATTTTCAGCTAAAATGACTGCCCCAGACTCACTATAATGCTACTGGGACATGCACAAGACACAAATGAAGACACACATTCAGCCTGTGTGAACTGCCCATAACTGAAGGATACTTTTAAAATACTCCTCATGGAGCAGAGGCTCTCAAACTTTTCTTTTCTTTTGCTGACAGTCAGCACCATCAGAGCCTGATGAGAGCAAACAGAGCTGAAGTCTGAGTGAGGGGACTTTGAACTTGGACTCACGGGACAGACTCCACATCAGAGCGACAGCTTTTCTACTGCAAACCCAAGGTTTCACAAGTATGCCCCACATCAGACCACAACACACACCTCACCTGTCCACCACAACACACACCTCACCTGTCCAGCACAACACACACCTCACCTGTTTACGACAACACACACCTCACCTGTCCACCACAACACACACCTCACCTTTCCACCACAACACACACCTCACCTGTCCACGACAACACACACCTCACCTGTCCACTACAACACACACCTCACCTGTCCACACCTGTCCACTACAACACACACCTCACCTGTCCACTACAACACACACCTCACCTTTCCACCACAACACACACCTCACCTGTCCACGACAACACACACCTCACCTGTCCACCACAACACACACCTCACCTGTCCACTACAACACACACCTCACCTGTCCACCACAACACACACCTCACCTGTCCACTACAACACACACCTCACCTGTCCACGACAACACACACCTCACCTGTCCACGACAACACACACCTCACCTGTCCACTACAACACACACCTCACCTGTCCACTACAACACACACCTCACCTGTCCACGACAACACACACCTCACCTGTCCACTACAACACACACCTCACCTGTCCACTACAACACACACCTTACCTGTCCACGACAACACACACCTCACCTGTCCACGACAACACACACCTCACCTGTCCACGAAAACACATACCTCACCTGTCCACGACAACACATACCTCACCTGTCCACGACAACACACACCTCACCTGTCCACGACAACACACACCTCACCTGTCCACACCTGTCCACTACAACACACACCTCACCTGTCCACTACAACACACACCTCACCTGTCCACACCTGTCCACCACAACACACACCTCACCTGTCCACCACAACGCACACCTCACCTGTCCACGACAACACACACCTCACCTGTCCACGACAACACACACGTCACCTGTCCACCAGGCGTGCTCTGCCTGCCCGCTCGACTCAGTGAAAATAAACACGTGTTTGGTGTTTGGTGTTTGGTGTATATCACATGTTCCAGGTGGAGCTACATTCAACATTTCAGCTGCATTTACAACAGCGAAATAAACCTCCAAATGTGCCAAATGTATTGAAATAAATGTTAACTAGATACCAGAAATATTTTTGGAACCACAGTCAGTATTTTTTAAAACCACTTGAAATCAAATGTAAAGCTTTTTAATGCTTTTTTTAAGGCCTTCATTTGGGCAAAATCCATGTAATGACTTTTAATGTTTTTTATTGCTCTGTGGAAACCCTGAGTCTGTACAAACACCAAACCCACCCACCGCCCCACTAACCTGCTCCTCTCTGTTCCTCTGCCTCTCCTCTCTCTGTTTTTTTCTTTCTTTCTTTCTTTCTTTCTTTCTTTCTACCTCTGCTCCCCCTCTCTCTGTCTCTCCCCCCTTAGCTCTTCTCTCTCCCCATCTGCTCCTCCTTTTCTCTCCCTCTGCTCCTCTTTCCTTCCCTCCCAACACTCCTTTCTCTCTCTTCCCCCCTCTCTCTTCACTCCTCTCTCTCCCTCTCCTCCCCTTTCCCCCTCTCTCTGCCCCTCCTCTCCTCCATCTCTGTTCATTCCTGACATTCTGTCTTGTTACATAAAGCTCTGGTGTTGCTTGGGGCTGTGTCATTAGGCCTAACCTGTGCTGTTCAAACACTGTAATGACTGGGGTTTACACACATCAGGGCCCGCAGACACATCAGGGCCCCGCAGACACATCAGGGCCCCGCAGACACAGCAGTGCACCGCTCTCCAAACACTCCCCACACGTCAACACAGCGAGCAAAGGAGAACAAAGACAGTTTTTGGAAAACTTCTTCTCTTGGTGTTCAAAGTTAGTCAGTGTCTTCCAACTGGGACAGATCAGCTTTTTATCCCTGATCTCCAGATCTGATGGTTTTGCTGGAATGTTCCACACTATGGCATTAGTGCATATGACAGGTTAGATTAGACTTTTCATCCAAAAAAGTGAACATGATTATATTTCACATTTAGTACAAATGTCCAGGTATTTCCATTTTAATTTCATTTTGATTAAGTTTTTCATTTGACTTACACACATTTTTTTTATTTCAATTCAAAATATGCTTAATATGGATTATTATTCTCCTGTCCCACCACCAAAGTCATAATTAAACATGATCATCTGTCATACATGCACTTTAAATTCACTGTTTTGATGTTGACCTGTGTCCCTGTGACAGGAGCAGAGTCAGAGGTGCAGACAGGAGCAGAGTCAGAGGTGCAGACAGGAGCAGAGTCAGAGGTGCAGACAGGAGCAGAGTCAGAGGTGCAGACAGGAGCAGACAGGAGCATCATTTGCATACTGTTGTAGTGTCTATAGGTGGGACACTTCACCCTCTTGTCTAGTGTGACTGCGGTGTGAGTGTTGGTGGTTGAAGGATCCAAAGCCTCAGGTGGGATAGAATCATTACTGTAGTTTCAAATACTGAGTCACACTCAGTGGATCAGAGAAAAGTTGTCATAAACTGAGAATGAGACACACTCGTGCTCTATATGAGGACTAAAAGGGCCTTACACTGGGAAGCCATTTATCAAGACAGTGCAGGCACTGATCAGCATATTCTCCCCACTTATATCAAGATTTCTCCCCAGATATTACTCTCCTCCTCCTTTCTGACCCCATCTCTTCTTCCTCTGACCCTCTCCCTCCTCTCTGACCCCCTCTCTCTCTTCCTCCTCTCTGACCCGCTCTCTCTCCCCTCCTCTCTGAACCCCTCTCTTCCTCCTCTCTGACCCCCTCTCTCTCCCCTCCTCTCTGACCCTCTCTCTCTCCCCTCCTCTCTGACCCTCTCTCTCTCTCCCCTCCTCTCTGACCCTTTCTCTCTCCCCTCCTCTCTGACCCTCTCTCTCTCCTCTCCTCTCTGAGCCTCTCTCTCTCTCCCCTCCTCTCTGACCCTCTCTCTCTCTCCCCTCCTCTCTGACCCTCTCTCTCTTCCTCCTCTCTGACCCTCTCTCTCCTCCTCCTCTCTTCACTCGGGCACCCTTGTGTTTGTCTGTGTGATCCTGGCTGCTCCTCCTCTCTGTTGTTGGGGCTGTCTCGGAGCATGTGTGTCCCATTACCTCCACACACACAACATCCTGAGACAAAGGACAGCACACCGACTCTCACTCCAGGATGTCACTGCAAACTCAGAACACGTTCGTCCTGCACGATACAGAACTCATCGGATATTTAGGTTTCCTCTGGAGGCTTTACCAATGGTCCAGAGTGATATGAGATGCACTTAAGCAGACCTGTTCTGCAAAATTGGCTTTTCATAGCTTTTAACCACATTATAGCTGTTTCCCCTCACCATTTACTCACCTGGAGCTGCATTTAGAGTGATGTGTGCATGTCTGAGTTTCTTTAGTTGGTGATTTTCAAGATGTTTCAAGACATTTTGCTGATCAACTCAACTGTTTTCATCGCCAAAAGACCAGTCAGTCCCTTCTACATTCTGTGGGAAACAAGGGTCTGGAACTGGACAAAAGAGGCTGAAAAACCGTTGTCCTAACTTGGGACAGTCTAACCATAGCTCTGCTCATTTGTATCTATCATCTGTCTCTCAAAATGTAAAAAAATCTCTTCAAAATTCTCTTAACATTCAGAACAAAATATATACGTTTGGTGCTTTCGTTGTTGATTCTGCAAAAATCCTTGTTTCTTAGTCCTTTATGTTGTTTTCTTCATGTCATGTTTGCAAACAGAGCAGGCGTCTCTCTCATTGGTTAATCCACCTGTCAATCACGCTACATACGATACGGCCTCAGATCCATTTGTCTTTGCAAAGTGTGTGGTCCTGGCGGGACAGGTAAGGATACGCTCACTATTTTCTCCTTACCTCATTATCCAATTTAATTTTCGTAGGATTTTGTTGGACAAATGAAAAAAAAAAAGCTATTCACCTGTGTACTAAGGAACCAATAAATTGGTATGAGGAGTGCTACTTCACTTTTTGCAAACAGGACAGGTGCTCTTTAGCTCAAGGAAATTAGTCTCTTAAATATGTTTTGACTTAACTTCTGTAGTAGCTTCAGTTGTGAATTGTCAGAAGTCTTCTCAAAAACTGCTAAGGCACACTGCTTGTTGTAGTTTAAAAAGCCTTTATTATGAATGGCTGACGCGTTGCGACTAATGTGTCTTCTTCAGAGCTACTTCACCAACTAACTCCCAAGTCCTTATAACAGGGAGAAGGCACAGGCAATCAAGTGGAAACAAGTGGCAGGTGTTCTGGCTCCACCCTTGACTCATCTTGTAGTCAGTTGGTCGATAGAAAGTGGGCGTCACACCAGGCCACACATAAAAACATCTTACACACAATATGTTAAAACTGATGGGGACTACAAAAATCACTCCATAAGGGCTGCAATAAGCCATTCACCTAGAAGTATTAAGTGAAATTAGAGAATTATCAGATTACATATAAAAAATTAAAGTCCAGTTTCAGTTTAAGATGTCACTATAGAAAGGGGGTATAGTCCAGGTCCTCATTAAGTCCTGGGACTTAATGAGGACCTGGACTATACCCCCTTTCTATAGTGACATCTTAAACTGAAACTGGACTTTAATTTTTTATATGTAATCTGATAATTCTCTAATTTCACTTAATACTTCTAGGTGAATGGCTTATTGCAGCCCTTATGGAGTGATTTTTGTAGTCCCCATCAGTTTTAACATATTGTGTGTAAGATGTTTTTATGTGTGGCCTGGTGTGACGCCCACTTTCTATCGACCAACTGACTACAAGATGAGTCAAGGGTGGAGCCAGAACACCTGCCACTTGTTTCCACTTGATTGCCTGTGCCTTCTCCCTGTTATAAGGACTTGGGAGTTAGTTGGTGAAGTAGCTCTGAAGAAGACACATTAGTCGCAACGCGTCAGCCATTCATAATAAAGGCTTTTTAAACTACAACAAGCAGTGTGCCTTAGCAGTTTTTGAGAAGACTTCTGACAATTCACAACTGAAGCTACTACAGAAGTTAAGTCAAAACATATTTAAGAGACTATTCACCTGTGTATTCAGCAGGAAGGCAGAGCAGAGTAAACGTAACAAATTTATGCAAATTCCACAACCCCAGTGATGTCTTTTTTCAGTGTAGAAGCGGCTGACAACTGTGCCCCGAACTCAATATGCAAATGTACGCAGATGATGTGGTGATCTACACACAAGGAAAAGAAGAGAAAATAGCCACAGACCTCACAAACGCATTAAACAAGATAGACAACTGGCTAAAACAAAATTGTCTTATGCTCAATAAAAAAAAAACTGTCTGCATGATGTTTACAAAAAAACCAAAACCGAGAAGCAGGTCCCTTGTTTTTCTGGAGGGAGATGAAGTGGAATTGGTGGCACAGTTTACATACCTTGGAGTAGTGTTAGACTCCAACCTGACATTCAAAAAACAAATAAAAAAGGTATCCAATATAGTCAAATTCAACTTACAAAACTTCAAACAAATCCGCCCTTTCATCACAACAGAGGCGGCCAAATCTTACCTCCACTGCATGATACTGTCCCATATAGAATACTGCTTCACAACATGGTCGTTTGCCAGTACCACTACACTAAAACCAATCGAACAGCTTTATAAAAAAGCCATAAAAGCATTTGATAAGAAGCCACAATCATTTCACCACTGTGCAATCCTAGGAAAGTATAACCTTTTAAGTCTTGATAATTTTAAAATATTTAAAAACTGCTGTATCATTTTTAGGTCCCTGCACGAACTGGCCCACCACCCTTGAAAAAATACATAAAAAGGAAAAGTGTGTCTAGCACCAGATCAACCTCTAGAGGGGATTGTGAGATACAATTTCGAAAAACCACCTTCGCTCAAAATGTTCTCTCGATCGCAGGCTGCAGCAGCTGGAACACCTTACCTGTCTCAGTCAGAACCAGCCCAACCTTTGCATCGTTTAAAATGCACCTTAAGAGATGGTTGAAAAGCAGTCAAAATTGTAACCATCTTTAGACACCACTACACACACACATACAAACACACACACGTAGACACTAGCACTTTAGAAATAGTACCGTAATACTGTAGGCACCTTATAATGCAACAGCACTTTAGGTCATGATAGCTATGTTTATTGTACTGCACTATACTGTGTATTATGCATATTGTTAGTTATATTTGTCGAGTCTGCCAAATGTCTGTTTTATGTGTATTTTATATATTTTATATATGGGACTACGGATGGAAATTAGCACCTGTGCTAAATCCGGCGTATTTACATCAATATGTGTGATTTCATACAAATTGTATGTTCATGAATATGCACTGTCCCATCCAAATAAACAAATAAACAAACAAAACAAACAAAAAAACAACTTCACGGTGCTTTGTTGGTATAATGTTTACGCCGTCGTCACCTCCCACTGGGCACCACAGTTTTCTAACGCAGAAGTCAGCAGACTCATTTCTTTCGGTAAATTTCAAGTGAACAGCTTCTTTTACCTTTAGTTCAGTAGAGATTGGCAATTCCAGGGCTGTCCATCCAAATGACAGCAGTGAAGATGTCTAGAGTTTTAAAACACACAAGAACTTCCTGCATCACATCACAAAGTGGAACAAGGTGTTTTCCATTTGAGAGAAGAACACAACACAACTCCAGGTATGTCTGTGATGAGAAAACTAGATTAAATAGTAAAAGAGATCAGAGAATAATACAATATGGGCCCTTTAAGTCATTTTATATGAATATTGTGATTTAAATGTCTAAATTATGACACAATGATGCACGGGTGTGATGGATTATACAGTAACTACAGAGCAGACTCAAGAACAGTATGTGTTCTACATACCTGATGAGACACATGTTTAAGTCATGTTGTAATGTTGTTATCTCCACAAAAACAGACCTGGAGTTGTTTTGTTTCATTCACACGTGCTTGAGAACATCAGAACATCAGAAAATCATGCAATGTAAACCTTTTTAAGGCCAAATCTGCAAAAGCAATGCCCCAACTGACCAAAGACGGACAGAGGGCATGGCTACAGAGGAGGGTGTGTCTCGTGTCATAGCTCCGCCCCTTCCAGCATCCCCAGATGGCCCCTCGTGTCCCCTGTATCCCGTCCCACGTCCCATGAGCAGCCCAGTACCGACATGTGCCTGTGTTCTGTGGGTGTGTCCAGTGCGTGTGGCCCCTGACTTTAAAGCACGGGGCCGCTTTGAGTGAGGCCCCTGCAGCAGCGGGACAGAGGAGGAGTGTGAGGCGTCTCTGTAAACACGCCGGGCCCCAGTGAGCCCCGGGGTAAGGGCCAGTCGCACAGAGGAACAGACAGTATTGATTGAAGTGAATTACGCAAAGTGCGTAAATATTCCTGAGCTTATTTCTCTTCCTGAATAGATTTCTCATCAAAGGTACTAGCATAGGGGCCCGAGATCATTTCTACTGGACCACGAGACGATTTCTAATTTTTATTAATTGTGGCCCTCTGATAAAATGCACGACAATTTGAACTACAATTCCCATAAAGCATTGCTGCCTGTAGCACCAACCACTGCCTGTTGGAATCAAATATAATGCTTATTTTTAGAGAAAGCGAACAAGATATCTTAAACATATTGATACTGCAAATAATCATAATCACAAAAATAAAAATACAATCCAAATAATTCTCCCTATGAAAAGAAATTAGAGTTTTTTTTAAAGTAGATACAAAAATGGCAGATTTAATTCACAATTTCATTTTTACAGACTCCTTTAACCCAGTTTGGTCTTGGTTTAATCCTTTGTTTTAATTTCACTTAACTTATTGTGCTAAAAAATAAAATATTGCAATGATAGCATTCACAATACAACATACAGTTCTATGTATCAGACTACACATTACATTCATGTCGGATTTTATAACTTCGGCCCCAACTCCAGTTGAATTTGAGACCCCTGTACCCTAACCTTAACCCCTAGAGTGTGTTTTACTGTTACTCACATGTCTGAGTTACCTTGTACATTTTAAGTTTTAACGTTTTTTTTTATCTGTAGCAATTCTGAATCAAACTGATGGCCAGTGAATGCACCATGTCTAACTTGGCTCACTCTGAATCCTGGTTAATATGTGAATCTGATTTTTGGAAGTGTCACGACAGCAGAACAAGCCCAAAAATCAAACTTTAGTCACATCCAGTTGAGAAAAAAGCTCAAACCTCTTCCCTGTCCACAAACACACAAAGCGTTTACCTTCTGCACAACCAAACAGTCCATATTTTTGGTGAAAATAAACTGAAGTAGGTCTGTCACCGTCTCTACGTTTGTTTTGGCATTTTTGGTACTTCCGCAAAACTACATTGCTGCTCTGTGATTGGTCGGCCTGTTGCTGGGCCATTTGAACCTTACAGACACTGTGATAGATTCTGGTGCGTTTGTGAACACCTTGTGCTGCTAAACAAGGGCGTAAATCAAGTGAAAATTCAGCAAACATACCTTCTAACGTACTGTACCTTCTGTCCTTTGTTTCTCAACCAATCACCTCTCCTGTGAATCTCCTCTTCCAATCAGAAAAATGGGACATATTCCAGATAAATAGTGTCAAAACCATGAAAAAGAGCTTTGTTCCTGTTTTGCCATGTGTTCTTCAGTCATCAGCCTGATTAGAGAAGAAAACTCTGCCTCACCACGAGAGCTGAGCTTTTATTTGTCTCACCAACACTGTGCAGTCTGAAGCCTAAACTACACCAAACGTATTGTTTTGATTTCAGGAAAGGAACAATATTCTGAGAGCTGTACTTCACTGCAATACTCAAAATTTGTATTCTGAATGTGAATTTCTGAGATTGGTTAGTAATTTGACAGCAACAAGGCAGACGAATTTACAACAAAACTTAAACTCAACTCTTTAAAACGTTCTGTATTACATAAAATGAACTCTTGTGAGCTTTAAGCCATGTTCTAATGCTGTTACCTCATTAAAAAGCATAACTGGAGTTGCATTTTGTTTCACACATATGAGTAACACTTTATATCTCCAAAGCTCAAAATTGCAGTTCTAGTTGTGTTGTCTTGAAGTGGTAGTTTTGCAAGCTTTTTACTTTTAGGTCAGTAGAGAATGGGAATTCCAGGGAATCCACCGCCTATTCCGACCTCCCTTCATTACGACATGTCTCTATTTAGACGTGCCGGGTTTTACAACACTTTTTAGTATCCAACACGACATTTTTATTTTTGAGAGTTGTGATAGTTTACCAAGGCGTGTCACTCGCTGGTCTTTGATGTTCTTAAAGGGACTGTTTGTAATTTTGGACATAGGGCCTCATTTCTTAGTGAACCAGAGTGTTGGAGACGTGTGGAGACTTTTTGAAATCTTCCATCCAGTCCTTGTATTTGCAGAGGTTGCTGGTGCTAGGCTAGTGCATGTCAATGGCCACAGTTGTCCTGCCACTAAAAACAGTCTTACCCACTCCACAGACTATTAACTATTAGAACTCCAGACTGTCCATGTGAACATCTGTGTCCAGAGAATCATTTCAGAAGTAAAACCATCTGTTGCATTTGAAGGATTTCTGTCTGAGCAGCAGCAGTGAGTTGTACTTCCTGACAGAAATCTCGGCAGCGGCGGACTGATATATGAGAAAATAGTCTCTCAATATGCAACGATTCATGCAGTGCAAGGTTAGTTTTATTTCAAACATTATTCTATCCGCACAGACATTCACATGGACAGTCTGGAGTTTGAATAGTTTTGCCTCGGGTCTGTGGAGTGGGTAAGACTGTTTTCAGCTGACGCCATCGCGCTCACATCTTTATATCCTGTGGTCCACACACAGATCCCGCTGCAGATTTTGAGATCGGAGATTTTGAGTCTCATAAGATTCTCTTCACATCTGTGGTATGCGCTTTTTGTCGCATGTTTAAAAATAGTTTAAACTGTAAAATCCTCTAGCGTGTAGCGGTCTTTAGATGTCAATGTCAGAGTAGCAGCATGTGATCCAATTGAAATTAACCAAAGTTTCCAGTGAAGGCATATATGGAGTTTAAAAACACAGTGGAGCACTTCCTGTATGACACATGCCAAGGTGGAACAGAGCGTTTTCAGTTTGAGAGAGGGTTTGTGTGTTAACCTTGTGTGAATTAAACAAAACACAGCTCCAGGTCTGTACATTGTAACACAGATCAGCGAAAAGCATAATTATGGACCCTTGAAGTCTTGAAAGAGCCGTCTTGTGTCTCTGTGGCTCAGGCGGCCCGAACCCTTTCATTTCCTGTCTTGTTAGCGTCCCGTCGGCGAGCTGGCGTGCTCATCCGCGGCTGTTAGCGTGAGTCACCGGTGCAGCAGAGCCGGCCCCGGGGCTGTTTCCACTGGCACCAGAGCTGTGTCCTCATTACAGGTGGGCCCCGGCGCAGAGAGGGAGGCACAGGGACACATAATGACAGGGCAGAGGAGCACGCACCACGAGCTAACGGCTAACAGGCTCCATGTGTCCGCACTGTCTGCTCGCCATGTCACTGGCAGTATGTGCTTTGTAAAGATCCTGAGTTTGCGCCAACAACAGCAGTGTGTTTATCTGCTGTACTAATAAAGATGTATGGAGAATACTTTTTCCCCTAACCTAGAATGACCAAATTTCGGAATTCTAAACTGAGTCACACCCGAACTGGGATGGTTGATATAAATAAAATTGTGAAAAGAAAGCGTAACTGTAACTAATCGCTCATTCATAACTTACTTTGTGGGTCAGTCATAATCTGAGGGACTTCTGATGGTGCATTTTTTTTTATTTTTCATCGTCATTTTCAAGATACATTTTCTGTATTTTAGGTAAACAAGTGACAATATGTTCCCATTTTTACTGTCAGTGGGGATCAAATTGGTCAAAATAAGGACATCTAGGACCTTTCTTGTACAAAACTGGGACAAATCAGTGGTTTTGGATAAATCTGCTAGGACTGGGGATTCAAAACTGGGACTGTCCCGGGTAAATAAGGATGTCTGGTCACCCTACCCAAACCATAGCATTTTGATGGCTCCACCATTAGTTCCAAACAGTAGAATGGGCAGGCGGCAATGAAGTGCAGTTCTGTTCTGCTTTCCTATTTTATGTCACTTTATGTCCCCAGAGAATTTTTGCTCTGTGCATTTGACCATCCCTTAAAGCCACTTGCCAGGCAAATGGTGCATGTATTGGGTTGATGGGGGTAGTTTTGCAAATTAACAGCTCCTTTTACTTTTAGGTCAGTAGAGATTGGGAATTCCAGGGAGTCCACCGCTTATTCCGACATCTCTTCATTATGACGTTGGACGTGCTGGTTTTAGTATCCAACACGTTTTTTTTTTGTTTTTTTTTTGAAAGTTGTGATAGTCTACCAAGACGTGTCGCTCATTGTTCTTTGATGTTCTTAAAGCAGAACTAAGCAACATTTTTACCGAATTAAATGTCTCTGAAAGTCCCTCTGATGGTCACATATGACATTTTGGGGTGTTTGAAGGGTTCACTAGTGCCCCCATCTGCCTCTAGGCGGGAAAATCACACATGCAACTTGGCTCCTACTGACCCGGATCTCAGCTCTCAGGGTCTGTTCTCATTCTGACGGGAGCCAAACTGCTCTATGACACTTCAGCTACACACAGGTAACCGAGCTAACAACACACCCATACTGACGAGCTCCGGGCCGCGGTGCTCCATGAGCCGTGATGCTCCTGACGCTACAGGCCACGGTGCTCCATGAGCTGTGATGCTCCTGACGCTACAGGCCGCGGTGCTCCATGAGCCATGATGCTCCTGACGCTACAGGCCGCGGTGCTCCATGAGCTGTGATGCTCCTGACGCTACAGGCCGCGGTGCTCCATGAGCCGTGATGCTCCTGACGCTACAGGCCGCGGTGCTCCATGAGCCGTGATGCTCCTGAAGCTACAGGCCGCGGTGCTCCATGAGCTGTGATGCTCCTGGCGCTACGGGCCGCGATGCTCCGTAAGCCGCGGTGCTCCGGGAGCTCTGGGCGCTCATACATACAGTATATTTTTACAAGATAGCTTATGTATAAGATTGAAATCTTAGATTGGAGTAAAAAACATGACCCTCCTGAGACATTGTGTTGCGGACACTCACTGACTTTGTGGAAACAAACGTGAGCAGATGAGTGGTGGGGGAGGGGAAGGGGTGAGGGTGCTTTAAAGGGATGGTTCAGAATTTTGGACATAGGGCCTCATGTCCTAGAGTGTTGGAGATGTGTGGAGAGACATTTGACTCTACATTTGACCCATCCTTTATAGCCACTTGCCAGGCAAATGGTGCATGTATTGGGTTGATGGGGAAAGCATAGTGCCCAGAAGAACCTCTCTACATAGAACATGAAAACTGTGCCTAGCAAAACCCAAAGGACCCGAGGGCCACTAAGACTGAGTCTGAGTCATGACCAAGCCTACAGCTTAAGATCTGGAAGTCCTGAACACTGCACTCTAGTATTATCTGTACCAGTGGAAGGATGAGTCAAATGCAGAGAATGAATTAAAATAGAGGGATTAAAATAATAAATTTTTACAATGTTGTATACGTCATTGTACCGTATTATTAGACTGTAATTACCTTCAAAGGCACAGTGTACAATATCTTGCGAAATCACATGAAGTACTCTTTTCAGGGAACCACACCTGCCTGTTCAGAACTCAGTCCAGACCATAGACTGTATAACAGAAGTGGACTAAAGGGAGTGTGACATCACCCAGTGTTTGGCGCCACCAAATGAATCACGGTGGCTCAGCTAATCTAGAAGTTATAGCAGTGAATATTGAGCCAAGTTCCATATTTGGAATTCCAACCCCAAGTATCATAGCAAGAAAGAGCCAATCAGGAGCAAGGCTGTTAAAGGTAATGTGTCGACTGAGCTGGAAACATGCCCATGCTCACTTCCTATCTGGAACGTGGCGGCCAACAGGTTAGCATGTCCTTTTCTACAGTCTGTGGACCGGCCCTGGAGCCCTGGGGACAGCTGCAGCGTGGGGCCAAACTCACAGGGTCTGGTGCAGGGTTTGCTCAGAGCGATAAAGAGCATACATAAAGAGCTGTTCCACCTGTTTGTTTAAAGGAGACACATTCACCACGTTTCTCTGTATGTTCTACTATGGCAATATAATCGGATTGGATCAGCAATAGTTGTCCCTCATAAGTACTTTTACTCTTAGTTATATTTTCATGATTCATGCACGTTTGAGTAATACATTGTTGAAAATCCATATCCTGCATTTGAAGCACCAGGGCTCAGAAATTCTCACTCATGGCTCTTTTGAAAGAACATATTGTGAGTACGAGTTCTATTCTACACCTGTGGATCATTGTGTTATTATTAGGGCTGTCAATGTTAATTCGTTAACACATTAATCATAAAAAATATCGCTCTAATGTTTTTTTTTTTAACACCGATTAATCACACAATTTATTTTGAACGCACATGTTCCTCTATGGAAAGCACGGAATGTGACCTGAAAGGCGGCACAGGTTATTAGGTCAGTGATCAGGTCTGTCCATACGTGGATGTGAAGATGACAGATGAGACTGTGACTGGTGCTCAGCGGTGAATTTCTCTGCAAAAAACTGCCCGACGAGACTTTAGATAAACTAAGGTGGTTTGCAAATATTGCAGCGATGAACTCTCTTTCCACAGAAGCACAAGTTTAAAATACCATCTTAAAGCAAAACACGGGTTTGATTCAGTGGCACCAACTTGTACCAACAACAAACTGAGCATGACAACCAGCGACAATGTTGTCAAAAAAACTACCAGCGATCAATTGACCAACGCCTTTACAAAATGGATTGTCATGGATTTTTTTTGTTTTGTTTTCAGCTAATATAGTATTTTAATAAAATGTAATAATAATGCGATCTAAATATGTTATGTGTTAGCAGTTAATACCACATAGAAGTAAAATACCCCCTCTTTAAGCTCATAGATACATAGATTCAGTCCAGAAATCCAGCTCTGGAGCTTGTTGCTGTGTGGCAAGCCTCCTGACCACTGTGCCACCGCAGCCCCTCCAGCAGTTCCTCCACTCCTCCCTCTGGGTCTGTGCTTCCTTCCTCTCCTCTTCCTCTCCTCTTCCCTGGAGGATGATAACCCCTCTGAATTGAATGTTTGTGGTGCGCGCGCTAAGAGCTTTAAGGTAACGGAATATTTATGACTTTATGAATGGCAGGCTCAGTGCAAAGGCCTGTAACCTGAGCCCCAGCGCTGCGGGTGGAGCTGTGCACCGGACATGTGGTGGTGGTGGGTCACTATAACACAGGCTGAAGGTCGTTTTACTGCTCATGTAAAGATAGATGATAAACGATAAGACTGAAACTATTGGATTGGCTGCTTAGTGGGTGAGTTTGGTTGGTGGGTTGGTTTTGGTAGGTTGGTTGCTTGGTGGGTGGGTTGGTTAGTGGGTGGGTTGATTAGTGGGGTGCTTGGTGGGTGGGATTGTTGGTGGTTGGTAGTTGGTGAGTGGGTTGCTCAGTGGGTGGATTGGTGGTTGATTGGTGGGTGGATGAGTTGGCTGGAGATTGGTTAGTTGGTGGGTGGGTTGTTTGATGGGTGGATTGATTAGTTGGTGAGTGGATTGCTCGGTGGTTGGATGGGTTGGTTTGTTAGTTGGTGAGTGGGTTGCTTGGTGGTTGGGTGCGTTGGTTGGTGGATGTTGGTGAGTTGGTGATTTGGTTTTGGTGGTGCTTGGTTTTGGTGGGTTGGTTAGTGGGGTGCTTGGTGGATGAGATCATTGGTGGTTGGTTAGTTGGTGAGTGGGTTGCTCGGTGGCTGGGTGGGTTGGTTGATTAGTTGGTGAGTGGGTTCCTTGGTGGTTGTTGGTGAGTGGTTTGCTTGGTAGATGGATTGGTTGGTGGTTGGTTAGTTGGTGAGTGGGCTACTTGGTGGTTGGGTGGGTTGGTTAATTCGTGAGTGGGTTGCTTGGTGGTTGGGTGCGTTGGTTGGTGGTTGTTGGTGAGTGGGTTGATCGATGGGTGAGTTGGTGATTTGGTTTTGGTGGTGCTTGGTTTTGGTGGGTTGGTTAGTGGGGTGCTTGGTGGATGAGATCATTGGTGGTTGGTTATTTGGTGAGTGGGTTGCTCGGTGGCTGGGTGGGTTGGTTGATTAGTTGGTGAGTGGGTTCCTCGGTGGTTGTTGGTGAGTGGTTTGCTTGGTAGATGGATTGGTTGGTGGTTGGTTAGTTGGTGAGTGGGCTACTTGGTGGTTGGGTGGGTTGGTTAATTGGTGAGTGGGTTGCTCGGTGGTTGGGTGCGTTGGTTGGTGGTTGTTGGTGAGTGGGTTGATTGATGGGTGAGTTGGTGATTTGATTTTGGTGGGTGAGTTGGTTTTAGTAGGTTGATTGCTTGGTGGATGGGTTTGTTAGTGGGGTGCTTGGTGGTTGAGATCGTTGGTGGTTAGTAAGTTGGTGAGTGGGTCGTTTGATGGGTGGATTGCTTAGTTGGTGAGTGGGTTGCTCAGTAGTTGTTGGTGAGTGGGTTGCTTGGTGGGTGAGTTGGTGGTTTGGTTTTGGTGGGTGGGTTGGTTAGTGGGGTGCTTGGTGGATTAGATCGTTGGTGGTTGGTTAGATGGTGAGTGGGCTGCTTGGTGGGTGGATGAGTTGATTGGTGATTGGTTAGTTGGTGGGTGGGTTGGTGGGCGTACATTGTCTCTCAAGAGGTGGTGTACCCTATAAAAGCCCAGAACAGAGCTGTAAACAGGCAGAGGGAGAATGGGACGTGTTCTGAAACCTCGTGAATGAGCAGTTATACAGACTCCAACAGAAGACCTCCCATCAACTTTGAATCGAGCTGCTTTGACAGAATAGACTATTGATCAAGTTACTGATGTGAATATATATCTTTAGAACAACAGTGGAACTTTTGGTTTGGTATGAGATCTACAAAGTTAAAGCAACTTTCTAGAGATACGTCACCTACATTATTCCATGGAAATAAAAAAGTTAAAATCATATTTTGGAGCATTCTACATGGAGATAGATGAGTTTTATGTCATACTGTGGAATATTATAACCAAAGGAACAACATTTCCATGGAAACAAGCAGGAGAAGGCTTAACAAGAGTCAAATAAGAGTCAGGTTTGTGGAGATGCAAGCACATTCAAAGTAAGGAAGCACATTTTTCAAGTCACAAGTTTTTCAGAGCAACAAAAACATCCAAAGTGAAAAACATGCTTTCTATGTAGTCAATCTTTTGGCTAAAAAGTTACGCAGTGGGGCTTTAATATAACTTTTTACATTTGAATGATACTAGACAAGGTTCTCAAAGCTCTATACTTACATGATTCATTCATTTCATACTTCATTTCATTCATTTAAGTATTTATTTTGGGCAAGTAAGTATTTTAACGTTCTTTTCCCATGGAACAGAGTATTGTCCATATTGACATTAGTGCAATCATAACAGAAACAAAACAACAACAAAAATCCCATCCGCTTTTTAAAATTCTCAACACTTGGTGGTGGTAAGTTACTACTGCCCTGAGACCCCAAATTCATCTTGCAACGTACTCATGACCCCCACTGTAAAATGAAACGCTAGTCAAATACAGTGTCATCATCTGTAAATCGTGAAATCGTCTTGATTACCACCATCATTACACACACCAACCTCACATAGACAGGCTGGGGGAAGTGTCTTGCCCAAAGGATCTATGCCAATTTGGATTTTTTCTTACAGTTATTCAAAACGGACTGAAAAAAACAAGAGTTATTACTGAGAGCTGGGAGGCATCTCCAAAGATCTAACCTGTAACTTAGCCTGGGCGTGTCACCTGCTATTGCCATACTGTGGAACATTCAGGGGTTGTAGTAGTAGTAGCAGTAGTAGTAGTAGTGGTACTAGTAGTAATAATAGTAATAGTAATAACAGTAATAATAGTATAGTTAGTACCACTAATGTATAGTAGTAGTAGTAGTAGTAGTAGTAGTAGTAGTAGTAGTAGTAGTAGTAGTAGTAGTAGTAGTAGCTGTAGTGGTGGTGGGGGTGGTGGTGTAGTAGTAGTAGTAGGTAGTACCAGTAATATAGTAGCAGTAGTGGTAGGTAGTACCAGTAATATAGTAAAAGTAGTAGTAACAGTAGTAGGTAATACCAGGGACGTATTAACCCAATATGGTGCCCCTGGTCACTACAACTACTAGATTTGCACATATTTTATTATTATTGTTATTATGAAAATAGTGTCAATGACGAGTTATTTATGGGCATTTAACATTTTCAAGTGAATAACATACAAATTTATGAAAAATATTTTTAAAGTTTGTGTCTCGTGGTGCCCCCTCACTGGTTGTGAATGACTGGTGCCCCTGCACAGCGTGCTACTGGCCCATATGGAAAATCTGGCCTTGGGTCCAATTGTAGTTCTAGTGGGTTTAGTTTTGCAGTGTAGAGTTCATAGTCCGTATATATGAGCGTTCCAAGTGAGTGTGATGTCACCCATAGCATTCAGCGTCGCTCAAATGAGGCTCGCGATGCCACGGTTACAGGAGCGAATTTGGAGCCAGGCTCCATATTTGGAAATCCGATCGCGAGTATCATAGTAATCACAAGAGCCAATCATGATTTAGGTCGTTAAATGTGCCGCCCTCCTCATGGCAGTGCTGCGATGCATCATATATACGGCCTATGGATGTGATACTCTGCACCTGCACGGGCCACTGTGTTTCAGTGATTCTTGAGAATAAGGAAACTTTTAGCTTTTATCATCAAACTTTAAATAGTAAATTTAAGTCATTGATTTATGTTGTATGTTCTGTTACGTACAAACAACAATAGAGTCGCAATTTAACGAAATTCACTTTATGCTAGTTAAGATTCTAGTAACGTTAGCTGTTGTAACTGATTGAGATATTTTGTCATTTTATTTCAAAAATAGTCAATCGGGGCAGGAAAGTAGAAAGGGAACTTACTTAGCAGCGAAACGCGCTAACTGTCAATCAAACCTGTTGCTAATGCTAGGCAGCAGTGACCTGGGGGAATGAAGGCGTCTGATTGGTCCGTTATTTATGTTCATATCTTGATTTAGGAACAAGATAGCGAAATGAAAAATTCAGGATCATGTGTCGCGGGTTCATATGAACATTTTAAGACCAGAATGACGAGACTCAGTGCAGCAGGTCCAGAGAGAGGGATGATAAGATCCTAATGTAAGTCAATGGGAAAAAGGGAGAGAAGGAGCCGGAAGAGCCTGTTGGAGCACTTCCTATGTCCACTCATATATACGGTCTACAGTAGAGTTCCTAGTTCCAATTGTAGTGCTAGCGGGTTTTGTTTTGTTTTGAAGTGTAGAATTCGGAATTCCAGTCAGGGCTGTATTAAATCCAGTCAGGGCTGTATTAAACCTCATAATAGCAATTTACTAACTACATCAGCCCAGCAAATAAGACGAAAATAATTTACAGCATCCAACTATATACTTTTTAAAAAATTTCTCCTGTGTTTAAAAAAAAAAAAACAAAAAAAAAAAAAGATACCTTTGTGCATACTTGTGGACTGACTCAACTGACAGATTGGGGAAGGGGGGAAGAATGGTCACATAATCTTGATTTGTTCAGTATTATCATTATTATTGTTATTATGAAATTATTGTTACTGACAAATTATTTATGGCCATTTAACATTTTCAAGTGAATAACATACAAATTACTGAAAAATATTTTTTAAAGTTTGTGTCTTGTGGTGCCCCCTCACTGGTTGTGAATGGCTGGTGCCCCTGGACACGGTGCCACTGGCTCATATGGATAATCCAGCCTTGGGTCCATTTGTAGTTCTAGTGGGTTTTGTTTTGTAATATAGTAGCAGTAGTAGTAGGTAGTACCAATAATGTAGTAGTAGTAGTAGTAGTAGTAGTAGTAGAAGGTAGTACCAGTAATGTAATAGTAGTAGTAGTAGTAGAAGGTAGTACCAGTAATGTAGTAGTAGTAGTAGTAGTAGGAGGTAGTACCAGTAATGTAGTAGTAGCAGTAGTAGGTACTACCAATAATATGGTCGTCGTAGTAGTAGTAGTAGGTGGTACCAGTTATATAGCAATAGTAGTAGTAGTACTAGTAATATAGTAGTAGTAGTAGTAGTAGTAGTAGTAGGTAGTACCAGTAATATAGTAGCAGTAGTAGTAGCAGGTGGTACCATTACTATAGTAGTAGTAGTAGTAGTAGTAGTAGTAGGTAGTACCAGTAATATAGTAGCAGTAGTAGTAGCAGGTGGTACCATTACTATAGTAGTAGAAGTAGTAGGTAGTACCAGTACTATAGTAGTAGTAAAAGTAGTAGGTAGTACCACTAAAATAGTAGCAGTAGTAGGTAGTACCAGTAATATAGTAGTAGCAGTAGTACTAGTAATATAGTAGTAGTAGTAGTAGTAGTAGTAGTAGTACTAGTAATGTAGTAGTAGTAGTAGTACTAGTAATGTAGTAGTAGTAGTAGTACTAGTAATGTAGTAGTAGTAGTAGTACTAGTAATGTAGTAGTAGTAGTAGTAGTACTAGTAATGTAGTAGTAGTAGTAGTAGTAGTAGTAGTAGTAATGTAGTAGTAGCAGTAGTAGCAGTAGTAGTAGTAGTAGTAGTAGTAGCAGTAGTAGCAGTAGCATTAGCCATGGGCCTTTTTGCATGTTTTCGTACTACAGCTCAGTCCCTTCTCTCTCATATTGAACCATGAGAGACAAACAAAAGTCTAGGATAGTAAAGGGCAGTTGTTTCTAAATAGCACTCAATCTCGAACGACATTTGGAATAGAAACAAATATAATGAATAAAAGCAAAAGACAGGTCAGATACAGGCCTTTTAATTGTACGCAGCAAAACCGTAACCCTCCTCAGCCTCTCTTCTTCACCACGACACCTGTATCTGCCAGAAAAGTTAGAATAACAGCTCATAATATATAGTTCTTTTAAAACAAATAAATGACGTTTTGTGTTTTCTTGCCCGTACCCCTCCTCTCCTCTGCACACTGAGCGGAGTTCTGGGGGTACAGGGGCTCTTTTGTTTTCAAACTGCCCCCAGGTGAGTGCTGCCGGACCCCACACAAGGACCCGGGCCCCTCTCGTCTCACCACACTGAACTCTGCCAAGTTCCATCCACGAGGACATACTTTAAAGATGCACTGTGTAACTTTTCTGGTGGAGGGTCCGTCACATGTTTTTCTCCATGGAGATTATTATTATTGCTTTGTCTGGAATGTTTCACAGTATGGCATTAAACTTTTCTGTCTTCATGGAAACCAAACCAGACCAAGTTCCAGGTCAGATCTGTGGAGAGGCGACCCCGCTCACAGTCAGAGGAAAAAGTTACAGTTATAGTGTATAGGAGGTCACATGGAGAAGGAAGTTAAACTGTGAGATATTGAGGAAGAAGCTGATATGTGGCTTGTTGATGTACTATATGCCCAATATTGTTGTGTCTTTTAGCTTGACACTTCATACTAATTCATTTTCATAATATGGCATTATAGACAGTACATGGAAATGTGGGTCTCTAGGTTAAATGACAAAATTAACTTTTTTTACTTCTTACATTTTAGAAATATGAAAAACAAAACTAGTTCATTTGAAACAGTCTGCACCACCACAAATACAGAGCACTTCTTAATTAAAAATAAAATAAAATCAATGTCTCTGTGATATAATAATCTTAGTCAACCAAGCAGACATCTACACAACAGACTAAATAATAAACACAAATAAAAATAGTAATAATATTCAACATCAATTACAACCAAAGATTAAACCACACTGACAAAAATGATACAAAATAAAACAATAATAATAAAAAAAACCCCACAAAAACAAAAACATAATAAAACAGGACAAACAGGTAATCCAGACCAAACCAAACAAAACACACAAACGTCCTTCCACTTCCTGGTTCTTAGACAATAAAATGCTTTAGAATTAGATGCTGACAGGACTCAGCTGTGTCAGTTTGACCTGAGCTCTGCTTTTACAGTGTATCTCTGTACTGGGGCTCAACTTCTGCCCTACCCCTCCCTCTGACCCTCTCTCTGAACACTTCTTTCCTTCCTCTAACTCTCCTCCCTCTGACCCTTCCTCCCTCTGAACACTTCCTTCCTCTCTGACCCTCCCTCTCCTTCCTCTGACCCCCCTCCTCCCACTGACCCTCCCTCTGACCCTCCCTCTGACCCTCCCATTCCTCCCTCTGACCCTCCCTTCTCTCTGACCCTCCTCCTCCTCTGTCACATGCTGCTCTCGGGCCCCGTGCAGAGGCCCTTGTTTGCACAGGGCCCGGGCAGTGATATGATCTGTGCTCTGATGTCCATAATCTCATCAGCTCCTTTTGAACTGAGTGCGTGTTTATGTGTGTGTGTGTGCGTTACATATGTGTGTGTGCGTGTGTGTGTGTGCGTTACATATGTGTGTGTGTGCGTTACATATGTGTGTGTGCATGTGTGTTACATATGTGTGTGTGTTACATATGTGTGTGTGTGTGTGTGTGCGTTACATATGTGTGTGTGTGTGTGTGTGTGTGCGTGTGTTACATGTGTGTGTGCGTGTGTGTTACATATGTGTGTGTGTTGCATATGTGTGTGTGTGTGCCTGTGTGTGTTACATATGTGTGTGTGTGTGTGTGCGTTACATATGTGTGTGTGTGTGTTACATATGTGTGTGTCCGTGTGTGTGTGTTACATATGTGTGTGTGTGTGTGCGTTACGTGTGTGTGTGTTACATATGTGTGTGTGTGTGTTGCATATGTGTGTGTGTGTGCGTGTGTGTGTGTACGTGTGTTACGTGTGTGTGTGTGCGTTACGTGTGTGTGTGTTACATATGTGCGTGTGTGTGTGCATGTGTTGCATATGTGTGTGTGCGCGTGTGTTTTACATATGTGTGTGTGTGTGTGTTGTGTGTGTGCGTGTGTGTGTTACATATGTGTGTTCGTGTGTGTGTTACATGTGTGTGTGTGTGTGCGTGTGTTGCATATGTGTGTGCGTGTTACATATGTGTGTGTGTGTGTGTTGCATATGTGTGTGTGTGCGTGTGTGTGTTACATATGTGTGTTCGTGTGTGTGTTACATATGTGCGTGTGTGTGTGCGTGTGTTGCATATGTGTGTGTGCGCGTGTGTGTGTTACATATGTGTGTGTGTGTGTGTTGTGTGTGTGCGTGTGTTACATATGTGTGTTCGTGTGTGTGTTACATGTGTGTGTGTGTGCGTGTGTTGCATATGTGTGTGCGTGTTACATATGTGTGTGTGTGTGTGTTGCATGTGTGTGTGTGTGTGCGTGTGTGTGTTACATGTGTGTGTGTGTGTTACATATGTGTGTGTCCGTGTGTGTGTGTTACATATGTGTGTGTGTGTTACATATGTGTGTGTCCGTGTGTGTGTTACATATGTGTGTGTGTGTGCGTTACGTGTGTGTGTGTTACATATGTGTGTGTGTGTGTTACAAATGTGTGTGTGTGTGTGTGCGTTACATGTGTGTGTGTGTGTGTTACATATGTGTGTGTGTTGCATATGTATGTGTGTGTGTGCGCGCGCGTGTGTGTGTGCGTGTGTTACATGTGTGTGTGTGTGTTGCATATGTGTGTGTGTGTGTGTGCGTGTGTTACATATGTGTGTGTGTGTGTGTTGCATATGTGTGCGTGTGTGTGTGTGTGCGTGTGTTACATATGTGTGTGTGTTGCATATGTGTGTGTGTGTGTGTGTGCAAATAAACACGTATGAATTCTCACACACATGACATGGACTGGAGAGCAGGGCTGGGGCCAGAGTCACATGCATAAAGTCATAGAAAAATAACCAAACCTGTTCAGATTTATTTGAAAACTTTTCTGCTGGAGATTTGAACACGGTCTTGTCTCCATAAGTATGTTACACCTTTGCTTGGAATGTTCCACAGTATGGCATTAAAGGTCCTATATTACCAAAATTGGCCTGTGAGCTTTTAGTGGCGTTAGAGAGTTGTTCCCTCCTCAAAAACAGACCTGGAGCTGTTGTAATAGCAGTAGTGGGACTAGTAATAGTAGAAGTAGTAGCAGTAGTAGTAGTAGTAATAGCAGTAGTAGCAGCAGTAGTAGTAGTACTAGTAGTAGTAGTAGTAGTAGTACTAGTAGTAGTAGTAGTAGTAGTAGTAGCGGTAGTAGTAGTAGTGGGAGTAGTAGTGGGAGTAGTAGTAGTAGTAGTAGTAGTAGTGGGAGTAGTAGTAGTATTAAATGGTCACAGTGGTAGTAGTAGGTGGCAGTAGAAGTAGGCAGTCATAGTAGCAGGAGTAGTAGTAGTACTTCCTGCATTGGAGTTAGTGAAGTAAGGGTACAGTATACTAACAAATGAGTACTAGTAGTAGGAGTAGTAGTAGTAGTAGTAGTAATAGCAGTCGTAGTAGTAGTAGTAGTAGTAGTAGTAGTAGTAGTAGTAGTAGTAGTATTAAGTGGTCACAGTGGTAGTAGTAGGTGGCAGTAGAAGTAGGCAGTCATAGTAGCAGGAGTAGTAGTAGTACTTCCTGCATTGGAGTTAGTGAAGTAAGGGTACAGTATACTAACAAATGAGTACTAGTAGTAGGAGTAGTAGTAGTAGTAGTAGTAATAGCAGTCGTAGTAGTAGTAGTAGTAGTAGTAGTAGTAGTAGTAGTAGTAGTATTAAGTGGTCACAGTGGTAGTAGTAGGTGGCAGTAGAAGTAGGCAGTCATAGTAGCAGGAGTAGTAGTAGTACTTCCTGCATTGGAGTTAGTGAAGTAAGGGTACTAACCAACGAGTACGAGTAGTAGTAGCAGTAGTAGCAGCAGTAATAGCAGTAGTAGTAGTAGTGGTAGTGGTAGTAGTAGTAGTAGTAGTAGTAGTAGTAGTAGTAGTAGTAGTAGCAGTAGTAGTAGCAGTAGTAGTAGTAGCAGTAGTAGTAGTGGTGGTGGTGGTAGTGGTGGTAGTGGCAGCGGTAGTAGTGGTAGTGGCAGTGGTAATGGTGGTGGTAGTGGTAGTGGTGGTGGTAGTGGTAGCGGTGGCAGTGGTAGTGGTAATGGCAGTGGTGGTAGTAGTGGTAGTAATGGTAGTGGTAGTAGCGGTAGTAGTGGTGGCAGTGGTAGTAGTGGTAGTAGTAGTGGTAGTGGTAGTGGCGGTAGTGGTAGTAGTGATTAGTAGTGGTAGTAATGGTGGCAGTGATGGTGGTAGTAGTGGTGGTAGTAGTGGTAGTGGTAGTGGTAGTGGTGGTGGTAGTGGTGGTGGTGGTAGTGGTAGTGGTAGTGGTAGTAGGTGGTGGTAGTAATGGTGGGAGTGGTAGTAGTAGTGGTGTCAGGTGGCAGCAGTGGTAGCAGTAGTAGTAGTGGGAGTGGTGTCGATGGCAGCAGTGGTAGTAGTAGTAGTGGTAGTAGTGGTAGCGGTAGTAGTAGTGATGGTAGTAGTAGTAGTAGTAGTAGCAGTAGTAGTAGTAGTAGTAGTAGTAGTAGTAGTAGTAGTAGCAGTAGTAGTAGTAGTAGCAGTAGTAGTAGTAGTAGTAGTAGTAGCAGTAGCAGTAGTAGTAGTAGTAGTAGTAGTAGTAGTAGTAGTAGTAATAGTAGCAGTAGCAGTAGTAGTAGTAGTAGTAGCAGTAGTAGTAGTAGCAGTAGTAGTAGTAGTAGTAGTAGTAGTAGTAATAGTAGTAGCAGTAGTAGTCTCATACTAATAGTAGTCCAGTGGGATATTAGTAAAAGTTACATTTTTGAGTATCTTCCACTTGTTTTCGTGCTTCCTACAGAAAATGTAGAGGTGTTAGTAGTAGTAGTAGTATTGCAGTAGTAGTATAGTAGTGGTAGGCTATTGAAGTAGTTGTTAAATAAAAGTAGTAGTTGTATTTTTGCACAGTATGTCCCACTTTCACACCTTTGTAGTTCTTCCTACAGACAACAGAAAAGTGGTACTAGTAGTTGTATAGTAGTAGTAGTAGTAATAGGCTGAAGTAGTTGTTGTATTTTTGCAGAGTATCTCCCACTTCCACAACTTTTTAGTGCTTCCTACAGAAAATGGAGAGGTGTTAGTAGTAGTAATACTAGTAGTGCAGTAGTAGTATAGTAGAGCGGTAGGTTATAGTAGTTAGGTATAGTAGGTAGGTATAGTAGTTATAGTAGTTACATAAAAGTAGTAGTTGTATTTTTGCACAGTATCTCCCTCTTCATCACCTTTTTAGTGCTTCCTACAGAAAATGGAGAGGTGTTAGTAGTAATAGTACTAGTAGTAGTAGTATTGCAGTAGAAGTATAGTAACAGTAGGCTATAGAAGTAGTAGTAGTCACATAAAAGTAGTAGTTGTATTTTTGCACAGTATCTCCCTCTTCCACACCTTTTCAGTGCTTCCTACAGAAAATGGAGAGGTGTGAGTAGTAATAGTACTAGCAGCAGTAGTATTGCAGTAGTAGTATAGTAGCAGTAGGCTATAGAAGTAGTAGTAGTTACATAAAAGTAGTAGTAGATGTATTTTCGCACAGTATCTCAGTCTTCCACACCTTTCCAGTGCTTCCTACAGAAAAAGGAGCCGTGGACTTAAGACTCCCTGTGTTTTGGTTCTCACTGTGAAATAATGTAAGGCTCTCGGCGTCTCCATGGCAACAGACAAACATGGAGGGACATGGCAGTAAAGAGCAGAGCATATTTTCCACGAGCAGGAATGTAAGAGAAGGACTAGTGGTTTTAACAGGGAAAAAACACCGAGCTCTGGCAGAGGCCTCACAAAGCCACCCCAAGAAGTGAGGTAAGACTTTAATGAGATGATGAATGGAATAGGAATAAAAAATAATGTAAAGTACAATAAAATAAAATGAAGTAAAGTAACATAAAGTAAAATAAAATGAGGTAAATTAGAGTAAAATAAATTAACGTAAAATAACATAAAACAAAGTAAAATAAAATAAAGTAAAATAAAATGAAGTAAATTAAAATAAAGTAATATAAAATAAGGTAAATTAGAGTAAAATAAATTAAAGTAAAATAAAATAAAGTAAAAAATAAAGTAAATTAGAGTAAAATACAGTAAAGTAAAATAAAATAAAATTACGCAAAGTAAAATAAAGTAAAATAAAATAAGCTAAATTAGAGTAAAATAAAGTAAAATAAAATAAAATTATAAAATAAAATGAATTAAGTAAAGTATTACATTTGTTGTTTCACGGGAAGGTGGTGCAGAAGATTAAGTATTTGATACCTGCTCTTTCCCATACAAGTACAGAATAAACCTCATTACTTTTGCTATACAATATATAGGGCATAAAGTACACAGTGGCAAAGTGGTTATACATCACTGCTCATTGCAAGAGAGTCTTAAATTTGATTCTCCACATTAGAACTCCAGACTGTCGATGTAAATGTCTGTGTTGATAGAATAACGTTTGAAGTAAAGCCAAACGTTGCATTTGAAGGATTTATGTCTGAGCAGCAGTGAGTTGGACTTCCTGATAGAAAACTTGGCAGCGGCGGACTGATATAGGAAATAGAGTCCCCCGCAAGGTTAGTTTTATTTCAAACATTATTCTGTGGACACAGACGTTCACATGGACAGTCTGGAGTTCTAATAGTTTTCCTCGGGTCTGTGGAGTGGGTAAGACTGTTTTTAGTGGCAGTACTATGGCCATTGACAAGGACTGGATGGAATAATTAAAAAGTGTTGTAAGAAAAATTAAGTAATTTATCCTCCACTTACATTTCTCAGTTTAACATTGACTCACGAAAGCAATATTTACACCAGGATCTTCTCTTGGCACCATTGGCATATCACTATCTAAACTGTAGCATATTTCTCTCTAACTGGAGTCTACTGGCCTTCATAGTGTCTAAATGTGTCTAACTGGAGTCTGCTGGCCTTCATAGTTTCTAAATGTGTCTAACTGGAGTCTACTGGCCTTCATAGTTTCTAAATGTGTCTAACTGGAGTCTACTGGCCTTCATAGTCTCTAAATGTGTCTAACTGGAGTCTACTGGCCTTCATAGTGTCTAAATGTGTCTAACTGGAGTCTGCTGGCCTTCATAGTCTCTAAATGTGTCTAACTGGAGTCTACTGGCCTTCATAGTCTCTAAATGTGTCTAACTGGAGTCTACTGGCCTTCATAGTGTCTAAATGTGTCTAACTGGAGTCTACTGGCCTTCATAGTGTCTAAATGTGTCTAACTGGAGTCTACTGGCCTTCATAGTTTCTAAATGTGTCTAACTGGAGTCTACTGGCCTTCATAGTGTCTAAATGCTGACTAACTGGAGTCTACTGGCCTTCATAGTGTCTAACTGGAGTCTACTGGCCTTCATAGTTTCTAAATGTGTCTAACTGGAATCTACTGGCCTTCATAGTGTCTAAATGTGTCTAACTGGAGTCTACTGGCCTTCATAGTCTCTAAATGTGTCTAACTGGAGTCTACTGGCCTTCATAGTGTCTAAATGTGTCTAACTGGAGTCTACTGGCCTTCATAGTGTCTAAATGTGTCTAACTGGAGTCTACTGGCCTTCATAGTGTCTAAATGCTGACTAACTGGAGTCTACTGGCCTTCATAGTGTCTAACTGGAGTCTACTGGCCTTCATAGTCTCTAAATGTGTCTAACTGGAGTCTACTGGCATTCATAGTGTCTAAATGCTGACTAACTGGAGTCTTCTGGCCTTCATAGTGTCTAACTGGAGTCTACTGGCCTTCATAGTTTCTAAATGTGTCTAACTGGAGTCTACTGGCCTTCATAGTGTCTAAATGCTGACTAACTGGAGTCTACTGGCCTTCATAGTGTCTAACTGGAGTCTACTGGCCTTCATAGTTTCTAAATGTGTCTAACTGGAGTCTACTGGCCTTCATAGTTTCTAAATGTGTCTAACTGGAGTCTACTGGCCTTCATAGTGTCTAAATGCTGACTAACTGGAGTCTACTGGCCTTCATAGTGTCTAACTGGAGTCTACTGGCCTTCATAGTTTCTAAATGTGTCTAACTGGAGTCTACTGGCCTTCATAGTGTCTAAATGCTGACTAACTGGAGTCTACTGGCCTTCATAGTGTCTAACTGGAGTCTACTGGCCTTCATAGTTTCTAAATGTGTCTAACTGGAATCTACTGGCCTTCATAGTCTCTAAATGTGTCTAACTGGAGTCTACTGGCCTTCATAGTCTCTAAATGTGTCTAACTGGAGTCTACTGGCCTTCATAGTGTCTAAATGTGTCTAACTGGAGTCTACTGGGCTTCATAGTGTCTAAATGTGTCTAACTGGAGTCTACTGGGCTTCATAGTGTCTAAATGTGTCTAACTGGAGTCTACTGGGCTTCATAGTGTCTAAATGTGTCTAACTGGAGTCTACTGGCCTTCATAGTGTCTAAATGTGTCTAACTGGAGTCTACTGGGCTTCATAGTGTCTAAATGTGTCTAACTGGAGTCTACTGGCCTTCATAGTGTCTAAATGCTGACTAACTGGAGTCTACTGGCCTTCATAGTGTCTAACTGGAGTCTACTGGCCTTCATAGTTTCTAAATGTGTCTAACTGGAGTCTACTGGCCTTCATAGTGTCTAAATGTGTCTAACTGGAGTCTACTGGCCTTCATAGTCTCTAAATGTGTCTAACTGGAGTCTACTGGCCTTCATAGTGTCTAAATGTGTCTAACTGGAGTCTACTGGCCTTCATAGTGTCTAAATGTGTCTAACTGGAGTCTACTGGGCTTCATAGTGTCTAAATGTGTCTAACTGGAGTCTACTGGCCTTCATAGTGTCTAAATGCTGACTAACTGGAGTCTACTGGCCTTCATAGTGTCTAACTGGAGTCTACTGGCCTTCATAGTTTCTAAATGTGTCTAACTGGAGTCTACTGGCCTTCATAGTGTCTAAATGTGTCTAACTGGAGTCTACTGGCCTTCATAGTCTCTAAATGTGTCTAACTGGAGTCTACTGGCCTTCATAGTCTCTAAATGTGTCTAACTGGAGTCTACTGGCCTTCATAGTCTCCCCACACCTCCTACACTGGAAGTAGAGTCAAGGGGCTTGAACAGTCACAGATCAGACTAGACCCGTATTACTGATGGTAAATATACTTCTCCTGTTTAATACGTCCAGTTGGTCTCCACCCTTTTACTTCCACCCTTTCTTGGACAAGCTGAAAACTTCTACAAGTGTCTCCACACGTCTCCAACACGCTGGCTCACTAGGAAATGAGGCCCTATGTCCAAAATTCCAAACTGTCCCTTTAAAATATAGACTGTATAAAGAAGTGGACTCACAGCGTTTGACTCCACTCAAATGAAGCTCCTGATGCTCCTGGTTACAGGAGCGAATTGGGGACCCAGACTCTATATTATTGTTAGAATAATTATGTATATTATCCCATATTTGTCTTAATCATGTGTTAGATATTTGTGTATTTGCAATAATCTCTTTTGTGCTTGAAAACTGTGTGCAGTACTTTTCCACTGACTGCTGTGCAGCTGATGCCTGGCAGGAGCCAGGCTTATCAGCCTATGCGACAGGAGCTGTTTGATTTTGGCAAAACATGAACTGAATGTGCTCAAATTCCAGCGTGGTCACCGCGCTCAGCCTACTGTCCGACCTTGATCAATAATGCATAATTATGTTTTATTTTATTTATCATATCTTGGTATCGCTGCTGTTTTCCCCCCCTTTCCCTTAGAGCAGCGACACCCATTGTAACCAGGGTCATCCTAATGTAAATAAAAGTGAGGAGACGGGGCCGTGCTTCAGAGCGGGTTGGAGAGTGTATCTCTGAGCACGTCTCAATCCGTTCTCCTCGCGAGTAAAACCAAATAATCTCTCTTCTCTTTCTTCACAGAATGTATTCAGATGGTGTTTAACCTGTTTGAACCCAACAATTATGAATAGGAATTTTTTGACAAACAAAATAGCAAAAATAAAAACCCCAGGACCATGTAATACAAACATTTTAAGACTAAAATGACGAGGCTCAGCAGAAGTTCTAGGGAGAGGGGCCACAATATGGGAGCCAGAGTCAGAAAGAGCCGGAAGAGCTGCATGTGAACTTCCTATTTGGAACGTAGTGGCTAGTGTGTTAGCTATGTCCATTTATATATACAGTCTATGCATTATGTCCTACTGGAGGCCAATACCATATTTATATCACCAAAACCATATATAGTCTGATATGAAAAGGATTTCTAAAATCCATGTGAATGAGGAACTTTGATTTAATACATTTTATTTATATAGCGCTTTCCTAAACACTTGATGCTGCTGCATAAACAATCAAAAAGAGTACATTTAAAAAAGTAAGCAGACACCATCCAGGCTTCATGATAAAAGCAGGTCAGATGTTGAAAGTGGTTCTAAATAGATGGGTTGGAGCAGTTTCTTGGAGGTGGAGGGTTCAGTGCAGTCACAGAGCTGATGAGGTAGAGAGTTCCAGAGGGTGGGGGCGGAGATGGAGAAGACTCTGTGTCTCCGGGTTCTGAGATAGGCCCTGCAGAGGAGGGACAGGAGCAGACAGGAGCAGAGACAGGAGCAAGGGAGGGACAGGAGGGAGGCTGGCGTCAGAGGAGAGGAGGGAGCTGGAATGGGCTATATTCACAGTTACGTCACAAAACTGGAAGCCGTCTGGAAACTTGCTGATGATGAATTCTTTTGGGTTCTATCGGCGATAGTAACTCTGACAAAATCTGGAAAATCTGAGAAAATGGCCTGGTTTTCTTCATTGTATTCTTTCTTTTTTCCTTTTATAAATTGCCTCTTAAATTGTGTATTCATTTGTTTGTAATTCATTTGTCTAACTAAAAAAAAAAAGGAAGGGTGAAGTCACTGCTGCTGAATACACGGTTTTATCACAGGTCCAGTGTCGGGAACTACACCGGAAGTCGTCATCCGTATGTTTCCATTGTCTTCTGATAAACGTGAATAGAGGCTATAAACCATGAGGGAAATCCAGCATGTTCAAACCAAATATAGCTATGACTGATAACAAATATAATATTTTATTCTTAATTACAGAACAGTGGACATGGTGTACAAGTTATTATGTTCTAATTTTGCATTTTAATTCTCAAGAATGAGTCTCTTATTTGGGTTTTAGGTTTCATGCTCATTCATATTGTGCTGAATTCTGAATTCTCCCAGCACCTGAATCAGTGCTAGTGCAGCCTCTGCAGCTCAGGGAGGGAATTCTGGAGGTTCTGAGCTTCACATGAGACATGTGTCCATAAACTGACAATGAGACAAACTTAGATGTGTCTGGGTTCAGTTCAGATATACTTTTATTATTTTATTCTATATTTTATTTTTACTTGTACATTTACATTTATACTGTAATTATGCCTTTCTTTTTGTTATTATAAAATATTGTATTTGTGAGCTACTGTGCCCAAAGCTACTTTATGGAGTGAGATAGCTGTCAGAAGTATGCGTGTGCGTAGGAATGAAATTCGTGCATATTTGGGAAAGCCGTGCGTATTTGGCTCTAGTTGAGCGTAAAATAAATATTCGTAAACTCTCGAATGAATTCAGTCGTACATAAAATGTGTAGTGTGTATTTTTTCCTTCAGAATACGAATTGAAAAGTTACAACATCAAGAATTACAGTTACAAAATGAAAAGTTACGATTACGCTTTCTTCAATACGAATATGAATTCATAGACACGACTGTCAAAAATAAGTCATCACCTCACACAGCTCTGAACGGCAGATCTCGTGCTCAGCCTCTTGGCGTTAGTCTAAGTCTAAGCTGAAAGTTTGTCTAAATCTAAGCTGTCATTGTACCTTTTTTAAAACAGTAAAAACACAGTTCCTTTAAGAATAATTTGACAACTTGATAAAATTCTGGAAAATCCCCAAACTGAAAATGCCTCATCCCTCCTCCTCCTCCTCCTCTCTGTAATACCAGCCTGCGCTCCATCTCTCTACCCTTCAATCTGCCTGCACCATAATTATCCCTGAGCCAAACCCAGCTCGTCCAAATGACTGGGCGCGCTCGGGCTTCCTGCTCCTCTTTCCTTAAATACAGCGAGCTCCAGTCTGCGCGGGCTGCATCGCAACGACTAAATTATAACTCCAACGCTAAGTGCCTGTTTGATATTGTATCTCCACTATTCTGAGAGCAAAGCTGCACGTCAAAGGCCCTCTACCTGAAAAAACATGGAAACATAACCTGAATAACATAACATAATAAATAGCATAATAATGATATAATAACACAATAATTACATAAAAATAACATAACTTCATAGCATGACATAATAATATAATGATAACATAACATAATAAAATACTGTAATTTAGAAATATTATAATATAACATAACATTACATAATAACATAACATAATAATAGCATAACAATAAAATACTGTAATTGACTAACAATATAATAATAAAATAAATAATATAACTTCATAACATGAGATAATAACATAATATTAACATAACATAATAAAATCCTGTAATTTACTATCATATTAATATAACACAATAACATAGCTTAATAACATGACATAATAACATAATAATAACATAACATAATAAAATACTGTAATTTACAAACATAATATCCATCCATACTTTTGCTTTTACTTAAGTTTTTGTCCCTGTACTTACAAACAAAAGTCAGTACTTTATCCACCACTGGTCTTTGTGGATCAAGCAATCACAGCCCTTGTATTTCAAAGTGTTGTAGCAACTTTTGAGCCGATGTGCACATACACAGCATGTTTATCTTTTTTAAGACAGTAATAATCAGGTACGGGGCCTTTAAGGTCAAATGATACCATGGAAAGCTTTAGAAGTGATTGTTTATTTACTCACTATTTCCAAAATGGCTGAAGTAAAGCGTCTCTTTTGTTTAAATGGAGTTTTTGGAGTGAGTCAAACCATATCCCCCACACACAGCCCTGTACTTAAAGTGTGTCAGTGTCACGGCGGTGATGGTTTGAGAGATTCCAATAGATCCACAGACAGATTTAGCCACAGCCCCTGTCCAGTAATCAGCCCAAGTGAAGATGTGTTATTTATTACGATGGTCTCATTCAGCTGTAATGAAAGCGGAGTTTACACCGCTTAAGCCAATACGAAATTACAGATCTGCTTAAAATGTGTTTGAAATCCTTTTTGGTAAAGGACTGAGGTTTAGGTTTAGGTTTAGGTTAGCCTTAATTGTCTCCATAGAGAAATATGTCCATTTGTAGTATTATTGTAGGGAGTATTATCTGTTACATAAGGGTGAGTTGTTGTACAGAAAAAAAACACTGTCCTGTCTGGTGTCATGTCTCCGTCTTTATCTTTTTGTTAAGTAAAGATTGGTAATTCCACGTCTGAAATGATTCAGATGATTCTAGTGTAACATGTAACTGTCTATTAAGTACATGGTTAAGTACCAGATTGAAAAAATTAAACTACTACTACTGAAGAAAATAAACTACTACTACTACTGCTACTATTAGTGAAGGTTTATGGAATTGTAAACACATTGGAGCGCTTCCTGTATTACTGCATGATGTCACAAGGTGAAGAACTCAGCCTAAATCTGCAGGGTTTGTGTGTTAAACATGTGTGAATGAAACAAAACACAACTGCAGGTCTGTTTGTGATGAGGACACATTAGAACATAGATCAGAAAATAGCATAAAATGAGCTCTTTTAAATCAGAACGGAGATATTGTACCTATATAAAAAACCAAAGGATCTTAAAGTTAAATCAGTGACTCATTTTCACAAGAACTTTATGGAAACTCATTTGAGTCCAGGGTAGAGCTATGTGTCAGTGGGTGTGAAACCTGAGTGGAAAAATATTCTGAGGCAAGAAAAGGACATGATTAAAATACCATCCTCACATCCACCAGCCGGATTTCCTCCTCCTAACATCCCCCTTCCCAGGACTCACTCACCCGGGGCACCTCCGACCCACGTGCCAAGCTCCGGGGCCGGGGGGAGAGGAGAGAGGCTGTGGCGCTGCTTCTCTTCCCCACAAACGGCTTCTCCATCCAGGGTAGACTGAGCCAGACCGGAGCGGGCCAAGCTGCTGGGGCTGGTTGGTTGGACATGTGGTGGAGTTGTCATCAAAAGTGCATTCCTGTTCTAAAATAAGGCTCTGAAATAGTAGGGCAGCGAGCTGGAAGAATGCACATGGAAGATTTCTGCGTACAAAGATCATAGAGGCTATTCTGACTTATTTGTGAAAAGATTTAAACTTTTTGAATAGAAGGTCTGTCACCTTCTTATCTCCATAGAGCTGTTACTAAGGGTGTAACAATAAGAATAAATCTGGTGATATCGTATCGTCAAAGGTCTCACAATAATATCATGGACCATCACAATGTATCAAATCACAAGTCTCTTTGCTTAAATGAATACTTCTGATATAATAGTTAATAATTCTGATAATAATAGCTAATAAAAAACAGAGGGAACTACATAGACCATGATCCTTTGCTCTGTTTCAGTGTACAGGGTTGAATTTATGAATTTGGAAATAATACCTTAAAAAACTTGAAAATGTCTTGAATTTTTACATCTGGGTCTTAAAATTTGTGCAGTATGTAACTTCTCTGTATCGCTCAAAAGTTTAATTTATCAACTATCATTATTTAGTTAAATATCGTAATCTAACAACAAGCTAAACAAAAGCACGTAAAATCAAAGACAATCTCAGCAGAACACAAAATTTGATTAATGCCGTTATGTTGTTTTTTAACATTGGTTTTACGTTGCAGAGCAACACATTTCATGCTGGAGTTATGGGGAAGAGTCTCTCTACGCCCTATATTAATTTGTTGGAGAAATAAATTAACACAAATTCAAGAATTTTGTTTTTCTTTGCTGGTAAGTCTATGAAATAGGTCATGAAACAGGTATTAGGTCTTAAAAAGGTTTTAAAAAGACTTGAATTTAACTTAAAGAAACCTGTAGGAAGCCTGAGTGCAGACGACATGAAGAAATAACTGTTCTAAGTTTTTAAAGTTTATCTTATCTTATCTTATCTTATCTAAGCACTTTGGAATCTTCATTCTTTGGGTTAAGTCTTGTGAAGCATTTTTAGAGGAAAGTAGCAGATTCAGTTTTTTTATTGCAATAAATCTGGTACGGTGAGATGTTTATGGTGAAAATATGGTACAGAGAGATTTGGATATTGTTCCATCCCTAATGACAATAAATGTTGTACCAAATGACTGGTCAAAGCATTTTAGAATGTCAGTCTTATTATGTAGAATATCGTAATATCGTGAGCCTCCCACCATATCGTGAGCTTTCCCATATCACAACAAACAACAAATATCGTATCGTGAGACTTGGATATCGTTACACCTCTGGTTGTTACCATAGACTCTATGTATAAATGGACATAGAGAACCTGCCAGCCGTTGTGTTCCGAACAGGAAGTGAGCATGGTGCGATTCAGCTTCATCGCTCTCATTCACTTTCTATTGAAAAAAATGGTCGTTCCTTTCTCTATAGCTGCTGCTGTCAGACTCTTCATTTTGGTTTTAAGAGTTTTTATTTTGCCATTTTGTCCGTAACTCAAGATACAAACATTAAAGGTCTTATATTACGCAAAATTGACTCTTGTGGGCTTTAAGTCGTGTTCTAATGTTGTTATCTCCTCAAAAACAAATGATGTGGCTCTGACCTGGAGCTGTTTCCAGGACTGGACCAGGAAAGTCATCGGGCAATTACAGTTTTTTTTGTTTTTGTTTTGAGGCAATAAAGATATTTTTAGTTTACTTACAGACTTGATATTTTCCACTTTTGTAGCGAAGGCCCTAAATTAAGCATTTGTTATGTTATTTATACAGGTTTATGTGAGATTTATGTTTTTTTTTCATTTGTATTTCTGGTCCTATAGCTTTTATTACAGCCAGATGCCACAACGACAGCAGCAGATTCTGAAATAAAGATGCATAACACTTCATTAGGCGGTAAAAGGGGGAGTTTTAATAGCAAATTAAAATTGCCCAGGATCTTGGAGAATCTTTCCACACATTTCGGAACTGGAAATCAAACGTTGTAACTGTGAAACAACTACAGACAACTCCATTAAGTACTTGGTGAGTACTTCCGAACTTCAGCCCAACTTTCCCCATGGTTATGCTCTTCCACTATTTGCCCCAGAAAACATCTTTGTAGTCCACCCGCTTTCAATACAGCTCCCATTGAGAAAACCCAACCTCCCCACCACAAGCCCTTACCCTAAGCCTGAAGAATGTCCCGTTCATAACATCAGTGAATGAAGAAACCTCCTCCAGCCCTGATTAAAACCAGTTGCATCCAGCCCGAGCTCCGATTGGCTGGGAGCGTGCGGAGGGGGAGGGGCTTCAGATATGCCGTTCGCTAATGAGACAGACTCCACGCAGGAATAGGCCTCCACTCTCTCCTCCCTTTTTAGGAACCAAAACATAATTCATGAAACCCTAGAAGAGCTTTTCCGAGCCCGGGCGATTTGGTGGACTTTGATGGAAACCAGGGAGTGTGAGGGAACTGGAAAAAATAGGGTTGGGGTTTGTTTAGGCATGGTTTGTGCGCAGAGACAGTGACTAATTGAAGTTATGGGTCAGGTCAAATGGTTACGCTGTAGAAAGTAAAGTCTAGTTGAATTTATGTTACGCAAAATGGACTTTTGTGAGTTTTACGCCTGTTAGAAAGTTGTTACCTCCTCACAAACGTAAAAATGGACATCGCTATTTTGCTGTTTTGTCTGTAAAATCAAGATATGAACATTAATAACAGACAAACCAGATTCAAGATTCAATTTATTGTCATTTTTACACATAAAAATGTGATACTGTTTCACAAAACTCCTCAAAGGTGCACTGTGTAACTTTTCAGATGGGGGATGGGAGATTGTTTCTATGGAGATGTCATTGCTCTGAAATGTTCCACAGTATGACATTAAACAGCTCTGCCTTACATTTATTCGATTCCAGGTGGTTTTAGAGCTCAAAAATACTTGAAAAAACAGATATTCTGACTGTGAGCGGGGTCGCCTCTCCGCAGATCTCATCTTATAATGTTGTCCTCAAAAACATACTGGAGTTGTGTTTTGTTTCATTCACATGCTTGAGTAATCCTTTATTATTACTTTGTGATGTCATGAGGCAGTACATTTCAGGTTAACAGCTAAAAGAACAAAATGTGTGATTGAAACAAAACACAAATCCAGGTCTGTAGTGATGAGGAAACTACATCATAACATCAGAAAGCGTAATGGGCCCCTGTGTGGGGGAGAGGATCCAGAGGGGAGGCAGGGATAGAAGGGGGCGGGGTCAGGGGGAGGGGGGTTCTGGGGGAGAGGAGGCTGATGGATGGACAGCAGGGTTAGATTTACCTCGGCCAGATAAGAGGCTTCTCCGCTGGAGGAGCTCAGCTAATGTATTTCTGGAAGTATCTGGGCTGTCAACTGGAGCACTGGCTTCAGATCTGTTGCTGTGGCGATGATAAATAGGGGGATATACATTAAAGAGGGTGGGTGATGCATGAGGCAAAACTGAGTATGTAAACTGAAAACTAAAGGGCCAGAAGTTTGTAGAAAAGTTTGTAAAAAAGTTAGTAGAAAAAGGGCATAAGAGTATAATTACCACTGTATACTAGTGTATACAAAACATTTAGAACAATTACATGTAATGAAATTTAATTAATGCTAAAAGTTAATAAAAAATACAATTTGTTAGCTGAGTAGCATAATTGCCTAAGTCATTTTTTTGGCTAAATTGTGATATCTGCCTAACTGGAGTGTACTGGTACATGTATTCGTACCGAACTGTTATGGTATGGCATGTTCGGTTCGGTGCAGGGCTGTGCAAGAGTGAATTTGCACAATTTGTGTTGACTTAAAGCAGAACTAAGTAACTTCAGTGGTAGAGCTCCCCCTACAGGTCTCTTGTGAGAATGAACTGTCGTAAAAACTCTCCTCACTCTCTCCCCTCCCGCTCATCTGCTCACGTTTGTTTACACAAAGTCAGTGTCCAACACAATGTCTCAGGTGGGTCATGTTTTTTTAACTGTTTAATGGTGACATATGTACGAGCACCCAGAGCACCGCGGCTCCCGGGACACCGCGGCTCCTGGGATACCGCGGCCAGTAGCGTGGGCAGCTCCCGGGACACGGCGGCCCAAGCGCCCGAATCATCCTCAAACTGCATAAGTATAACAATGATATGAGCAGTGCTTATGAAACTTAGTGTCAATAACAGTATCGACGGATCTGTGTCTCTTGGACTCTTCTCTTTCCTTGAGCTCTCACCATCTTCTTCAAACGCCTTCCCCAGATTTATTGTGTGTGAGCTAAGGCTCTGTCCGATTCACGCTTTCTTTTTCTTTCGTCCTCGGCCATGGCCGACACCTCACACATAAACACCAGATATTTATTCCTGCAGTGAGCTGTGTACAGCGTAAGTACAGGGTGTGTTGTTAGCTCAGTTAGCTGTGTGTAGCTGAAGTGTAGTTGAGCAGTTTGGCTCTCGTGAGAACGAGAACAGACCCTGAGAACTGAGATCCAGGTCGGTAGGAGCCAAGTTGCATATGTGGTTTTTCTGCCCAGAGGCAGAGGGGACCCTTCAAACACCCCAAAAAGTCATAAGTGACCATCAGAGGGGCTTTCAGAGACATTTAATTAGGTAAAAAAGTTACTTAGTTCTGCTTTAAGTCAACCAGATGCCACACCAATAAAACTGCTGATTTTTCACATAGGGTGTCAAATTTCATTCATGCCTCCCTGCACTACATGGCACACATAACCTTACATCCCCGACTCAGAATTCCATCATGCTTCTAGTCAGAAAAATCGAGTTAGAGCGCGTTGAATTAGTGCGAGTGTTGCTCATAGACTGTATGGTGGGGCTAGTTTGCGAGCGAGCCGTTCATCAGAGCGATATTGTCTAATTCAGCAGAGGAAAGGACGGCTGCTTGGTGCGGGGGGATTCCCTCGAGGTGCGGGGGGGGGGATTCCCTCTAGCGCCTGATCCCACAGCCTTGGGAAACGGCGAGATCCGGGCGAAAGTAACATTTCTGGAAACTTGTTCACACATGTGGTTGAACTTTCTGTTCCAATATCAATAATATAAAAAATACCAATGTGCTTGCTAAAAATGTGTTTTTTCTTGTTTTCCAAAAATGTTCAAATATAACTTAGGCAACTATGCGATTAGGCTAATATATATATATATATATATATATATATATATATATGGCATATCTGAAGCCCCTCCCCCTCCGCACGCTCCCAGCCAATCGGAGCTCGGGCTGGATGCGACTGGTTTTAATCAGGGCTGGAGGAGGTTTCTTCATTCACTGATGTTATGACTCTCTTGACTACTAAGTAATTCTGGCCAACCAAAATAACACACTTTTAAAATAATGTTTTAAATCTGAAACTGTGTTCTGTCTCTCTACATTTTCCAACAGCCAGAAATATAGGAGCTGAAAAAAGTAAAAAAGAAAAAAATTACACAAGGGGTGGAGGAGTCTGAACTGCAGCAGAATTCATGGGCACGAAGCATTAAACTCTGAGCTAAAATAACTTCTACATTTTCTTCTAAACTAGCCCGTTTAAGATGGGCTACAAATCAGAAGCTGTGATTGTATTGTCCTAAAATCAGATGTCTGACTCTCTATGTTCTGAATGCTCTGCTCCAGACTCTCGTGTACTCAGTAGAAAGAAGAAGGGATTGGCTCAGAGGCCAATAACAGCTTTGTTGTTTGAAGAGGAATTATGGGTGGTTTAACAGTCATAGTAAGAGTAAGAGGTCATTGCCCTACTTAAATTGCAAAAATATTGTGAAACATTGACAGCCCTAGAAAAAAAATAAGAGGCCTCTGCATTTTTTTTCCTGAACTCAGCGTCTCTACATGTGCTTGGGCCATTTTGTTCCAGCGTCTGTTGAATTCAACACAAACACACCTCATTCTGCTTCATGAGGCTCTGATGAGGAGATCACCTGAACCAAACCTGATTTAAGGAGGAAAAGGAGAAAAACACTGCTGTGTTCATCATTATTATTATTCCACCAAATATTGATTTCTGAACTCTTTCTACGTTAAAATCATAGAGCGTATATATGAGTGGACTAAGTGAGCGTGACGTCCCCACAGCGTCAGCGTCGCTTAAATGAGGCTCCTGATGCCCCATATTTGGAAATCCGACCGCTAGTATCCTAGCAACCACAAGAGCCAATCATGATTCAGGTGGTTAAATGTGCCGCCCTCCTCAGAGCAGTGATACTCTGCACCATTCTGCACAGACCACTGAATTTCTGTGATTCTTGAGAATAATAAGGAAACTTTTAGCTTTTATCATCAAACTTTAAGTAGAATTGGCAGTTTAACGAAATTCACTTTACTTTATGCTAGTTAAATTATGCTAGTTAAGATTCTAGTAACATTAGTTATTGTAATTGTTTGATTTATTTTGTCATTTTATTTCAAAAATAGTCACTTGGGGCAGGGAAGGGGAACGCACTAGCTGTCAATCAAACCTATTGCTAACGCTAGGAGGAGGGACCTCGGGGAATGAAGGTGTCTGATTGGTCTGTTATTTATGTTCAGATCTTGATTTAGGAACAAAACAGCAAAATGAAAAATTCAGGATCCTGTGTCGCGGGTTCATGCGAACATTTTAAGACCAGAATGACGAGGCCACAGCAGCAGGTCCAGAGAGAGGGGTGAGAAGATCCTAATGTGAGTCAATGGGGAAAAGGGAGAGAAGGAGTCAGAAGAGCCTCCTGGAGCACTTCCTGTTTGGCACGCAGTGGCTAGAACTTTAGATAGGTCCACTCATATATACGGTCTATGGTTAAAACATTAGTGTTGTGTGTGTGTGTTTTTTTAAACATCTTTTTTGTTATTTTGACCATTTGACATTTTCTGCAAATAAATGCTCTAAAGGACAATATTTTTATTTGGAATTGGATAGAAATGTTGTCAGTAGTTTATAGAATGAAACAAAAATGTTCATTTTACTCAAACACAAACCTATAAATAGTAAAATTAAAGGAACTGATCATTTTGCAGTGTCTCTTATTTCTTTCCAGAGCTGTATAATCCTTACTTCTTCATTGCCCTGGGCTGACCTGACTGAGCAACGCTGGACAATAGGTAAAAACTGTGTATGAAGAACACAGGTAGAACAAGCAAACTCCACACAGGCCTGCATGTTTTTGGATGAAACCTCTTGCCAGTCAAACCATGCCCACGTACACACTTTCACTTATAATTTACCCTTTTATTTGTACAAACTGATGATTAAAGCGACATCTACACCCTGCTCACTCACTGATCCCATTGTTCTGCAGCTCGCTCTGTTCCAGAGCTCTCCTGTGCTCACATGGTGCTCACAGCCACAGCAGGTTATAAATCTGTCATCAGTCTTATCAGCAGATACACACCCTGCTATAAAGACTTCAGCTCTGTTTCCTGCTTCTTCTCCACCAGTCACGATATTTTTAACCAATTGTATAAAAACACAAAGCTACACCTCATATCTCACACCACATTATACACCAGCTAGACCAAGGTGTAAAGGGTAAACTTGACTTTTTGAGCTTTTACCCACATCATAGCATTGTTCCCTCAATAAAACATCTTGTCCAGTGACTCTTCTCTACTTGAGCCGTCACAAAACATATGGTTGGAAATTTCCCAGGATTGTTGCATCACATGTAGAAATCCTGCATTTTTAAATCCACAAATCATCTTCAGACTTGTTCTAAGACTTTCTGCCTCCAAACCACAATAATTACAACTGTGTGCTTACATTAACATGTCGGGGCATCTTTCTTAATTAGATCACTTTGTTTTTTTGCACATGGTGTACCCAAAATGCAATAAAAGCTGAAATGATTGCACATCAACTCTGGTGAGGATGAATACTAGGTACTAATCGATATTAAAACTGGTATAAAAGCTACATATACGTCTGAGCAGGTATCTATGCTAAAAGAATCACAGGACAGAAATGAAGCTTTCTCCTGAGTAGTTTTAGAATGATCTTGAGCTGTATCAGAACAAGTAGAAGAGCACATAGACTAGTGTACACCCATGGAGCACTGAGGAACCTACTGCACCACTGAGGGGTTACACACATATAAGACCACATGGGAATAGAAAAGAAAGTTCTACCATTTAATGTGGAAAATCACATTCTTAGTGTCAAGGCAAGGCAACTTTATTTGTATAGCAAAATTCATACACAAGTAATTCAGTGCTTTACAGAATAAGAAATGCATTAAAATCACAATACAAACAAATCAAAACATACATAATCATCATAAAATCCATAACATAAAATGAGAGAGACGAGTGAGTAATGAGAAATGAAAACCTTTCAGTCATCTGCAGCTAAACAGAACCGTTTAGAGCCTGGATTTAACCAGAGTCAAAGTAGAGGTCTGTCAGGATCATGTTCAGGAAGACTTTTTAGGGTTTTAGCTGCATCTGAAATACTGACTTGTACACAAGCAGAGCTGCTATAAAGTCTATTCTCTGAGCTACAGGGGGAAGTGCAGAGACCTGAGCACAGGACTTAGGCCCTGTCCACAATAGTACGTACTTGAGTCGCTTTCGTTGCAGATGCAGTGTTCGTCCACACTAATCCGATGGAAAACGGCTCCAGAATACGTCTGCTGCCGCCAGCTCCAATGTATTCACCTGAGCACAGATCTGATCCGGCGCTGTGTGGACACATGTAAATGGTGATACTCTGACGTAGTTGCTCTAGTTGCCGTCTTTATTGGACCACGTCACTGTGACTTGTTCCTTCCTGATTCGCTGGGTTCGTGACATCGGTCATGTGATGTTATTGCGGAAAAAAGTTTAAACAAACCCTAGACAAATGGGAAAAGTGTTGGTCCACAAAAAGACTATTTTCATGTTACCTTATGTGCTCGTACTTCCTGGTTGGAGTCAGGACCCGAGCTGCAGCGTTCTGGATGTTCTGGATGTTCTGCAGCTCTCACGGCTCGTTTGGAGAGGCCAGTGAAAGGCCGTTACAGGATCTAACCTACTGGAGACAAACGCATGGAGAAGTCTCTCCAAGTCTGCTTTAGACAGTAGACCTGTGATTATTCTATGTTTTTTAGATGGTAAAAGGTGCAGATGTTATTGGTCTGATGTGGCTGTTAAAGTTCAAGTCTGAGTCCATTAATAAAAAAAGAAAGAGTGTTTTTAGTTATTATCACGGCATTGGAATCAGTTTTGAGTATTGAGTCTATTCCTTAGTGTCGAAATCGAGTTTGGAATTTCAGCATCGTGACAACACTACTGAAAACACAGAGGAGCACTTTACCACCTGACGATATGATGAGGTGGAGCAGAGCATTTTCAGCTCAGGAGAAAGAGACACCTTCAAGTTGCAGGATTTCTCAAACACAACCCCAAATCAAACCAGACGCAGCTTGTTTTTGATGCAATATAATAGTTTGTGGCTATTAATCTCCATCTAACTGCACATAAATATGACATAACACGGTAAGTGATTTGTCGTACACTGTCAGCCAATAAAAACATTAGTGTGATAAGTTTTATTACTGTCAAGTAGTTAAGTTGAAACTTGTTGGACGCTGACGCACAAAGTGAGCACACCACCTGTCCCCGTGTGTGGTTATGGTGTAACACAGATAAGACGGAAATGTTAATGACAGGCATGAAAAACGTTACATGGAATCAGTCATCCGGAGGCAGAGTGCTGTGGCAGAGTGGTTAGCGTGTTTCCGCCTTTGCGGGTACAACGTTAAATGCTAAAACAGTGGAGCTTTGTGTTGGTGCAGCAAGTTCGTACACATTTAATTAAACTCTCTAATAACTGTATAAAGAAGTGTTCTAAGGGAGTGTGACGGGAGTACGATGTCACCCATAGCGCTCGGCTCCAGTCAAATGAAGCTCACTGAAGTTAGAAGTTATGAGAGCGAATTTGGAATTTATTTATTTATGGACAAAATAGCAAAATTTAAAAAAGGGGGAACTCGGGCACATTTGAAGCTAAACTCCGTTGCTAGAGGTGGTCGAATTCTGTCAGAAGCCAAAAAACGACACAGATCAGTGTTTCCTCTACGGAGATCTCACTGTGGCAGTGAGACTATCAAGGCAACAAACTAGTGTAGTGATGGGGGCAAGTTCTTAACTTCCACGTAAAACACCAATTTGCTTCACACTGAAGAAGCTTAACACCACTTTAACCAATCTTACAACAGCCACGAGTCTAACAAACAAAACGCTCTGCCTGGTTCACTCATTAGTGTCTGGAAACGTTAGAAAACAACTTTATAAACAGCCTTAGCATTACCTTTGTTGATTTCCCACTGCACAGGCCAAAGCCCAAAAGACTCGATTGTCGACTCCAGCGGCGGCGAGAGGCTCGAGCTGCCAGAAGCAACAAGTGAGGAGCTACTACTGACGGTGAAGAAGAAAAGAAATTGAAAGTTGTTGAAAGAAAATGATTCGAGAATGTATTTTTTAAGCGTTTTTCAAAAAGTAAAATTCACTCGTAAATAAATGGGATTAGAAACGACATCGGCGATCGAGGGCTCAGTGGCAAATTTCTCTTAAAAAAAACTGCCCGACGGGACTTTAGATAAACTAAGGTAGTTTGCAGATATTGCAGCGATGAACTCTCTTTCCACAGAAGCACAGTTTAAAATACCATCTTAAAGCAAAACATGTGTTTGATTCAGCGGCAGCAACAACGCTACTTGTACCAACAACAACAAACCGAGCAGCAACTGTCAAAATATTTTGGTCTTTTTAAAAAAAATAATTAAGTGTGATTAATCGTCATTAATCAAAATTCTAAAATGTGATTAATCTGATTAAAAAGGTAATCGATTGACAGCACTAGTTTTTACCAATATTACATTTTTTAATCCTTAGCAAGGTCCATGAAGTTATAATGCAAACATGTATGAATCAAAGTACGCGCTATGTATTGTGTACAAGTCTCTCCACAGCCTAGCACCAAAGTACATCTCTGACATGTTAGGTAAGGTAACTTTATTTCTATGCCACTTTTTACAGACACATGTCCCCAAAGATGCTTTACAGAGCATTATTAACAGAGCATTCTTCATTCAGTGCCACATGAACCATCTGCACTCTGAGGAGCTCAGGGACCGGCCTCCTGCTGGTGCCAGAGTCAGGACTAAACTCGGGGAGTCAGAGTTTCAGATTCATGCAGCGAAAACCTGAAACAGTCTGAACATGTGAGACAGACTCTACTTCCAGACTCAAAACAATTCTGTTCAGCTGCGAATGACTGAAAGGTTTTCATTTTTCATTCCGCACTCTTCTCTATAAATTAATGTCTCTCTCTCTTTTTAAATTTATGATGATTATTTATGTTTTGATTTGTTTGTATTGTGATTTTTATGCATTTCTTATTCTGTAAAGCACTTTGAATTACTTTGTGTACAAATTGTGCTATACAAATAAACTTGCCTTGCCTATAGATTAAATAATACATGATTAATACATTCCCTTTAACTGCTCCATTCTATTCCCCATTGATTTTCTTTTAATAAGTAATAAGTGGCAGTTTACTTGGTTGTTATGGGTAGCGTGTAACCTCTCTTTTACGATAACAGTTACACACTATACGGGCGAGGTGAAACCAGGACACACACACACACACACACACACACACACACACATGGGCGTGAATGACAGCTTGACGCCTGCTTGTCTATGAAAGTGTTGTGTGCATTGTCTTCCCCAAGTGACCGTCCCCGTGTACACAATAGATCCTGGTTAGCGTTTCCCAGCGAACTCCCTCTGATTTGGTTGGCGGCGGTTGGTGGCTGCTTTGTGGTGAGGTGAGCAAGTATTTGCCGTAGAGATAAAGTTACAGGGAAGCCGTCGGGACCAACAGATCCGGGATGTGTCACTGCAGCCACACTGTCTACGAGGAAACTGAACAGTCATTATTTACACACAAACATGTGCAGGCTGGTGTCACAATATTAGCCACAATGCAACGGAGAGTGAGGATTCCAGGTATGGCTATAATACTACAATGTAATTACCCTTAATGAAGCATGAACAATGACTTTATTCATAATCAACAAATACAGTTATTAAAGGGCCCCTATTACGTTATTTTCTGGTCTTTGTTCTAATGTTTCCTCATCACAAACAGACCTGGAGTTGTGTTTTCTTTCATTCACATATGTTTAACACACAAACCCTGCACATTTAGGATGAGCTCTTCTCTCAAACTGAAAACACTCGGTTCCACCTTGTGATGTCATGTGGTGATGCAGGAAGTGTTCTAACTCATACACCTTCACCAGAAAGATGATAATCTCAGACTTTGGAATTGCCGGTTTCTGTTGACCTAAACGTAAAAGAAGCTGTTAACCTGAAAACTACCGCTTCATGACATCACAAGGTGGAACAGAGCATTTGGAGCTTTGGAGATGTAGACAGACTAATAATAAAGTTACTCAAAAATGTGTGAATGAATCTGTTTTTAATGTTGTGTAATATATGACCTTTCCAAAGCCTGAATCATTTTAATAACTGTTTTGTTATGAATTACAGGCACATTAAAGGGTCGTGTTCAAACCAATAGTAATAAATAATAATTCATCAGTTTTATATAACGCTTTTCTTGACACTCAGAGGCGCTTTACAGAGTATTATTCATTCACTTCACACTTGGTGGTGGTAAACTGTTACTGTAGTTTGCCCTGGGTCAGACTGACAGAAGCGAGGCTGCCTTCATACTAGGCAATGTAGGTGTTTAACATTTTTCAAATTTTCTTCATTTCATTATGATTATTTATTATGATTATGAGTGTTATTATTATTATTATTATTATTATTATTATTATTATTATTATTATTATTATTAATAATAATAATAATAATAATAATAATAATAATAATAATAATAATAATAATGTATGGATTTATTGATTTATTTTTAGATCACAGTGCTGTCACTTGCCCTTATAACATGAACGCAAAAACTCTTTATAATTTCTTTTAAAGCTGTAAATATTTGGGCTCTGATTCAGGTTTTGTCCTGAAGCAGTTTTACTAACAGTGAAGATGTTGAATGTTTTTGTTTCATGTGGACAGGCCCAGTAATTACAGAGATATTAACCATAAAGCAGGTCAACAACTCTGCAGTATAATAATTATACTGTGAACTTCTCCATAGAATTTTAACGTTTCCCCTTGATTTTACACCATATTTTAGAATCTTGTGATGTCTCCAGCGCACAAATGAGTGAAAAATGAAATGTGAAGATTTTAATATTCAATCAATCAATCAAACTTTATAGAGCGCTTTTCATACAAAAATGCAACACAAAGCGTTTGTATTTATTTTACACGTTTGTTTTGATTTTCATTTTGATAAATGTGAAAGTGCCTTGCCTAAGGACACAACAACAGTTTCTGTGATGCCCTACTGTGGCACCTGATTTTCCCTGTGGTCTCCTATCCAAGTACTAACCAAACCCGGCCCTGAGATCTGAGATCAGGCTTTTCAGTTCAATTCAATTCAATTTTATTTCTATAGCCCAGAATCACAAGAGTTGCCCCAATGGGCTTCACAGTGAATAAACATGGACACACAGTCTGACATAGACATCAGCAAACACACCCTCAGTCTCTCAATGAACACACGATCCTTGGTGCCAGGGCAAAAAAAACACCAGCGGGTGCAGTATGGGAAAATTCTCTCCAGACACTGTTGCCAACCAGCAACAACAACCTTTGACAAGCTGGTATGGCCACACAAGCCAGTGTGGCCACACCTGAAATGTTTCCAAATGTTTGTGTAAAGTTGCACTCCGTAACATATCTGGTCAAGCTTCTCTCCATGACAATGCTCACTTGGCTGTAAATATTCCACAGCAGGGCATTGAGATATCCATCTATCTACATGGGACACCGGGCCGAGTAACAGGTCTGATCTGAAGAGATAAGCCTACAATAAAATCTTCACAGTGATGAGCAGCAAACCAGAAGAGTCACATGGAGAGCGTTTACACTGAACCGAATCACCGTATGAGCGTATTGGAAACGGTTTGCGTCCACACACGTTGTGTTTGGATTGCCAGAAACGCTAATCATATGACTTGGCTGGTGTCACGACGTCACAACACCATGACACCACGACACCACATGAGCGGTAAAAACAACGAGCAGAGCATCGTGTCTGAAGTTGCCGTAGTTTTGCCGTAGAAGATGACAAGCGTGAAAACAGTCTTTTCATGGACTGACGCTGTTTCTTGTTTGTCTCAGGTTTGTTTAAACTTTTCCACAATAGCGTCACATGACCAATGTTACGAACCCAGTGAATCAGGAAGGCGGAAGTCACAGTGCCGTAGTCCAATAAGAACGACAACTAGAGCTGCTACATCAGCGCATCAATGTTTTAAGCGTTTTCATGCGTCCACACAGTGCTGGATCAGATCCATACACAAATACGTGGGAGCTGGTCTATCCAGATCGTTCTGTCTTTGGAGCTGTTTTCTATCAGATTAGTGTGGACGAATACTGCATCCACAACGAAAACGACTCAAATATGTACTAGTGTGGATGGGGCCATAGTGTACCTTTAATAAATCAAACTAAATTACACCTGTTACTATTCAATGACAAGATGGATAAAATGTTTTCAGCTTTTGAGAGAGAGAATACATACAGCTGTTTTTAAGTAGAAAACAACATGGGTTAAAACTTCAAAATAGACCTTATGACCATGCAAGATTGTTTTTATTTAATTTCAAAAAGTTCCTGTCATTTAGCACAACAATAGTAAAACATCATCCTCCAAAGTCTGAACTCTTCTCCAAACTGCACACTCTTCCTGACAAAGACTTGGATCATTAGAAATAACCGAATCTCCATCTTCACGAATCCGTTAATTGCCCGACCCTAGTTCAAAAGGGTCACCAGAACACAAAAGAGACCTTTAAACGCAGGAGCTCGGATTGCGTGAGCTCGTCTACGTCCACCCAAACTCCGAAGTGCTACTTTTGTCGTGCTTAAGTGTAACCGGAGCCGTGGTCTCTCAGGCTGAGTGTGGCTCGGTGACAAAAGCAGGATTAGCGCTCGCATGACAACAAACACTATCAGGGCTGTGGGTCACTGTGTACGGAGCCAAAAGAGGTCAAGCCAGCTACGTCAACAGCAAACAAATATACCAAACACCCAACCTGCCCCTGCATGGTTCCAGGCTCTCCCGCTGGGTGAGCTCAGACAGAAGAGATGTAAACACTTGAGGGCCTAAAGTGCAGGCTTGTGGAGACACTGTGGGGCGGCTGCGTTTGACACATCAGATGGTTTTGTCAGGGTAAGGAGTGCACTTAAGAGCTGTGACATATCAGCAACAGCCAGGAGGAAAACAGGACTATACCAGGACTAAACCAGGACTAGACCCAAGACTAAAACAGGACTAGACTAAGAACTGATCCAGGACTAGGCCCAGAGCTAAACCAGGACTAGACTCAGAACTAAACCAGAACTAGACCAAGAACTAAACCAGGACTAGACCCAGAACTAAACCAGGACTAGACTAAGAACTGAAGCAGGCCTAGGCCCAGAGCTAAACCAGGCCTAGACCAAGAACTAAACCAGGACTAGACTCAGAACTAAACCAGAACTAGACCAAGAACTAAACCAGGACTAGACCCAGAACTAAACCAGGACTAGACTAAGAACTGAAGCAGGCCTAGGCCCAGAGCTAAACCAGGACTAGACCAAGAACTAAACCAGGACTAGACCAAGAACTAAACCAGGACTAGATTCTGAACTAGAACTGAACCAGGACTAAACCCAGGCCTAAACAAGGACTAAACCCAGAACAAGAACTAAACCAGGACTAGACCCAGAACTAGAACTGAACCAAGTCTAGACCCAGAACTAGAACTAAACCAGGACTAGACCCAGAACTAGAACTAAACCAGGATGAGACCCAGAAGTGAACCAGTACTAGACCCAGAACTAGAACTAAACCAGGACTAGACCCAGAACTAAACCAGGCCTAGAACAGTAAAACTAAAGTGTTTTAAATACGTTGATAGTTTTGACCATGTGATGATTCTTTCAAAAAGGACGGTGAAAGTTTGATCAGTAATGATATGATCCATATTCATATTGACTTACAAACCTAACCAGCATTACAGTTAGGGATGGGTGATTTCGATCTTTTGATATCGATACCAATTCTTTGTCATTGGTATCAGCTGACAGAAAAGCATGTAACAAATTACTTTAAATCCTGGTAAAATACATTTGTTATTTTTACAAAAGTGAAAAGTTTATTTGTGATCATTACTTTCATTGCATTCTGACTGTGAGCGGGGTCGCCTCTCCACAGATCTGACCTGTAACTTGGTCTGGTTTGGTCTCCATGAAGATAGAAAGGTTTAATTAATGTCATACTGTGGAACATTCCAGACAACTCAATGACATCTCCTTGGTGAAAAGGCATTTGACAAACCCTCCACCAGAATTTAGAATTTACAAGACTTTACCCAGTCCACCTTTAGATACATTTGAAATCCTTGCTCTGGACTTTAAAACCTAAATATCGATGTCGCCAAATATCGGTTATCAGCTACAGCAGCAGGCCAAAGATCGAATATCGGTATTGGCTCCAAAAGTCCATTGATTTCTTGATGTGACGGGAAAAAAAGGTCACAGGAAATCACTGAATTACCTGCTGATCTACACACACAATTACACGCACAGAAGAAGTCTTTGAAGGCATCCGAGGAAGAGGAGGGATGAAGGCTCAGGTAAAGGGCGAGAGGATCCAGGCCCAGACAGTGGAATTAACTGATCGTGAAAAGCCCCTCGCCTCAAGGCTGTTCTGGGAGCTTCTGTCAGGTTTAATGGGCCATTAGCGCTCCGTGTGGCTCTAGTTTCTGAGGCGGATTAACGTCTTAGAGCGGGGTAGAGCGCAGAGGGGCAGGGCGCATCGCAGAGGGCCCCAGGTGGAGGGAGGAGGGAGATCGTGCTTCCACAGAAGACCCTACAGGTGCCTCAAGACAGATTCAGACAGTTCTATCTAGTCAGATTTGCAAATAACTAAAAAGGTGTGATTGGAGAGCTATGAGGTGTTTGGATCCCCATTAGTCTGCAACTGAACAGACTATTCTTCCTGCGGGCCACACTCATCATAAAATCACACTAATAACACTCTGACCGCACATTAACAGTAAATCACATAATAGATAATACAGAAGTTGCTGTTATGTATCTGTCATAAGAGAAATAAGCAGAAAACATATTAGTCCATCACAGGTTGGTCAGCATTGATTTCTTGAGATGTTTTTGAAAAGCAAGATGATTGTGTCTCAGCATCATTTCTTGAGGCAGCTTATTCCAGTGAGAATGGCTCTGTATATATGTATTTTCCAGACTATAAGTCACTCCGAAGTATAAGCCGTGCCAGCCAAAAAACATATACAGTTGTGCTCATAAGTTTACATACCCTGACAGAACTTGATTGATTTCTTGTCCATCTTTCAGAGAATATGGATGATAACACAAAATCTTTTCTTTCATTCATGGTTAGTGCTTGGGTGAAGCCGTTTATTATCAAACAACTGTGTTTCCTCTTTTTAAATCGTAATGAAACAGAAACTACACAAATGACCCAGTGACAGCTGGAGTCTTTTGTGATAGTTGTGGATGTGTTCTTTTCTCTGATGGTAAATCTGCCCATTCTTCTTGGCAAAACGCTCCAGTTCCTGTAAATTCTTGGGCTCTTGTCTGAACTGCAGCTTGAGATCTGCCCAGAGGCTCAGTGATACTGAGGTCAGAAGAGACGGCCACTCCAGAACCTTCACTTTATTCTACTGGAGCCACAGGTCCACTTGCCTTTGTGTTTTGGATCATTATCATGTTGGAATATCCAAGTACGTCCCATGTGCAGCTTCTGGACCAAGAAATCATCAATTCTGCCAGAGGATGGAAACTTATGAGCACAACTGTATAAGTCGCATTTTTTGGGGGAAATTTGATCAAATCAGACACCAGAAACAGATATTTCATCTTGAAAGGCGAGTTATAGTAACAACAACAGAACAGAGAAGAACAGGCTGAACATGTGTCTGGTTTGTTCACGTCACATATGAACAGTTATTCACAAAACTAGAGCAGAAACAGCAGAACAAGTTTACCAAACTCTCCATCTCACTCCAAATCACTAAATCCACTGATTTCTTCATCCTCTGTGTCACTTCTGAGTAACTCTACCAACTCCAGCTAAATCCAGCTTTTAGCTGCGATGAGCTTTTTAGTTTTCTTTGTTGCAGTTCGAGTTTCCTCCACTTTTCTCCTGTCAAACACAGTCAAAAGTTTCTCGCTCACTCCAAAGTTTCTTTCTGCTGCTTCATTACCAGACTTTGTCCTCACTTTTGGGCCTAAGTGTCTTAACTTTCAGAGTCATGTTGGTGGTCACTCTTGCTGTTGACCTGATTCAAGCTATAAGATGACACATGTATTCCCTTATGCGTTCAAGGGCGTCTAGTAATTTAATGAAAACACTAAAACTTTGTAGCTACAGTTTTGAACAAAACAGGCTATCATACAAAGACTATGACCACAAGTTCAGTTTTGGCAGAAATAAATAAGCATCATCTCATTTCCTTTGAGCATTTGATTTTCAGACATGATACGAACAGTGTTATTGTCTCTCTGGTGCACAAATAAACACACTGAAGCTCTGGTCGGTTTCACTTTCACTTTAACAAAGCACTCCAAAACAGTGAAACCACAGTTAGTCCACAGTGGAGGGGCTGCAGTTTATCACGGCTGCAGATCTAAAACAAGCGAGTACACATCCACACACATGTTTTTCAGTCATCAGGATGCTCTGAATGTAAGACAGGAAGAACTTTGGACCACTGTATGGCGCTGAAAATGATCTAGTTCTGTTTTTCATGCGGTGGCCAAACCTCTCTGTCAAAGCCCCATCTTGTCTGATTATCACATTTAGAGCAGAGGGGACCCAAAATGTTGTTTAATTCAAACTTTACAGAAAATCAGAAGTAACATAACATAAAAATTCAAAAATAGAAACTAACGCCAGAAGAGGCTAAAAACCTAAAAGGGCATATATTAAAGCCTCCACCTTATGAATACATTAAAACTGAGCATTATAGACCATTAAGACCTGACAAATATTTACACCTAGTCTAAACTCATCACCGTTTCATGATTTATTATATATTAAGATTATTTGTATAGATATACAATCTAATTTTAATAGTTTAAAGGTTCTATACTGCGCAAAATTGACTTTTTATGAGCTTTAAGTCATGTTATAATAGGCCTGAGCAAAAAATCTATTTAAAATAAAAATTGAGTTGGCAAGTCAACTCGATTTGTTTTTTCGAAAAATCGATATTTAAGATGTTTTTTACACAGTGTGTACATTTTGCATTCGCAGAGACTTCCTATAGACTTTCCATAGTCACTTCCTGCAGTGCATCTCTCACTTTCCCCCGAGAATGGCACAAACAAACAAATCTGTCACAGGGAGTCGTGTCCTTTAGTCCGACAAAAGATGACCACATCAGACACAAAGAAAGAGCTGCTTTATTCAGCGTTTACAGTTTATGCAAATGAGCCATGTGGTTTTAAGTTCAGTTTCTCTAAAACGTAAACAAATGTGCCAAAGCTGCATTAAACACATTCTAATCACACTGATGTGGCTCTGTAGTGGTGATGGTTTGTATGTTGTAAAGTTGAGTTTATTTAAGCAGATTAGTAACAGTAATAATAATGATGATAATTTCAGTATAAAAATGTTAATGATTAATCAATAAGTGATCATTTACTCTCCCGGCAATCAATTAAGAAAATGTAATCAAATGTCCATCCCTACTGTGGACCGTATGAAATGCTTCCAGTGTATTCAGTGGAGAAGAGGTTTTCACAACATGGTGAATGCTGCTATGCTGTCGCATTGAAATGAATCATGAATCGAGGTTTTTATATAAAAAAAAAAAACGAAGCCCAGCTCTATGTTATAATGTTGTTACCTCCTCACCACTTTCATTCACACATATTTGAGTATCCTTTTATTATTAGTCTGTCTACAACTCCAAAGCTCAAAATGCTCTGTTCCACCTGGTGATGTCATGAAGCAGTAGTTTCCAAGTGAACATCTCCTTTTACCTTTTATGGCGTTTAAAAACAGTGCAGATGGACTTCTTGTATTACCACATGACATCACAAAGTGGAACAGTGTTTCCTCACAGCCTAAATATGCAGGATTTATGTGTTAAACATGTGAGAATGAAACAAAACACGAAATTATAACATAGATCAAGAAACAAACAGCTCAAACATACAAACATATGAGCTCGCTAATCATTTAAAACTTATTCTTTTTGTGATGCCAATTGTTTAATTGCTTTGACAGAAGTAAGAAAGTCAGGAGTAAACTTGTTTCATAATAACTGTGCAATTTCTACCATCTCGATAATTAAAAACACTGATTAATCAAATGCATTAAAATTAAATGCCCTGACACTAACAAATCAGATAAAGATCACCATATATGAGTTCTAAAAGTACATGAATCTTACTTTTACCAAGTTCTTCAAGTACTTCTAAAAGTCCATATGTACCTCAAACATCCAAACCTTCAATAATCCATAGTTTTAATTCACCACTGTCATATTTACACACAGTTCCCCCATGTATAAAAGCGTTTGTGTAAATATTCTGAAGGATAAAGCTGGAATGTGAGCTCCCGTGCACACAAAGAAGCCTTCAGAGGGCTCAGGGCTCAGCAGACAGTGGGGAGGTGTTCGAAGAGGCTAATTACACTGTCTACAGCAGCAGCAGCAGCGCAGCCTGATGTTACACTGTAAATACTATCTCCCCCTTAGCCCTCCTCCTCCTCCTTCAGTGCGATGCTCCGTCTGCACACATCTGAGCGACAAAATACATGTTTATCCTCCACAGCCTCCAACCACACCTGCCACTTTGGAGACGGGAAAATAGTGGGGTTTTATTTGCTTTTTTCTTTGCTTTCCTTGTTTTCTGCTGCAGAAGCAAAAAAGCCCATTTCGTATCGGAGTGAATGATAAAAGAATTGTGCCCATTGAGTTGACTTGAGCCACCAAAGAAGCCACGACTCCGTTACGAAACAAACAAAACAAATCAACTAAGTAATGATCAGTGTTATCACAATTTTTGACCCCCAACACATGTTCCAGAGACCTCCCACATTGAGAACCACCGGACTATTGGCTGGGGATGACATTCGATAGTTCTCAGAAGACAGGACGAGGTTTGGTCACCAGAGGATGGAGCCAAAACGATGAGGGCCTCTCTGAATACTGGTTGAGGTGGAGGGAAAATACTTGTGTACACCCACCAGTGCAAGACATAAAGAGAGGCTAAAGGCAGGAAAAGACAATAATAAACCAAAAATAGTTTCTTGTCGTATGATTGGGAGTACAATTCATGTATTATTTTTACAGGGTGTCCCAAAAAATTTGACATCATTTCGCAGGGGAATAATTTTGGCTATTCTCGTTGAAATTACCTCAAATTTTCACTGAATGTAGAGAAACAGATCAGGATTTTATATTTAATGTTTTATTTTTGTTTTGTGCATAGAATCCCTCAGTCGTTCAGGTAGAATCCATGGCAAAGGGTAGAAACTGACCAGAACTGAAGAAGCAGCTTGGATAAGTGGCGAAACGTCTTCTACTAAAAACTCTTGTCTAGTTGACAAATTGAACTCTACCCTTTGTCTTATTTTTGTTCTGTTTTCAGGTTGAGCCGTTCAAAGAGAAGTCATTTTGCGGGTTGGAATCTGCTCCACACACTCACCCAAGAGTGTGCAACTTCAATGCAACATTTGGAAAAACTTCACCAACTGGCAAACAAATTTGGACTTGGTACCAAAAATGTAAAGAGGAAGGTGCTTCTGCAGGGCTAAAGGATCTGGTAAAGCAACATCAACATCATCATTGAGCTAGACTTTGTAGTTTAAGATAATTGTTTTGAAAATTATGTCAAATTTTTTGGGACACCCTGTATATTATTTATTAAGAAATCATCTGTTATGTTTGGATGATGTTCACATTGCTTAAACTAATGAAGCAGCTTGGATGAGCCGCGTCTTTGATCAAAAACTTTTGTCTAGTTACAGCTGACATGTCTGAACTATGGCCCGGGGGCCAAATGTGGCCCACAGACCAATTGTTTTGGCCCATACTACCGCAGGTAGTACTTTTTACTGCATGTTTTTGAAATCTACCTTGATCAAGCAAATGTAGTGTCTTTTTGAGGGTCTAAGCATGAACAAAGGTCTGGTGGGTCATTCAAACCTGTTATTAAATCCAGATATTTGAATTACTCACTTTTTTGACCCTGATCGGCCCTCATGGTGGTCTGTGTTTTAATACGTGGCCCTTGATGAAAAAAGTTGGAACAAACCTGAGGTACAGAATTGCATTACAACTTTTACATGGATCCTACTTGGACGACTGTGGGAAAACTAACAAACTAACAAACTAAAACAAGTAGCTCAAAGTGTCAGGTTATACTAATAATTTTACTCAAACACAGTTAACATCATTATATTTAAGAATTTTGCAAAATTGTTCACACTCGTTTTCACAATTTGGCCATTTTTTAGGTAAAATTTGACTTCCAGGTTGGAAATCAGGACATCACATTTGGGAATTCCATAATTGTTACCTCGCAAAACTCCTCTAATGTACGCAGGAATTATTATCTGACTAATACAAATGTAAGAAACACCTTTACTTTGTTGACTTAGTGCTTAAAGTGTCAGAAATAATGTGTTTCTTGTGTAAATTGTGCTGAAATTTAGGGAAGAATTCTCCCTGTGATGTCATCAGTGTTTTAGAACTCTACTTCATGTGATTTTCAACATATTTTTCAACTTTTCTTCATAAATTGCTTCTTGATTTGTGTAAAACTATTAAAAACTCCCACCAAACTACGTCAAAATTAGAGAATCATCATAATCTGTCATACGCACTTTAACCCGAACCATGCCCAACCACTCCCAGGTGACCCAGACTCTAAACTCTATCCTAACCTGACAAAAACCATGGTCCCTACGGCAAACCCAGCACCATTGTCTCCCAGAACAAACCCGTGCTGTTAAACTGATCTTATTTCCCGTCGCGGCCTTTGGTCCCAGAGCTCCGGACTCCTGGGTCTGCCCCCCTGACCTGCCCTCTGTCCCCTCACGCTCACCCCGGCGCTGGGACGGTGCTGGGGGAGTGGAGCCGTCAGTACCAGCCTCTCTGTCATGTGTGCAGATGAAAGCTAAGACACTGGCTCCTCCACATCCTGCTCAGCTCTGCTCGTAAGCCCCATAATCCACCCCCCGAGCACCGTCATCTGTCTGTACACTGCGGCGGAGGAAAAACTTTAAGTACAGTTGTCAAGGCAGCAAACTCAAGTGAGGAGAAAGAATAGACTAAAGACGGCCACACACTACAGGAGAATTTGTCTGATTTTGGCTGCGATTTTTTCTCCTCGAGTTCGGGGAGGTGTGACCCGACTTTTTGTCTTTGTGGTGATTTTGAAGCTGCTGCTCCTCATGTGTGGAGCCAGTGTCAGATCGTAACCACCAAACATCAGCAACGCTACAGTAACAGCCGATAAAACAGAGCGTCAGGGGCAGAGGAGCGACGGACACAGAGACGCAACATACAAACTCGAGATACAGCGAAAATATTCCTCACTTCTCATAAAGTGGTAAATTTAAAGTGCAGCATCTGATCCGCATTATCCATAGAAATTGTCCTCCAAAAATAATGAGCCCAGTCCACAAAACTATTAATTCAGTTTGAAACGTTCTTTGAAAGTAAAAAGTTGAGATAGTTCCTCAGGTGTGTCTGTTTCCATCCACACAGTGCACGGATCGAGGTGAAGCTGCAGATCAGCGACGGTGACTCTACTTCATAAACTATTTGTCCATCCATTTCTTCCACTTTATGCATAAACCAAGACACAAATACAAAATGAACTATGGTGCAGACGAGTGTGTGACTGCACTGACTTGTGTTAAACTAATGGTTCTCCTCGTTCACAGACCTGTGTGTGCAGTGAGGACTCAGGTGTAATCCTCTGTGTGGCGTTCGGGGCCCCTCAGATCCACACAGCATTACAGGTACACACAGGTATGAAAATGAGCCGCACTCATGTTAGCTTACCTCTGTGCGGCTTTACAGTGACATGTCTGATGTTACAGGTTTCAGCTGAATTCTTTAGTGTGTCTCAGCTTCGTGATGAATGCAATATTTAGCTTTAAATTGATAATCGCTTTGGCAAAGGTCTTACGTTCTTGTCATTCTGAATTCCACAGATAAGCCTTGTGTTAGATATTATGTATTTTGATTATTACTATGCCTTGGTGGTTTAGGATGACTTTATGGTTGTTTAGGACTACTTTGTGCTTGCTTATTGCTTCATTTGTGTAAAATGTTCAAAGATTTTACTCACCGGCTTTTAACACGGCGTGAGAATTGTGTGCTCTGACTGTCTTTTATTGATTTTATTTGCTAGTTTTCCATTTGCTATTTAGTATTTTAAGTTTTTTTATTGACTTGCTTTTTATTTATTTTATGCTTTATATTAATTAATGTGTTACTTTACATTGTGCCTACTCTGTGCAGCACTTTGGGGACTTTGTGTTGGTAAAATGTGCTATACAAATAAAGTTGGATTGGATTGGAAAAAGTGTTAATCATATAACGTCAGAGAAAGGAAATGAAACTACAGATGTCTTAAAGGTCAAAATGATGCTACTTCTTGTGCGAAATGTTTTTCTCCAGTGTGTCTGCGAGAGGTGAAGAGGCGACGTTCTACAATGAGGAACTGTTTTGGACCAATGGGAGAAGACGACAACTGGATGTGACCAATAAGACGAGATCATTTTATGTTTAGACCAGGAAATGCAACGGTAAATAAAAAGGGGTTCAACGAGAGAAAGGGGATGGGAAAAGAGGAGCGCCTGGGTCGGTCTGAGGTTTTGTGTTAGATCAGGGACAGAGAATTGAACCCTGTTCTTTGTATATTCAAGAGTATTTTTGCAGTTCAATAAATAGAAGTGAACTGAATTCTTCTTGTTTGTGAGTTCTTCTCCATCAACAAACACTGGGAGGAAAGAGGTGAAGGTAATACCATTGACAACATGACATTTAAGTACTGCTTTAGGAAAAGTAGAAAATCAGTCCTGTCTTTAAGTAGAAGTGGACATTTGGTACTGCTCTAAGAAACGTGGAAGAAAAATTAGTACTGTCCTAACGAGAGGTGGAAAATCAATGTCAGTTTAAAGGAGACAGATAAGTAATTGAAAGTCCCATTTTCCTCCCAAAACTTGTTTTCATTACTTATAGGTAACGTTCCCAGAAAATTTTAAGATGCTATGTGCAAGACAGTGGAGAAAAGCTATGTACAGGATTTAACTTCATAAATCATAAGCTATACTGTAGATCTTCCCCATACGTGCCCTGGTCCAGACTGACTGAGGGAAGGAGATTGGCCTCTTGTATCCACCAGGGATCCTCCCCCAAGCCAATTAACACAAAAAATACTGGGTTTCTACGCAAAAACCCAACTTAACAATATGTAAATATACACAGTTGGCTGGGAGTGTCAGTGTTTGATCCGAATACCCAAGAACCACAGTCAAAACATTAGTTTTCAGCCATTTCATTTTCTTGTATGCAGTACTGTATAAATGAAAAATGTCACACCAAAAGTTTTTAAGTACAAGACACAGAAAAAATAAATGACCAAATGAACCATGACTCACTTTACATCTGTCACACAAAGGTGAAATAGAAGGAAAAGTCTGCTCCATTTAGTTTGAGAAGAATGCAAACAGTGGATAACTTTAAACTATAGAAGCTGAAGCCTGGTGTTTATTGCACATAATTTGATCCCACTTAAATCTCTGCACTTATGTCATTTGTCCAGGCTTCTTTACTATGTATAGACGGGGTTAGTTCATAGAAAAGACTAACAAATTTAGATATCAGATATCTGGATGTTGGGGGTTTTCTCAAAAACTCATAGAAGTCAGGCTGGATAGGTAACCTATCAAATTCTGTAAGAGATTGTCTGACAAAAATGCCTAATTTGCAGATACCTGAAGAAATTACCACATGGGAGAAATATGGCCATATCTCTGCGCCTATAGCACAATCAGGAGAAATAATACAATTCATTTAGTGGGTTCTCAAATGGAGGAGTTCAAGTATCTCGGGGTCTTGTTCACAGTGAGGGGAGGGGAGGCACAAATGAGTTTCCTCCGCAGAGTGCCCAGGCACTCCCTTAGAGATGGGGTGAGGAGCTCAGTCACATAGGATGAGCTCAGAGTAGAGTGGCTGCTCCTCCATGTGGAGAGGAGCAGCTGAAGGGAGGGCATCTGTTCTGATGCCTCGTGGACGCCTCAGGAGGTGTTCCGGGCATGTCCCACCGGGAGGAGGCCCCGAGGAAGACCCAGGACACACTGGAGGGACTATGTCTCTGGGCCTGGGAACACCTGAGGGTCCAGGAGGAGCTGGAGGAAGTGTCTGGGGTGAAGGGAGTCTGGGAGTCCCTGCTTAGACTGCTGCTCCCGAATATGCAAAAAAAATGGATGGATTTATTGGGATAAAAGGCAAAGACATCACTAACAGGAGATAGATACGGGTTTACAGTTTGTTGGAGGACAAAACAATAAAAGGCAACATGGAGTTCTAAATATGTTATGTGTTAGCAGTTGTGTGTGTGTTAGCAGTTGTGTGTGTGTTAGCAGTTGTGTGTGTGTGTGTTAGCAGTTGTGTGTGTGTTAGCAGCTGTGTGTGTGTTAGCAGTTGTGTGTGTGTGTTAGCAGTTGTGTGTGTGTTAGCAGCTGTGTGTGTGTTAGCAGTTAATACAGAAGTTTAAAATGCCTAAATTTAGTACATTAATCATCATTGTCCATTTTAGCAGAGGTCCCAATGCTCATGGAGGCACCTAAAGTCTCTGTACCTGATTTTTATCGTCCTAAAAACATGAAAACTAGTTCATTTGAAACCAAAGTCCAAAGTTATTCCTCACTTACCTTCTGCATTCACAGCATCCTAATTATTCACCATGATGAGTTCTTCTGTGAAGGTAACAGCAACTAGAATGCTAACTGGACACTTCCTGATTATCTGACAATGAAATACTCACGTTAAATGCAGACAGCACACAGCAGACATAGTTCAACCCCAAGAGCTGCTTATGAAATATCTATCTGTACTGGGGCAAGACACATTTTGCTGAAATACATGGAAAAAAATAAGTATAGGACCTTTAAATGACTTCCTCATAGTGTAAATATGGCGTGTTTTATCAGATTTAGCACAGTGCAACATTCATCTGCTCTTTCCACACATGTTGACACAGTTTTAGCCAGAGCCAGCCGAACAAGCTCCCATTCTCCTCTCCAAATCCTGAGTGTAACCTTTTCGTCACAAATGCACATGTTTCCGATGTTCACTGATCCACAGTCAAACATGGCTACAGCGGCCAGCCCACACCTCCTCCGGACATGGCACAGGGCACTGTCTTCTCCCGGAGCCTGCCCGGAGGAGTTTTCCGTCCGATGGTCTTTAGCGGAAGAAGGATTTGCTTTCGGTGGTGAGGGGCCATTTTAATTGGACCTGAGTCGTGTTGTTTCTAGGCAAGAGGAAGAGAAAGTTGTGACATTTTCGGGAAAGATGGAGAGACAAGTTTGTGCCATTGGAAGAGGAGGAATGGCTTTGGGAGTTTGGGAGGTTAGGTTTAGGCTTGTCGATTCAGTTCATTTTATTTTTGTAGAGCTCAAAAAGCAAAAACCTCCTCAAAAACAGACCTGAAGTTGTATTTTGTGACTAATCCTTTATTAGTCTGTCCACATCTCCAAAGCTCAAAATTCCCTCAAACTTTTTATTTTTTGAGTTCAATTTTTTACCAACTAAGAAGTGCAGCATGTGCAGTTCAAAGGACACAAGTAAGGGACTTGGATTATGAACTGTTTGTTTGTCCTGTATCCATGGAGACGGTGTAAGAAGCTCTCTCTAAGGAGCTTGCTGAGAAGCCATAAATACATAGAAGCTGCATAAAGGCTGGTCAGATGACTTGAACAGCAGCAGTGGACGTCGTCCCAAGATAAGATAAGATACAATGAGATGAGATTAGATAAGGCTTTATTGTCTTCAGATGGAGAAATGTATCTAGGCCAAAGACAAAGGTTTTACTTTCTTTATTTGATCATTTTAATTCTATCAACAACAAAGGAAATCGTTAGACCATGTCTATTGGTAATAAAGATATTTAAACTAACAAAACCACACATAAGCGACAGAAAACCATTGTTACTGTTGACTTCAGTCCTCATTATTCATGACTTGATTAAATCCATTTCAAGGGGCGGACTAACTGAATTAAGTGGTCACTAACGTGTACTCAGTGCAGTACACGTTAGTGACCACTTGAGACGCACTACAGCGGCTGCAGGTATTTAATATGGAGAAACATTTGCTGTAAAAAATCTTATTTCTTAACATGAACAACAACTCTATTGTATAAAAGATAAACATAGTGTCTGTCGGTACAAATATATTTTTATGGTAGAACGCTCAAGTGTCCCTTCCCAACATGGCGGCAATTCTGTCGGAAGTCGCTCCATAGACTCAAACAGTGGTGCTGCTTCTATGTATTTATGTGACTAAGGAGCTCTGGACTTTTGAGATGTTATATACTTTTTACACCATCTGTGGCAGCAAATGTGGCAGAGAACCTTACAGAGGAAATTCTTGGAGGGGATGAGCACAAAGGACTGTTGGATTTTGTGAAATGAAATTTTTCCTGTGTCCATGAAGACTGTGTATGAGGCTAGGTAAGGAGCTAGTTATGAAGGTTTGGCATGCTGCAGTCTTTTTATACCATGTGTGGCAGCAGATCTTCCAGAGGAAATACTCTGAGACCTTCCAGAAACACTTTGAGGGAATGTCCTGTTTCATCACCAACCGAAACAAGAGAGCGGAGTAAGAATGAGGCCTTTCCTGTTGTGTTCACCTGGTCCTGCCTGGACATTACTGTGATGCTGCAGAGGAGGGCACAGAGGAGAGGCACTTTGGGCTTTTCCTTTCCTCAAACTACCCTGACACAGATATGCTGACCCTCCCTGACCAGTCTGAGACACAAAGACCACCGAGAAGTGCAGTGGAATTGTTGCTGCAGCAAAAACTTGAATTTCCCTCAGGATCAATAAATTATTTTTCTCTCTTTTGTCAGTAAACCCATAATAGCACACATTACCAATTCATAAATTGTTAAGTTTCATTATATGAAACCTCCAAGGAAAAACTGAACAGTCAAGTCTCTTCAGTGTCCACACTGGTTATAATAGAGCACTGGTACTGGAACACTGAACATAGATCTGTGTCTCGACCCAAACCTGATTGCCTCTGTTTGACTGTAAAATTACAGCTTTGGGCTGCCAGGACATCCACAAGAAAATTTTCCTCTAACTGATTAAATAAACCATCTCTGAACCAGGACGACTAAAGGATGACAATAGCGCTCTGTGCTATGATCTCATTAGAGCAGAGTTCTTCGGACAATAGCCAGCACAGTCTGGATGAACACTCTTTATGGTGTTAATTAGACTGGCCCAGTTCTTTGGTTTGTTCATGCTGCACTGGGCATTGTCCAGTCCAGACAATAGAGCACACATACACCGAGCTGTGGGGCTGGACTGACCACGCTGACCAGAGCCCAGAGCCCAGACCCACACTGCACTTAAAGAGGGCGATTCTGCACAATCAGCTGTGTGGAGAAAACTACCCTGTTATAATGTTCCCTGAAAAAAAATCATTCCTGAAGAGGTTTTAGATGCTGTCCATGTATGCTTGAGTAATCTAGTGATCTCTCCCACATGACAATTCTCTATAAATATACAAAACCATAATAACAGAACTTAAAGTTACATTGTGTAACTTTTCTGGTGGAGGGTCTGTCAAAGGTTTTTTTTCTCTCCCATGGACATGTTATTGTTTCATCAGAAATGTTTCACAATATTAAACCTTTCAATCATCATGGAGACCTAACCAGACCAAGTTACAGGTCAGATCTGTGGAGAGGCGACGCTGCTCACAGTCAGAATGTTGTTTTTCTAGGTATTTTTGAGCTATAAAACCACCTGTAATTGAATAAATGTAAAGTAGAGCTGTTTAATGTCACACTGTGGAACATTCCAGGCAGAGAAATGACATATCCACTGAAACAAGCAGATGACAGACCCCCAAGTGAAAGGTTTAAATGTGTGAATGAAACAAAACAGAATTCCAGGTACGTTTGTGATGAGGAAAAACATTAGAACAACATTATATGAAGCAGCATCATATGCTGTCTTTAATACACTTGTCAGTACACAGGACTCGGGCTCTTGCGTAAGGGGCCCAGACAAATGCAGTGCAGATCCCATTAGCCGTTTCCCCGTATCATAAATGAGCAGCACATGTCTCGGTGTTTGAAGTGTCCACGGGCTTATCTCCTCCAGCCTGGTTTGAATTAGCAGCTCACATTAATGATATGTCTTCGCTGCTCTTGGGCTTATAAAATAAAGTCGGACAATCCATCTGTGTGGGTGTTATTGAATCTTACAAGTTTCATAGTTAAATAAAAATATGGGAAATGAATACAGAGCAGTGGGTGTGTACAGAGGGTAGGGCAGTGGCGCCTCAAATACAGGACAAAGAAGATGAGTCAAACAAGCTCGTATCACGCAAAATACAACTTTGAGCAGTGGAGGATGAAATACTGAGTTTAGTTTCATAAATAAACGTACAGATACAAGGGCAAAAAGTTCCTCAAGTAAAAGTGTCACATGAAAAAATTAAGTACAAGTATTAAAAATGTACTTCAATAGCAGTGGTGGAAGGTAACGAAGTACAAAAGTAAAAGTACAATGCTTAAGTGCAAATTTTAGGTATTTGTACTTTACTTAAGTGAATTTGGCAGTGGATACTTTTTACTTTTACTTCACTACATTTGAGATCGTGTATCTGTACTTTCTACTCCACTACATTTTAGATCTAGACTTAAAAGTAAAAAGTACTTTTCTTTATGCCGGGAGACCTCCTGAAACTTAATTTTTTTTAGCACATTTAATTTATTAAAGCTCATTAACGTCCCAACTTTGAGCAAAGCAAATACACAAAAGCGGCAAAAAAAAAAAAAAAAAAAAAAAAAAAATCAATAGAATGACGTAAAATCGGCTCAATTTTTTTTTTAAATCACTATATTTCATCATTTAATTGTTCTAAAAATACTTCTACTTTTTACTCTTAAAGTACATTCTCAAACTGGTGCTTTTGCAGAGATTTTTAGAACAATTAAAAGATGGAATGTAGTGATTTTGAAAAATAATTTCGTTGATTTTATAGATTTCTTAATTTTTCTAGCATTTTTTGTGTGCTCAAAGTTGGGACGGACACTCAAATTAAATGTGCTAAGTACTTTTTTCAAATGCTTTTTACTAGTTCAATAGATTAAAATATTTAATCGTGATTAACCTCATGAATGTCATAGTTTACTTGCCATTAATCGCTAATTAATCACACATTTTTTGTCAGTTGAAGAATCATTTTAATACTGTTATCCACGTAGAAAAGTGGATAGGCTTACGTTGTGCAAATGTTTTTTTTTTTTTAGTTGCATATCAGAACAATCGTCAGTGAGACACTTTGTGCTCTGCAACAGTGTGGGTGAAGTGCCTCTTCTGTCTTCAGAACAGTCAGATAATGAGTGAAATAATGTGCTGTGACCTGAGGGAGTTCTCATTCCTGAGGGATTTGTCAACCCAACACCTGTTGTACTAGAACCGCACTCACGCTGGAACTTTAGGGCCGTGCTCGGTTGCTTGAGTTCTGTGGCCTGCGTTTGCACCTGCAGGGCTGCAGCCAGTGCGTCGTCGCACGGCGCTGTTTGTGTGTCATGGATGAGGGTGGATCCAGTGGCATGAGGTGTCTATTGAGTGGTGGGTTATGGTGTGGTGAGGCACTCCTTCGTGGGTTTGTGGATGTGGTGGCAGCCGGAGGAGAGAGGCTGCAGGGCTTCTGTCGCTGTCCGCGGTCCTTGTCGCAGATTGATATATGTTTTGAAGTGGACTTTTCCTTGTACGGGTGGCATCGGTGGGCACACAGATGTGCCGTGCTTTGGCCCACCTCGTCCAACCGAGACTTCTCAGTATCGTACAAATTGTTTTCCTTCCTGTTTACAGCTGGATCCTGTAGTTTTTCTAATGTTACAGCAGTGGCCACAGCTTATGAAAAAAACTAGTCCACTGGGTCACAGAGCACATTAATCTCATGACTTTTCAGTCTATATCTAAAATGTAGTGGAGCAACAAGCATGTGGTGGACCCCCAACCGAAAAGTTACACAGTGCCCCTTTAAGTTTTTAATCATGAAACGCCAAAGTAAAGTTTGAACAATTCATGTTAAATGTTCATTTCAAACCAAATGAGAAGTCAATCTATTCATAAAAATGTCCCTGCCATGTTGCCTCTGGTTACCTCGGAGCAAACAGACAGACGTTTTCTCCATTATACAGTAAGCTGAGAGGTTTTTAATGTGCTCTTTAGCTGAACGTTGGTGTTTCATTGGCACTTGGAGCTGCTACATGGTTCTTGTTGGTAGCTGTGAGGTGGATCACTTTCAGATGTGCCCAGTGAATGTGGCTGTGGTGCTACTGGAAAAGGTTGTCAAGGCTCAAACCACGTCACTGAGCTTCACACTCTGCAGGCCTGCTGTTTACATTAGGCCCCGGGTTTATTATCTGTTGGAGAGCGGCTTAATTAGGATGAGAACTCAACTTTGTTCTGCTGTCTTGAAAGGGCCCATATTAGGCTCTTTCCTGATCTCTGTTATAAAGTCATTTCCTCATCACAAACACACCCAGAGTTGTGTTTTGGTTCATTCACACGTTTAACACGCAAACCCTGCACATTTAGGCTTCTGTCAAACTACAAAAACACAGGAAGTGCTCCACTATGTTTTTAAATGGTCACATTTTTGGGTCAATGACATGACACCTACATTTTCTGTCCAGTTGTAATTTCCTCAGTTAAAAAGGTTCAAATTTCATAATAATTCAGCACATTTCTGTAGTACCTCTGACCTCCATGGAACCAAATCTTTTTTTCAGAAATCATGAGTAGAAAAGGTAGAAAAAGTAAACACTCACCGCTTTCCATAGAAACATTACGGTGACTTTGAATTTACTTGGGGATCATTTAAGAATCTATTTTTCATCTGACCAGATGTCTCTGTATACAGAGACATATACTATAGACAGACCCAGTTTTGACTTTTATTTATGGCTCAATGACATGACGCCTAAATTTTCTGTCCAATTGAAATTTCCTCAGTAAAAAGGTTCAAATTTCAGAATAATTCAAACATTTCTGTAGTACCTCTGACCTCCATGGAACCAAATAATTTTTTTCAGAAATCATGAGTTATTCTGCATGTTTTTTGTCCTTAAAGTGTTAAAATGTCATGTGGTGCGACCGTGCATCATGTGGTGCGACTAATAACAGCAGGAATTCTATGGCTGGAGTTTAATAACAGACAAAGTCGACTTGGGTGAATGGTTCTTCAGGCATTTTTCTTCATTTGATGCATTTTACAGGGCAGTAGTTTGGTCATTAAACACAAGTGGATCTGACCGCTCAATCCATGATGTTTATGTCAAGAGCGGGATTCGAACAACCAACCTTTGATTCTATACGATAGATTTCAAATCGATTCGATACAGATCAATAAAAAATAATGGCTAAATCATGGCTGTGACACTAAAACTCTTTGTTATACCACTTCTTGTGCAAAGTTCATAAGAAACACAAACATTTTAATCCTCAAAACAGTGAAAATGGCCAAATCCTTCTTCCTCTAAACAAGCAACAAAACAGTAGCGCTGTAACAAAATTATTTAGTAAAATATACCAAAAAATACCCTAGCCCCACAATATCGATACTGTATCATTACATTAGCCCTCCTGTGGGCTCAGAGAGGGGTTCATAGGGGGGGTCAGGTGCTATGAGGATTGGGCAGCTGCCCCCGCGACCCAGCTGGATTAAGCGGGAGAAGATGGATGGATGGATCATTACATTAAACAATATATCAATATTTTTACACACACCTAATTATAACATGACTATAAAGCTCAGGAGAGTCAATTTTATGTAATACAGGACCCGATCTTCAAAATTCAAAATTTTGAAAACTCATAACTGAGACACACCTGGGTTGGAATGTTTGGTATAAGAGTCAGTGACATATAAGATTTTCAACAGGCAAATATTAAAATAAAAAATACAAATATTTACCATGTTTAAACATGGTTGGGATATTAATCTAAGTTCTGAGTAATATGAAGTGTAGAGAAACAAACGGTTGGTGTTTCTTTGAAGCCCCTGCCTGGATGGAGCCCCCACCGGCCTGGTTGAAGCCCTCAACCGATGGCCAGTCCCCCACACGTCTGCCCGTCCGTCTGACCCTGCTCTGTATAAGTGACTGATTCCTCAAAGCTCTCAGGTCTGAAGGTGCCGCATGGCGACAGCTGGTTGGCAACAGTGTCTGTTGCTAACCAGTTTTTTGCTCGCTGGCACCAAGGATCGTGTGTTCATTGAGAGACTGAGGATGGGACAATATGTTTGCTGATGTCTATGTTAGATGATGTTTCCATGTTTTTCACGGTGAAGCCCATTGGGGCTTCACCGTGAAAAACAGTGAAGTGAAAATTTGTTGTGATTCTGGGGTATATAAATAAAAATTGAATTGAAATTTAGATTTTTAACGCATATTGATATTTTCTTTTGCTGTCCAATATGACAGTCGCCTGCTTGTGTTTAATGAACAAACTACTGCCCTGTAAAATGCATCAAATGAAGAAAAATGCCTAAAGAACCATTCACCAAGTCGACTTTGTCTGTTATTAAACTCCAGCCATAGAATTCCTGCTGTTATTAGTCGCACCACATGATGCACGGTCGCACCACATGACATTTTAACACTTCAAGGATAAAAGACATGCAGAATAACTCATGATTTCTGAAAAAAAAAAGATTTGGTTCCATGGAGGTCAGAGGTACTACAGAAATGTTTAGAATTATTCTGAAATTTGAACCTTTTTACTGAGGAAATTTCAATTGGACAGAAAATTTAGGCATCATGTCATTGAGCCATAAATAAAACTCAAAACTGGGACTGTCCTGGGTATACATCTGGTCAGATGAAAAATAGATTCTTAAATGATCCCGAAGTAAATTCAAAGTCACCGTAATGTTGTTTCTATGAAAAGCAGTGAGTGTTTACTTTTTCTACTTTGCCTTTTTGATAATAGTTAGACTTAGACTTTACTGATCCACAAGGGAAATTAAGTTCCAAATGTTGTGTGGAAAGTGTGTGTTTTCGCCAGATAATGTCACACCGTCAGCACAGATATAGAGGCTTTAGAAGGCCTTAACCATGAATTTACACAGACTTCTAATGAGCAGAGCATGTTATCAATCCAAATGCCAGAAGCTCAAAATAAGTTGAAAATTTTATGTATATTTGGTGTAGAACTATGACCACACAAAGAGCATTGCCGTTAGAAGATTTCTTGCGGTGTTTGACCTAAATGCTAATCACAAATGCTAGTCATTAATTAGTATTTTAACTTGCTGCAAAAAGCCAAAGTGGCAGCTGTGTTTTGTGTGATCTCATGTGCTGTTTTGTGCTTTATGGATCCTGAGGGAAATTCCAAGTTTTTAAGCTGCAGCAATATTTCCATTGAGCTTCTCAGTGTTCTTTGTGTCTCAGTCAAAGGTCTCAGGTCAGTTTCACAGGAGGACTGGTCAGGGAGGTCAGCAGATGTATGTCAGGGCAGTTTGAGGAGAGGATGAGCCAATAGTGTCCCTCCTCTGTGTCCTGCAGCATCACAGGAGTGTCCAGGTGGAACCAGGTGAACACAACAGGGAAGGACTCGTTCTTACTCCACTCGGGTGTTTTGACTGGTGATGAAATGAGCCATTCCTTCAAAGTGTTTCCTCTGTAAGGTCTCAAAGTATTTCCTCTGTAAGGTCTCAAAGTGTTTCCTCTGTAAGGTTTCAAAGTATTTCCTCTGTAAGGTCTCAAAGTCTTTCCTCTGTAAGGTCTCCAGCCACATTTGTTGCCACATATGGTGTAAAAATGCCGTAGTTTCTCAAGTATCCATAGGTAGCTCCTCACCTAGCTCCTTAGTTTGCTCCTTAGCTAGCCTCTCATGGTCTCCATGGATACAGGAAAAACAAATAACTCATTTCACACAATCCATCAGTCCCTTACTCGTGTCCTTTAAACTGCACATGCTGCACGTCTTATACCTCATTCTATTGAATGTCGGTATGCGTTCCATTGCAACAGTTGGGAAACTATGGATGCCCGAGAAAGTTTAATGTTTATTTTGTTAACTTATGTAGTTAACGTCAAGTATCGCTAACTCCTGCTAATAAATAACTCTAATAAATAGAGTCTGTTCGCTAGCTGTCGGCGGCTCAGTCATGGCAGTTTGACTGTTACATGTTTTTCGGGAAACAAGTTTTCATTATTTTTAACTAACTGATGAAATGTATCACCGACACTGTAAACATAATGAATTGAGTAATTTTATGCCTTATGTTCATTTAAACTTTCTTCTTTGTTAGCCTCACTTGTTACAAACATAGTCTGTTGTATTGTTTGTCTCAGGGACTGCAGGTGGAAATGAGCTCCAAGAGCTAAAGTCTGGTACAAGCATCTTAATGCTCCGGCACATTATCCCTGTCAAATAAATCAAATAAACTAAACGTTCAGAAATCCATCCGACTCGGTCTGCTCTAAACAAGCTGGAGTTTGTATTTCGGAACCCCGATTTGATTGGCCATTCCATTGCACTTTCTCGAGGTGGAGGTTGGTTTTCCTTGAGTCCTGAGCACAATAGAATGCAGCATTAGTAGCCGCAGAAGCAGCCACTGCCATATGAAAACATGCTCAGATATTTGAGGAGTTTATGCAGATTTATTCCTAGTTTACACTGGGACTAGAACCGATATGGGAGCTTATAGCTCACGTGTTTGCCATGAAGCGATAGCGACGCACATGGGTCGTTCTTGGTCTTTGTCAATGATAAAATGTTGGGCAAACAGATGTGGACTACAGGCAGTACATGTTCTCAGATCTCACATGGAGAACAGTGCCATAAAAACCTTTGACCGCTGATGCTAATGACTAACCCGAGCAAGCCTTTAAACTCTCTGTAATCAAACTGGCAGCAATCACTCACCACTTCATCATCATAATGGACATTTTATTGCTAACGTCTATCTCCACTCCACACCCGCTTACAACACACACACCAACGGCCACACACACACACACACACACACACACACACACACACACACACACACACACACACACACACACACAAGCTGCTGTCTGCACTTTGACCATCGCCACTTTAATCCAAGAGCATGTGCTGAATGTGAGCGGCCTGATGGGTTATATAATGCATTAGGCAAGTATAAGCTCTGTGTTTTTCCCTTACATTGATCAATCAGGATTTATTTTATTTCATTAAAAACTTACACCGTTTCCATTTAACAGAAAATAATAGTCCAGGTTCTTCTCCAAAGTCTACTTTCTGCTCCAGACCACACGGTTTTACTGAGAATTAGCTGTAGACCTCTCTGTTAGAAAGACCTGAGCTGATCCCTGACCATTAGGACTGACTGAATCTGGACGCAAATGTGATGAATGAAGAAATTAATATCAAGACGTGTAATATTTTCTTGGCTGTTCTTACCCAGTGCAGTTGAATGCCTCTCCCAGTCTGTATTGGTGTGAATTGGACCCATTCTCCATTTTTCTGGTGTGTGTGTGTCATATTATGAAACATTCCAGGCAAAGAAATGATAGAAATTCTCCACAAAACTGATCTGCTGGAAGCTTCTGAGCCAAGTGTAGGAGAAACTGAAGTGAGGAGTCAGTTATACCTGTTCCCTTCACATTCTTCTGTGGCTCCTGTTAGACAGGTCCATCCTATCAGGGGCAGCAGAACCTCTCAGGAGTAGGAGAACCTCTCAGGACTAGCAGAACCTCTCAGGAGTAGGAGAACCTCTCAGGAGTAGGAGAACCTCTCAGAAGTATTAGAACCTGTCAGAAGTAGGAGAACCTCTGAAGAGCAGTAGAACCTCTCAGGAGTACCAGAATCTCTCAAGACTAGTAGAACCTCTCAGGAGTAGTAGAACCTCTAAGAAGTAGTCGAACCTCTCAGGGGTAGCAGAACTATTAAGGAGAAGCAGAACTTCTCAGGTTTAGCAGAACATCTCAGGAGTAGTAGAACTTCTCAGGAGCAGCAGAGTCTCTCAGGAGTAGCAGAACCTCTAAAAAATAGTAGACCCTCTCAGGAGTAGCAGAACCTCTCAGGAGCAGCAGATATGAGTGAAGTAGTTAGGAGAACCTAGCAAGAAGATTGGTTGTCTGTTTACTTTAGATGTTACTTGTGTCCAAAAATGGCATTTAAAAAGTAAAGTTCAGTGAAATTCTTTAATAACTTGATGGTTTATAAAGCCTCAGAAACAGCAGGCGTATAAGATGGGCTGGTAATTAACCAAAAGATCCTTGTTATTAGTTTGTACGACCATAAGCGAAAACAAACAAAAAAATCCTCATATTTTTTCGTTTTCTTTGTGGTTTATTTTGTCTTCACATTCTTCATTCTCGTGTTGCTTGTTTGGGTGCGATCATGGATGATGGACTTCTGTGTCTTCTTTGTCAATATTATTAGTTTGAATGACCATAAACAAAAAAAAATGGCATCTTTAAAACGAATGAAGATAAGAATTAAGAAAAAAAGTGTATTTCTGTTATGAGGGTATATGTCACAACCCGTAGACAACAATGTAGAATCCTTTTAAAAAAAAAGAATATAAAGCTCTAGATTTCTTGAATTAATGAATTATGCATTTTGCTTGTTTTAATTTATATTTTGTTTCTTATATACTATGTGCTGCTTTTTTTTTTCTCGGAATTCTAAGTAAATTCTAAATAGCATTAGAAGTACTTTTACTTCAGCCTCAACCCTTTTGGTCCTGATCCATGGGATTGTAGTCAATGTTTTGTTTTGTTTTGAAGTGCTGCAAAATGACCAAATAAACTACTAATAAAACCTACTAAAGATCAAGAGATTGTGAATGAGTCACTTCTAATCGTCCTCAGATATCTGGGGGACTTTTTAATTGAAAAATCTACAGCGAATTCTCTGTCAATAACAGCATGCTGTTTAGAGCAGGGTTCAGAAGTGATTTTTTTTTGTTAAATGGCACAAAGTATGTGTTTTTATCCATGAAATCAATACTAAGAGCCATTTTAATGTTGTTTTTGAAAAGACTAAATAAAATCAAATTGAAAATCAATATAAACTCAAACATCTTGGCAATAGGCTCTGTTCACACTTACGACACAAACCAGGAAGATGTTTCGAAACATATGATGATGACTTTCAGTGACACTGGGCTCAACCGACTGTGATCAAACCCACTGAAGTAAATGTGCTGTTTGGAATCATCTGGAATTTGGCACCCTCATCTCTTCTAATCGCACGTACCCAGTGTGAGAGAGAGTTGTGCGTCAGTGGAAATGATGAAAACTGAGGTATGGTTGGAACTGTTGATGCCGAACATAACGGAACGCTACAATGACATGGAGATGAGGAAAACTGGGCCACTTTATCATTTTTCCTAGATTTTGTCAGACTTACAACTGTTAACAGAGCCCGCCGGAAGTTGTAATCGCCTCTTTCCAAGCGTCTTCCTGGTTTGTGGAATAAGCGTGAGTCTCTCCAGCTTCAGCTCAAGCTTTGATGGGTGCATAATTGGCCTTGCTGTGTTGGTACCGTCTGACAGCACTGACCTCTCTTTTGGGGGTTTCCTGTCCATTGCTCCTGTCAGTGCGACATTCTTCTCCCAGACTCTCACAGCGACAGGTATTCCAGACTCCATGCTCCACATTCTCAGCTGTACGAGTGTCTGGAGCGTCACCACAACTCTGCTGTCCTCACCAACCTGTTACCAACGGGACCACTGCCAAGAACAGCAAACAGGAATGTCTTTGAATTTAAAGTCCTGCAAAATCAGTTCTTCATTTTTACTGGTTTCAGTAAGATGTTTTTTAATCCTTTGTTTTTGTCTAACCTCATTAAATTGACTTGATATTACACTTATATGAGGTATTGTACGAGGTCTAGCACATAACATACTTAGATCACATATTACCTTTTGAAATGTCTTAAAATGTTGGATTAGTTTTTCAATTTCATTTTTGATGCTCTGAATCCTTCCTCTCCCTATACTATATTAAAGAGAGGCATACATTGCCATTTGTTTCGGTAAAAAAAAAGATGCTTAAAATGACCAAACACAAAGTAAAAGTGAGTATTCTGACTCACACTTTAGTCATAAATTTTCTCTGCAGAACAATTTTCCTTAATTACGCACTAGTTTCACAATTATTACCAACCACCAAAAAACAGGTATGTCCCAGTTTTTTATTTTGAAATTCTGGTCCTCCTGATTATGTGACTTTTGAAGTTGCAGGTCCACCGTCTGTTTGTCTTCATGGGGATTGTCACTGATTTGTATTTTTATAAGTAAAGGGGAGGTCGTGCAATGAAAGTAGGTTTTTATAGGTATTTTTGGCAATAAAAACAAGTGAATAAATGCAAGATAGGTACGTTTAATGCTGTGGTATATTCTAAACAAAGCAAGAACATCTCCATGGAGACAAGCAAGTTGAACTTTCCAACAGAAAAGTTACATTGTGCACTTTTAAAGTTGTAGAACTTGTCCCACTTATGGCGGGCGTACGCTGTGCAATATTTTCAATAGTTTCACTCAGCTCCAGCTCAAACTATGATCAAATCACAGGATTTAAAAGTTCACAGCTCACGATTCATGTTCTCACACTGTACGAACGACTTCAACAGTAAAACCCTCATGAGAGGCAACTGGATTTAAACAGGTTTGATATTCTTGTGACCTAAGATTGCCGATCGGGAGCTGGATGTGAGGTATTCATCAATTCTCGTTACCCCATGTTTACTACACGAAGGCTGGTAAAAATATCAACGTGACAGTGCTGAGAGGATGAAGTCATCACCACCACATCCACATTGTGTCAGACTATGGAAAAAGTAATCCATGTTGTAATCTCAAGAATTCAGAAAATGTAAGTTTGTTCTGAGTACTTTTCAAGATTTATTTAAAGAGGGTGTATTATGCAAAATCAAACCTTTGAAACGCTGTTCCTTCATCAAAAACATTTCTCAAGAGGTTGTAAATGTCATCCATGCATGTTTGAGTCATTTACTGATCTCTCCTGGGCCCAATTCAAGTATGATTCTGTCCAAGGCTCCGCCCACAAGCCTATGTCACCCATGCTCCGACAATTTTTCATAAATATACAAACGCATAAGGCAAAACTATAAACTACAACTTCATAAACCTGATGCGATATGCAGCAGCAAAATGTGCACTAATTGTGTTGTGATAGCCCTGAAGAGGGAAGGATTTGGTGCGGGGAGTAATGCCAGAACTTTTAGCCCTTTTTTGATATGAATTTTCACTTGTGCACATTTGAAGATAAGATAGGACTTTATTGATCTCACAGTGGAGAAATTCAACAGTCACAGTAGCTCCAGGACAGTTTAGTGCAAAAAAGGGGAAAAAGTGTGATGCAATCAAGATAAACAATAATAAAAATAGAAATAATAATAAAAATAATATAAATTGAATAAGTATATGTACAAATTTTACAAAGAGAATTGAAATATAAATACTGTATATATAAAATAAAGAAAGTACAAGCTAAAGTCTTTGCTTGCTAGAAGTGGTTGAATACTGTCAGAAGCCAAGAAACAGCACAGATCAGTGTTGCCTCAGCGTAGATCTCACTGTGACAGTGAGTCTGTCAAGAAAACAAACGTAATGATGGGGGCAAGTTCTTAACCTCCACGTAAAATGACAATTTGCTTCACACTGAAGAAGCTTAACACCACTTTAACCCATCTTACAACATGGCTATGTTGTAAGATGGGTTAAAGTGGTGTTAGACTCGATTGCTGACGTTTCTAATCCCATTTATTTACGAGTGAATTATATTTTTTGAAAAACGCTAAAAAATACATTCCTGAACCATTTTCTCTCAACAACTTTCAGTTTCTCTTCTTCTTCACCATCAGTAGTCAATCTTCACTTGTTGCTTCTGGCGGCTCGAGCCTCTTGCCACCGCTGGAGTCGGTAATCGAGTTTATAGTTTTGCATCATGCTTTTGTATATTTATGAAAAATTGTTGGAGCATGGGTGACGTAGGCTTGTGGGCAGAGCCTTGAACAGAATCATACTTGAATTGGGCACGGGAGAGATCAGTAAATGACTCAAACATGCATGGATGACATCTACAACCTCTTGAGGTTTTTGATGAAAAAGTTTAATTTTGCACAATACACCGTCTTTAAATAAATCATGAAAAGTACTCTAACCATCTTACATTTTCTGCATTCTTGAGATTATAACATGGATTACTTTTTCCGCAGTCTGACACAATGTGGATGTGGCGGTGATGACTTCATCCTCTCAGCACTATCCCACTGATATTTTTACCAGTCTGTGTATGGCTTTGTGCTGGAGAAAGTGGCTGACATTACTCCTCTGACATTACAGAGGAGCAGGTCTGGGCTTCCTGTTGAAAGGATCTCAGCATGTGGAGCACAGAGGGGGGATTAGGCTCAGCTGTTTGTGTCACACTGAGAGGTGAAGTCAGACTCTGCTTTGGAGATGTCAGGACAATGTATCCAGACGGAGTTATGGTTAGAGGTTGTATAGCAGTGGGTCTCAAACTGATACAGCTCAGGTTGACTGAAATCTGTCTTCAAGAAACAGGCTCCATTCGTATGACAAAACTGAAAGTCGTTTGGAAACATGACGACTTCCTTTGGGCTTTGTTGGCGATAGTAACTCTGACAAAATCTGGGAAAACTGAGAAAATTACCCAGTTTTCTTCATCTAGATGTCATCGTATTCTTTCTTTTTCCCTACTTAATTTGTTAATCTGTATATTATAATTTGACAAATAAAAAAATTTAATTATAGTGTTCCGTTATGTTCTGCAGATCAACAGTTCCATCCAGCTGTTTGTAAGTGACATTGAAGATGCGATTAGAGTCCCGTCCCACATGGAAAGCTTTAGCAGGTTTATTTTATTATTTATTTTTGTGAATTAGAACAATGCATATTAATCAACATGTCAACAAACAGCATCAATGTAAACATGCCGGAATTAGCACAATATGTAGTTACTATGATTAACTCAGGTTCAGGAGCAGGATCACGCCTCAACCGCCCTCTCCTCTCACAGCTCACTTCTACCACACCTCAATTTCCCAGAATCCTATTTGTAGCAGCCTATCCCAGCAACCCAGTTTGTCCCGAATAACTTGAGCCCACCCTCCCAACCCCGATCTGTTCACTTCCAGATATAAGACGCCTACGAGGGGGGTCCTGTTCCTGCTGGGCCATGTGAAGATTGAAACTGAACCCCCACCCTGAGTCTCAACCCAGCCGACCCACCTTGTCTCCATATAATAAACTCTTGTCGCTTCGCACATGTGTTGTTGTTGGCATGGTCTTTGCTAGTGAAAGCTATTTTACATCCGTTGTCCTAAGGCAGGTCAGAACACAGAATATTCAAAGCTACACAAAAGGGAATACAAGTGCACAAACATGACACCAAATGAAACCAAATTAACAGAAGACCATTCTCATAGTTTAAAAAGCTCCAAGAAGAAAATCTATCTGTGAGAGCACGTTTAATTATTTTTTAGCCAGTATTTTTGAGTGTTCTTAAAGGTTGAGTAGGATCCACAGTTCCTGAAATGAGCAGGCAGTGTGTTCCAGGACTGTGAGCCTCTAATCAACGTCACATTTGGTTAAATTTGGTCCTGCTTTGTTGTATGTTACAGTCTCCTCTAGTCAGTGGTCTCGTGTTAATTCGGTTACTAGTTTTTCTTTAATAAAATCTATTAATGGTGGAGGAGCAAGTCCATTTAAAACTTTAAAAATAAAGCGAGCATCCATAAATATCTGATAACTGGTTGTGAAGACCACTGCTGCTGAATCCATGGCTATATCGTCATCCGCCTATTTCCAAAGGTAAGTGTGAGCCAATTGACCCTTTTAGAGAGGAAGTGATAAACAAACAAAAGTTCCCTGTTCATTCAGATTCATTCAGACTGAACATGCACAGAAGAAGACGGAGATAAAAACATCTCCAGCACCAAAATGTCTGGTTGATCTGTGTGTGGTTGTCAGAATCAATATTCTACCAACGGACTAAAGTTTGAAAGTTTTACTCACTGATCGCACAAGGATTTGGCAGTCGGACACCGTTTGTCAAAGTTCAGCTTGTTGAGGAAATATTCTTGATCTTTTGGCGATAATCCTTTCATAAAGCTCGACAAGCTGCTGAGTTCTGCCGCACTTCTGTTGCCAAAATGTGTGCGCAACCGAGCCTACGTCATGACTCTGAAGGTGTGGTCCAACACTGGGAACTGGGGTTAGGACTGAGAATCACAGCGTTCCTCATGATTCAATGTGATGCACAATACATACAAACAAACACTCTTGGCGACATATCGACACAACACAATAACAACACTATATCACAGTTTAATCTCATGATATAAATATACGAGTAGGTGGGACATCCCTGGTTTGTGGTGGTTGGTAATAATACAATACAATTAATACAAATAAGTGCATAATGAAGGAAAATTGTTACACACACTGCAGTAATATGAGTCAGTATAGTCACATTTTGTTTGTGTTTTGGTCATTTTTAAGCAGCTTTTCTGTATTTTACCTCAACAATGAGTTTATGGCTCTCTTTTCTGTTTTTCAGGGATCAGATTGGTCAAAAATAGGGACACCTGGGACATTTCTTGTATAAAACTGGGACAAATCAGTGGTTTTGGATAAATCTGCTGGGACAGGGGACACAAGGCTCAAAACATTTGATCACACTAGGCAAGACCCTTAACCCACCTCAGCCCTCTGTAGTGTCCGTGTACACTGCTGTATGAATGAAATATTTTGGTTCACTCCTAGTTATGAATGGCAGCAGAGAGAATTACTATTTAAAAAGCAAACAACAGCAAGGGTTGGCCACTTTTTACAGAAGCATATTGTTATAATGCATGTGATTTGGCGGCAGAATGCTCAGATTTTGATTTATGGACAGTGCAGCAGAACTCTGGACTTTAACCTGTGATGTCACAAAGCTGAATATTTCAAGTGTGTGTTTTATGGCCTTAGAGGGAGCAAAATACAACTCCAGGTATGTTTTTGATGAGGGAACGATGTTATGACATGGTTAAAAGCTAAAAAAGTGACCTTCAAGCCGAACTTTAAACAATGTTGTTGATCTTATAACAAAAGATGTACGTCATTGTGGAGTCCACAATGTGGCTACACACGAAAGAAAGTAACTTGATTCATTTTACAGCCCAAATGGAGTGTTTGCTGTGTTTTGATTTTGGCTTTTGGCACTGGTGTGCATCTTGGTAGTTAACTATTATAACAAGAATGACATTATTTAGAAAAACCTCCAAACCGCACACCCCAAACACACACACAGGAGTGTGGTTAGTCTGTGCACATAACTCATGACAGAAGCTGCTGCTGCTTCTGGACTTTTACTGCAGCCCCACGTCACGCTCCACTGCCCCCTCCAGGACCCTATAGGAAACCCAGCCCGCACCTTCCTCCTCTAATAAGGACCACTTTATATGGACCTGACACAAGGTTTGGGTTAGCACTGTTAGCGATAGCCACATCTCCACCACTGCTACTTCCCTGCTTACAGATGGTCCTGCTGTGCACACTTTTGGTAGCATATACGCTTATGCCCCGTCTGCCAGGGTTTTTGTTGTTTTAATTCGATATTTCACCAGATAAGTCAGTTGAGAACGGCTTCTCATTTACAATGACGACCGGGGAAGTATGCAGCATGTTTTGAGTGCGAGTCCAGTGATGGTTCATGGTGACCAGACTCATGCCACACTGACATGTGTCATTCTGAACTGAGTTCTACACTTTATCAGTGTGTGCGAAGTACATCTTTCAGCGTCACCATGTTTGTTTTGGTTTGTTTGGGCGATTCACTTTTGGCTTCTGCACAAACCTGAATGCTGCTCTGTGATTGGCCAGCTCAATGAACCGTACAGCAGACACACACCAACATGGTTTCTTTGGAAACAAACAAATATCAAATCCATTTGCCTCTGCAGGGTTAGGTTTATGGACTTAAATACACAAAATCAGGATTAAGGAAACAAGTTTGAATGAAGCAAAATGCAACTCCTGTTATGTTTTATTTGTTTTGAGGGAACAACAATATAGCAGGGTCGCCGCGGGGTCTTAATAGTCTTAAAAAGGTCTTACATTTCATGTTCCTAAATTAAGGCCTTATAAAGACTTAAATGATGTTGTCCAAGTCTTATTTTTTTCACAAAGGTCTTAAATTTCATTAGCTTATTTTTTGTCTACTCAACCGGGCTGCAGTGCAACGTGAGACTAGACAATGTGAAAGCTTAGTTTGTCTTGTTAGAATGTTATACATGATTTTTGGCCATTTTAAAACACTGCATACAAATATAAATGAGTTCTGAATGAGATTTTATAATAAAAGTATTTTTTGTTATTTAAAGCTGTAAGTAATGGTCAAAATGAGACTTGGATCTGGTGTTTTTCGCCCACATAATGGGTGTGATGTTGGTCTTAATGTTCATTTGTGCTCTTAAAAAGGTCTTAAAAAGTTGTAAATTTGGAATCTTCAAACCTGGGGAAACCCTGTATAGGGTTAGAAGCTCAAAAATAGAAATTTTGCAGAATATGTCCCTTAAATATTATCCACTCTGGAGCGTACGTGAGAAAATGTCAGTTTCTATGTGCATGGGACTGTGTGACGTCATATCCTGGAGCTCTATACTTTATTATCACTATTATAATAAGATAACTATAGTTTACTGCAATGAACCGGTCACTTACTTCTATATTTAACACTCAGACAATAGAAATATTCCAAGCACTTTCCCACATCACAGCTCGAGTCTCCGGGTCCAGCAGAAGCCTCGTCCATCTCCCAGCCTATTATGATTTACTGTAGGCCTACATGCATTTATGTGCTGCTGTCTCTTTTATATTACAGAGAACACACATAGTCCTGTCGCCATCTCCCTTGTAACACCAACCCACAGTCTGAACCGCAGCCCCCCTCCTCCTCCCCCCACACCCCCACCCCCTCTGCACCCCCGCACCCCCCCCGCCCCTCCCCTCCCTGCCCCTCGCATTCCTGCATTTCACTGCCATAAACAACTATTAACTTAATGGTTACAAAAATCATTAAAGAAGCAACATCTGGGCGCCGCTTTCGTCCAATCCCGCGTGCCCCTGCCCTCTACGGAGACCGCCATTGGCCCTTGTGAGCACTCGCACCCGCCCACTCCCCATGCACGCTCTTTATAGTATGTTTAGTGAGGGGAAGAAACAGCAGGATGCAAATTTGGAAAAAAAAAGAACTGGGGGGAGTTTGGTAGAGACACAGAAACACATGGAAATAGTTTGGTGCGCGGTGGTGGCAGGCAGGGCGCTCTGTTCTTTCTCATTTTCGATCTTTTTACGTCTCAGAAATAGGATCCAGATTGCCATTGCGGCCGCTTAATTTGAGGTCCTGTACGGATGTAACTGGGAATTGAGGTAAAAAAGGAAAAAAAATAAAAGACTTAAAAAGAGAGTATAGGTAGCTGTGTGTACTGGATCTGATAAGTAGAGTTTAGAGGAGTTTGGTTTGAGTTAAGGCTTTGAGGACTGACTTAAGTGCCCCCAATGCAAATGTAAGGACTACATGCAAAACATATGTGGGTAATGAGACTGTGTTTTCAAGTAATGCACTATACGAGAGCTGTATAGCAAGAGTTTAATATGGTTAAGTTAAGATACATACAAAGTACAAGTGGACTGACTTTAATAAAAGTTGTGTATATCTACGTAGAATGTTGACTGAAAGTACTGTACCTTATTTTTACCATCTTAAAAACAAGGAAAACGAGTTTGCAGTGGTCCAAAGTTATTCCTCACCGTCATGTATCTTAAAGCTGATTTTTGATCTGTTCTAATGTTTCCTCATCAAAAACATACCAGGAATTGTGTTTTGTTTCATTCACACATCACACAGAATCATTTGGATCATTTCAGCTGGACTTGAAGGTCAATGACTGGGGATTTGACTCGGATTTTAGGCGTGTGCCTTGAGAAGACTTGATGCTTCTCCTAAAAAAATATGTATGTACTGGGGTGTAAGAAAAAAATCGATTCAGTGATATATCGCAATACTATATTCCACAATTCTTGAATCGATTTAAAATGTGTCTGATATTTTTCACAAAAAATCTGGAATTACATTTACTGTTCTCATTTATTTAAAAATAAATGAATGAATGAATGCAATACACTTTTGTGTTTGTTAAGGTGTACATGACATATAATTAGAAGTAATTATTGATAAATTTCAGTATATTGTCCTTTGTATTAATATTGGTATCTGTTGGGATATATCGTACTGTGACATGCACACCCTCTAGTTGAAACACGCAGTGCTTAATTTTACAGAAACAAACTGGAAAATGTTCCTCCCACTTTGTTAGTTACGATGGAACTGAAGTACTGTGTTTTGGTGTCCTCAAATGTACTACAGTACAATACAATACAGTAAAACAGAGGGAAGTACAACGAACATGATCCTTCCATTTCAGTGCAGACTACATGACAAATAACTGTTATCAAGCACTTTTAAATCCAAATTCTTTCTTTTCTGACCGTAAAGACTTAAATTTTGTTAAGACATTTAAAAAGGAAACATTTGCATTTCTCCAAATCTTATGTAAATACTCATATATAAATATACCATGACTTTTTAAATGCAATTTAACTAAAAATTCATATAAAGTGCAAAAAACAAAGTTATATTTGGTATTTTGGTTTAAAAACTTAAAATGACTTGAAGCTCAGAGCAGACGACTTGGACTTGACTTGGACTTATGGGCCAGAGACTCGAGACTCGACTTGGACTTGTCTGTATTTGACTTGGGACTTGACTCGGACTTGAAGTCAAAGAGTCAAAACAACAAATTGGTCCCACCTCTGGGAGGTGTAGTCAGAATAATAATAATAATATATAATAATTACTCAAACATGTGTGAATGAAACAAAACACAACTCCAGGTCTGTTTTTGAGGAGGTAACAACATTCTAACATGACTTAAAGCTAAAGAATCAATTTTGTGTAGTATACTGTACCTAGGAACTTTAAATTAGGATATATATAAAGTAGAATAGGAGTGATCGCTGTAAGTTAGTTTAAGAGTTGTGTATATCTTTGTAAAATGTCAACTGTGCAGTAATCCAACGTTATTTCTCACTTACCCTCTGTCTTAAAGGGCCCTTATTACACTGATTTCCTTGTCAAAAACTTTAATTCACACACGTTTAACACACAAACTCTGTATATTTAGGCTGAGTTCTCTCAAACAGAAAACTCTTTTCCACCTCGTGATGTCATGGGGTAATACAGAAAGTGCTCCACTGTCCAATGAGGTTCATCTGGTCTTCCGATAATTTATGAAATTAGGTTCTTTTTTCAGACCAAAAGTTTGTTTTCATCCCTGACAGTTTGGACTGCTCCCTGCACTCTTCCTCAGCATGATCACATGATGTTGCTGTGATGTGTCCCGTCAGCTGATTTAAACAGGTTTTGGTGCTGTCTTCCTACAGGTGGAGGCAGGACAACAGCGCCACCTGCAGTCCCACTTCCTCAGGACAGTATCCCAGGTGTGTGAGAGTAAAAAAGCCCCCTTGTCACGGTCTATACTCCCATGGGCATGTTTCCATATTTTGTGCTCCACTGTGTTTTTAAACTCCATACAGCTCATCATTGATCATTTAGATAATTTCAGACCTGAAATTTCCAATCTCTATAAAACAAAAGGTAAAAGGAGCTGGCAAAGAAGAGAATTCAGTTAGTCAACTGGACAAAAGTTTATTTGGTGAAATACATTTCGCAGCTCATCCAAGCTGCTTCTTCAGTTCTGGTCAGACGCTGGAGGACACTGCCTTAAATCTGCCTAAAAAGGGAGGCTTTAGCTACCAAGAAATTACTCTGAAACTAACACCCTACTTGTTTGCAGTTTCTGTTGTTAGCTCTGCCTATTGAAATTACCCTGAGTACGGGGTCATACAGTATTAGCAGAATCATACAGGGCCAACATAATATGACCCCACACTCAGGGCAGTTTCAATAGGCTGAGCTCAGTAAACTTTTGTCCAGTTGACAAACTGAATTCTCTCTTTGCCATGGATTCTACCTGGACGTCTGAGGGATTTTACACACGTAAAAGGAGCTGTTAACTTGGAAACTACCGCTTGATGACATCACAAAATGGAACCGAGAACATAGGACCTTTTACATATTGAGTTTATAAGGGTTTTTTACAACTCTCAGAGGCCTGTGCGGAGTTTTGCCGCCATGGTAACAACCAGACTATAATTACATGCAGACAGAACACAGCGGTCTTATTTGTACCTCAAAAGCTGCTTGTACAATATATCTGTACAGGGTTAGTCTTAAACTGTTTTTAGAACGAGAGCTGACACATGGGGCTTTGGTAATAGCGAAGCGACTCACTGATGCACTAATAGTGTTATTTTTAATTAAATGAATGTTTTTCTTGTAAAGGAGATGTTATTGCTTTGCCTTCAGCGTTCTACAGTATAACATTAAACGTAGACAAGCACATGGTGTAACCAGGTTAAGTTACTGGTCAGATCTGTGGAGTTGCAACCCCGCTGTCAGTAAGGATACATGTTTTTCTAGGTATTTATAATATATTGTAATATATACTATTATACTATACTATATATACTATATAATATTATAATATATTGTACTGTACATTATTATAATATATTGTACTGTACACTATTATAATATATTGTACTGTACATTATTATAATATATTGTACTATATAATATTATAATATATTGTACTGTACACTATTATAATATATTGTACTGTACACTATTATAATATATTGTACTGTACATTATTATAATATATTGTACTATATAATATTATAATATATTGTACTGTACACTATTATAATATATTGTACTGTACATTATTATAATATATTGTACTGTATACTATTATAATATATTGTACTGTACATTATTATAATATATTGTACTGTATACTATTATAATATATTGTACTGTACACTATTATAATATATTGTACTGTACACTATTATAATATATTGTACTGTACACTATTATAATATATTGTACTGTACACTATTATAATATATTGTGATGTGAGCTTTAATGTCCAAGTAATTTCCTTCGTGGATCAATGGTAAATGGTCACATTTTTATCCAGTGCTTTTCCACATCAAGGCCCTCAAAGCACTTAACCACAAGGAACCACTCACCTATTCTAGTGTCCACAGACACTAGGGGGCGAGGTACCTTGACCTGTTTTGTCTTAAGTGTCTTGCCCAAGGACACAACAACAGCATTCCTCTGTGGGAGCAAGAATCGCACCGGCAACCTGTACCGATGATGTTTTTTTTTTTTTTATATCAAGAGCGGGATTTGAACTGCAAACCTCCGGATAAGTGGACAAACGCTCTACCAACTAAACTAGTGTCGCCCCAGTAAACTCGGTTGAAGTGTAAATATTTTTGATCATGCAATAATAATGCAATAATAAAACAAGAATATAAAGATATGTTTAATGCTATACCTTGGAACATTTTAGGCAAAGCACAATATTGCCATAGAAACAAACAGGTGGCATAAAAGTTACAAAGTGCACGGTTAAAATAGCATGGTTAAAATTGTTAGTGGTGTATTCAAAACAGTGCATGGTATCAGGTCAGACTTCAGCTAAATGTATTGAGACTTGCTGTCAGAGGTGTCTTGCCCAAGAGCACAGTCTGGACTGATCAAAGCAGGGATTGAACCTCTAATGTTTGAATTAGTTAAAGGTCCTATGTTAGGCAAAAATTGACTCTTCTGAGCATGAAAGCTGCATTGTGTAACTTTTCTGGTGGAGGATCCGTTAAATGCTTTTCTCTATGGAGATGTTATTGCTTCGTCTGGAATGTTCCTTCATGGACGCCAAACCAGACCAAGTTACAGGTCAGATCTGTGGAGAGGTGACCCTGTCTACATCTTCTCAAAATGCTCTGTTCCACCTTGTGATGTCATGGAGTCGCAGTTTTCAACAGCTACATTTTACCTTTTGTTCGCCAGAAATGGTCATTCCAGTGCTGCAAATGATTCTAGCCAAAGTGTATGGAGTTTAAAAACACAGTGGAGCACTTCCTGTATCACTGCGCGACATCACAAGGTGCAACAGTGTTTTCTGTTTGATGGTCTAAATATGCAGGGTTTGTGTGTTAAACATGTGTGAATGAAACAAAACACAACTTTTTAATGTGGAAACAACATTAGAACATAGATCAGGAAATTGTGTAATACAGGACCTTTAACCCTTCCAGACCCAAGGGCATTTTCGTACGTTTGTCCTCACATTTTTCTTAATTTTGCTATTAAAACTCTCCCTAATGATGTGTTACACATCCCCTTAATGAAGTGTTACACATCCCCTCATGAAGTGTTCTTCCTGTGTTCATCCTTTTTTCAGTACGATGTGTTATTTCACAATTTGCATCTCAGCCTCTCTGGTGTTGTTCACAAATGGTTCACATCCTTTCCCATCCTATCTCACAGACTGAACACGTCTGGTGAGTGCAGACACATGCTTCTCCCACGTCCATAAAATCAGTGTGGTGTGCCCCAGGGCTCCATTCTAGGCCCTGTGCTTTTTAACCTGTATGTGCTCCTCTTGGTGTCATCAGAAGACATGGAATCAACTTCCACAACGATGCAAATGAGACGCAGATTTACATCTCCATGTGTCCTGATGACACCAGGCCAATGGACGCTCTTTTTAACGGCACTTTAGATAGCAAAGCCTGGATGGCAGAAAACTTTCTCCAGCTTAACCACGACAAAACTGAGGTTTTAGTCATTGGTCCTGAGACCCAGAGAGAAACTTTTACCCAAATTACAAGCACAGTCTTTTAACCCATCTCCACAAGTGAAAAACCTGGGCGTCATTTTTGACTCTGAGCTGACTTTTATTCCACACATTAAGAACATTGCAAAAATAGGTTTCTATCACCTAAAAAACATAGCCAGAGTCTGTCCCGTTCTCTCTTGGGTAAACATGGAGACACTGATGCTTTTATCACAAGTCGAATAGACCTCTGTAAAGCTCTGCTCTCTACTCTTCCCAAAAAGAATATTTCAGGCTTACAATTATTACAAAATTCAGCAGCTCGCGTCCTGACGAGGACCAGAGGGCAGGACCACATTACACCGGTTTTAAAATCACTGCATTAGCTCCCTGTGAGTTTCAGGATTGATTTCAAGTTCTTTTAGTGGTTTTGAAATGTCTTAATAGTTTTGGGCCTTCTTATCGTTTAGAACCACTTTTAACCTATGAACCCTCGCAGACCCTGCGCTCCTCCAGCAGCTCCTGGTCATTCCCAATGTCAGGACACTCACTCATGGAGAGGCGACTTTCCAGAACCAAGGCCCTCGTCTATGGAACAGCCGGAGGAGTTCAGGACCAAAGAGAATACTCATTGTTTTTTAAGAATAGGCTCAAGACCCACCTTTTTGAAATTTTATACTTTTCACTTGTTTTTTTTTTTCACTTGTGGTGGTCGGCTGCGGCTGCCGGGGTCTCTCCAGTGGTCTCCTGGTGGAGGGATGGTGCTTGGACCCCATCTCTCCCCTGGGCCCTGTGGCGGTTCCTGGTGGTGGTGGATGGCTCTCTGCTCCTGGTGTAGATGCTATCTGCTCCTGGTGTAGACGCTCTCCGCTCCTGGTGTAGACGCTCTATGCTCCTGGTGTAGATGCTCTCTGCTCCTGGTGTAGATGCTCTCTCTGCTCCTGGTGTAGACGCTCTCTGCTCCTGGTGTAGACGCTCTCTGCTCCTGGTGTAGATGCTCTCTGCTCCTGGTGTAGATGCTCTCTGCTCCTGGTGTAGATGCTCTCTGCTCCTGGTGTAGATGCTCTCTGCTCCTGGTGTAGATGCTCTCTGCTCCTAGTGTAGAAGATCTCTGCTCCTGGTGTAGATGCTCTCTGCTCCTGGTGTAGATGCTCTCTGCTCCTGGTGTAGATGCTCTCTGCTCCTGGTGTAGATGCTCTCTGCTCCTGGTGTAGATGCTCTCTGCTCCTGGTGTAGATGCTCTCTCTGCTCCTGGTGTAGATGCTCTCTCTGCTCCTGGTGTAGACGCTCTCTGCTCCTGGTGTAGATACTCTCTCTGCTCCTGGTGTAGATGCTCTCTGCTCCTGGTGTAGATGCTCTCTGCTCCTGGTGTAGATACTCTCTCTGCTCCTGGTGTAGATGCTCTCTGCTCCTGGTGTAGATGCTCTCTGCTCCTGGTGTAGACGCTCTCTGCTCCTGGTGTAGATGCTCTCTGCTCCTGGTGTAGATGCTCTCTGCTCCTGGTGTAGATGCTCTCTGCTCCTGGTGTAGATGCTCTCTGATCCTGGTGTAGATGCTCTCTGCTCCTGGTGTAGATGCTCTCTGCTCCTGGTGTAGATGCTCTCTGCTCCTGGTGTAGAATCTCTCTGCTCCTTGTGTAGATGCTCTCTGCTCCTGGTGTAGATGCTCTCTGCTCCTGGTGTAGATGCTCTCTGCTCCTGGTGTAGATGCTCTCTGCTCCTGGTGTAGACGCTCTCTGCTCCTGGTGTAGATGCTCTCTGCTCCTGGTGTAGACGCTCTCTGCTCCTGGTGTAGACGCTCTCTGCTCCTGGTGTAGATACTCTCTCTGCTCCTGGTGTAGATTCTCTCTGCTCCTGGTGTAGATGCTCTCTGATCCTGGTGAAGATGCTCTCTGCTCCTGGTATAGATGCTGTCTGCTCCTGGTGTAGATACTCTCTGCTCCTGGTGTAGAAGCTCTCTGCCCCTGGTGTAGATGCTCTCTGCTCCTGGTGTAGATGCTCTCTGCTCCTGGTGTAGATGCTCTCTGCTCCTGGTGTAGATAGTCTCTCTGCTCCTGGTGTAGACGCTCTCTCTGCTCCTGGTGTAGACGCTCTCTGCTCCTAGTGTAGATGCTCTCTGCTCCTGGTGTAGATGCTCTCTGCTCCTGGTGTAGATGCTCTCTGCTCCTGGTGTAGATACTCTCTCTGCTCCTGGTGTAGATGCTCTCTGCTCCTGGTGTAGATGCTCTCTGCTCCTGGTGTAGATGCTCTCTGCTCCTGGTGTAGATGCTCTCTGCTCCTGGTGTAGACGCTCTATGCTCCTGGTGTAGATGCTCTCTGCTCCTGGTGTAGATGCTCTCTCTGCTCCTGGTGTAGACACTCTCTGCTCCTGGTGTAGATGCTCTCTGCTCCTGGTGTAGATACTCTCTGCTCCTGGTGTAGATGCTCTCTGCTCCTGGTGTAGATGCTCTCTCTGCTCCTGGTGTAGACGCTCTCTGCTCCTGGTGTAGACGCTCTCTGCTCCTGGTGTAGACGCTCTCTGCTCCTAGTGTAGATGCTCTCTGCTCCTGGTGTAGATGCTCTCTGCTCCTGGTGTAGATGCTCTCTCTGCTCCTGGTGTAGACGCTCTCTGCTCCTGGTGTAGATACTCTCTCTGCTCCTGGTGTAGATGCTCTCTGCTCCTGGTGTAGATGCTCTCTGCTCCTGGTGTAGATGCTCTCTGCTCCTGGTGTAGATGCTCTCTGCTCCTGGTGTAGATGCTCTCTGCTCCTGGTGTAGATGCTCTCTCTGCTCCTGGTGTAGATGCTCTCTGCTTCTGGTGTAGATGCTCTCTGCTCCTGGTGTAGATGCTCTCTGCTTCTGGTGTAGATGCTCTCTGCTCCTTGTGTAGATGCTCTCTGCTCCTGGTGTAGATGCTCTCTGCTCCTGGTGTAGATGCTCTCTGCTCCTGGTGTAGATGCTCTCTCTGCTCCTGGTGTAGATGCTCTCTGCTCCTGGTGTAGATGCTCTCTGCTCCTGGTGTAGATGCTCTCTGCTCCTGGTGTAGATGCTCTCTGCTCCTGGTGTAGATGCTCTCTGCTCCTGGTGTAGATACTCTCTCTGCTCCTGGTGTAGATGCTCTCTGCTCCTGGTGTAGACGCTCTCTGCTCCTGGTGTAGACGCTCTCTGCTCCTGGTGTAGATGCTCTCTGCTCCTGGTGTAGATGCTCTCTGCTCCTGGTGTAGACTCTCTCTCTGCTCCTGGTGTAGATGCTCTCTGCTCCTGGTGTAGATGCTCTCTGCTCCTGGTGTAGATGCTCTCTCTGCTCCTGGTGTAGATGCTCTCTGCTCCTGGTGTAGATGCTCTCTCTGCTCCTGGTGTAGATGCTCTCTGCTCCTGGTGTAGATGCTCTCTGCTCCTGGTGTAGATGCTCTCTGCTCCTGGTGTAGATGCTCTCTGCTCCTGGTGTAGATACTCTCTCTGCTCCTGGTGTAGATGCTCTCTGCTCCTGGTGTAGATGCTCTCTGCTCCTGGTGTAGATGATCTCTGCTCCTGGTGTAGACGCTCTCTCTGCTCCTGGTGTAGATGCTCTCTGCTCCTGGTGTAGATGCTCTCTGCTCCTGGTGTAGATGCTCTCTGCTCCTGGTGTAGATGCTCTCTCTGCTCCTGGTGTAGATACTCTCTCTGCTCCTGGTGTAGATGCTCTCTGCTCCTGGTGTAGATGCTCTCTGCTCCTTGTGTAGATGCTCTCTGCTCCTGGTGTAGATGCTCTCTGCTCCTGGTGTAGATGCTCTCTGCTCCTGGTGTAGATGCTCTCTCTGCTCCTGGTGTAGACGCTCTCTGCTCCTGGTGTAGATACTCTCTCTGCTCCTGGTGTAGATGCTCTCTGCTCCTGGTGTAGATGCTCTCTCTGCTCCTGGTGTAGATACTCTCTCTGCTCCTGGTGTAGATGCTCTCTGCTCCTGGTGTAGATGCTCTCTGCTCCTGGTGTAGATGCTCTCTGCTCCTGGTGTAGATACTCTCTCTGCTCCTGGTGTAGATGCTCTCTCTCTGCTCCTGGTGTAGATACTCTCTCTGCTCCTGGTGTAGATGCTCTCTCTGCTCCTGGTGTAGATGCTCTCCGCTTCTGGTGTAAATGCTCTCTCTGCTCCTGGTGTAGATGCTCTCTGCTCCTGGTGTAGATGCTCTCTCTGCTCCTGGTGTAGATGCTCTCTGCTCCTGGTGTAGATGCTCTCTGCTCCTGGTGTAGATGCTCTCTCTGCTCCTGGTGTAGACGCTCTCTGCTCCTGGTGTAGATACTCTCTCTGCTCCTGGTGTAGATGATCTCTGCTCCTGGTGTAGATGCTCTCTGCTCCTGGTGTAGATGCTCTCTGCTTCTGGTGTAGATGCTCTCTCTGCTCCTGGTGTAGACGCTCTCTGCTCCTGGTGTAGATACTCTCTCTGCTCCTGGTGTAGATGCTCTCTGCTCCTGGTGTAGATACTCTCTCTGCTCCTGGTGTAGATGCTCTCTCTGCTCCTGGTGTAGATGCTCTCTGCTCCTGGTGTAGATGCTCTCTGCTCCTGGTGTAGATGCTCTCTGCTCCTGGTGTAGATGCTCTCTGCTCCTGGTGTAGATGCTCTCTCTGCTCCTGGTGTAGATGCTCTCTGCTCCTGGTGTAGATACTCTCTCTGCTCCTGGTGTAGATGCTCTCTGCTCCTGGTGTAGACGCTCTCTGCTCCTGGTGTAGATGCTCTCTGCTCCTGGTGTAGATGCTCTCTCTGCTCCTGGTGTAGACGCTCTCTGCTCCTGGTGTAGACGGCTCTCTCTGCTCCTGGTGTAGACAGCTCTCTCTGCTCCTGGTGAAGACGCTCTCTGCTCCTGGTGTAGATGCTCTCTGCTACTGGTGTAGATGCTCTCTGCTCCTAGTGTAGACGCTCTCTGCTCCTGGTGTAGATGCTCTCTGCTACTGGTGTAGATGCTCTCTGCTCCTGGTGTAGATGCTCTCCTGCTCCTGGTGTAGATACTCTCTGCTCCTGGTGTAGATACTCTCTCTGCTCCTGGTGTAGATGTTCTCTCTGCTCCTGGTGTAGATACTCTCTCTGCTCCTGGTGTAGATGCTCTCTGCTCCTGGTGTAGATGCTCTCTGCTCCTGGTGTAGACGCTCTCTGCTCCTGGTGTAGATACTCTCTCTGCTCCTGGTGTAGATGCTCTCTGCTCCTGGTGTAGATACTCTCTCTGCTCCTGGTGTAGACGCTCTCTGCTCCTGGTGTAGACGCTTTCTGCTCCTGGTGTAGATGCTCTCTGCTCCTGATGTAGATGCTCTCTCTATTCCTGGTGTAGATGATCTCTGCTCCTGGTGTAGACGCTCTCTGCTCCTGGTGTAGATGCTCTCTGCTCCTGGTGTAGATGCTCTCTCTGCTCCTGGTGTAGACGCTCTCTGCTCCTGGTGTAGATACTCTCTCTGCTCCTGGTGTAGATGATCTCTGCTCCTGGTGTAGACGCTCTCTGCTCCTGGTGTAGATGCTCTCTGCTCCTGGTGTAGATGCTCTCTCTGCTCCTGGTGTAGACGCTCTCTGCTCCTGGTGTAGATACTCTCTCTGCTCCTGGTGTAGATGCTCTCTGCTCCTGGTGTAGATACTCTCTCTGCTCCTGGTGTAGACGCTCTCTGCTCCTGGTGTAGATACTCTCTCTGCTCCTGGTGTAGATGCTCTCTGCTCCTGGTGTAGATGCTCTCTCTGCTCCTGGTGTAGACGCTCTCTGCTCCTGGTGTAGATACTCTCTCTGCTCCTGGTGTAGATGCTCTCTGCTCCTGGTGTAGATACTCTCTCTGCTCCTGGTGTAGATGCTCTCTGCTCCTGGTGTAGACGCTCTCTGCTCCTGGTGTAGATGCTCTCTGCTCCTGGTGTAGATGCTCTCTCTGCTCCTGGTGTAGATGATCTCTGCTCCTGGTGTAGACGCTCTCTGCTCCTGGTGTAGATGCTCTCTGCTCCTGGTGTAGATACTCTCTCTGCTCCTGGTGTAGACGCTCTCTGCTCCTGGTGTAGATGCACTCTGCTCCTGGTCTAGATACTCTCTCTGCTCCTGGTGTAGATGCTCTCTGCTCCTGTTGTAGACGCTCTCTCTGCTCCTGGTGTAGATGCTCTCTGCTCCTGGTGTAGACGCTCTCTGCTCCTGGTGTAGATGCTCTCTGCTCCTGGTGTAGATGCTCTCTCTGCTCCTGGTGTAGACACTCTCTGCTCCTGGTGTAGATACTCTCCCTGCTCCTGGTGTAGATGCTCTCTGCTCCTGGTGTAGATGCTCTCTGCTCCTGGTGTAGATGCACTCTGCTCCTGGTGTAGATACTCTCTCTGCTCCTGGTGTAGACGCTCTCTACTCCTGGTGTAGACGCTCTCTGCTCCTGGTTTAGACGCTCTCTGCTCCTGGTGTAGATACTCTCTCTGCTCCTGGTGTAGATACTCTCTCTGCTCCTGGTGTAGATGCTCTCTGCTCCTGGTGTAGATGCTCTCTGCTCCTGGTGTAGACGCTCTCTGCTCCTGGTGTAGACAGCTCTCTCTGCTCCTGGTGTAGACAGCTCTCTCTGCTCCTGGTGTAGATGCTCTCTCTGCTCCGGGTGTAGACGCTCTCTGCTCCTGGTGTAGACGCTCTCTCTGCTCCTGGTGTAGACGCTCTCTCTGCTCCTGGTGTAGACGCTCTCTGCTCCTAGTGTAGACGCTCTCTGCTCCTGGTGTAGATGCTCTCTGCTCCTGGTGTAGATGCTCTCTGCTCCTGGTGTAGATGCTCTCTCTGCTCCTGGTGTAGATGCTCTCTGCTCCTGGTGTAGACGCTCTCTGCTCCTGGTGTAGATGCTCTCTGCTCCTGGTGTAGACGCTCTCTGCTCCTGGTGTAGACGCTCTCTCTGCTCCTGGTGTAGATGCTCTCTGCTCCTGGTGTAGATGCTCTCTGCTCCTGGTGTAGACGCTCTCTGCTCCTGGTGTAGACGCTCTATGCTCCTGGTGTAGATGCTCTCTGCTCCTGGTGTAGATGCTCTCTGCTTCTGGTGTAGATACTCTCTCTGCTCCTGGTGTAGATGCTCTCTTCTCCTCGTGTAGACGCTCTCTTTCCTCCTGGTGTAGATGCTCTCTGCTCCTGGTGTAGATGCTCTCTGCTCCGGGTGTAGATGCTCTCTGTTCCTGGTGTAGATGCTCTCTGCTTCTGGTGTAGATACTCTCTCTGCTCCTGGTGTAGATGCTCTCTGCTCTTGGTGTAGACGCTCTCTCTGCTCCTGGTGTAGATGCTCTCTGCTCCTGGTGTAGATGCTCTCTGCTCCTGGTGTAGATGCTCTCCCTGCTCCTGGTGTAGATGCTCTCTGCTCCTGGTGTAGATGCTCTCTGCTCCTGGTGTAGATGCTCTCTGTTCCTGGTGTAGACGGTCTCTCTGCTCCTGGTGTAGATGCTCTCTGTTCCTGGTGTAGACGCTCTCTCTGCTCCTGGTGTAGACGCTCTCTCTGCTCCTGGTGTAGATGCTCTCTGCCTCTGGTGTAGATGCTCTCTGCTCCTGGTGTAGACGCTCTCTGCTCCTGGTGTAGATGCTCTCTGCTCCTGGTGTAGATGCTCTCTGCTCCTGGTGTAGATGCTCTCTGCTTCTGGTGTAGATGCTCTCTGCTCCTGGTGTAGATGCTCTCTGCTCCTGGTGTAGACGCTCTCTCTGCTCCTGGTGTAGATGCTCTCTACTCCTGGTGTAGATGGTCTCTGCTCCTGGTGTAGATGCTCTCCCTGCTCCTGGTGTAGATGCTCTCTGCTCCTGGTGTAGATGCTCTCTGCTCCTGGTGTAGACGCTCTCTCTGCTCCTGGTGTAGACGCTCTCTCTGCTCCTGGTGTAGATGCTCTCTCTGCTCCTGGTGTAGACGCTCTCTCTGCTCCTGGTGTAGACGCTCTCTCTGCTCCTGGTGTAGATGCTCTCTGCTCCTGGTGTAGATGCTCTCTGCTTCTGGTGTAGACAGCTCCTGCTTTTCAACTGGTTCACCTGTATTCCGCCTCACATTTTACTTGGCGTAGTTTTATGTATTTTAGCATGTTGTATGTTTGTGAGAGTGTGTGTATGTTTGTGTGTGGATTGTTTGGATGTGTGGGGTTGGGCAGTTGTGACTGTATATATAATAGGCAGTTGCATTAATATTTTTCATGTCAGTAAGTCGAATGATTGAAAATTAGAAGTGCAGCTACTCCGACAACAAACAAAAACTGTCAAAGTAGTGTGATGCTTGAAAAATAATGTTTATGCCACTACTCCGACAATTAGACGTCAATGTCAAAACAGCGACATGTCGGAATAGCAGCATGGAACCCCTATTTACCCGGGACAGTCCCATTTTTGAGCCCCCTGTCCCCTGTCCCAGCGGAATTATCCAAAACCAGTAATTTGTCCCAGTTTTATACAAGAAATGTCCCATGTGTCCCTATTTTTGACCAATCTGATCCCTGCCAACAGTAAATAGAGGCGTACATTGTCATTTGTTTAGGTAAAATACAGAAAAGCTGCTTAAAAATGACCAAAACACAAAGAAAATGTGATTATACTGACTCACATTAGTGCCAAGTGCATAACAGTTTTCCTTAATTACGCACTCGTTTCTCAATTTTATTAACAACCAACCCAAACCAAGGATGTCCCAGTTTTTTATTTGGAAAATCTAATCACTATTCAGGGTTCGCAGCCGTCAGTTTTATTGATTTTGACACTGTTAGCCCATCATCGTTTATCCAGACTGAGGAGTTTACAGTTCGATCAAACAGAGGAGGAACTAAAAGGAGCAAACGGCACAGAGCTGTTCCTTGAGCGCGGCGTGGAAATGCAGTCCACGTTAGCTCCTTTTTTTATGACGTGCTAAAGTTATGGCTGTAGGTGTGGACAGAGCCGGGGGCCGGGGGCAGGAAGAGCGTGGTGGCCCTCATGTGTCGCTAACGTGTACAGAACAGAACGTGTACGAGAGAGCGTGTGCGGTCCGGGGTTAGCTCACCGCGTTTACCCATGTTCCCACGATGCACTGCTTCCTGATGTGTCCGGTGGGATGGGCATAGTGGGCGAAGCAAAAGGGCTCGGCTGAATGTAAACAGCTCATAAAGGGGCTCCGACGTGGCCGAGGGGGCGTGAAGGAAAGGTCACACTGTACGAGGACACTGTCATTAGGGGACATTATTATTATACGTCCTACATTACACTAAATGGACTCTTGTGTGCGTTAAGTCGTGTTAGAATACTGTTACTTCCTCAAAAACATACTGGAGTTGTGTTTTGTTTCATTCACAAATGTTTGAGTAACTCTTTATTATGAGTCTGTCTCATTGGTGGATGAAGTACTTGCTTTTGTTATTGAAGTAAAAGTATTACATGGAAAAAAAACTAGTATTAAACTATTAAAGTACTTAATAATGGTCTTCAAGAGTAAAAAGTATTTCATGGATATTTTGAGATCTAATAAAGCTTTGGATGTTGTGATTATGATAAAGATTTGTGCTGATTTTTGTTCAATGGAATTAATCTTTTTTTTTCCTGTTGCTGTTTTTATTAGTATATTTGTCTTACTCAAACTACAAATATGTTAAAATAAACCCTCAGCCTTTTCAGCAGGGCTCAAACTAATCAAAAATAATTTTACTTTTCAGTCCTGCTCAAAAATGTAGTGGAGTAGAAAGTACAGATATCTTGTCTCAGATGTAGTGAAGTAAAAGTAAAAAATATACACTTGATTACAGATAGCTACATTTTATACTTAAGTACAGTACTTTACTACTTTTACTGACATCCCACCACTGGTCTGTCTTCATCTCCAAAGCTCAGAATTAGGGCCAGACGATAATATATCGGTTCACCGATGTTCCACGTAGACATGTTTTACCTTGTTATAAATCTTACTCAGAATCAGAATCAGATCAGAATCAGAATTACTTTTATTCATCCCCAAGGGGAAATGTTCTTTGTTACAGATACAACCGACCAAGTAGTTAGAATAAAGTTTCAAAAATAAAATAAGATAAATACAATGAGATAAAAGATAAAAATTGTTCTCTCTCAGAAATTATTTACATCAGTGACATATTTACAACTATATACATGTGTGAGCAGGGAAATGGATATTACAGTAGTTTGTGATTTAAAGTGCAGAGTTCAACAGTTTGATGGCGACAGGCAGGAAAGATTTCCTGTGTCTCTCAGTGGAGCAGCGCGGCAGTCTATGGCTAAAACAGCTCCTCTGATTGGCCAGCACCTTGTGGAGGGGGTGGGAGAGTCTAGGATAGTCCAGATTTTGTCCCACATTCTCCTGTCCAACACCACAGTCAGAGAGTCCAGCTCCTCCCCCACAACATGTCCAGCCTTTCTGATGATCTTCTTGAGTCTATGAGTGTCCCTCATGCGCAGACTGCTGCCCCAGCAGACTACAGTGTACATGATGGCACTGGCCTCCATAGACTCATAGAACATCCTGAGCATCGTACTGCAGATGTTGAAGGACCTCAGCCTCCTCAGGAAATAGAGGCGGCTCTGGCCCTTCTTGTAAACGGCGTCCACGTTACTCTCTATATTCTGCCCATTTAATCCAATTTACAGACAGGTAAAGGCCCTAACATGTAGCTCCGCATCAGGATTTATCTGCAGAGTAATTTGTCTGTGTCCATCGTGCCCCTAAACGCATCGCCATGTGCACTTGATTACACCCGCATTGTAGATCTATGTGCACACATATACGGTATATGTGTGCACAACACTGAGATTCTCTTCTTTTTCTGGATGGTCAGTTTGAGTCTGGATTAAAAGGACAGTTCTTAGTGCAGACTTGTGATCTGAGAGGAGCCTGTGTGAGGCTGAGTGTTGAAATGTGTCAGTTTTGAAGCTCGTTTTGGTTCTTTCTCATTGGTTAGCGATTAGCTGTTGTAGCTCGCACACATAAACAGGCTGTTTTCTCTTCTGTTAGCGACTGTAAAGTGACTATAGTGGCCGTATGTATGTTACTGGACACGCACTGATATGTAAATGAGCTGTGAATAGAAGTGTAAATTATCGGCATTTATCATATCATTGATTACGGCAGCACAAATGCATTTACCGCTAAAAGCTAATAGCGGTAGTTTTCTTACAGCACTTTCTTTACTGGCTAGAATATTGTACAAAAACACCATTAGGCCGACCAGCTCTTTAAATATGACATAAAGAGGCAGAAGAACAATAAATGTCGCCTAAATAAACCCACTTGAAAAATCAATAGAGCCAAACCTAAGTTTTCTAAACAATTGAAGATTTACAGTGATTTTTTATTTCATGAATACATTAGCGATTACATCGGCAGCTCCAACTCCCATTTTATCGGTATCATATTGGCTGCAACAAAATCCATATCGGTCGGGCCCTAGTCAGAATGCTCTGTTCCTTGTGATGTCATGAAGCAGTAGTTTTCATGTGAAAAGCTCATTTGACCTTTAGTTCAGTGGAGATCGGCAATTCCAGGGCTGAAATCATCCAATGATTCTAGTGAAGGTGTGTGGAGTTTAATACAGGAAGTGCTCTATACATCTTCACTTCAATGATTTGCATATTTTCAGCCATTTAATTGCCGATCTAAACTGAACTGCTTTGGAGATGTAAACAGACTAATGCAAGATGACTCAAACCTGTGTGAGTGAAACAAAACACAACTCCAGGTCTGTTTTTGAGGAGGGAACAACATTCTAACATGGCTCTAAGCTCACAAGAGTCCATTGTGCGTAATATCAGACCTTTAAACAGTCTAAGAGCAGCAGGAGCAAAAGTCTTGAGGTTTGCAGACTTATGCTCATTATTGTGATCAGTGTCTGGCTGAAGGTGCTGCTGGTGATCAGCCCTGGAGCATGCAGAGGGAAAGAGGTTGGCCACGATGGATTTGAGCTTAGAGAACATCCTTCCCTCTGGCTCCTGGTTTAAAGTCCAACGCCAAGTGGTCCTGGTGAAGACCTGAACCATACGAGCTTCTGCGCAGCTAATCAGGGTCCAGGATCACACTGTGGGAATAAAAACATTCTATGCCAAAGTTTAGTTGTTCCAGGCTGTTTTAATCAGTTGTCCCAAGTCTTTGTGGATCGACCAATCACAGCCGTAGTGGTCAACAGAAAATGTTAAACTTTTTGAGCAATGCACACAGCAAACACCTAAAGCTTTCTGAATGGTTGTCACAGAGCTTTCTGATTGGCTGCCAGGTACATCACGGAACTTTCTGATTAGTTGTCAGGTTAGGGTGACCAGACATCCATATTTGAATAATATGAATAATGAATAAGGAATGAATAAAAACACTGAAATTGAAAATGTTTTTCACTTTTAATAAGCATAGTAAATAGCATATTTGTTAGAACTTTTGTTTTATTTAAGTAAAATAAAAATAAAATGCCTCAAGTGGAGGAGTTCAAGTATCTCGGGGTCTTGTTCACAGTGAGGGGAGGATGAAGCGTGAGGTTGACAGGTGGATCAGTGTGGTCGCTGTATCGGACCATTGTGGTGAAAAGGAGCTGAGCCGAAAGGCAAAGCTCTGGATTTACCTCAGTCACGTTCCTCCCCTCACCTATGGTCATGAGCTCTGGGGAATGACCAAAAGGACCAGATCGAGATACAAGAAATGAGTTTCCTCCGCAGAGTGGCCGAGCGCTCCCTTAGAGATAGAGTGAGGAGCTCGGTCAGACGGGAGGAGCTCGGAGTAGAGCCGCTGCTCCTCCACGTGGAGCTCAGCAGCTGAGGGGAGGGCATCTGTTCTGATGCCTCCTGGACGCCTCCCTCAGGAGGTGTTCCGGGCATGTCCCACCGGAAGGAAGCCCCGGGGAAGACCCAGGACACACTGGAGGGACTTTATCTCTGGGCCTGGGAACACCTCGGGGTCCAGGAGGAGCTGGAGGAAGTGTCTGGTGTGAAGGAAGTCTGGGAGTCCCTGCTTAGATGGCTGTCCCCAGGACCCAGCCCCAGATAAGCAAAAGAAAATGGATGGATGGATAATAAAAATAGGTAAATGGTTGCCTAACTTTATAAAGTTTTGTAATCCAACCTTTTTAGTGACTGTAAATGAAACATACGTGCAAGTATCACCTAAAATCTTTAGTATCAGTTAATAAAAAAACATTATTACCCTTGATGAAATAATTTAAGGAATGTAAAACTTTTAATTAAATAATAAATGTAACTCAAGATTTTGTATGATACTTATTCATTGTTTTAATTTATATTAATTAAAAACAATAAGACTAAACACTTAAATAAATTTAGGCAACCATTTACCTCAGAATTTTAATTACTACTTAGTTGTTCGTGTTTATGGTATAACATGGTAGAAAGCTCCAAAAAGGTGATTTTATGTCACGCCTCCTCTTCAGTAACAGCTCCAAAAGTGGTCTGTGACAAATGAGCATATTAAATATTAAAACAAACATAGGGCCCGCTAAGATGGAAACTATATTCAGAGTGTTTAATAGTGTGAATCCCCCACACTCTGAACGCAGAAGGTGACGTTACTCCCCCTTTGCTTCCACGTCTGGTTTGGACATTACATCCCTGCCCTCACTCCTCTTCAGCTGCCACGCTCGACTCAAACCAGTGACTGGTCGAACAAACGCGCCGCAATTCACCGGGTCACGGCAACACGGAGCCAGTGACATCACCCCTCCCCCGCCCTGGCACAGGTCCTGGAAGCACCATACAACTTATTAATAAAGTCATTCTTCAGAAATGTTGTGAGTTCTGGAGAGACTCCGCGTGGTTTTGGAAGTCGGTGCTGTTGATGTTGGCAAAGTGAGGCTATGCAGTCATGCCCCAAAACTGTTCTCACCGGTGACTTGCAGAGGATAGGAGTTGTTTGTGAGGGGCCCGGGGGTCAGTTAAAGGCACAGTACCTGACTTTTACTTTTTTGAAACAACCAATATAACACAAAAGTGACTCTTGTGAGCTTTGATGCATGTTAGAATGCTCTTCCCTCCTCAAAACCCAAAGTCGTGTTTTGTTTCATTAGCACATGTTAGAGTAACTCTTTATTATTTTTCTATCTACATCTCCAATGCTCAAAATGCTCTCTTCTACCTTGTGATGTCATGAAGTGATAGTTGTCAAGCAATTCCAGGGCTGAAATACTGAAGCGGGATGAACAGAACAAAAAGACACAACACACCAACAAAAGCCTCAACACACCAAAAAAGCCACAACACACCAACAAAAAGCCTCAACACACCAAAAAAGCCACAACACACCAACAAAAAGCCTCAACACACCAAAAAAAGCCACAACACACCAACAAAAAGCCACAACACACCTAGAAAAGCCACAGCGGAAGTGGCCACTGCACTCTATTTTCTGACAGACCAAGCGAGGAGGATCAAGCGGGAAGTGAATGGGAAAAGTTGAAGAAGAAGAATGTGAAAAGTAAAGCAACAGAGAAGTGAACAAAGTTGGAAACGTAAGTAAAAGTCATTTATTGTTTTGTGGCCAGGATCGATGTCATTCTCTGACCGTCGTAAATAATTTTCCGCTTGCTCCTCCTCGCTTGGTCCGTCGTAGTCCCGCGGTCACTTCCGTCGTGGCTTTTTTTGGCGTGTTGTGGCTTTTTGTTGTGTTACGTTTGTTATGAGCTCCCCGGCTTCCATACTGAAATAATCCAAATGATTCTAGCGAAAGTGTATGCAGTTCAAAAACACAGTGGAGCTCTTCCTATATTACCACATGACATCACAAGGTGGAACAGAGTGTTTTTTTTTTGTGAGAACAGCCTAAATTTGCAGGGTTTGTCTGTTAAATGTGTGAATAAAACAAAAGACCACTCCATGTCTGTTTTAATGAGGACACAACATTAGAACAGAGATCAGACAGAAAACTAATGTGGTAATATGGAAAAATAATACCTTTTATTGATTTGAAAACAATGCATTAACAAGTTTAATAACCTTCACTCCTCCTTTACTACTACTTTAACACTATCGCAACACAATCAGCATGCATCCTGCTACTGCACATTGCATCAGGTTTGTGAAGTTGTAGTGTAGAGTTTTGTATCATGTTTCTGTATATTTATGGAGAATTGTCGTGTGGGAGCATGGGTGATGTAGGCTTGTGGGTAGAGCTTTGCACAGAATCTTACAGCTAACTGTAAGGAGGCTTTGAACAGGGAGAGAGATCAGTAAAATTACTTAAAGGGACAGTCCAGAATTTTGGACATAGGACGTGTGGAGACACTTTTTGAAATCTTCCATCCAGTCCTTGTATATGGAGAGGTTGCTGGTGCTAGGCTAGTGCATGTCATTGGCATGGTTGTCCTGCCACTAAAAACAGTCTGACCCACTCCACAGAGCACCTGAGGAAAACTATTAGAACTCCAGACTGTCCATGTGAACGTCTGTGTGGATAGACTAATTTTAGAAGAAAAACCAACCTTTGTATTTGAAGGATTTCTGTGAGTTGTACTTCCTGATAGAAAGCTTGGCAGCGGCGGACTGATATATGAGAAAATGCGACAATTCATGTGATGCAAGGTAAGTTTTATTTCAAACATGATTCTCTGGACACAGACATTCACATGGACAGTCTGGAGTCCTAATAGTTTTGCCTCGGGTGCTCTGTGTAGTAGTGCTGGCGATATGACAATACGTATCGTGGGGATGATAGAAAAGTGTCTATCGTGCCATTTCTCTTCTATTGTTTCTATCGTTTCTAACCTAATTTTATCAATTATTACAGCAAATATATCAGTAAATAGCCTGCGACAATTGTATTAGTGTTGTCTTGTCCCTATGCACACTCTAAGTTTATATAAGTGAAAATAAAGAAGAAAAAAAGAGATTTTTCGCAAAGAAACTCCATCTTGTGGTTTTGTGACATGACGTTGCTTTACGTTTTTTGATTCTAATGCGGGTTTGCAACATGTTTTATGTTACTTTACTCATGAGTGCTGAACGATGGACGCACAACAGGCTGAAGTTTCATCCCCGGAGTTGCAACAGACAGAGAGGCTACGCAGGCAGCCCAAGAAGAGGCACTCTTACCGAAAAGAGGAGGTACGTCTGTGATTTGGTTACATTTTGGATTCAAGACATCCGGCACCGAGCAGAAGACAGCCATATGCAAACTATGCTACAAGACTATTCCCGCACCCGATGCCAACACAACAATCCTCTTCTATCACCTAAAGAAGGTTTGATTTTTTAGGGGATTAACTGAAAACATACTTTATTGTGGTATATCATGATATAAAATAATCCATAATGTGATATATAATTTTTTTCCCATATCGCCCAGCACTACTGTGGAGTGGGTAAGACTGTTTTTAGTGGCAGAACTATGGCCATTGACATGCACTAGCCTAGCACCAGCAACCTCTGCAAATACAAGGACTGGAGGGAAGATTTTAAAATGTGTCTCCACATGTCTCCAACACTCTGGATCACCAAGAAATGAGGCCCTATGTCCAAAATTCCAAAACTGTCCCTTTAATTAGATGCAGACTTGTACAGTATATCTGCACTGGTGCAAGACAAACTTTGCTCAAATACATGGAAAACAATTACTGACTTTTGACTCTAGTCCTTTGCTGGAGAATGTATTGAAGAGCCCAAATTACGCTATCTCCTGATGTTCTAATGTCGTTTTCTCATCACAAACAGACCTGGAGTTGTGTTTTGTTTCATTCATACATGTTTAACACACAAACCTGCACATTTAGGATGAGTTCTTCTCTCAAACTTAAAATAATCCCTGTTCTACCTTGTGATATCATGAGGTAATACCACACATCTTCACTGGAATCATTTGGATAATTTCAAATCTGGAATTGCCAATCTCTACGAAATTAAAGATAAAAAGTAGCTGTTAACATGAAAACTACTACTACATGACATCACAAGGTGGAACAGAGCATTTTGAGCTTTGGGGATGCAGACAGACTAATAATAAACAGTTCCTCAAACATGTTTGAATGAAAAGCAGGAGGTATAACATGGCTTAAAGCTCACAAGAATCGTGTTGCGTGGTATAGGACCTTAAAGTACTGTCAGGGGACATGCAGTACAAGTCCACTTTGTGTGCTGGGACGGGTGGCATGATCTGAATAATTTTTGTAACTCTAAAATATATTTGGCAGCTTCTGTGGTTGAGGCAATGTGCTTTTCTTTCACTGGAGGTTTGCATCCAGGCATGTCCACGAGTCATTAAAGGGAACAGTGAACTGGAGCAGTGGAGAGTGATTTGTTCTCTTGAATGGAGCTGTGGTGAGGGTTTGGGGCCAACTTTTTTTTCCTAGGATGAGTGTGATTGGTGATTGACAGGTAAATTAACCAATCAGAGAAAAGCATGATTTGTGTAAAAACTAGGGCAGCAACTAGTTTAACAGGTGAACACTAAACAACAATCAGTTACATTTACTTGAGTAGCTTTTTATTGTACTTTTCAGAATACTTCTCAGTGTCTCTGTCAAAGTGCAGTTTAACAGGACTGGTCAGAATTTGGTTTTCTTAAAAGTATTTCCTCTGTAAGGTCTCAGAGTCTTTCCTCTGGAAGGTCTTCTGCCACATTTGATGCCACATATGGTGTAAAAAGCATCTCAAAAGCCCATAAGTAGCTTAGACTCTTGGACAGTCTCCACGGATACAGGAAAAACAAACTGTCCATTTCTCCATGCTGATGATGTCAGATCTCAGAAGCTCAGCAAGGCCGGGCCTGGTTAGTACTTGGATGGGAGACCACTGGAAAAATCAGTTGTTGTGTCCTTAAGCAAGACACTACATCCACATTGTCTAGTATGAAAGTGGAGTGTGTGTGAGTGATGGTGGTGGTGCAGATTGGAGCCTCGCCTCTGTCACTCTGCCCCAGGGCAGCTGTGGCTACAGTAGTTGTTAACACCACTGAGTGTAGAGTCAATGAATAATGAACTGTAAAAGGCACTATTTATATATACAATGATTAATAAAAAAAAAACAAAAAAACTTTCATACAATCCAACAATCACTTACCTGTGTCCTTTGAACTGCACATGCTGCATTTCTTAGTTGGTTAAAATCTCATGATTTGATGTTAAAAACTGCTCAAAAAACAAAAAGTTTTAAAAAAATTGCTCAGACTGAGAGCCAGGTAGCTTTTACTCCTAACAGAGTAGTATTTTTATTGAAATAGCTTCTCTCATTTGAGTAAAAGTTGTGCTTCCTCTACCCACTGTGAGTAAGTCTACAAGTGATAAAAGCTTTATGTGGCAATCTGAAATAATGTGAACATGATTTGTGTTTCCTGAGACACAAAAGTCTGTTTTGTGTAATACAGGACCTTTAACCACTTAAATCAGATGAATATTATAGCAGGGTTACAGCATATCCCACAGGGCGCACCATAGTAACCCGGCTCTATAGAACGTATGACGTGAGGAAGTGGCTGTCTGGTAAACAGTCCAGTTTGTAATTATTAGTGTAAGGCCCCAACCCTCTCGTCTCCCATCTCCTATCACCAGCTCAGTCTGCAGCGGTGCGCAGGGGCCGGCGGGCGGGGGTCGGGGGGCCATAAAACATGATGAAGTGAGGGTTCTGGAGCTGTGAAGGCACCAGGCTCACGGGTGAAAAACGACAGAGGACTGGGCGGACCATGGGAACACGTCTGCAGCGCTGTGATGATTAAAGTGCTGTGTGGAGACGGTAGCTCACAGACAGGCTGCTGTGATAACAACCAGAGGAGAAACATCTGTGTGACTACTGAGGAACTGTTCAGAGGAGGGGCTCCAGCATGTGGAAAGAGAAACTAGATGCTGATTAAACAGGGGTTATTATGTGAAATAGATTTTTTGTTGCTTTCTACCATGTTATAACATTAAAAACATGCATGAAGTGGTTTTAAATGTCATCTGTGCATGTTTGAGTAATCTACAAATTTCTCCTGGGCCCTATTCAAGCCCTACTTCTATCCATGCTCCCACACGACAATTAAAATATAAATATACAAAACTGTGATACAAAACTGTACACAACAACACAAACCTGGTGACTTAGCAAACAATAAAAGGTACATGGTGATTGAGATATGTTATGGGTTAGCAGTTAATACAAAAGTGAAAAAACATAGCGCACACTCAGATGGCTGATGTCCAAAAGCTTTTTAAGCTTTTTTTTTATTTTTATTATTTTAAATTACATTTTTCCAAAATAGCCTTCTTCAGATCTTTTTTCTTGCTTTGGACCACAATACAAGTATGAGTAGCAGTAGAAGTATAACATCTCTTCTTTAAGGAATGGCTGCCACAAAACTTTGGAACACTGGCTCAGAAATGTTCACTAATGGACTCTCCATTAGTGATGGATTCTCCTTCTTGAACTGCCATTTCTTGAACTGACCGAAGTTACAAGTTGCGTTACCTGACATTACAACACTGGTAAGATCTCTCATGGGTGACAGGTCAGACAGAGAGCAGTTTCCAGTACTGAGCCAGGCCTGGGTTGGAGCTTATATGTGAGGGCATATTGGCCGTGCTTTTGCCCGTTAAGATCTTCTGACTCGGGGCTGACTGGAGCCTGTATGACTGGAGCAGGAGCTGTGGTGGCATTGCCCCCATGAGTCAGACCTGTTCCCAGTCCAGGTTGGCATCCACCAGCAGTGCCTTTGTCAACAGTTCTGGTCAGTGGTTTTATGGACAGAGTTGGTTGGATGGCACAGAAGCACATTTTTGTGTTTTGGAGATGATATTATCTTTCTGGCTTGATGAAGTCATGCACAGCGTACATAGTGCGTGTTTGCAGATTATGTATGAATTATGAGTATGAAGCAGCTGGGATGAGAATCAGTACCTCTAAATCTGACGCCATGGCTTTTGACCAGGAAAATGTGTCTTAATAATAATAATAATAATAATAATAATAATAATAATAATAATAATAATAATAATAATAATAATAATAATAATAATAATAGTACATCCATCCATCTTCTTCCGCTTTATCCTGTGTCACAGGGGCAGCTGTTCGTCGCCCAGTCCTCTGTGTACCTGACTCCCTCATGAACCCCTCTGTGAGTGATGAACCCATATGAGGTAGTAATAATCATAATCATGCATTCGTTTCATTTAAATTTGATGCATTATTCATTTCTTTCAAGTTACTATTGTAGCCACAGCTGCTCTGGGAGAGACTGATGGAAGTGAAGCTCCCAATCTGCACCATGGGCCCCTATGACCACCACCTACACTCGCACACCACTTCTACATTAGATAATGTAGGTGAAGTGTGTTGCCTAGGCACACAACAATAGTTTTAGTCACGGGTGCCCCACTTTGGCACCTGGAATTACTGGTGGTCTCCCCTCCGAGTACTAAGCCGACCTAGCCCTGCTTACGTAACTTCTGAGTTTGACTATATCAGATCTTAACAAGGAGGTTTGTTCTGCCCTCTGTAGGTGGGATTAGGAGTTCAGGAATCTTGGGTGTTGTTCGAGTGAGAGAACGATGGAATAAGAGACTGACGGGGTGACCGGGTGCTCCTATCTCAATAACCTGGGAGTAGCTCAAAGTAGATGTGCTCCTTACAGCAAAACGAGCTGGTGGAGGAGGCCCCAAGCATGTGTTTCTGATGGTTCGTGGATGCCTCTCTGGGGAGATGTTCCAGACCAGTATTCACTGACTTCTACAGTGTTGACACTTCAGATCCTCATAAATTTATCTTTGGGTTAGTCTTGGTCTCAATATGGTATGAAAGGCCTTTTAGTTAGGGTCTTGTTTTAAAAATCTAGTTCTGTATTCAAAAGTTAAAGCTATACTGGTGAACACACATGCCTTCACCTCTGTTCTGCTGCTGAACCTTCTCCATCTGCTCCTGTGTAAACGGAGAGCGTCTGTTGTCAGCTCGGCCATCAAACAGGAAGCCACCCTTTGTCCCGCTCCTGAATGCGCCGCCTGATGTTGCCAGGGGTCATTATGGGTAATTGGTGGAACAATGAGGCGATGACAGTGCTGGACCCAAAGCTACAGAAAGGTTAGACTCACCCAACCTAGCCATCCACCCTCTTTTTCTCTCCGTCTCTCCTCCCTCACTCCCCCGGCCTGTCACATCCCACTGGGCCCAATTAGGACGCACAATGACCTTTTTGTGGAGCACTGTCCGGGCAGTATCAACACCACATGCAGAATACGCGGCTCAGAAGTTTGCTTTGGGATTTTTGGACTCTTGAAAATGAACATTCACAGGTCTGGGACAGCACTGCAGACATCACATGCATAGATTAGCAGTGTAAATGCACGTGGGTTTGTCCATAGCGTAAAAAGAAATGTATAAAGAAGTGTTCTAAGCGAGTCAAATGAAAATACCCGTTTTTGGATCAAATGTAGAGCCAAGTTTCATATTTGCACACAAAAGAGCAAAAATAAAAACACCAGGATCATGTAGAGAAGGTTAATGCAAACGTTTTAAGACCAACATGACAGCAGTTACAGAGAGAGGAGTGATTTTAAAAAGAAACTTCCCTACAGAAACAATAAATTGGACCTTAACCTTGCACCAAAACACAAAAGGCTAGAATAGAATGCCTTTTCACTATGCACATGTACAATGAGATTAAATGCATACAGAACACTTACCACGCAGTACAAAAAAGAATAAATAAAACATAGAGTAAATAAATCGGTACGTAAGTACTAGTGCAAGACATAAAAATGCTGGCACACCCAATGAGACTACAAAACTCACTGCACTGTATTAAATATTGCACTCAATCAAAATATTGAACTCTAGTTAAATATCAAACTGTATTAGATATCGCACTGTAAATATTGCACTAAATCATAATATTGCACTGCATTTAAATATAGCACTATATGAGATATTTCACTGTATTACATATTGCACTAAATCATAACATTGCACTATATGAAATATTGCACTGCATTTGATATTGCACTGTGTTAAATATTGCGCTTAATCAAAAATATTGCACTCAATCATAATACTACACTGTATTTAAATATAGCACTATATGAGATAATAATAATAATAATAATGCATCAGTTTTATATAGCGCTTTTTCAGGACACTCAAAGACGCTTTACAGAGCATTATTCATTCACTCCAGACCCAGTGGTGGTAAACTACTGTTGTAGCCACAGCTGCCCTGGGGCAGACTGACGGAAGCGAGGCTGCCAATCTGCGCCATCGGCCCCTCCGACCACCACTAACACTCACGCACACACCACTTTCATACTAGGCAATGTGGGTGATGTGCCTTGCCTAAGGACACTACGACAGTTTTTGTGACTGGCGCCTCACTGTGGCACCTGGAATTCCCAGTGGTCTCCCATCCAAGTACTAACCAGGCCCGGCCCTGCTTAGCTTCTGAGATCTGATGGGATCAGGCTTTGACGAGCTGGTATGGCTATGATATTCACTGTATTAACTATTGCACTGTATGAGATATTGCACTCAATCAAAATATTGCACTAAATCATATTATTGCACTAAATCACAATATTGCACTGTATTAAATATTGCACTAAATTATAATATTGCACTAAATCATAATATTGCACTGTATTTGAATATTGTACTGTATTAAATATTGCACTCAATCAAAATATTGCACTGTGTTAAATATGTCACTGTATTAAAAGTAAAACTACATTTAAAGTGTATTACATGATATATTCTAATACATGATATGATATATCATGTATCAGAATGATATATTCTAATTATACCTGTTTCCAGTAAAATCATTATTTGATTTGTTTATGAAATGTTAGAAAACTGTTTTAAGAAAACTATGGAGCCTACTGCCTTTAATCAGTGCTGAAATATGCAGGCCACATGCAAATAGAGGAAATAAGTCTGAAGTTTCTTATGATCAGGGTCCAGCTGTGTGTCAAATGGAGTAAGAAAAGTCCTGAGATGAAAAAAATGACACTAAATCAACAGTTTTTAATGAGACGGTACCATAGCACATCAGCATATATTTCGGTTGAGTTCACGTTTCATTGTGTGGCAGTATTGCGTTTAAACTGAACCCCGTGCGCTCTGGTTAAGTGGCTGCGGCTTTGGCACCGGGAGCTTTTCCTTCCTGCTCCCCTCAGACAGACGAGGGGCTGTGGGGAGAAGAGAAAACTCCATTGATCACTGTTGGGAATTTCCGCTACAAAGTGCTGAGACGGCCGCTGCAGAATGCACTGAGAACTTGTGATGTGAAAGATAGACTGAGCTTGTGTAACCGGATGAGGTCAGGTTTAAAGCAAATTATAGATATTTGGAGTTAACTATAATCATATGAACAGCAAAAATGAAAGTACCCCACACTAAGACAACACAGGTCTGTTTAGGTGAAAGATGATTACTTTAAAGGTCCTAAATCAGGCAAAATGGACTCTTGTGAGCTTTGAGCCATGTTATAACTGCCACGTGAAATGTTTAAGTCCAAATAAAAATAATTTAATTCTGAATAAAAATGAATTCCGCTTTTAAAAAGACCATGTAAACACTTAGTTCCTACTGAAAATGATTAAACCACCCACGTACTTAGTTTAATTCCGAAGTAAGTGGGTGGTTATTCCGAATTAATTTAAGACAAATGAATTTCTTCCTGGATCATGTAAACGTTTCTTCTTTGTCAAAATAATCACGGTGGTTCGGACTCGATGGGTCGTCCTTCTGACGCGATGCGGACGATCTGGCTCCTCCAGTCGTCTCTTGGGACTTTCCTCCATGTCTCTTTGGATTTGTGAGCGGGATGTGGGAGTGGGCTGAGGTGTCACAGCCTCAGACTCAGTTTGTCTTCTTCCTCCTTCTTCTTATCCATGCATTTGTCTCCACTAGGTTAGATTACTGTAACGGCCTGATCACCGTTTAAGAGAAGAACTCAGCCTAGATATGCAGAGTTTGTGTGTTAAACATCCAACCATCCATCCATTTTCTTCCACTTATCCAGGGACAGCAATCTATGCAGGGACTCCCAGACATCCTTCACCCCAGACACTTCCTCCTCCTTCCTTCCGGGGGACCCCAAGGTGATCCAGGCCAACCGAGAGACATAGGCCCTCCAGCGTGTGTCCTGGGTCAAGAACACACTCTATCTCTAAGTGAGCGCCCGGCCACTCTGCGGAGGAAGCTCATTTCGGCCGCTTGTATCGTCGATCTGGTCCTTTCGGTCGTTCCCCAGAGCTCATGACCATAGGTGAGGGGAGGAACGTGACTGAGGTAAATCGAGAGCTTTGCCTTTCGGCTCAGCTCCCTCTTCACCACAACGGTCCGATACAGCGACAGCATCACTGCCGACGCTGCACCGATCCACCTGTCAATCTCATGCTCCATCCTCCCCTCACTGTGAACAAGACCCTGAGATACTTGAACTCCTCCACTTGAGGCAGAGACTCCCCACCCACCCGGAGAGGGCAAGTCACCTTTTTGTGTGTGTGTTAAACAAGCGTGAATGAAATGAAACACAACTCCATGTCTGTTTGTGATGAGGAAACAGCATTAGAACACAGAACAGAAAACACTGTAATATGAGCTCTTGAACTATAATCAAATGAACAGCAAAGCCACGCCAGGAAACCTCAGGAAAATGTAACTGAGGCAGCACTGGTCCGTTTGTCTGAAAGCTGATTATGTTAACATTAGAGTTATTTAACAAATATGGTCAAGTTTCTCATCTACAAGCTGCTCGAGCAAGTTCTAGAACTGAGAGTGACAGAACAGATACTACAGATGAAATCACAGTGACCTGCAGCGGCACAGGCGGTGGTCCATAAAAAAGAGGAGGCTCATTTTGCTTGTTAACAGGCCCTGAAATATTAAACTCATTCACATTCACTCTAGTTTAGATATATGAGGGCATTAAACAGGCACATAAGGAAACATACCGGGAGTGACGGCACATGGCTCCTGCACTGACACACATGGCCACACGAGGGCGTCCATCACTGAGCTGTTAGGCCACAAAGAGCAGAAGAAGACACTCAAGCTACGATAGTCACACACACTCTCTAGCTGAAGGGCTTGACTCCTTTATACAGGGGATAGTGCAAATAGGCTCTATTCACGCTTATGTCACGAACCAGAAAGACATTTGGAAACATGCGATGGCAACTTTGAGCTCTGTTTGTGGTCATAAGTCTGACAAAATCTAGGAAAAATTTGAAAATATCCCAGTTTTCTTCATCTCCAGGTCATTGCAGTGTTCCATTATGTTCGGCGAATCAACAATTCCAACCATACCTCAGTTTTCATCTTTTCCCCACTGACGCACAACTCTGAGAAGAGAATGAAGATGAGGGCGCCAAATTCCAGATGATTCCAAACCACACATCCATATGCAGTCTTCATTTTACCAACCATCACATTTACTTCAATGTCGGGAACTCCACCGGAAGTTGTCATTGCTTATAGCATAGCTTTCCAAACATCTTTTGGGTTGCAGCGTAAGTGTGAATAGAGCCTATTAGAGGCGAGGCCAATCATGAGGTCAAGACTTGCTTTGTTGCATCTTATTTATAGACCGTATTGTAGTTTATCGATCCTCAATTCAGAGCTTACCTTAAAGTAGCCGTGTTTCCCCAGATGCTGCACAGGAGGGAGATGCTCAGAAATAATTCAACAACAACTCTAATAAATGTAAATATGATTTATTTTACAGATAATAGAGTCAGCCAATTTACAGACAATTTGAGTCTGGATCCCCTTAAAGCCCAATGCAGGAAGACCCAGAACAAAGGGTGAAGGTTACATTTATAGTTCCCTAGGACATCCCACTTTTACATCTGGAATTTCTCAAACAAAGGCTTAAACACAACCCCCAACCATATAAGATCTAACATGCTTAGTTATCACCAGGTGTCTCCTGTACTTTTACCCTCTTAGGCTCCAGAACAATCGTCTAGAGACCTCAAGCTGTTTTCACACAGACCAATCCTACATTTACGACCCAACCATTTTTCCCACCAATTGTCCTTAGAGGGCATACCCTCCTAACCACTGTCCCCTTACTGCTCCAACCCAGTGATCACACAGATAAGGGAACAATCATCAACAGAAAGGAAAATAAAGTATAATCAGCACTATACCAGATACCACAGTATATATATGAGTGGACATAGCTAAAACGCTAGCTGCTGCGTGCCAAACATGAAGTGCTCCATGAGGCTCTTCCGGCTCCTTCTCTCCCTTTTCCCCATTGACTCACATTGGGATCTTCTCGCTCCTCTCTCTGGACCTGCTGCTGTGGCCTTGTCATTTTGGTTACAGGATCCTGAATATTTCATTTCTTTGTTTTCTTCCTAAATCAAGATATGAACATAAATAATGGACCAATCAGATGCCTTCATTCCCCGAGGTCGTTGCTGCCTAGCGTTAGCAACAGGGTTGATTAACAGTCAGCATATAAATAAATCAATGACTAAAACTTATTTAAAGTTTGATGATAAAAGCTAAAAGTTTACTCATTATTCTCAAGAATTACTGAGATACAGCGGTCTGTGCAGAATGCTGCAGAGTAGAGTATTTGAAGCTCCCCGGTGAGTCGGGCGGCACATTTAACAAACTCACTCATGATTGGCTCTTGTGGTTGCTATGATACTCACGGTTGGATTTCCAAATATGGACCTTGCTCCAAAATTGCTCCTGTAACCGTGACATCAGGAGCCTCATTTGAGCGATGCTGAAGTTGTGGTGACGTCACACTCACTTAGTTTACTCATATATACGGACTATGGTCTCATTACATGTATGATCAGTGTCTGACATCGGAGGTCGAGGGGTGGTAACGCTAAAGTGGTGCCTTTTTACAGTCGTGGGACCACCAGCCCCACATCACTACACTTGGAATTTGACAATCACAAGCTCCAAGTATTTTGGAGCCTGCTGAACACCACTGTATGCAGATGAGCCAAGAACTAAACCCACAACCTTTTTATAACTTATTATTCTATCATTTTTACAAGACATGTGGTTATCAAGTACTTTACTTGTTGTCGTACCTGCCAGACTTGTGCATTCAACATTCCAGGTCAGAATTCTGTGGTAATTCTACTTTTACTTCCTTAAACCATTGCTGTTTAACTGTAACTTTTGACCTGGTTAATATCTCTGTAATTACTCTGGAACACTCCATGAAGACAAACAGGTAAATTACATAGGTTTTAGGCAAAGGTCTTAGGCAGCTGTGGAAAAAAATCCCGTAAACCAAGAATGTCTTTAAAAATGGAAGTGCTCATCATTTATTTTCATCAATCACCAAAACAAAGTGAATGAACAAAAGAGAAATCTAAATCAGATCAATATTTGCTGTGAGCTTTGCCTTCAGAAAAGCATCAGTTCTTCTAGGTACTGTAATACATGGAAAAATGATTGCATACAAGCTCGTTCTCAGCTACATGTAAACAAAGCCACATTCACTTGTGTGGGTTGTCAGATAAAAGTCCATGTTGACAGAGTTGATCTGATCAAAGACTTGATTTGTATTCAAGCTCATCTGATTCAGCTGATAAGGTACCACACACGCAACTGATCACATCACACTGATCTCCCAACTTCAGAACGTATCCTCAATCTTCTGGAATGTGAACAGAGGAGACAGAAACTCCCCGACTTGTCTTTTATACTGTGAAGTATTCAGTATCATTCATTATCATTTATTACTCAGCACATGTGGACTTCAGAGCTTCATGTGCAGCTGTCAGGGACCAAACAGAGAAGCAAAAGACAAGGTATAAAAACAAGTTTACATTTAATAAAGTCGAAAATAATTTAACAAACTGAGGTAAGTTAAAGTCAACTGAACACAAAAAAACACCAGGCAGGGGACAGGTCTCCTTAAATAGCTTGGGAGACAACTAACTCAACACAAAAACTAAACTAAACTTAAACTACACTACTAACTGAATTAAAGCAACACAAAAGCTAATCCTTATACTACAGAAAATAAGTACTAGTAAAGTAACATTAAATAAACTAACTTAAAACAAACTAAGAGAGTGCTCTCCCCCCTTGGCTCAGCAATGGTCTGGTCCGTCTGGCGACTCAAACCGAAAAAGAAAAAAAAACACTTGTAGGTAAATGAAACTATGGGCTATAATTGAAAATGTAAATCCAAACTTAATGAAATACTGACACTATGGCGTGGTGGCAGAGGTATCCACCACAGCAGCCAATATCCGATCCATTCATTTATGTAGATATTTCTTATTGAAACAGACTGTGTGGCGATGTGTATAGAGCAGACATGTCCAAACTATGGCCCGGGGGCCAAATATGGCCCTCAGACTAATTTTTCTTGGCCCTCAGGCTTCCAGATAAACATTAAGCAGTACTTTTTAACCACATGTTATCTATCATGGTAAAGCAAAAATACCAAAACTGTGCGAAGTTCTAAGGATGAATAAAGGTCTTGTGGCTCATTCCAACCACTTATAAATGAGCAAAAATGAATTACTGTCTGCACTGATCACCAGTCTATGGCCCTCAATCGGCCCTCCACTTCATCTGTGTTTTCATTTTGTGACCCTTGATGACAAAAGTTTGGACACACCTAGTGTAGCGCTTCTACTCATAATACCATACAGGATACACAACACACTCTTCTCCAATACTTGCAAAGATGTGGTCACTGATGCATCTCCCTGATTTCATATAGGCATGATTGACAGATGGATTAACCAATCAGGGCAAGTATGATCCATCCCCATCAAAACAAATATGTCTGCTTACAAGGACAGAAATATCAATAGACTCAAAGGCAAAGCAGATTTCTATAGAATCAGTAAATCTAGACTCTAGAAATTTGATTCTGTTCAAATTTCAGATTCATTGGTCATGCGTCAGGGGCATCACTGACATAAGCAGATCTGATTGGACGATCATGTTCGGTTCTGACTCAAGATGCACTGGAGGGTGTGGTGACCAACCTGATGTAAATCTGTATAAAATGATATTCTGGACTGGCCAAGTTATTAAATTAAACCATAAACTATATAATATAATATTTATTGTATTTATTTATTTATTTTTTATGTACCCTTAAATGTACCCTTAGATATAAATTGTATTTAAAAAAATAATAATAATAATAATAATAATAATAATAATAAAAACTGTGCATATATACTGTGACTAATGTGGAGGAAAAAAGCACTGAAAATAAAAATAAAGTTAAACCATAAACTATATAATATAATTTTTATTTTATTTACTTATTATTTTTAATGTACCCTTATATATTAATGTTATAAATAATAATAATAATAATAATAATAATAATAATAATAATAATAATAATAATAACTATATACTGTGACTAATGTGGAGAAAAAAACTGAATAAATTGCAAAAAAAAAAACAGTTAAACCATAAACTAGATCAAAACATGTACCCAGTGACACAGAAATCTGATCTGCTCTTCAGCTCAATCTAAAACAAATAAGAGCAGTTCAGAACATTGTTGCGTGAACTCCTAAAGCAAGGCCTGTGCAGTATAGGTCATATAAGAGTTATCAGATCCAGACAGAACATTATATCTGTCATCTGTCCACTCATAATCTTAAACAAAGGTTCACAGACCAATCAGGAGTCACCAAAGGTTTAATGTTCGCTCAGAGCAAATGAACACACAAACAAGACTCTGTATTATCTAACTGTAAAAATGTCATTTGTGAAAAGGGGAAAGTCCAGTTCCATAAAAATAAACAGACTTTATGCCAGCACTGAGTCACGACCGATCTGAAAGTTCAAATAAGCACCATGTGATCAGAGCAGCCACCAAAACACCGAGTCCGAAATAAAAAAATACACTTAGGTATGAGCACTGAGATCCAATGAGAGTCTTGAGGAAGAATTTCACACGTTTATAAAAAAATGTGGGAAAAAAGAGGGAAATTAAATTATAAATTGGCCAAAATATAAATATAAAGGGGTCTAGCAGTACAGTTCTGCTGCACTACCACATTACTTCTCTTTTTATTCACTTAAATGTGTGTGTGTGTGTGTGTGTGTGTGTGTTAGGGGTGTGGGGAGTTGTGCTGTTTTATGTTTTTGTGTCTTGTTTTTATGTTTATTATTGTATTTTGTTAAATGTTCTGTTCCGTTGTCTTTAATAATAATAATTAAAAAAAATTAACATGGATATTGAGATATAACCAGGTCTAAACCAGGTCTAAATCAGGTTGATATCAGATTTAAATCTGCACTAAAGCGTGTCTAAAGCAGGACTAAACAGCACCAATGGTTCTGTGGTAAAGCATTCTTCACCAACCTGAAGGTCTGAGGATTGAATATCTCTGTTCTTGTGTCCGTAGGCAAAACACTTCACATCTGCTGTTTGAATGTGGTGTGGGAATAATGAGAGTTCGTAGTGGTTGGAGGGGCTAGTGCCTCAGGTTGGCAGCCTCACTTCAGGCAGTCTGCCCGAGGAGTTGTGTTTTGTTTCATTCACGCATGTTTGAGTAACCCTTTATTATTAGTCTGTCTACATCTCCAAAGCTCAAAATGCTCTGGGCCACCCTGTGATGTCACATAGTGGCATGTGAACATTTACCTCTTACCTTTAACTTAGTATAGATTAACAATTACTGGGCTGACATTATCCAAATGATTCTAGTGAAGGTGTATGGAGTTTAAAAACAGAGTGGAGCACTTCCTGTATTACCACATGACATCACAAGATAGAACAATGTTTTCTGTTTGATAGAACAAAGTCTAAATATACAGGTTTGTGTGTTAAACGTGTGAATGAAACAAAACACAACTCCAGGTCTGTTTGAGATGAGGAAACAACTTTAGAACAGCTCAGCAATACTGTAACATGAGCCCCTTAACAGTACAATAATGTGTGTGAAAATAATACTTGTACTACTTGTATTACTACCCTGTACTACTACAGCGTGTATGTTTACAGGGCTCTCTCTGGGCCAGTTCCCTCGTGGTGCTGGTCATGCTTCAGTGCCGCCTGCAGCCACAGAGACAGACAGACAAACTCTGCAGACATCGCTCCGTCTCATCTCTATCTGCTCTTTACTCCCACACACACGCACGCACACACACACACATACACACACACACACACACACATACACACACACACACACTTATCTGGCTCCCATCAGGCCCTGAGCGTGGGACGAACAGCCGAAAGGTCACAGCGTCCCTGTCACTGTCGCCAAGTCCGTCTGCCCTGGACTCTGTGGACAATACACTTCAGTCTGACCATAACAGTGTGTGAGACATGAAAGGGCAGGGACAGAGGACAGAGGAGGACAGAGGAGGACAGAGGAAGACAGAGGGCAGAGGAGGACAGAGGAAGACAGATGAGGACAGAGGAGGATAGAGGAGGACAGATGAGGACAGTGGGCAGAGGGGGAGGACAGAGGAAAGAGGAGGACAGATGAGAACATAGGACAGAGAACAGTGGAGGACAGAGGAGGGCAGAGGAGGACAGAGGATGACAGAAGAAAACAATGGAAATAGGAAGACAGAGGAGCAACAAGAGGACAGAGGACAGTGGACAACAGAGGAGAACTGTGTAGAATGGAGGACAGTGTAGGACAGAGGAGGACAATGGAGGACAGAAGACAGTGTAGGACAGAGGACCGAGTAGGACAGAGAACAGAGGAGGACAGTGGAGGACAGAGGACAGTGGAGGACAGTGTAGGACAGAGGACAGTGGAGGACAGTGTAGGATAGAGGGCAGTGGAGGACAGAGGGCAGTGGAGGACAGAGGACAGTGGAGGACAGAGGACAGTGGAGGACAGAGGGCAGTGGAGGACAGAGGACAGTGGAGGACAGAGGGCAGTGGAGGACAGAGGACCGAGTAGGACAGAGAACAGAGGAGGACAGTGGAGGACAGAGGACAGTGGAGGACAGTGTAGGACAGAGGACAGTGGAGGACAGTGTAGGATAGAGGGCAGTGGAGGACAGAGGACAGTGGAGGACAGAGGGCAGTGGAGGACAGTGTAGGACAGAGGACAGTGGAGGACAGAGGACAGTGGAGGACAGAGGGCACTGGAGGACAGTGTAGGACAGAGGACAGTGGAGGACAGTGTAGGATAGAGGGCAGTGGAGGACAGAGGGCAGTGGAGGACAGAGGACAGTGGAGGACAGAGGGCAGTGGAGGACAGAGGACAGTGGAGGACAGAGGGCCGTGGAGGACAGAGGACAGTGGAGGACAGAGGGCCATGGAGGACAGAGGACAGTGGAGGACAGAGGGCAGTGGAGGACGGAGGACAGTGAAGGACAGAGGACAGTGGAGGACAGTGTAGGACAGAGGACAGTGGAGGACAGTGTAGGATAGAGGGCAGTGGAGGACAGAGGGCAGTGGAGGACAGAGGACAGTGGAGGACAGAGGGCAGTGGAGGACAGAGGACAGTGGAGGACAGAGGGCAGTGGAGGACAGAGGGCAGTGGAGGACAGAGGACAGTGGAGGACAGTGTAGGACAGAGGACAGTGGAGGACAGTGTAGGATAGAGGGCAGTGGAGGACAGAGGGCAGTGGAGGACAGAGGACAGTGGAGGACAGAGGACAGTGGAGGACAGAGGGCAGTGGAGGACAGTGTAGGACAGAGGACAGTGGAGGACAGTGGAGGACATAGGACAGTGGAGGACAGAGGACAGTGGAGGACAGAGGGCAGTGGAGGACAGAGGACAGTGGAGGACAGAGGGCAGTGGAGGACAGAGGACCGAGTAGGACAGAGAACAGAGGAGGACAGTGGAGGACAGAGGACAGTGGAGGACAGTGGAGGACAGAGGACAGTGGAGGACAGTGTAGGATAGAGGGCAGTGGAGGACAGAGGGCAGTGGAGGACAGAGGACAGTGGAGGACAGAGGGCAGTGGAGGACAGTGGAGGACAGAGGACAGTGGAGGACAGAGGGCACTGGAGGACAGTGTAGGACAGAGGACAGTGGAGGACAGTGGAGGATAGAGGGCAGTGGAGGACAGAGGGCAGTGGAGGACAGAGGACAGTGGAGGACAGAGGGCAGTGGAGGACAGAAGACAGTGGAGGACAGAGGGCCGTGGAGGACAGAGGACAGTGGAGGACAGAGGGCCGTGGAGGACAGAGGACAGTGGAGGACAGAGGGCAGTGGAGGACGGAGGACAGTGGAGGACAGAGGACAGTGGAGGACAGTGTAGGACAGAGGACAGTGGAGGACAGTGTAGGATAGAGGGCAGTAGAGGACAGAGGGCAGTGGAGGACAGAGGACAGTGGAGGACAGAGGGCAGTGGAGGACAGAGGACAGTGGAGGACAGAGGGCAGTGGAGGACAGAGGGCAGTGGAGGACAGAGGACAGTGGAGGACAGTGTAGGACAGAGGACAGTGGAGGACAGTGGAGGACAGAGGGCAGTGGAGGACAGAGGGCAGTGGAGGACAGAGGGCAGTGGAGGACAGAGGACAGTGGAGGACAGTGGAGGACAGAGGACAGTGGAGGACAGAGGACAGTGGAGGACAGAGGACAGTGGAGGACAGACAGTATAGGACACAGGACAGTGGAGGACAGTGGAGGACAGTGGAGGACAGAGGACAGTGGAGGACAGAGGACAGTGGAGGACAGAGGGCAGTGGAGGACAGAGGACAGTGGAGGACACAGGACAGTGGAGGACAGTGGAGGACAGAGGACAGTGGAGGACAGACAGTATAGGACACAGGACAGTGGAGGACAGAGGGCAGTGGAGGACAGACAGTATAGGACAGAGGACATTATAGGACAGTGTAGGACAGTGTGGGACGATGAGGAGGGGGTTTTCGTGCTAAACCCAATGCTGCTCCTGGTTCTGTGACTGCAGCTTTGTCATGGAATCGTACTTAATGAAGTTGGCGCCTGAAGAAATAAACATGTGGAGACAAAAATCAACTTATTCAAACATCTCGTATTTGGAAGTTTGTGGCATTAGTGATCATGAACTTTGAAGCGCTTGTATATATTTGAATGGCCATTCACCTTGTTTTAGTTTACACTGTTGGGTTACATGTCTGTCACTGTAAATAGTTCCACAGTATATGGTGCCAAACCGAAGCAATCTCCGTCTCCTGCCACTCCCTCCTTGAGCCGAACCTTAGTCTTCTGGTCACTAGTCCATTACAATATTATACATTCCATTATTTGTACATTGCTCACTAACTGTCCATTTAGGGTACTTTTCTGTGACGCAGTTGCTACACTTGGTTTGACTAGTTTAATATGGGGACTTGACTCAAAGGTTTTAGATTACACCAGACTGATTCTGTGAGCGTTTAACCATGGTAGAATGTTATGTTCTGTGGTTTTGCTTCAGTCACATATTTGAGGAATCCTGGATTATTTTGATGTCTGCATCTTTAAAGCTCCAGAGGCTCTGTTCTGCTTGTGATGGTGAATGGTCAATAGTCACATTTTAATAATTCCGCAGGCCAATATTTTTGATCAATTCTTGATGAAATAACCTCAGATTTTCACAGAATATATAGAAACAGATCATGATTTTATACTGAATGTTTTATTTTGTTCTCTTTTCAGGTTGAGCCATTCACTTCCAAAGAGAAGTCGTTTTGCGCCTTGGAATCTGCTCGCACACAGTTAGTGAATGACGGTTTGGCGTATCCTGAGGAAATGATTGGAAATGAAATTGTCTGCAGCTCCTTCAGGCTTTAAAATCAGACGACAAGCGAAAATGTCCAATTCTGTGTTGACATGTTACAGAAACTTGAAGAAACGCCAAACTGTCATTCGAGGAGTCTGGGTTTCCAAACTCATTCTCTTTACGGACTTCTTGGGGCTTTGTAAGAGTTTTTAACAAAGTTGCTCGACCTTCTCTTCTGATGTTGATGTTGGTCCAGATCCTTCAACTCTGCATAATTTACATTTTTGGTACCAAGTCCAAATTTGTTTGCCAGTTGCCTGTCATGTCATGATGTCATTCAGTGGTAATTTTAAAATTAAGAACTGGATTTTTCCATCCATCCATCCATGCATCTTCTTCCTCTTTGTCCAGCTGGGTCGCGGGGACAGCTGTATTTTTAAAATAATAATAATAATAATAATAATAATAATAATAATAATACATTTTATTTATTAGGCGCCTTTCTGTCGCCTTACAATAACAAATTAAGTATGATTAAAACATACAGTTAAAAGCCACAGTTAAAGTGTGACAGTATTTAATTGATTGATTGTATTTAGTGTTGTATTTTACTATTTTATTTCGTAATTTATTAGTTTATTTGGTAATGTATTAGACATTATTTGAATTGATTGTATTTATTTTTTATTATTTTTTAAAATATTTTGTTTTGTGTTTGTGTGTACAGTTGAGATTGTCAACAGAAAGTCGCTAACATAATCCTGTCTAATATATCGAACATAATGAATGAAGCAGATTAAAGCAATAGGCTCTATTCACGTTTACGTCACAAAACCAGAAGTCATTTGGAAATATAAATTGTCCCCTAATTTGTGTATTATAATTTGTCTGTTTTTGTAAATGTGTCTATGAGTCCATAGACCTGACATAGCTAACCCATTAGCCGCCGCGTGCCAAACAGGAAGTGCTCCAGGAGGCTCTTCCAGCTCCTTCTCTCCTTTTTTATACGCCCGTGATAAAACGGGACGTATTATGGTATGGCGCTGTCTGTCCGTCCGTCTGTCCGTCCGTCCGTCCGTCTGTCCGTCCATCCGTCTGTGGACACTTCAAAGCTTTGAAGTTTAAAGTTCAAAGGTGACACACAGTTCCAGCTGCAGCGGTTGCTAGGCAACGGGAGAGAGAGAATACAAGACAACTACACATTACCTTGTCCGCGCTCTAGCTCGACAACTGTCTCACCTAGGAATGTCAAACTTCCAAACTGCACCAACAATTCATCTTTAACTGGGTTTGACAAATTCTAACTTAATTCTATATACAATAATTCAAAGTACGGGCGTATTTTGCCCCGCTGGCGGAGCTCTTGTTCCTTTTGACTCACATTGGGATCTTCTCGCTCCTCTCTCTGGACCTGCTGCACTGAACCTCATCATTCTGGTCTTAAATGTTCGCATGAATCTGCGACACATGATCCTGAACTTTTCATTTTGCTGTTTTGTTCCTAAATCAAGATATGAACATAAATAATGGACCAATCAGACGCCTTCATTCCCCAAGGTCCCTCCTCCTAGTGTTAGCAACAGGTTTGATTGACAGCTCGTGCATTCCCCTTCCTACTTTCCTCTGGCGGCACGGTGGCTGAGTGGCTAGCACTCATGCCTCACAGCAAGAAGGTTGTGGGTTCACTCACACACTCCACTGTCACACCTATAGTGCATGTTTTGGGTTGATGGGGGAAACCGAAGTCCCCGGAGGAAACCCATCCAGACACGAGGAGAACATGCAAACTCCACACAGAAAGGCCCAGGGATCAAAGCCAGAACCTTCTTGCACTGTGCTGCCAAATCAATGACTTAAACTTACTATTTAAAGTTTGATGATAAAAGCTAAAAGTTTCCTTATTATTCTCAAGAATCACTGAAATACAGCGGTCCGTGCAGAATGGTGCAGAGTATCACTGCTCTGCCATGAGGAGGGCGGCACATTTAATAACCTCAATCATGATTGGCTCTTGTGGTTGCTATGATACTCGTGGTCGGATTTCCAAATATAGAGCCTGGCTCCAAATTCGCTCCTGTAACCATGGCAATGGGAGCCTCATTTGAGCGACGCTGACGCTGTGGTGATGTCACACTCACTTAGAACACTCATATATATGGACTGTATATTAGAGTCCCGTCCCCCATGGAAACTTCGGCAGGTTGTGAAGATGCTGCTGCTGAACCCACGGTTTTATCACATACCCTGTGTCGGTAACTACACCAGAAGTCGTCATGTTTCCAAAAGTCTTCTGATAAGCATCACTCGAGCCTATAGCTGTAACTTCAAAGTTCTGAAGAGGGTAGTAGCTGAAATAAAATAAAAAATAAAATAAAAAATAAAGAGAGTGCATTTTTGAGAATACACAAGACAGACATTTGGAATGAAGGGGACAGACAGTTGGAATGAAGAGGGAGTACAGTCTTCCTGGTTGCCTGTGTTTACATTATTTTTCCTCTGAACTTCTGCTAAGTGCAGCTCTTCTCCATGTTCAGCCTCACATCGGAGTGAGTCGGCCTGTGGAGCTGTGGGAACCAGAGCAGCTCGGTGTGGGAAAGCTCCTCCTGGTCCCATCACAGCGCTCTTATCTGAGTGTGCTCTGATCACAGACAGTACACAGAAACACTGTCCTCACCACATGCTGAGCTGCTTCTGTAAAGAGAGCACATGAAATCCTCCACTGAACTTCTACAACAGATAAAACAGATAAAACAGATCTACCCTTACAGACCTAAGGGCAATTTTAGTACATTTATCCTCACCCAGATTTTTGTTCTTAATTTTGCTATTAAAACTGCCTTTTTTACCCCCTAATGGAGTGTTCTACATCCTTTTCTTCAGTCCAACCTGTTATTTCACCATCTGCTGCTGTATTTGTGTCATATGGCTGTGATAAAAAACTACAGGACCAGAAATACTAATGAACTCTTTCATACAAAACACACAACAAACATTCATGAACAACTTATGGGACATAAAAAATGCTTAATTTAAGGCCTTTGCCACAAAAGTGCCAAATATCAAGTCTGTAAGTAAACTAAAAATATCCTTATTGCGCGCCTGGAGTTGGGTTTTATTTCATTCACACACGTTTGAGGAAACCTTTATTATTCTGTCCACATCTTCAAAGCTCAAAATGCTCTGTTCCACTTTGTGATGTCATGAAGTGGTAGTTTTTAAGTGAACAGCTCCTTTTACCTTTAGTTCAGAAAAGATTGGCAATTCCAGACCCGAAATTATCCAAATGCTTCTAAGGTGTATGGAGTTTTAAAACATAAATCTGCAGGGTTTGTGTGTTAAACATGTGTGAAACCAAACTCCAGGTCTGTTTGTGAAGAGAAAACACCATAAAATAAATCAGAAAATAGTGTCATATGGCCCCTTTGTCCTAGAGAGTTGTACAGACTCAACACTGTACGTTAGAATTTGCTACTCAAGCCAAGGAGGTTTAAATAGGGACTAAGAAGGACAGTCGGGAGACAAGCTGAGCCGAGATATAAAGAGAAGTTCATAGCAGACGGCTTCTGATAAGGCTATAGAAGGAGACACTCTGTAACAGTGGGATGATGCCACAGTAAACCACAGAAATGTCAACATAGAGCTGAAGTATCCTTGTTACGAGTATGCAGGGGTGGACAACGACAGAAGACAGTTCAATGTGTTCTTCTCTTTATTACGACGGTTTTGTGGGATAGTACTTGTGCTAAATATTTACTATCTATTTACTATTCACAATTCAACTTTTACATCAGACAACTGACAGTTTGTGAAGAAAAAAAAGCACAAGTTAAAATCTTGAGACAGCGTAAGGTCAAGAATCTGTGTATCATTCATTCATTCGTTTTTCAAAATAAAACCAAAAATATGGAAAAAAAAACTCTTTCTTCATTAATTTTCTCCAAAACCAAAATGAGAAAAAAAACAGATAAGGATTCATTTTTTTCAGTTTTCAATTTTGTGTTTAAATGAATAATGGAAAAAATGGATAACGCCTGTTTCCCGAATCAAACTCCTGGTCCTAATATTTAGTGTGGAGTGTCCGTGTACAGAGGGTCATTAGAGGACCGCCTAAACCAGGACTAAACCAGGACTGAACCAGGCCTAAACCTGGTCTAAACCTGGGACTGGACCAGGACTCAGTGTTTCCCACAGAAAATCGCTTAGTCGGCGGTGACCAGGGGGAGTAGGGGTTGGAATTGAATCATTTGTTTTCTTCATATTGGTTTTGGAGATAAATAAAGAAGAAAAGAGTTCATTTTCTTATTTTTGGTTTTATTTTGAAAAATGAATGAACGAATGATACATGGATTCTCGAATAATACATTTGTGTGACAGTTGAATTATCATTTGACGAGATGCCCATGGGACCTTCCGGAAGAAATGGAGAAAGTGTCTGTGGAAAGGGAAGTCTGGGGCTTTCCGCTCAGACTGCTACTCCCAAGAAAATGGATGGATGGGTATAAATCATCCCATATTACTTTTTTTTATCCAAATCTCTTTATTGAGATTTTTCCATGAAAGAAGTGTATATCAACAATACAGTGCAATATAAATGACCAAAATAAGGACAGTGAACACCAAGAGGATTCACCCAATAACACCTTTTCAGATGAGCAGTCAAGTACAGTACCTTTCAAACTGTAAATGTTTCATAATGTCTAAACCCAATGAGAAGGGGGTGTTTTTGTTTCCAGTTTAGCTTAATTAATCCTACTAACAGCATGAAAAAAGTACCAGACTGACTTGTAGGGATGTAACGATATCAAAAGCCTTTGATACGATATTTTCACGAGATCAGTCAATCGAACCTTATTTCTTTTCAGACATTTGAAATGTAGCACAAAGCACGTCACTTGCAACAGAAAAATTGCAATGATTAAAAACACCACCCCCACCACATGGTTTTTTTCATATATACAGGAATTTAGACAAACATAAAACATAAATCTCCCCAAGGTTATAGTAAAAAAAAAAAAAAAAAGGAGAAATTCAGAATGCTGGGGGACACCTTAAATCTGCCTAAAAGGGAGGAGCTAGCTATTATGAAATTTCTCTGAAACTAACACACCTACTTGTTTGCACTTTCTGTTGTTAGTTAGCTGTTTGCTAGGCCTAATAGAAACTGTAAACAAGCATGGTGTTAGTTTCACAGTAATTTCTTGGTAGCTAACTCCTCCCCTTGCAGGCAGATTTAAGGCAGAGTCCTCCAGTGTCTGAGCAGAACTGAAGAAGCAACTGGACAAAATAAACTTTTGTCCAGTTGACAAATTGAATTTCTCCTTTTGCCCTAGGTCCTACCTGGACGACTGAGAGATTTTACACACAATTAAATAAATAAAAAATGGAGAGCTAAATTTAGAGGAGGACTAGGTAAAACAATAAGAATTTAATTTAAAACACATGTAATAATAATAATAATAATAATAATAATAATAATAATAATAATAATAATAATTATTATTATTATTATTATTATTTTATTTAAATGAAACGAAATTTGCTTCAATTAAAAGCTAAATTAAAAACATTTTGAGTTTACTTTTAAAAACATGAACACTCACAGCGGACCTCAGATCCTCGGTCCGGGGCAGTAGAAACTGAACAACGCCTCACCGTGAGTTTTAGTTTGGACTCTCGGGACAATTCAAAGATGAGACCTGAGAGTCCAAGAGGCTTATGTTTATGGTCATACCGGCTTGTCAAAGCCTGATCCTGTCAGATCTCAGAAGCTCAGCAGGGCCGGGCCTGGTTAGTACTTGGATGGGAGACCACTGGGAATTCCAGGTGCCACAGGGGGGCGCCAGTGGCAAAAACTGTCATAGTGTCCTTAGGCAAGGCACATCACCCACATTGCCTAGTATGAAAGTGGTGTGTGTGTGAGTGATGGTGGTGGTCGGAGGGGCAGATGGCGCAGATTGGCATCAGTCTGCCCCAGGGCAGCTGTGGCTACAATAGTAGTTTACCACCACCGGGTCTGGAGTGAATGAATAATGCTCTGTAAAGCGTCTTTGAGTGTCCTGAAAAGCGCTATATAAAACTGATGCATTATTATTATTATTATTATTATTATTATTATTATTATTATTATTATTATTATTATTATTATGTGATAAAAGCAGATCAGATAAATAAATAGGGCTAAGACCATTAAGAGCTTTATAAACCAATAAAAGAACTTTCAAATCTCTCCTGAAGCTCACAGGAGCCAGTGCAGACACTTCAGCATTGATGTGCTCTCTCTTCCTGGTCCTCGTCAGCAGTCCTGCAGAGATTTGTAGTAGCTGAAGTGGAGCTGGAGTTTTCTTTGGAACACCAGAAAGGAGCATTATAGTAGTCAACACGGTTTGTAATAAAAGCGTCTCACAATTCGACATTTATTGCAATAATTGTTTTGTGGAGGCCATCAAAACTTTGAATATGCTACTTTTTCCTTTTAAAAACTTGGAAAAGCCTTTAAATGTCTTTGGCACCATTATAATATGAAGAGTTAAGATTTTAAACTGCTTCAGAACAGTTATGTCTTCATGTAGTCTGCACTGACAACACCAAAGGATCATGGTGTTTGTAGTTCCGTCTGTTTTTTAGCTATTTCTGCACCAAGTTTATTTAAGAAAGACTTTAAAATCACTGGAACTATTAATTTAAGAAAAGAGACTTGTGATTCGATAAATTGTGATGTCCCCCGATATTATTGTGAGACTTTTCATGGTACAATATCACAATATTTTGGTTATCGTTACATTCCTACTGACTTGAGGGTCTGATAAATCGACAAATAGGCTTTTTCGACATCATATCTACTCAAACAGTTCCAATACATGAGTGCTCGTGAGGCCGATCTGTCACATAAAAAAAGCTTCATAGAAGGAACCATTTTGGACCCTGTGAGTTTTGATAAATACAGTCTACGCAACAAATGGTCTCATATTTCTAGTCAAACCAAAACTACTGTGTTTTTAGACAAATAAAGTAGAGTTTTGGTCCTTGTTTACCATTGGGTTAGGTAATATTTAATTATCTCTAAGCATGTTAAATGTGCTGCTGGTTATTCAGGTTCTTCATCTTGTTTTTAGATTTATGATCTACTTACTAGTTCTGAGTCTGCTTCATTCTAGTCTAGAGGTTATTTATTTTAAGAGAACTTGTCAAGTAAAATGATCTTGCTGCATGGACAGATCATTTCACTACTTTTAAGTCATTTTCTGATAGATTTAAGTGTTTATGTCTTAAAGGGACAGTTCAGAATTTTGGACAGGGCCTCATTTCCTCATGAGTCAGAGTGTCCTTGTATTTGCAGAGGTTGCTGGTGCTAGGCTAGTGCGTGTTAATGGCCATAGTCGTCCTGCCACTAAAAACAGTCTGACCTACTCCACAGAACACCTGAGGAAAACTATTAGAACTCCAGACTGTCCATGTGAATGTCTGTGTCCACAGAATAATGTTTGAAATAAAACTAACCTTGCATCACATGAATCGTCACATGTTGAGGGACTATTTTCTCATATATCAGTCCGCCACTGCCGAGCTTTCTATCAGGAAGTACAACTCACTGCTGCTCAGACAGAAATCCTTCAAATGCAATGGTTGGTTTTACTTCTAAAATGATTCTCTGGACACAGACATTCACATGGACAGTCTGGAGTTCTAATAGTTTTCCTCGGGTCTGTGGAGTGGGTCAGACTGTTTTTAGTGGCAGGACGACTATGGCCATTGACATGCACTAGCCTAGCACCAGCAACCTCTGCAAATAGAAGGACTGGATGGAAGATTTAAAAAAGTGTCTCCACACGTCTCCAGTACTCTGGCTCGCCAGGAAATGAGGCCCTATGTCCAAAATTCCAAACAGTCCCTTTAAATTTTGGCCAAGCTTTTTGCAATATCTGTTTTGTTCAGCACTTTTGTCAACTGTGGTTATATTACTGCAGAACTATGTCACATTTCTGGTGTCCTGCTTCAGTGCAAGGAGATTCTATCACTTTGCTTTGTTGGTATAGAATTAAAGGTCCCATATTATGCTATTTTCTGATCTGTTCTAATGTAGTTTCCTCATCACAAACAGACCTGAAGTTGTGTTTTGTTTCATTCACACATGTTTAACACACAAACCCTGTAGATTTAGACACTCTGCTCCACTTTGTGATGTCATGCGATGTTACAGGAAGTGCTCCACTGTCTTTTTAAACTACATACACCTTTACTAGAATCATTTGGATGATTTCAGCTCTTGAATTTGCAAATCTCTATTGAACAAACGGTAAAAAGGAGCTGTAAATATGAAAACTACCATCACATGACATCACAAGGTGGAACAGAGCATTTTGAGCTTTGGAGATGTAAACAGACTAATAATAAAGGGTGACTCAAACATGTGTGAATAAAAAAACAAACATAACTCCATTATCACAACATTATAACACGACTTAAAGCTCACAAGAGTCACTTTGGCGTAATATGCAGCCTTAACTTATGAACTTATTTATCTTTCTGTGCACAATAGAAATAGTTTGACTTATTTGCGTCCTCAAATCATTAAAACATTCCAGTTGTCTATGTGCTCGCTCCTGTGTGTGAACCTGGCAGCAGCGGGAACCAAATGAGCTCAGATGCCCCGGTCACATTGTTGGCTGGTGACAGGGTGTGTAGGCGAGCTCAGGCTTTATGGTGAGAAGAGTCCACAGAGCTGAAATCATTCTGAATAGGCCAAAGCCACCACCCACACCTCTCCTGCTAAAAACAACTAGTTCCTGGTTTGTGAAGAGTATAAATGCTTTTTAATTAGGTGTAGACTTACCTGGGATCGAGAATATACACTACACTCTGATACTTTACAAAGATGTGTCTGGTCACCAGTTAATCTTCCCGAGTTTAGGTGAGCGTAATTGACAGGTGGTATAAAAAACAAAACAAATATGGCTTCTTATGAGGAAAAAATAAATGTTTTTTTCAGACCATAAGGCGCACTTAAACGGGAACTCCAGCACGTTTGAAGCTAAAGTCCATTGCTAGAGGTGGTGGAATTCTGTCAGAAGCCAAAAAACGGCACAGATCAGTGTTTCCTCGGTGGAGATCTCACTGTAGCAGTGAGTCTGTCAAGGCAACAAACTAGTGTAGTGATGGGGGCAAGTTCTTAACTTCCACGTAAAATGCCAATTTGCTTCACACTGAAGAAGTGGCATGGTGGCTGAGTGGCCACACTCATGCCTCACAGCAAGAAGGTTGCGGGTTCGATCCCCAGGTCACCCGGGCCTTTCTGTGTGGAGTTTGCATGTTCAGAATCAGAATTACTTTTATTCATCCCCGAGGGGAAATTTTCTTTGTTACAGATGCAACCGACCAAGAGCATGTACATCAAACAAGTTACAAAATAAGCTAAATACAATAAGATAAAAGATAAAAATAGCTCTCTCTGGGAATTTATTTACATCATTGACCTATTTATGACTATATACATGTGTGAGCCGGGAATAGGATGAAAGGATTGAGTAGTTTGTGAGTTAAAGTGCAGCGTTCAACAGTTTGATGGCGACAGGCAGGAAAGATTTCCTGTGTCTCTCAGTGGAGCAGCGCGGCAGCCGCAGTCTATGGCTGAAAGAGCTCCTCTGATTGGCCAGCACCTTGTGGAGGGGGTGGGAGGGAGAGTCCAGAATAGTCCAGATTTTGTCCAGCATTCTCCTGTCCAACACCACCGCCAGAGAGTCCAGCTCCTCCCCCACAACATGTCCAGCCTTCCTAATGATCTTCTCAAGTCTATTAGTGTCCCTCACGCGCAGACTGCTGCCCCAGCAGACTACAGCATACATGATGGCACTGGCCACCATAGACATGTTCTCCCCGTGTCTGGATGGGTTTCCTCCGGGCACTCCGGTTTCCCCCATCAGCTCAAAACATGCAGCGCCCCTATGAACTAACATCAAGGACCATGACGTCCAGCCTCCTGTGGGCTCCACTCACAGAGGGGTTCATGGGGGGGTCAGGTGCTATGAGGATTGGGCAAGCTGCCCCCCGCGACCCAGTTGGATTAAGCTGGAGAAGATGGATGGATGAAGAAGCTTAACACCACTTTAACCCATTTTACAACAGCCAGTCTAACAAACAAACAGCTCACTCATTAGTGTCTGGAAACATTATAAGCAGCCTTACACTTCTCTCTGTTGATTTCCACTGCACATCTGAAAGCCCAAAAGAAAGGCCAACGTCTTTTCTAATCCCGTTTATTGTTCTTTATCACCAGTAGTTGATTTTCACTTGCTGCTTCTGGTGGTTCTAGCCCATTGCTGCCACTGGAGTCGACAATCGAGGCTTCTGGGCTTTCACATGTGCAGTGGAAAATCAACAGAGGGAAGTGTAAAGCTGCATATAAAGTTGTTTTCTAATGTTTGCAGACACTAATGAGTGAACCAGGCAGAGCGTTTTGTTTGTTAGACTCGTGGCTGTTGTAAGATGGGTTAATGTGCTTCTTCAGTGTGAAGAAAATTGACGTTTTACGTGGAAGTTAAGAACTTGCCCCCATCACTACACTAGTTTGTTGCCTTGACAGACTCACTGCCACAGTGAGATCTCCGCAGAGGAAACACTGATCTGTGCCATTTTTTGGCTTCTGACAGAATTTCACCACCTCTAGCAACGGACTTTAGCTTCAAATGCACCGGAGTTTCCCTTTAATATGAATTACTTTCATCGTGATCAGTTATGAGAACCGGACACAAAACACTGTCTTCCTGTTTGAATTTCCTCTTCACCTTCACATAATCCACGTTTCCAACACTCATCTCTGCTCACGTCTGCAGCCTGTGAGCCGGGGGAATCCATCAGAGCGCATCAGCCCCTGTCGCTAACACCTGCCGCCGAGAGCTGCCGGGTGCAGGGGAGAAGGGGGGAGCATTCTCTGACTGCCCACTCCCCCATCCACCCCTCTGCCCCCTCCACTCACCCCCCTCACTCCCCTCTTCCAGATCCAGCCTCATTAACTCAATTCATAATGGTCCCTCTCTGGCCCCTCACGCTGGGGTCGCTTAGCTGTCAGAAGGAAGAGGCCGCTCAAGCTCATTACACTCAGAGGGATTAACGCTAACTTGAAACAAAAACAGAAATGATCTTACAGGTGCCCAACTATTTTTTTTTTTTTACAAAACTTGAAAAACACAGCGAGCTCATTTCAAACGGTTTGCCTTGGTCCAAAGTTATTCCTCACTTAACTTCTGAACATTGTAATTATTCACAAGTGTTTCACAACTTTCTAAGACCAGATCGGAGTCGGGGTAGAGCAAACGATGACTAGCATGCTAACAGAGCACTTCCTGATTATCTGAGGACAGCATCTGGACTTCCTTGGACTGGAGGAGAGCGTCTATGGGCCTTCTTTCTGTAGAAATTTGGTTCCTTCGGCTATAATATTCCACAGTATGGCTTTAAACCTATCTACAGTGCAATAAGATTAAGATATAAACACTTAAATCTAAAAAATTACTTAAAAGTAGTGAAATTATCTTGCTGCATGGACAGATCATTTTACTTGACAAAATAAACAACCTTTAGACTAGAATGAAGAAGTAGTAAGTAGATAATAGGTGAAATCTGCGAAGTAGTCAGGTTATTTATTTATTTTTTTTACAATTATTATATATGTTTTAAGGCTGTAAAACCCCGCACCACACACTTTTCTCAGACAGACTCTGCCATCTAAACTGAGGGTCAGGAACATAGTTATATTGTTGGTGCTGTTTTTTCTTCCGGACAAAAATATTCGTTATTATTTGTCTGTCTACATCTCCAAAGCTCAAAATGCTCTGTTCACCCTGTGATGTCACGAATCGGTTGTTTAAGTCAACAGCTCCTTTTACCTTTAGTTCCATAGAGATTGGAAATAGTCTCTATTCACACTTACGCCACAAAACTGGAAGCCGTTTGGAAACATGTGGATGATGACTTTCTTTGGGCTCTGTTGGGAAAATCTGGGAAAACTGAGACAATGGCTTAATTTTCTTCATCTAGATGTCATTGTATTCCTTATTTATTTTCTTTTATAAATTGCCTATTCATTTGTGTATTATAATTTGTCTATCTTCATACAAAAGTAATTGCAGCGTTCCTTTATGTTCAACAGGTATAACGAGCGGCCTGTGGGTGGCATGAAGACGTGATTAGAGTTTCATCCCCTTTAGTTACGTTGTGTTTTATCTCATGTATTCATGGGTATCAAGTGGTTGATGTAACTATTCTAAATATTTTAGTAGCACATATTCTGTTTTTTTGTTTTTTGTTTTTGTCCTCTTTTTGTAGACCGTTTCTTTCTTCATTTCTTTTTTTAATAAGCTGTTAACATTGTATATTGGTCGTGGATATTACACATCTATGCAAATTGTCTTTTTATATTTTGAAAAAGCCTAAATAAATCAGACATAAAAAAAGAGTCCAGCCCTTAAGTGAAAGCTTTGGCAGGTTGTGAAGATGCTGCTGCTGAATCCACGGTTTTATCACAAGCCCACTGTCAACATAACTACATTGAAGCCATCATCCGCATGATTCCAAACATCTTCTGGTAAATGTGAATAGAGCCTATAGAGCATATCTCTAAATGATTTTAGTGAAGGTGTATGGAGTTTAAAAAACCAGTGGAGCACTTACTGTATTGTGTTTTCTGTTTGAGAGAAGAACTCAGCCTAAATGTGCAGGGTTTGTGCATTAAACATGTGTGAATGAAACAAAACACAACTCCAGGTCTATTTGTGATGAGGAAACAACATTAGAACATAGATCATAAAATACAGGCTGACCAGACGTCCCTGGTCATTTGAGTCCCAGCAGAAAACCAGCGATTTCTCTCAGTTTTATACGAGAAATGTCCCAGGTGTCCCTATTTTTGACAAATCTGATCTAAACCAGCATTGAACTAAGACTAAACCAGGACTACATCAGGTCTAAACCAGGTCTAAAACAGAACGATAACAATTTTTGACTAATCTGATCCCAGCCAAAAGTGAAGCCTTCAGGGCCTTCAGCCGCTCTGCTCCCCGTCTCTGGAACTCACTCTCCACTGACCTCCAGAACATTCAATCCAATCATTACCAGTTTTGAAATCTCATTTTAAGACCCATGTTTTCAGAAAAAACTACCCCACTTCATTATCCATCTCCTTGCTGATCGTCCATTTATACTTGTATGGCTTTGTTTAATTTCTTTGTCTTGAATTGTATATATTGCTTGTTTTTAATTGTCTTTGAGTGTCTAGAAAGGCACCACAAAATAAAATGTATTATTATTATTAAAGAGGAGCATAAATTGTCATTTGTTTTGCCAAAATACAGAAATCTATGTTTGTGAATGACCAGAAAGCAAAAAAAATGCAGCAACAGAAGTCCTTAAGGTTACGACTGACAAGAGAACGCACAATCTTACACGCTCTTTTCACTATTTTATTTATTCCAACCATCCCAACCCGGGTGTGTCCCAGTTTAGAATTTAGAAAATCTGGTCACCCTAAGAAAACAGTATAATTCAGGCTCTTTAAGTATGTGTGGGTGCCTTGCTTCACCTTGCTCGGTCAACTTGAAACCTCTAAATGGGGATAATTGAGGGGAGGGGAGGGAGGGGATGGGTGGAAGAGCCCTGTCTGACCAATCTTCTCACACAACAATCGCCGACATTGTTCCCCGGACCTGGTGACACAGCAACCTCCTGGTGTGGACATGGGCCGTAATTAGCAGTTGGCCTTGGACATGGATGTGAGGAGAGGGTCCACGTGGTACCTCCCCTCTCTCGTGGTCCCCTCTCCCCCCGGGCTGCAGGAGCTCTGCCGGGCCTGACCTCTACTCCTGCCTGGGCCCTGCTTCTACCTGGTCCCTTCCTCTTCCTGGTCCCTGCTCCTGCCTGGTCCCAGCTCCCGTCTGGTCCCTACTCCTTCCTCCTGCTCCTGTCTAGTTCCTACTCCCGTCTGGGGCCTACTCCCACCAGCTCCAAGGGTTTCCGTCCTAGTCCTTGCTCCTGCCTGATCCCTACTCTTGCCCGGGCTCTACTCCTACCTGGTCCCAGCTCCTGCCCCCTGGTCCTGTCTGGTCCCTGCTCCTGCCTGGTCCCTTCATCTTCCTGGCCTTGCTCTTGCACCTACCTGGTTCCCACTCCTGCCTGGTCCCAGCTCCTGTTCGGTCCCTGCTCCTGCCTGGTCCCAGCTCCTGTTCGGTCCCTGCTCCTGCCTGGTCCCAGCTCTGGTCTGGTTCCTGCTCCTGTCTAAGCCCTGCTCCTGCCTGGTCCCAGCTCCTGTCTAGGCCTTGCTCCTATCTGGGCCCTACTCCTGCCTGCTCCCTGCTTCTGCCTAGTCCTTGCTTCCTGCCTGACTACTACTCTTGCTTGGTCCCCACTCTGGCCTGGTCCCTGCTCTTGCCTGGGCCCTACTCCTACTCGATCCTTGCTTCTGCCTGGTCCCAGCTCCTGCCCCTTGGTCCTGCCTGGTGCCCGCTCTTGCCTGGGCTGGCCTGTGTGGTGGGGCTCTCATGCATGGATGCGCTGGAGGTTTGTTTGCCGTCACTGGTCAGTTGGAGGGGCTGCTTTGTGTGTGCTCCACTAAACACTGGTCACCCACCTAATGAGGCCGCCCCCACCATCACTGCGGTGGGAGGAGGGGTCAGGGGGGAGAACCCGGAGAGCCCGATGCCACAGAGTTCTACAGCTTAAAGAGCCTATGTTACTCCCCATTCTGATCGGTTCTAATGTCGTTTCCTCATCACAAACAGACCTGGAGTTGGGTTTTGTTTCATTCACACATTTAATACACAACATGATTTATTGATTGATTAGTTTTTATTTTGAGTTTGTGCCAAGAGAGAAACAATAATCATACACATATTAAATAGACATCGTAAAGAACCGAAAAGCACATTTCTCGAAAAGGAGCAAGAAGAAAAAACTTATATTAACCCACCGCTGTTTTTGACATAGTTTGAAAAATGATGTGGTTGCATACGCACATTGATCACAGAACTTTACAAATATTTACGTATAGCAAAATAAATGACATACTATGGTCATACAGACTAATAATAACGTTAACGAAGGTGGAAGAGTTTAGCGTTTATGATATAGCGTTTGTTCAAAATAAATTACAATGAGAATTTAAAAATGTAAGGATTTTTTGTTTCAAATTGTCAATGAAAGTTCAAAATAGCATTATAGAGATGCAGCAGCCTTGTAATTATGATGACCAAAATAAAAATAATGAAAATCCATCAACTGTGGACATGATGGGGCCAGATAAACATTAAATAATTGGCTGTTGGGTTTTCAATCAAACTCCCTACATGGTTTACGTTCGTCTCTCACACATTCCACAGACGCAAAACGCCTTTTACTCGACCAACACAGTGGTTCTTAGTGGCTTTTTCAAACTGTAGCTTCCTCGGAGTTTGCACAAAGTTTATTGCAATGGCAGACAAGAATCCATGATCAGTTCGCCGCAAAAGAAAGTCTGTTTTTGAGGTCGCTGAAAGAAGAAGAGAAAAGGAAAAGGAGCAAAGCCAAACTAAGGTGATTCTTAGAGATTCCTTCCAGCGATGGCGTGACTGAAGCAGGCGAAGGGTCTAAAGACTGATGCGCTGATTGCTGAATTACTTCTGGAGATTCTGAATGAGGTATGTTTTTGATAAGGGAACATTGTTACAACTAGGGATGTCCCAATCTGATATTCAGTATCGGTATCGGCTCCCTATCCGGCTGTTTTATGAGTATCGGACAGTACTGGATTCAATCACGTGATCGGACCGTTCCAGTTTTACATGTTTTTGTGGCACTGACGTGCTTTATGGCAGCTGTAAATCAAAACACCGCCATCCCCTCTGTGTGGGACTTTTCACTACAACAAAATGAGAGTCAAACAGCAAACAAACAGTTTCTCCTGGAGGAACCAGCAGAGCCACTTTAACACTACCAGTTTGATTGGTCACTTACAAAAGAATCATCCGGACGAGTTTGAGATTTACAAGCGCAAGATGGCAAAGCCACAGCAGCAAACACTGGCGGAGGCATTTAAAGAAGGTAAGGTCCGTAAGGCTTTCATCGTCTAATGGACTTTTTGGAGCTTAGGTACGAACTTCCTTCATGACACGACATTATAGAGACAGCGCTACCTGTGCTATAAAAAAAAAGGCATCGGATCTGTATCAGTAAGAGCACTCCTTAAAAAAAATCGGAGGCCAAAAAATCTTGATCAGGAAATCTCTAGTTAAAACATGGTTAAAACCACAAAAAAAAAAAAAAAATTATACGGACATTTATATTTATGGATTATACGTGTCCTTTTATTGCAGAGGATCCCACGTGATTGGACAGTCGTGCACTTTCACCCTCCAAGCACGTGGGCGACCTCTGGGTGACACAGCTCAAACACAGCCAAAGTCAGCCCTGTTTGTCCCATGTGGAGCGTTCGTGTTTACCTGTGGGTCTGGGGCAGGACGGCTGGAGGACAGGGAGGGTGCAGTGTGTGTTTGGCATATCCAGCGGCACACAGATAAGAGGTTTGTTTTTCAGGACGGGGAGATGATATGAGCTCACTGTTCCCAAAACACTGAACTGTGTACTCATGTCCTTTCACACCGTGCGGTTTTGAAATTGGGATGCAATGTAGGTTGAAAACAGTTACACTGCTGTCAACACTAGAGCACGAGGACTCCACCTGGTGCTGGATACGGGATGCAAGTTCAATTTCAACTATAACTTCAGTGAGGAGAGGAAACATTATGACACTGCTGAAGATGCATTATGTACCTTTTCTGATGAGGGGTTTGCTAGAGTCTTCATGGAGATGTAATTGTTTTCCAGGAATGTTCCACAGAATTAAAAACTGTAAACCTGCCATCAGTCGATCATCAATCAATGTCACTTTATCTGTCCCAGAGGGGCAGTTTAAGCACTGAGCAGTAAACACAATAACAGAAGCGCTCAAACAAAAGTGTCAGTGCAGCTCAACAGGTCGAGTGTCATACAAAAAAAAAAAATTGAGTCATCAGCTCCAGTGTCAGGGCAGTGTGTTGATAGTACCAGCCCTCAGGACAAAAGTGGGCCTCCTCTGTGTCCTCTGTATATGGCAGTCTCATAGCAGCCTCCAGGGAAAGCCAGGTGAACTCTGGACACAACAGGAAAGCCTGTCCTAAACCTCTCACTCTCTTCACTCTGTTGTTGCCATCGGTGATGAGACGGGACATTCCCTCAAAGTGTTTCCTGGAACGTCTTCTGACATATTTGGTGTAAAAAGCCCCTTGCTTTGTTGTAAAAAGTTTGTAGTATTTCAGAGCTGGCAGGCTAGTATAACTTATGCTGCAGTTTATTGTGCTCAGGACTTGGAGAAAACTGATCTCCACCTCGGGAAAGTGTCACGGAACAGTCAATCAAATCAAAGTTCCAAAACACAAACTCAGGCTCGTTTGGAGCAGACCGAGACGGATGGATGTCTGAACATGTAATAGTCAAACTGCCATGACTGAGTTGCTGACAGCTAATGTTAGGTAATAGACTTTATTATTAGCAATAGTGATGTTAACTACATAAGCTAAGAAAATAAACATTCAACTTTCTTGGGCATCCATATTTTCCCGACTGTTGCAATGGAACACATTTACAACGGATGTCAGGAGAACTGACTCAGATTTATCGACTACCGACATTCAATAGAATGTGGCATTACTCCAGGCAGGGTTGCCATGGATACAGGAAAAACAAACAGTTCAAATCACACAGTCCAATAGTCCAACAGTCCTTATTCGATTGTGTGATTGTCCTTTGAACTGCACAAGCTGAACTTGTTGGTCAAAATCTCCAAATATTAAGCTAAACATTAAGATAAAAATACAGAAAGTTTTAAAAAGTGTGCCAGCCATTCAGCCACAAGAGCAGCCAACCATAGAGTATATTTATTCAGTTACATCCTTACTGTGAGTGGCGCTGCCTCTCCACAGACCTGAGCTGTAATGAGCCTGGTAGAGATCAATAATTTAGTGTCATACTATGGAACATTCCAGGACCTACTGTTACATAGAGCCCATTTAAAACTGAATTTCCTTCTAACAAGTCCAGTTGGCATATTTTTTTTAAAAAGTATTTTAACCTTACTGCTGTACCTTTGCCCACATGGTGTTCACATTTATACCATTATCCAATAAGCAGTTTATGCAGTAGTTTTAGTAGTCACATAGTTATCAAGTATCAATAGTGTCAATGATGAGTAATGAAATCTGCTCCTTTAACAGCTCCAAACTCATCTAAAATGTAAAGATGTGCTGATGGAAAGTGTCCTTTATCCCTCTGCTGTTAGATAATAACATAATCGGAGAAACACGACATGATGGTGAACTACTAGCCACAGCTGCCCTGGGGTTGACTGAGGAAAGAGAAGCTGCTCGTCGACGTGACCTCCAACATTCACTCACCTGTACATTCATACAAGGCAAGGTGGGTAAAGTGCCTTGCCTAAGGACACAGCTGCAGAATGGATGCTGTGAGAGGAATAAAGTAATGCAAAAAAGCACCTGCAGCTCAGTTGGAATATTAGGATTAGGGGGCATTTTTTGAGTTTGTGATGATGTAAGTCCCACCCAGCTTTATTGCATTCCATTTTGCACATTACACACGAAAACTCGCCGAAGAAATAAAATTAAGTTTGCAATCCCATAATCCCCCCTTGGCCTCTTTCGGTGTCACCCCAAATCCGCCGTCACATCCACTTCTCCATAAACTTGATCTTGCTGCATTTATGTTCACACCAGTCATGGAACAAGTGTGACTGAAGCCTCCATCCTACACGAGGCTGGCACTCGCAAGGGTAAACATGTCCATTTTCTATGAGGTAACTATAGGCTCTAATCCTGCAGTCACTTATGTTTACTGGGCCCATGTCTCGCTGAAATAAAAACCCTAAATCCCTCAGTTACAGGTGACATCATGAGCTTGTGTTCAGGTTGCTGGTGTTGTTGGCAGTTTGAAGACATTTGGACCATGCTTATGTTTCCTGACTCAGCCTGAAGAGTAGATTTGTATATTTAGTATACAGTGATTAAGTTACATTGGCCAAAACATATAACCATATTTACTTAGCCCGTGTACGCTAGACTCAGTGCCAAAACACACAAGAGATCTGTGCTTACCTCGAATAAGGTTATGGGACACTTTATTGTACCCGTAGGGACATTTGTCCTCTGCATTTGACTCTTCAGTGCTGCTGGGGGATCATCTCAGGGGCAGTGCTTGGGTTGCCTGAGCAGCCGGTCTCTTTTACATTCTGTTTGGAACCAAGAACATGTAGAGCAGGTTAACAGGAACATTTTAAGACCAAAATAACGAGGCTCAGCAGCAGTTACAGAGAGAGGGGCCATAATATTCCAATGTAAGTCAATGGGAGCCAGAGTCAGAAGGAGCCAAAAGAACCGCATGACAATTATTTGGAATGCGGCGGCTAGGGCGTTCACTATGTCCATTTATATATACAGCCTATGGTAAGCAGCAATTGTTTTTGACTTGAATGGAGCATCCGTCTCTCTCTGATTGGTTAATCTTGTCTGTCAATCACATCCTCTGGATATGAATCCAGATCCACTCGTCTTGGTAAAAAATTTTCATAGGGTGTGGTTCTGACTGGACAGGTAAGTGCTCGGAGACCCATCACTCTGGTTTTGTTGCACTGCAGATTTCTCTGATCTGGCCAAGATTTTAAAACTCATATCAGGTTATTCATCTTGTTTTCAGATTTATTATCGACTTACTAGTTCAGAGACTGCTTCATTCTAGTCTAGATGTCATTTATTTGAAGAGAACTTGTCAAGTAAAATGATCTTGCTACATGGACAGATCATTTCACTACTTTTAACCTATTTTCATATTTAAGTGTTTATGCCTGAGATTTTAGCCAAGCATTTGTCTTGGTCAAGTCTATCTTAGCTGGAGGATTTGACCTTTAGTGCATGTTTTGGGTTAATGGGGTAAACCAGAGTGTCCAAAGGAAACCCAACCAAACACAGGGAGAACATACAAACCCCACACAGAAAGGCCTCGGTGACCCAAGGATCAAACCTTCTTCCTCAACACTCTGCTTCACGTTCTGATCCCTGATCTCCCGTTGCGCTTTCTTGCTCCACTCTATCATAGAGTTATCCTGCTGCCAGTTGACACACTGTCCTTCATGGACTATTACACATTACAAATTGATTTAATGAGATCCTCATCCATAAATAGTGGCTGTTTACTGTACATTTAACCAGTGTCATACTAACATGGACCTTACCTTTACCCAAAACACCAACGGGCGCTGTGGAAGGTCTAAGGACACATGGGGTAAGCTCAGAGGTGATCTTCTGTGGGCAGATGGGCAGAGCAGGCCATTGTAGACCATTTGACTGATTCATTTTAATTTGAGTTTCTGCCAAGAGAGAAACAATAATCATACACATACTACATACACATTGCAAACAACAGAAAAACACATTTCTCAAAAAGGAGCAGGAGTAAAAAAAGGTATATTATATTATTCTACCCCTGTTCATGACAGTTTAAAAAATTCCAAAATGATGTGGTTGCTTCTGATGCATTGATGACAAAACTTTACAAATATTTACATATAGCAAATTAAATTACATAGTATGCATACTAAATATAATTTTAACCCAGTTTCTTTCTTTGTCTTTGTATTGTACTGTATTATGGTCATAAAAAACTATAATAATGATAAATAAGGCACAGAAGTATATTGTTCATGATCATATCAAAATGAGCAAAATGAGAATGAAGAATGTAAGGATTTTTTTTTCCGTTTATGTTCGTAGAAACCAATAATAAAGGCACGAAAGTTTAGAAAAAGTCCATTAGACAACGGAAGCTTATGTTTTTCACGAATAATCTAAAGTGATGAATTTGACAATCCTCTATTATTTTCTCGGACTTAACGCCATTTCGAGGCTTTTCTCTTCTGTGAAATGCATCCACCAGTGCTTGCTGCTGTGGCACGTGGCTCGTCTTGCACTTGTAAATTTCAAACTCGTCCGGATGATTTTTTTTGTAAGTGACGAATCAAATTGTTCAAATTGTCAAACTGTTTGTTTGCAGCGATTGCGTCGCTGTTTGACTCGTTTGTTGTCATGAAAAGTCCCACACAGTGACATGGCGGTGTTTTGATTTACGCTGCCGTAAAGCGCCTCGATGCAGCAAAAACCTGTGAAACTGCATCGGTCAGATCATGTGACTGAATCCAGTACTGTCCGATACTTATAAAAGAGCCGGATCGGGAGCTGATACCGATAGTGGAAATCGGATCGGGACATTCCCTAATAAAAAAACTAATAATAATGATAAAGAAGGCACCACATTTCTCATTTATGATCGTATCAAAATAAAAGGTAAGACAATACAGTATATCTAGTCTTCGAGGTGTTTCTGTAAGATTTGATTTTTATATTGTTTCTTGAAAGGATCAAGTTAGTCCAAGCTTTGCTATGTTCATCTAAGCTCTTCCAGAAGTCTACTTCACGTCTGGTAACACACATGCGTTTGAGAGTGGTTCCAGAAATTTTTTTTTTTTTAATTCATTTGTGCAGAACAGTTTTTGAATGTTTTCTGGGACCAAGTTGAGTTTAGCTTTGAATAAGATTTGGCATGTTTTAAATCTTCCCAGGTCCCCATATTTCAGTATCTTCTATTCTTTCCATGTGACTTTGTTTCTTTGATGTGAGTCTTAGTTGTCGTAGTAAGACATGACAGATTGTACCACATTTCCTTCCCAACAGTCTCAGCTAGTTTCTCTTGGCGTTCTCTTGGTGTTGCTGTGTCAATGTCTTAAACCCATGTCATTCTTTATGCAGAGACTCATGTGGCTGTGAGTGAGTGTGTGTTTGGGTTCACCCTGAGAGCTGCAAAAGGGAAGTCCAAATATCAAAGGGCCAAGAGTCAAGCTCCGGCCGTCCAGGAAGACCAGCGCGGAAATCAAACATCCCATTAAGACGAGAGAGGCAGCCAAGTGTAACAGGGCAGCAGAGGGGCGCGTTTGTGTGAGCGGAGAGGGGCTGGGGCAGGAGAAAGTACTTCGAATTATATTACAAAACATCTAAACCCAAAGGACGCCATTAATGAGTTGACCATTTCAACCGGGATGTTTAAAGGGCCAATACTAAGCTATTTTCTCTATTCTTTATGTTCTAATGTTGTTTCCTTATCAAACACAAACCCTGCAGTTTTAGGCTGAGTTCTTCTGTCAAACAGAAAACTCTCTGTTTCACCTTGTGATGTCATGTGGTAATACAGTGCTCCACAAGTGTCACAGCTTCACTAGAATCAAATATATCATTTCATCCCTGGAATTGCCAATCTCTACTGAACTACAGGTAAAAGGAGCTGTTCACTTTAAAACTACAACTTCATGACATCACAAGGTGGAACAGAGCATTTTGAGCTTTGGAGATGTAGACAGACTAATAATAAAGTGTTACTCAAACATGTGTAAATGAAACTCCAGGTACAACAACATTCTAACATGCCTCAACATGCTCAAAAGAGTCAATGGCCACGTTTACATCATGTTTTTAATTCCAAAATAAGTGTTCTGAATTAAATAGTTTGGAATTTAAAATATTCTCCTTCGAGTTTACATGGAAATAATAATTCTGAATTGAGGTTTCCATGGAAAACACGTTAAATCATCTTTATTTAATTCCGCTCATCGTCTGGGGGTGGGGAATGGTTCTGATTGGACAGAGACACAAACGTATTTCCATCTTTGGGAAGAAAACCCACACTTCAGCTGCTCCCGGCTTTTCTGTCATCTCGGTTTGTCACTACGCCGCCGACACAAACACGATCCAAACTTTTTCCGCAGTGGTTCCGATGATAATGAAGCAGCAGCTGGAGAATTTTCTCCTCAAGCTTTACATCTGTGAGCTGAGGAGGAGAAGGGAAGAGTGTGGGAGAAGGAGGAAGAAGACAACCACACCTCAGCCCACTCCCACATCCCGCTCACAAATCCAAAGAGACGTGGAGGAAAGTCCGAAGAGACGACTGGTGGAGCCGGATCGAAGGAAGACCCAACGAGCCTGAACCACCGGGATTATTTTGAAGAAGAATAAACATTTTTACATGATCGAGAAATAAATTAATTCGACTTTAACATCGGAATAAACCCCCACTTACTTCAGAATTAAGTTTGATTCCGAATAATTATTTTCATTAGGAATTAAGTGTTTGCATGGTCTTTTAAAATCGGAATTCCTTTTTATTCAGAATTCAATTATTTTTATTTGGAATTAAAGCTCTCATGTAAATGTGGCAAATTTTGCATGATACAGGACCTTTAATTTGTGTCCGCAGATATACCAGTATATTACACATTGTGACTTTATTGATTTTCCAAATATGCATCAACCCTTACACCAAGCCAAGTCACTGAACCTGATTTATTAAAGTTTTTACTTCAAAATATTTTGGAAAAACCTTAAGTTTTATTGACCCAATAATACATTTTGGATGACAGGGGCAGAACAGAGGCAAGGACAGGGTAAGGGGCAGGACAAAGACAGGGGCATGGATGGAATAAGGGGCAGAACATGGACAGGACAGAAAAAAGAAAGGGGCATGGACGGGGTAACGGGCAGAACGTGGACAGGACAGGAAAAAAAGAAAGGGGCATGGACGGGGTAAGAGGCAGAACATGGACAGGACAGGAAAAAGACGGGGGCAAGGACAGGGTAAGGGGCAGAACATGGGCAGGACAGTAAAAAGACGGGGGCAAGGACGGAGTAAAGGGCAGAACATGGACATGGCAGCAAAAAGACGGGGCAAGGACGGAGTAAGGGGCAGAACATGGACAGGACAGAAAAAAGAAAGGGGCATGAATAGGGTAAGGGGCAGAACATGGACAGGACAGAAAAAAGAAGGGGGCATGGACGGGGTAAGGGGCAGAACATGGACAGGACAGGGCGTTGGACAGGGGCAGGGGCTTGGACAGGGGCAGGAGCGTCCGAGACTCCACACTGGCAGGGTCAGCGCACATGTGACCGCTGCCTGTGCTAATGAGGCTCCTGTCACTTCGGCTTAGGGCAGGCGCTTCAGAGCGGGACGGCGTGTGGGGGTAGATTGGACTCTTGCCATTCGCAGTTTTATTTATTTATCTGTTTATCTGAAGCAAACGTGTGTATTTTTCCTGTTCACCACCTTCAAATCGAAATCCAATTCTCACGATTTTTCTTGGAAGTTCAAAACAATCCTTAACTGGAAAAGGAAAAAGAACAGAAGTCAAAGTGGGCGGGGTGGCAGAAGGTATTGGCAGTCATGTTTACTCCAGGAGACTGTGTTGTATTCTGTGGTCGCTACTGTTGTGGTTGGCTTCTCTTGTGGTTGGCTGCTCTTGTGGCTGACTGGCGAGCACACTGAGCCATTTTTCAACTTTCCTCATTTTTATGTGACATTTTTAACTTAATGTTTGGGGATTTTAACCAACTAAGAAGTGCAGCGTGTGCAGTTCAAAGGACAAACGTTAAGAACTATTGCACTGGGTGATTTGAGCAGTTTGTTTGTCCAGTATCCATGGCGACCTAACTGGCTCTGAAATGCTACATACTTTTTATAGCAATGCAACAGACTTTCTACATGAAATATGGCAGAAGATGTTCCAGAGAAAACACTTTGAGGGAATCACCGACCCAAACAACAGAGCGCAGAGAGAGAGAAGCTGAGGAGAGTCTGTGTTGTCCTGAGGGATGCTACTCTCCTCAAATTGCCATGACACTTGATCTGATGATGCTAACTTTTATTTGAGTTTTTCTATTCCAGAAAAAAACAAAAATGAGGCTGTTTGCTGTAGGTCTTCCAGTCAGTGAGAACAGGTAGAGGGCGCTCTTGGGAAAAGGATAAAAACTTTCGGCACAGAGAAATCCAGGCACTCCAAAGAAGTAAAAGTCGCATGAGGAAAAGTATAATTAAAAGGCCTTTATTTAAATAGCCAAAGCCAACATGTTTTTGACCGTGATTGGTTTTTGTCAGGGCTTCATTTATAAAGGCCTTTTAATTATACTTCTCCTTGTGCAACTTTTACTTCTTTGGAGTGCCTGGATTTCCTGTATTTTGCTGCTCTATGTGCTTAAACTGCCCCTCAGTTGACAAATAAAGTGATCTGATTTGATCTGTATTACAATGTACCGCCAGCAAACTTGCAAATCTGTCTATAGTCCTATCTATAACTTCCTTATGAAACTGTACTGACTGAGCAAACGATCAAACATGATTGTCTTTGGATGAACTGTTTAGTGTTTGTTCATGTATTTATGTCCTTTGTCATTCGGTTTAACTTTTAAGCCACATTTAGTTTGATACAGACGGAACATGGCCAATCCACCTGTCAATCACCCCCATCTGAACTCTGAAGGAGTCTGGAGGAGTGTTGGACCTCAGACAACGCTACTAAGATGATTTTGATGTAATACGATGAGATTTGAGCTGTAGAGGGTTGAATAAATAACTTCCATGGCTAATTATTAGTTCATTTAATTGTTTGCAGCTCATGGTTTTAATGATACAGTGTGTTTAAAATAAGTCTACTGGGATTATCCTGCTTTCTGCTAGTGGCATAAAGTAGGTTCAGTATTACTATTTATCACAATATTTCTCTGCAGTAATATATTTTGCTAAAAATGTGTTATCGAAGCCTAAGAGTAATCTTTTCTTTTGAGACTTGTTGTTGGTAAAGCTTATGGTGTGGCATAGGCTTTGTTCAGACTGCAGCCTGAAGTGACCCAAATCCGAGTTTTTCGTCCCTACGCGAACTGTATCTGATCTTTTAATGACAGTCTGAACCACACAGATATGATTTTTTAAATGCGACCCAGGCCACTTGGATATGTGCTCCTAAAACCGATACATATCTGATCTTTTGACATACGACTTCAGTCTGAACAGCCAGGTCGCATTCAGCCGACCTACATCCATCCTACTGTCCCTTTCTATGAACGTTGCTGCCACTGCCCCACAAAACGCCATGGCCAAAACCTCGTCCTTCTCCTACTCGATCTCCTCTTTAAAACAAATAAGCTGTACATGTTCTGGCTCTGGTACAACAGCAACTTTAAAATCGCCATGTGCTCAATCTTGTCCACTTCTTGTTGACTTCCGTAAACACTGAACGTTCACTGCTGTGACATCGTCATGTCCTGCGATGTGCATGCGGGACACTTTTTGGGCATTTAAAGTTCACACTGGAGATCACACACAAGTTGTATTTAATTGGAAATGTTAACAATCTTGCAAAAAAGTCAAATTACACAAGAAAATCCAAATTGAGCATTAAGCCCCTACATCTAACATCAAAATGGCATTACTAACAAATGAGTACATGGGAAAAAACAATATCTAGGTAAGTTAAAATGACTTAAATTAAGAACATTTGAATTTATTATTGTAGATTCAACTTGACAAGTGAAATTATCTATGAATGGAATAAGTGTAATTTTCTTAATTCAAGCAACATTCAGTTTTGTTAGTGTAGTAAGATGTATTTTCATATTTTAAGTACAAAAATTCTTATTCCACTGCAGATCATTTTACTTGTCAAGTGAAATCGACTGAAACCATGATCAAACTTTCTTAATTCAAGTCAATTTAACTTGGCTTGATTTGTTTTTTGCAGTGTGACGCCACTTCAGATCCATGAATAATATATACAAGAGGTAAAAGACTTGTTGTGAGGTGAGAGTGCTATCCTCCTCCATGCTCCTCCGTGCTGTAGCTGAGGGTGTGAGTGAAGTGAAAATCCCACATGTGGAAGAGGTTGTGGTTACAGCTCATATGTTTGATATTATCTGCCGGTGTTCTTCTCATAAAGTGGACTTCCATGCCAACAAATCACCCTGGAATGACAAGACACACATTTCCTTATTACGCTAAGTGGTTTGGAGGCAGTTCTGATCTGCAGCTACTGTGTCCGAGGGAGGCTGAGCTCTTCTGACTGCATTCAAGTGGGCCTACTTTTCTGAGCTTTAAGCCATCTTATAGGCTTTTCCCCCACAGTTTACACTCTCAAAGTTGTATTTGGAGAGAGTCATGTATATTTGAACAATCCTTAAGATACCATACAGCCAATCAACTCCCATTTTCACCGCCTCTAGTGTACACTCACTTCTCACTACTTATTTAATTAGTTATGCAGTTTTATATTCTTAATTTGTAATATTTGTGATTTGTGATCTGCTCAATTTCATTTCTCTCCAGCGACTAGGTCAGGAATCAGAATACACTCAGTGGTTTGCAAGAAACCCGGAAATTGTAGTTGATGCTTCGGCCAATCAGCTGTGAGCGGTGAAGCCATGAGGTCAAACTCCAGCACCTCTGGGTCCTTTTGTGTCCAGCACAACAGAAAACAAAGTGTCCAGATGGATGAAGAAGAAGCCGAACATTTTGTGTTGGCAACGATTCTCGATATCGAGGATTTAAAGCCGGAACAAAGCGAATGTTTGGTGAATTTTATCAAGGGGAAAGACGTTATTGCCCTTCCTCCTACGGGATTTGCTGTTGTGCTGCAATTTGGACTCCACTGAGCGTTTCGGCGCATTACATACGTCATCACCAAATAGCAGTGATTGGTTAAATAAAAAAAAATACCTGCCTACCATCGAGCGAATGAATCCTAATGCTGCGAGGTCAGACGGTTTCCACGAAGTTCAATTTAATTCAATTTATTTTGTAGCACCCAAAATCGCAACAACAGTTGCCTCTAAGGGCGTTCCAAGAAATGGATGAGCCAAACATACACACAGACATATCAAAACAGGAAAAAACAACATTCATGTAAAGCAGCAAATGAAACATGGTCCAGTCATCCCCTGTCCTTAGACCCTCCTTCTCAGCAAGGAAAAACTCCAAAAAACCCAGGGTCCTGGGAAAAAGAAGAAACCTCGGGGAGAACTACAGTGAAGGAGGGATCCACTCCCATGGACGGACAGGCTATAGATGTCCAGGCCCGTGGGCCAGTTTGGTATGACCACAGCTACCCAGGTGGAGAAGGAGCCGGGCGAGGAGGGGAGGCCGGGCAAGAGGAGGAGACCGGGCGAGGAGGAGGAGGCCGGGCGAGGAGGAGGAGGCCGGGCGAGGAGGAGGAGCCGGGCGAGGAGGAGGAGCCGGGCGAGGACGAGGAGGCCCGGCGAGGAGGAGCCGGGCGAAGAGGAGGAGAGGGGTCCAGCTGCCATCAGGCGTCTGAAAGAGTTACACTCCACAGGGGGAGTGGGACAGGGGACAACATGTGAATAGCAATGAACGAGCTACAGATGAGAACATAGTGAGTGATGCTGATGAGAAAATAGGAGGAAACAGAGGACAGTGCTCAGGTTGCCACACTTCCCCCAGCTTGTTATCTCCTGCGGCAGCTTATCTTAGTGACATCAACTAAGTAACCTGGTCATAAGCTATTCCGAAGAGGAAGGTTTTAAGCCTGGTCTTAAATAAAGAGACTGTGGGTGCCTGTTTAACATCAACAGGGAGTTGATTCCATAACACAGGAGCTTAGTAACTGAAGGCTCTCCCCCCCACTGTACTTTTAGACACTCTAGGAACCACTAATAATCCTGCATTCTGAGAGCGAAGTGCTCTATTTGGCTGATAGGGGACAATGGCATCCTGAAGATATGATGGGGCCATATTGTTTAAGGCTTTGTATGTCAGGAGGAGAACTTTGAATTTAATTCTAAACTCGACAGGAAGCCAGTGCAGTGATTTTAACACAGGACTGATGTGATCACGTCTTTTAGTTCCTGTTAGGACTCTGGCCAACTGGAAGCTTCTTAAAGTACCTTTAGCGCAGACGGTGAGCAGAGAATTACAGTAATCTAGTCTGGATGTAACAAACAAAGTTTTTCGGCATCATTTTTAGGCAAAATATTTCTGATTTTAGTTATGTTTCGCAGGTGAAAATATGCAGTGAAACCTGCTGATGAATCACGCTAGGATTCAGCAGCGTCATGTAGACATTTTGGTAGAAATGAAAAAACAAAAATCTGCTGCTTGTTGGTGAGATCTGCAGCTGTCCAGAGGAGCGGCCGACTCTTTGTTGTGATTATGTTTATGGTGATGTCAGCTCCCATTGGTCACTGCTGTTTTAATGTGAACGTCAGTGGGCTTTTCTTTTTTTTTTTTTATTAAGTTGTTTTAGATGAATATTGTGATTTAAAATGTCTAAATTATAACAGAATGATCCACGGGCATCATGGATTATAACTACAGAGCAAACACAAACACAATATATCTTCTCTAAGACACCAACAATAATCACTTGTTCAGATGTGATGTGAAAAGAACAAAGAGCACAGGATGTCAAAAGTGTTACTTTGCATGTTCTCCCAGTACTTTGGCTGTTTTTCTGGTGCGGTAAATTCCCTCAGCAATTAAAAACATGCAAAGCAGGAGAGCGCTGAGGCTGAAGGAGAAAATCCCAGCTTCTCCACTGCTCCTGACGAGACCAGTTCACACATCAGAACTGTTACAGCTGCTCTTACTCTGTGATGTCGTTCTCTAATGTGTCATCATCACGACCCAACAGTTTACATTATATCAGTTTACATTGTGAAAGTAAATTTGATCAAACAAATTTAAAAAATTGTTATATCCCAAGTATGGTTACAATCACAACTTGCACCAAATTATCCGGGCATTATTGAGTATCTTTGCTAATAACAACTCTACAAAATACTCAACAGTTACAGAAGGACTCAGTGAAAATTTGCATTTTATTTATTTATTTACCTTAAACTACCAAATAAGAGCCCGGTTCCAATTAACCGCTTGGTTCTCCTTTAAACGCCGGGTGCAAGTGTATATTTTGATAAATAAGCACCGCTTCCAATTAAACGTTGAGTCTAATGTTGGTTCTGAAGCCAGAAGTGGTGCTGCAACAACAGGATGCAGGACTGATGCTCGTGCCGTCTCTACACAAACCAAACTTAAAACCACACGGCTCATTTGCATAAACTATAAGTGCTGAAACAAACAGCTCGCTCCTCGTGCCCTGATGCAGTGGATGAATGATCTCACTCTGCTGCTCCACACTCGCTCCATCTATCATTTGTTTTAACTCGCTAAAGAAATGTCTGCATGTTGTGGGAGGGTTTGAATGAATTTCTGTACTTTGGAGTTGCTTTCAAATGTGGGAAACTCTCTGCCCCGTAGATATTTTGTTGTAACATTTCAAATGAACTCGCCTACGTCTGTATAGAAAACAGAAATTCTAAATTCTAGTCATATTGGTTAAAAGAATTTGAGCACCAAATTTTACCAGTTTGGCTCAGCAAGAGGAGGAAGTGTGAGTAAGGAATTAATCTCATGCCCCAAAGTGACGCCTGGGCTCAAATAAACAGCTGGTCTGTTAAGTGATTGAAACAACTAAACGCCCCAGCTCTAATTTGGTATTTTACGGTATTCATTTTGTTTGAATTGTGATGCCCATGTTATGTTAATGAAAGGAGCGTCCTCAGTCCCAGGGTCTCCTCAGGACAGACCTGGGTCAGAGAAGATGAGGCTTTGAGGAGGCAAATTTAGCTTCAAATTAGGGTTCTAAATGCATTCTGTGTAAATGTGTGGTGTAGTGTTACCATGGCAACAATGTAATCGTTCATTTAGAGGTTGTGGTCAGTAAGTTGGGAGCATCCATCTTCCTTGTGGTCAGCAGTACCAGCCGTGTACTTAGCTACATACCCGAGTCTACAAGTCAATAAAATGAGGAGAACGGCAATTTGTGTTTTTTTTTTTGTCTGTGAACATCTTTCTGATTGGTCGAGTGTAACAAACAGGCTGCTCATTCTGTATAAATGAGTATTCACACATGCACTTTTATTCACTTTGCACTTTATATACAGTTGTGCTCATAAGTTTACATATCATGACAGAATTTGATTGATTTCTTGTCCATCTTTCAGAGAATATGGATGATAACACAAAATCTTTTCTTTCACTCATGGTTAATGCTTGGGTGAAGCATTAAATGAAGTGAAATCATAATGAACCCCTATGAACTAACATCAAGGACCATGTTGTCCACCCTCCTGTGGGCTCACCACCTGCAGAGGGGTTCATAGGGGGGGTCAGGTGCTATGAGTATTGGGCAGCAAGCTGCCCCCGCAACGGAGCTGGATTAAGCGGGAGAAGATGGATGGATGGAAATCATAATGAAACAGAAACTACACAAATGACCCAGTGACAGCTGGAGTCTTTTGTGATAGTTGTGGATGTGTTCTTTTCTCTGATGGTAAATCTGCCCATTCTTCTTGGCAAAATGCTCCAGTTCCTGTAAATTCTTGGGCTCTTGTCTGAACTGCAGCTTGAGATCTGCCCAGAGGCTCAGTGATACTGAGGTCAGAAGAGACGAACACTCCAGAACCTTCACTTTATTCTGCTGGAGCCAGTGACAGGTCCACTTGCCTTTGTGTTTTGGATCATTATCATGTTGGAATATCCAAGTACGTCCCATGTGCAGCTTCTGGACCAAGAAATCATCAATTTTGCCAGAGGATGGAAACTTATGAGCACAACTGTAAACTAGTGCACAACCTATAGATGTGCCAGACTGTTGTGTGCTACCATATTGTTGAAGTTGGTGATAACAGGCGAAAGGAGCAGGAAGTAACGGACTGTTGTGACATTGGTTGTGGTTGCAATAAATTACTGTTAATCCAGTGTTAATTTAAGTTGTTTATGGATTCTAAGTGTAGCCTTGTTCGCCAGCCAACCAGGGCGCGACGACCGCTAATTTGCACATAATAAGATCGCACACGTTTGTATTGTTTTAAAATATTTACCGAAACATTTTATCATTTATCATGTAGTTCCGGTTGGACAGGCACTTCTGGTAATGGCGGCTGCCTGCCTGTGGAGACACGAAACATTGCAATTGGAAATGTGCAGTATATGTACCGTGTTTTAAATGAATTGTGTCTCGTGTGTGTTTGCATGTGTGCAGTGTAGATATTTTTAAGTGTGAAAGCAGAATGAGTGTGTATGTGCTGACTGCATCACTGCTTTTACTCACCCTTATCTTGTGTCCAGGTGTCTGATCAAGATTCCCCGGGGACCAGACACAGTATAAGAGTTCTGGGTCAGCTCAAGATATCAGACATCGGTTGGAATTGGGTGAATAATGTGAATAAACATTGTATTTTATTAGGTGTTTGATTTTAGGGTTTTATCTTACACATTTGGCACGATGGCTGAGTGGCAACACTCATGCCTCACAGCAAGAAGGTTGCGGGTTTGATCCCTGGGTCGCCCGGGCCTTTCTGTGTGGAGTTTGCATGTTCTCCCCGTGGATGGGTTTCCTCCAGGCTCCGGTTTCCCCCATCAACTCAAAACATGCCAGCACCCCTATGAACTAACATTAAGGACCATGACATCCACCCTCCTGTGGGCTCACCACCCACAGAGGGGTTCATGGGGGGGTCAGGTGCTATGAGGATTGGGCAGCAGCTGCCCCCACAACCCAGCTGAATTAAGAGGGAGAAGATGGAGGATCTTACACATTTGGGTTTTATGTGGTTTATTTGGTTAAAGTTATTTTATTGGAGGATTTAGTTTTATACAGCTAAAGTTAATTTTACATCCCTTGGAGTTTTAATGGTTTTACCCAGCAGTATAGAAGGTGCCTGTGTTTCACTATTACTTATTATTGTGCTGCTGGAGAAGACCTGCTGCTTTCAATCCTCCTCCCACCTTTCACTCTGCACTTTTACACTTGATCACTTTATTTTTGGAGAACTGGACCATGCTAATCCTGCCTCTGTTGTCAGTGTATGTGTAACTCACTGCAACTCAGCCGCTCTACCCATCCTGGCCACACCGAGGACAGAGCTAATTACATGGACAGATGCAGCAGGATCTGGAGAATAGAATGACACAAAAAAGTCAATTTGTCAAAAGTTGAACCTTCTTGTTATTTGGCTCCAAAACTTGTCACATTAATCTTATGTCTTAAAGACCTTCCAACTGACAATCAGAACACTGGAGTTGAGTCATGGAAACGCTTCCTGGCAATGGTGAACAAAAAAAAACAAAAAAAAAATCACAATTGTTTCTTTATAAAGACAAAGAAAACATTGAACTTTCCTCAGCAAATTCCACCTGAGGATTCTGACCTGCCTCTGCTCTGTTTAAACTACAGGGATTCTGGAATGTTGTGGAACTGGGAAAATCTGGGGAACCTGCAAAAATAAGTCCACACTGTACTAAAATCTTTGGATAAGTTTGTAAAAAGCATGAGAAGTTGTTGATAATTACATTGCCTTTGTTGCGTTTAAAGCTCTCCCATTGGCCACAGACAGACTCCCAACAGCTGATGTCACACACGAGCGTCCAATCATCTTTGGGCGTGAGGGGTCATCCAGAGGTGATGAGCGCAGGGGGGGGGGGGTTTCTATGGCGACGGTAATGAGCGAATGAGGTCGAGTGCAAGGACCCACGGGCGTCATGAGCCCCGTGTCCGACTCTGTCCCAAAACAGTGGAAATGAAGAGCAACAGGCCGAGAGCACATGAGCTAATGAAGGGACGAGGGGGGCGGAGGGAGGTGTGGCTGATGAGTCCAGGAACTTTAATATATTACGCAAAATTTTGTCTTTTGAACTTACAACCATGTTATAATGTTTAATAAACAAGGATGTGGCTGTCTGCTACAAGTGCTCCAATCAGTGAAGGCAGGTAAAAGGTGCTCTTAGAAAAAAACAAAGACTAAGCCTTGCTGAAGACCAGTCATGGTCGAAACATGTTGGCTTTGGCCATCCTAAGAAAGGCCTTTTAACTATACTTTTCCATGTGTGTTTGTGTCTGGATTTTGGTTGTTTATTGTTCATCAAAAACATACCTGGAGTTGTGTTTTGTTTCATTTGTCACTTTTACATAAGAGCTTTAATTCCAAGTAAAAGGCATTTAATTCTGAATAAAAATTAATTCTGCTTTTAAAAGACCATGTAAACACTTAATTCCTAATGAAAACGATTATGCGGATTTAAACTTAATCCTGAAGTAAGTGGGGGTTTATTCCGTTTTTAAAGCCGAATGAATGTATTCCTGGATCATATAAACGTTTCTTCTTCTTCAAAATAATCCCGGTGGTCGGTGCTCGTTGAGTTGTCTTTCTGACATGATCTGGACGATCCGGCTCCTCCAGTCGTCTCTTCGGACTTTCCTCCACATCTCTTTGGATTTGTGAGCGGGATGTGGGAGTGGTCTGAGGTGTGGCAGCCTCAGACTCAGTTTGTCTTCTTCCTCCTTCTCCGACACTCTTCCCTTCTCCTCCTCAGCTCACAGACGTAAAGCGTGAGGAGAGAATTCTCCACCTGCTGCTTCATTATCATCGGAACAACTGCAGAAAAAGTTTGGATCACGTTTGTGTCGGCGGCGTAACGACAAACCGAGATGACAGAAAAGCCGGGAGCAGCTGAAGTGTGGGTTTTCTTCCCAAAGACGGAAATATGTTTGTGTCGCTGTCCAATCAGAATTCTTACCCACCTGATTTAAATGATTTAAACCTCAATTCAGAATTATTATTTCCATGTAAACTTGCAGGAGAATATTTTAATTCCGAACTATTTAATTCAGAATAATGAATTCAGAATTAAAAAAAAAAAAAAAACATAATGTAAATGTGGCCACTCACACATGTTTAAGTAACACTTTATTATTAGTCTGTCCACATCTCCAAAGCTCAAATGCTCTGTTCCACCTTGTGATGTTATGTAGTGGTAGTTTTCAAGTTTCTTTTACCTTTTATTCAGTAGAGATTGACTATTCAAGGGCTGAAGTTAACTAAAAAATTATTTCTCTCTCTCTCTTTCTCTCTCTCTCTCTACATAAGTGGTTCTTAACCTTGTTGGAGGTACTGAACCCCACTAGTTTCATAAGCGCATTCACTGAACCCTTCTTAATTGGAAAAATAAAATATGTTTTTTCCAAATTCAGAACACAGGTATATATATTTTATTGGTGCACACATCCATCCATCCATCCATCATCTCTGCAGGTGGTGAGCCCACAGGAGGGTGGACAACATGGTGCACACATGTGAATCCATATTGCACATATTTGTCTGACCTCTGTCTTTTTTTGCTTGACATAGTTTGTATGAAGGGAAAATATGAAGAAAAAAATTACACGACACCATCACAACAGTCACAAGACTATTGCACACACAAAATTTCCTGCAGCCAATAACGGCCAAACGGGGCGTGTAATCATGAATCATATGAGTTGGATGTGAGTCTTGACCCCTGCTGAACCCCCGGGGTTCCATCGAACCCAGTTTACGAACCACTGCTCTAGATAGAGGTTTTGTGTTTTAGAAATCAGCGCTACTTCTTGTACTTTTCTTTTAAATTTTTGTTTCCACAAACTGTCACTTCACTGATGTAAAACTATGATAAATACTCACCACATGTTCTATCCACCGAACCAAGTCAGAATTAGAAAAACATGAAAACCTATCATATGCACTTCGACATTTCATCATCCTGAAATCTAACTTCAACTTTGCGTTTCTAAAAATGCCTTTATATAACAATGTCTTTTTCCAGGCACTGGCTGGGCTCCAGGCTCCAGGCAGCAGCAGCAGCAGCAGTGGTGGTGGTTAAAGTGAGCCCTCTGATCAGTGGGAGCTGCAAACCTCAGGCTCACGGTGAATGAGAGAGAGCCACAGTGTAATATTCTGGTATAACGAGTGTGTGCAGAGAGGAGCCGGTGTGTGTGCTGTGGTCAAACGGCTCTGTGCCTTTTACATACGAAGCCCAGGGTTGAGCAGAGGTGAATCTTTGTTCTGACTGTTTCTCAGGATCTGCTCTGACTGTGGTTTAGGAACTCATGCAAAACTACCACAGAGCCGAGGTGGAAAACTACTGAGACTTTTACTTCTATGGGGTATTAACTGCTAACACATAACATACTTACATCACTGTGTTAGCTTTTCTGGGCAAATCACCCTTCTGGACATCTACAACAGAAGGGTGATTTACAAGGCCCAACAAATCATGGAGAGCCCTGACCACCATCTGAAAAGCACCAGAATAGAACTCAGAGCTCGGACTTCCTTTAATTCTAAAGCCATAACCAGGATGAATGCTCTTATAACCCGGATCAGTCGTGGTGAAATGTGATTACATCTCCTACAGGGTGATCAGATATCACTATTTACCCGGGACAGTCCCAGTTTTGAGCCCTGTGTCCCCTGTCCCAGCAGATTTATCCAAAACCAGTGATTTGTCCCAGTTTTATACAAGAAATGTCCCAGGTGTCCCTATTTTTGACTAATCTGATCCCTGCAAACAGTAAAGAGAGACATAAACTGTCATTTGTTTAGGTAAAATGTCTAAAAATGACAAAAACTTGAAGAAAATGTGATTATACTGACTCATTAGTGCCGAGTGCGTAACAATTTTCCTTAATTATACACTTGTTTCACAATTTTATTATTACCAGCCACCACAAACCAGGGATGTCCCAGTTTTTTAATTGAAAAACTGGTCACCCTAATCTCCTGTTCTTTTTTTGACTATTTTTAAGGGAATGTTTGTCTGTATTGTTGAGCTAAGTTTAAGCTGTGGTTTAGTGTATTTTTGCATTGTATTGTATGTCTACTGTGTGTCTGACACTGCCGCACAATAGGAGAGTAACGATATTCAATCTCACGATACGATATGGTCACAGTATGAACCTCATGGTACAATATTTATTGCAATATTGTGGGAAAGCTCACGATATGGTGGGGAGGATCATGATATTGCGATATTCTACATAATAACAAGACTGATGTTCTAAAATGCTTTGACCAGTCATTTGGTACAACATTTATTGTCATTTTGTATGATATTTTCACCATAAACATCTCACGGTACCAGTTTTATTGCAATGTTTTGACTGAATCTGCTCCTTTTTCCTCTAAAAATGCCTTCATAAGACTTCCAAAGAATGAAGATGTAAAAGTGCTTAGAACAGTTATTTCTTCATGTCGTCTGCAGTGAAACAGAGCAAAGGATCATAGTCTATCTAGTTCCCTCTGTTTTTTTTTTTGTTTTGTTTTTTTTTAGCTATTTCTGCATTAGAACTATTAATTTAAGCAAAGAGACTTGGGATTTGATATATTGGGATGGTCCATGATATTGTGAGACCTTTGACGATACGATATCGCCATATTTCAGTTATATTTACACCCCTACTGCACAGCAATTTTCCTCTGGGACAGTAATAAAGTTGAAGAGTTTTAAAGGGTACACTGTATTTGTCCCCTGAGGCAAATTTGTCCTCTGCATTTGACCCATCCTTCAATGCTGCCTCAGCAGGAGCAGTGGACATGCAGTCCTGCGGCCGGACACTCATCTCTGTGATCTTGAGCTAGTCTTGGTCAGGACTACCTTAGCTGGAGGATTATTATTATATTATTATGTTTTGGGTTGGATGAGGTAAACCAGAGGAAACCCACCCAGACACAGAGAAAACATGCAAACTCCACACAGAAAGATCTAGGCGTAACCCGGTGATCAAACCTAGAACTTTGCTGTGAAGTGTGAGCACAGAAAACAACGCTCTCTATGCACTCCCTCTTCAGAGCACTATCACATTAATATCAGTGTGTAGTATCCTGCTAAAGACCTTTACTGCACATTTTTGTGTATTTATTGAGAATTGTTGTGTGGGAGCATTGGTGATGTAGGCTTGTGGGCGGAGCTTTGCACAGAATCTTACAGCAAACTATAACGAGAGTTTGAATAGGGCCTGGGAGAGATCGCTAAATTACTCAAATATGCATGGCTGATATATACAGGGTGTCCCATAAAAATTGACATCATTTCACAGGCAAATCATTTTTTTGGCAATTCTTGTTGAAATAACCAAAAATGTTCAAAGAATGTACAGAAACAGATCAAGATTTTATACTGAATGTTTTATTTTTGTTCTGTTTTCAGGTTGAGCCGTTCACTCCCAAAGTAAAGTCGTTTTGCGTCTTGGAATCTGCTCACACACACTCACCCAAGACTATGCAGCCTTCAGTGCAACATTTGGGAAAACTTCACCAATTGTCAAACCAAGTCTCCTATTAAACTTTTAACATTCAACACCTAAACTGTTCAAGTTCACTGCACCAGACTTAGTAGTTTTCAAGATAATTGCTTTTAAAATGATGTGAAATTTTGTGGGACATCCTGTACAATGTGCAGTAGTTTCATGAGCAGAAAGGACACTGAGTGTGATGTGATAGTGCTGTGAAGGGAAGAGACTTTGATGATAGTGAAACTGATAATATAATAAAACATTTTATCAAAAGTATCTAAAGATGATATCTGTTAACAGTTAATACCCAAGAGTCAGCCCTATGTTCCCACAGTCCTATGTTCCCTCATTTCTAAGATTTTTCTCAAAATTAAACTCTAAGTCACGTCATTGTTATTTTTATACCATATTTAAAGGGATGATTCAGAGTAATTTCAACCTAGGGTCCTTTGCACCAGGACCTCGAGCTGGACTGAGGGAACATAGGACTGAGGAAACATAGAGTTGAGGGAACATAGGGCTGAGGGAACATAGAGCTGAGGGAACATAGGGCTGAGGGAATATAGAGCTGAGGGAACATAGAGCTGAGGGAACATAGGGCTGAGGGAAAGATTGAAAGATTGTGAGTAAAATATTCTGAACACATCCTCCTCCTCCTCTCCCACCTCCTCTTCCCCGCCCTTCTCCTTTCCCTTCTCCTCTACCTCTCCCTCCTCCTCCTCCATGTGAGAGGGGGACGCGCTCAGACCTGCCCCAGGCCCCTGCATCGGCCCCGGCGTCGGGCCCTCACATGTCATCATTATCTCCCACAGGAATGCCACCCAGATCAGATGAAGAGCCAAGAATGTACAGACACATCCACAACACGGAGCACACAGGGGTCCGACCGCAAACCCCTGTCAAGGCTGCTGCTGGCGAGCGCTGCTTCCCCCTTTGGATTACGGCTAACCTGCGATAGCGATCTGGGCCTTCGAGTGCTCGGAATTAGCCTGCGTCCTCTGGTGGCAACAGTGAGGAATGAAATAACAGAAGAGTTTAATGGGGCCCCAGAGTATGAGTATTTAAAGAGCCCATATTCTGGTCCCTGTTCTAATGTAGTTTCCTCATCACAAACACACCTGGAGTTGTGTTTTGTTTCATTCACACATTAGTCTGTTTACATCTCCATAGCTCAAAATGCTCTGTTCCACCTAGTGATGTCATGTAGTGGTAGTTTTCAAGTTAAAGGTTATATGAAGGATTTTTTTTGTTTCAAATTGTCAATGAAAGTTCAAAGTAGCATTGTAATTATGGTGACAAAAAAAAATGAAAAAATTCATCAACTGTGGATGAGATGGGGCCAGATAAACATTAGGTAATGAGGCTGCCTCATTATCTATTGGCTGTTAGGTTGTCAATCAAGGGAGTTGTTATCAAACTCTCTACGTTTCTAGTGTAACTGACTTGTCGGTGTGGTTTACGTTCACCTCTCAAACATTCCACTACACAAGACCGTTTACTCGACCAACGCAGTGGTTCTTAGCAGCTTTTTCGAGCTGTAGCTTCCTTGCAGTTTGCACAAAGTTTGTTGCGATGGCAGACGAGAATCCACGACCAAAACTTTTGGGGGCACAAGTGCTACTTGGATGTGTAGAGAAGTTGTGCAAAATTGTCCTTTTGGTGCTGTTCAGTATAGGGACCAGTCTCAGATACAAAGTAGAAAAAACTGAGGTGCTCAAAAAGTAGGAAAAAGTTAAAAGCCTTCAATACTACATGGCAAGTACGGTTAAAATCCCGCCAATGTGATTCGGCCCTCCAGCCAGGGCAAATTGAATCCACTACCAGTTCACAGCAAAAAAAGTCCCTTTTTGATGTTGAAGAAGAGAAGGGGGAAAGGAGCGAGGCCAAACTGAAGTGATTATTGGAAATTCCTTCCAGCAATGGCGCGACTGAAGCAGATGAAGGGTCTAAAGACTGACATGTTGGTCGCTAAATGACTTCTGGACAGGAAACTTCAACAGCGATTCATTCAGCGATTCTGAACACGCAGCGGCTATAAACAAACATGATCTCTAGTGTAAGGAGGAGGTGGGAGGAGGCCTTTCTACATAGGGAGCTGTGGAGGTGAAAAAGGACAAACAGTTGTTGTGTTTCTCTTTCCTTGGAAAATCCTTTAAACAACCTTTACCTGCTCGTTTAACCTTTAGTTCAGTAGAGACTGGCAACCCTCGGGCTGAAACTAATGATTCCAAATGATTTTAATGAAGGAATGTGGAGTTTAAAAACTCAGTGGAGCACTTTCTGTATCACCACATGACATCACAAGGTGGAACAGAGTGTTTTCTGTTTGAGAGAAGAACTGTGAATGAAACAAAACACAACTCCAGGTCGGTCTGTGATGAGGAAACAGCTTTAAGGCAGGTTTTTGATAAGGGCATATGTCATTTTTGCATAATACCTCCTCTTTAAGACTGATTAAAATAGGAGTTATTCTAAAGTGGTCCCAAAGAAATCAGATTATCTTTCCATATTCTGAAAAAGCAAATGTACAGTATTGAAAAGTGCTCATGACAGTGCAGAACGCGAGCCGGCGGGGACACAGACCAGGGACCGGGGTAAATGAAAAGACTCTGGATCAATGTCATTTGAAGCAGATGTATTTTTAATGAGGCTCCAGCAGCAGCGATGGCAGCCTCTCCAGCCCCGCGCTGTAAAGAGCTGGACGGGGCAGAGGAGACAGGACCGTCGGCCCGCTATTGATCACCCGGGCTGGGGAGGGGCGCTGGCACCAGGAGGGGGCACGGAGCAGCCACCACCGACACAAGACTAAACAAAAATAGATAATTATGTTGATTCAGACGTTTTTTGAGACCTGAAAGCACAGGGCAAAATGAATTACAGCGATGTGGAGGACAGTCAAGTTGGAAGTTTGAAAGTGGATTTGAATGGCAAATGGTGGCAGAGTGGTTAACATTACAGGCTGATGTAGGCCCCGGGGTTCAATGGGTTCAACACTGCCATGACATATGACATATTACATAACACCCCAAGCATTGGGGGAGCAGTTAAAGCTGTACTATAACTGTAGGACACTTTAATTTTCATTTTTAGTGGAGTAGTCTTCCTGCTTATCTCCACATTGCAAATTTATCTGATCTGGCCAAGATTTAAAAACTTATATCAGGTTTTTCATCTTGTTTTCAGATTTATTATCCACTTATTTGTTCTGAGACTGCTTGATTCTAATCTAGAGGTCGTTTATTTTAAGAGAACTTGTCCAGTAAAATGATCTTGCTGCATGGAAAGATCATTTAACTACTTTTAAGTCATTCTCTGATAGATTTAAGTGTTTATATCTTCAGTTTTGGCCCAGTTTTTTGCAGTGCATGTAGATGTTATTCTACTAAACGTAGCCTATGTATCTCTTTGCTGGTCAGATCTGTGGAGAGGCGAACCCACTTACAGTAATACTTCCATTTTTAAAGCTAAAATTAAGGATGTCTTTTGTAACTGTTCTGTTGGAGAGTCTGCCACTTTCAGTCTTGCTGTGAGCAGGCTCGCCTCTCTTATCCATGACATGGTGGTATCATCTGCTTCTCTTCATCTCTTCATGGAAATTAGTTTCATGCCAGATTCTGCAACATTCATGGAAAGCAATGATATTTCCATGGAGATAAACAGGTGCTGGACTGATGTTCTGCACCATTAAATGTCCAGTGGACTGTGCTGTGACAGGTAGTACAACCACATCTGAACCTGCAGATAGATACACATCCAAGTGTGTCTCAATCTCAGTTTATGTTCAGGCCTCATGTGAAAGCTCAGAACCTCCAGAATTCCCTCCCTGAGCTGCAGAGGCTGCACTAGCACTGACTCATGATTGGTTGTAGGTGCTGGGGTTTAGGTAGAGACCGTTCAGATCAGAGAGTCATTTTAGGTTTAAACACACTGGATTTCTGCATTGACTCTTTCCACTTTATGACTGAATAATCGTCTTGAAACAAAACACCAAATTCTAACATAAACGACATGATCTTATAGTGTGTTTGATTATCCAGCTGACTCGGAGGTCCGAGGACGTTGCCTAGTGACAGACACTGACACACCCCTTTTCCTAGGACGGAGGAACTTAAAACTTGGAAGAGCTCAGAGCAAGGATTCTGAGACAGAATCTAAGACGGCTGCGCCCAGTGTCACTTGTATGAACAACAGAGGGTCCAGAAACATGCATAACACATTATCTTTACCTTTTAAGTGCAAATATTTATATCGACAAAAGCAATCATTTGAAAAGCAACACTGCAAAGAGTTCCATGTGATCTTTAGTGACGTCGCCCATGCTTTTAGCCCATTCCCTGCTCGCTAACGTGCCAAAATGATCTACTATCACGCAACACCAATGCTTTCACTTTACTAATACACTGAAATATGAACACACCTTCTGCGTTTTCTGTTCTCTTCCTGGAATTCTTCCTCAAGGTTGTGTAGCTGAAGCACACTTATTTTGGTATTTGGTATTTTTACCTGGTTCTCGGCCAATGCTAAAACAACGTTAGTGTCCATGTTTTTCTCAGAGTCAGGCACACGAAACATAATAAAATGGTTGAAGCTCGATTGTGACGTCATATCCGAGATCTGAGTGGAAGACGCATGGATAAATGAACGCACCATTAATGTCCAATGTTTTTGTCATTAAGAATAAATCAGCATTAGAAATCTGATCGGTAAAAGCGATATTTGATTTGAACATGACACAGAAAGACCATGTTTAAGTAAATTTAAAATCAAAACATTACATACAGTCGCTTTAAATAATCAAACATACAATCATGAAATGTGTTAAAGCTCCTGAACTGATCTGGTGTGGATTCTTTTTAGGTTAACTTGCACAAAGACTACAGCAGGATCCAAAAGTCTGCATGTTTGTGAGCTCACAGTCAGGTGCAGAGGTCTGGAGTGGGTTTAATGATTCCAGGAGCAGACCCCCCTCCTCCTCCTGAACCTGACCCCAGCCCCTCCACAGCTTTAACCCCACAGGCTCCTCTCTGCAGACAGACCAGTGTCTCCAGCATGCTGCAGGCCAATCAATGTCTGCCCTGCACCTCCACAGCCCTCCACAGTGCACTCCCAACCAGACACCCCTCCACCCACCTACCCACCCACCCATCAGGGGCTGCGCCAGGCCAGACAACAGAGACAACAGTCAAATTAGTCTCTACAATGTTATTATTAATGACTTGCAGTATTATGTGCAGTGTTATTGACAGTAAAGTGTTCTAATAAAGGTGTGATACCATAATGAGAGTGGTGATGTGTCTGGGGGTGTTGATTTCCATAGTTATCATGGTAAGTGGTTTATGGGTTTAAAAGATCAAATGTGTTATGGGAATAAGAGGTTAAAGATCACAGCATTAGCAGATTTACAGCCTTTCAGAATTCTTCAATCCCGAGAATGTCATGAAGGAAAGCGGATCATAATGAAGTAAAGTCTACAAGAGTCTCCACTGTCTAAAGTGAACCTTACTGCCCCTAACCCCCATTCTGCTTGTAATTCTGACGTCATGCACGACTTCCGGATCCAATGAAACACTTGTTCAAAATGACAGAACCAGTCACCTTCTTTTTTAGTGAGATTTCAAAAGCTGTAGGAAAGGGTCTGAACTCATTTAATTCAAACCGTTGTCAGTGTGAGTGGGTTTCAGGGTGGCATTATAAGGTGATTATGAAGTCGAGGTAAGTTAGTGTTAACAGCTGGGTCGCCTAGCCAGAATCGCTTCGAATTTATGCAAATGAGCCACGTGGTTTAAGTTTGGTTTGTGTAGAGACGACGCAAGCATCAGTCCTGCTCCTGTTGTTGCAGCTCGACTTCTGTCTCCAGCACCAACATTAGATTCTGCGTTTATTTGGAACAGGCGATTATTTATGAAAATATACACCTGCAATCGGCAATTATTTAGAACACAGCTCTCATTTGGTATTTTAGGGTATTATGATTTGATAAGAATTAAATGACTCCTCGAACCGCCACCTTAACGTGGTGGAGGGGTTTGAGTGCCCGAATGATCCCAGGAGCTATGTTGTCGGGGGCTTTATGCCCCTGGTAGGGTCACCCAAGGCAAACAGGTCCGGGGGGACGGGTCAGACGAAGAGCGGTTCAGAAGACCCTTATGATGATAAACATTCAAAGGCCAGTTACGCCGCCCGGAATGGCGACACCGGGGCCCCACCCTGGAGCCAGGCCTGAGGTGGGTGCACGCCGGCGAGCGCCTGGTGGCCGGGGCTTTCCCCACGGGGCCCGGCCAGGCCCAGCCCGAAGGAGCGACGTGGGGCCACCCTCTGGTGGGCCCACCACCCGCGAGAGGAGCCATAGGGGTCGGGTGCGGAGAGATCTGGGCGGCGGTCGAAGGCAGGGGCCTCACCTCCACGCACAGCCTGGGTTCTGGAACCCAACTCCTTGAGAGGGGTTGGACTCTCCATTTCTCTGGCGTTGGCCGCGGGGAGCGGCGGCAAGCTGGTGTGGGCCTACTCATTGCCCCACAGCTCAGCCGCTGCGTGTTGGAGTTCACCCCGGTGAACGAGAGGGTCGCGTCCCTGCGCCTTCGGGTCGGGGACAGGTCTCTCACTGTGGTGTCGGCTTACGGGCCGAACAGCAGTGCAGAGTACCCGCCCTTCTTGAAGTCTCTGGGAGGGGTACTGGACAGTGCACCAACCGGGGACTCCGTTGTTCTACTGGGGGACTTCAACGCCCATGTGGGCAACGACAGTGACACTTGGAGAGGGGTGATTGGGAGGAACGGCCTCCCCGATCTGAACCCAAGCGGGGTTCTGTTATTGGACTTCTGTGCTAGTCACAGTTTGTCCATAACGGACACCATGTTCGAGCACAAGGGGGTCCATCGGTACACGTGGCACCAGGACTCCCTAGGCCGGAGGTCGATGATGATTTGTTGTCATGTCATCTGACCTCCGGCCATGTGTCTTGGACACTCGGGTGAAGAGAGGGGCAGAGCTGTCAACTGATCACCACCTGGTGGTGAGTTGGGTCCGCTGGCGGAGGAGGAAGCCGGAAAGACCTGGCAGGCCCAAGCGTATCGTGAGGGTCTGTTGGCAACGTAGGGCGGAACCTTCTATCAGTGCGGCCTTCAACTCACACCTCCGGGAGAGCTTCTCCCGGATCCCGGGGGAGGCTGGGGACATGGAGCCCGAGTGGGCTTCGTTCTCAGCCTCTATTGTCGATGCGGCTGCTCGTAGCTGTGGCCGTAAGGTCAGTGGTGCCTGTCGCGGCGGCTATCCCCAAACCCGGTGGTGGACACTGGAAGTAAGGGATGCCGTCAAGCTGAAGAAGGAGTCCTACCGGGCCTTGCTGGCCCGGTGGACTCCTGAGGCAGCTGACAGGTACTGGCGGGCCAAGCGTGCTGCAGCCCGGGCGGTTGCAGAGGCAAAAACTCGGGTCCGGGAGGAGTTTGGGGAGGCCATGGAGGAGGACTATCGGACGGCCCCAAAGAAATTCTGACAAACTGTCCGGCGCCTCAGGAGGGGGAAGCGGTGCTCGACCAACACTGTTTACAGTGCGGGGGGAGAGCTGCTGACCTCGACTGGGGATGTTGTCGGGCGGTGGAAGGAATACTTTGGGGATCTCCTCAATCCCACCGTCACGTCCTCCGAAGAGGAGGCCGAGGCTGGGGACCCAGAGGCGGACTCATCCATCATCCTGGCCGAAGTCACTGAGGTGGACAGAAAGCTCCTCGGTGGCAAGGCTCCGGGGGTGGATGAGATCCGTCCTGAGTACCTTAAGTCTCTGGGTGTTGTGGGGCTGTCTTGGCTGACATGCCTCTGCAACATCGAGTGGCGGTCAGGAACAGTACCTCTGGACTGGCAGTCCGGGGTGGTGGTCCCTCTGTATAAAAAGGGGGACCGGAGGGTGTGTTCCAACTATAGGGGAATCACACTCCTCAGCCTCCCCGGTAAAGTCTATGCCAGGGTACTGGAGAGGAGAGTCCGGCCGATAGTCGAACCTCGGATTCAAGAGGAGCAGTGTGGTTTTCGGCCTGGTCGTGGAACACTGGACCAGCTCTACACCCTCCATCGGGTGCTCGAGGGTTAATGGGAGTTTTCCCAACCAGTCCACATGTGCTTTGTGGACCTGGAGAAGGCATTCGACCGTGTCCCTCGTGGTGCCCTGTGGGGGGTGCTCCAGGAGTATGGTGTCCGGGGCCCTTTGCTAAGGGCTGTCCGGTCCCTGTATGACCGGAGCAGGAGCAGTGTTCCCATTGCCGGCAGTAAGTCAGACTTGTTCCCGGTGCATGTTGGACTCCTCCAGGGCTGCCCTTTGTCACCGGTTCTGTTCATTGTATTTATGGACAGAATTTCTAGGCGCAGTCAGGGGCCGGAGGGGGTCCAGTTCAGGGACCACAGGATCTCATCTCTGCTTTTTGCGGATGATGTTGTCCTGTTGGCTCCATTGAGCCAGGACCTGCAGCGTGCACTGGGGCGGTTTGCAGCGGGTTCTCGACCGGAAAAAGGTGGATTGCCCTCTCCGGGTGGGTGGGGAGTCTCTGCCTCAAGTGGAGGAGTTCAAGTATCTCGGGGCCTTGTTCACAGTGAGGGGAGGATGGAGCGTGAGATTGACAGGCGGATCGGTGCGGCGTCAGCAGTGATGCAGTCGCTGTATCGGACCGTTGTGGTGAAGAGGGAGCTGAGCAGAAAGGCGAAGCTCTCGATTTACCGGTCAATTTACGTTCCTACCCTCACCTATGGTCATGAGCTCTGGGTAATGACCGAAAGGACAAGATCACGGATACAAGCGGCCAAAATGAGTTTCCTTCGGAGAGTGGCCGGGCGCTCCCTTAGAGATAGGGTGAGGAGCTCGGTCACACGGGAGGAGCTTGGAGTAGAGTCGCTGCTACTCCACATCGAGAGGAGCCAGTTGAGGTGGCTCGGGCATCTGGTCCAGATACCTCCTGGACGCCTCCCTCGGGAGGTGTTCCGGGCATGTCCCACCGGTAGGAGGCCCCGGGGAAGACCCAGGACACACTGGAGGGACTATGTCTCTCAGCTGGCCTGGGAACGCCTCGGGGTCCGTCCGGAGGAGCTGGAGGAAGTGGCTGGGGAGAAGGAAGCTTGGGAGCCCCTGCTTAGGCTGCTGCCCCCGCGACCCGGCCCCGGATAAGCGGAAGAAGATGGATGGATGGATAAACGACTCCTCAGCACTCACAAACGACATTCAGTATTCAAGGGCTGGTTTGTTGCGGATAGCTAGCTAGAGGGCTCTTCTGGGCGGCTGCTGTTATAACCAAGGAACTGATTAAATATAACTTATAACTTAATATAACCTTATTCATTTCAGCCATCTCCTCTTCTCTTTCTCATCAAACGGAAAACAAAAGAATGACAGTTTCTTCTCACCATTTGTATCATTTTCTGTTAAAATAGCAGGGTAAAGAACACTGCGGCATTTTTACATGTAGATCAGTCGGCTGCAGCTGGAAATAGAATTATGACGTAGCGACTTACAAGCCCTATAGATACAAAAAAAGCAAAAACAGCAAAAAGCAGATATAGATATGGAGTCGGCAGTTGAGTCTTTTGGGCTTTGGCCTGCGCAGTGGGAAATCAACAGAGGGAAGTGTAAGGCTGATTATAAAGTTGTTTTCTAACGTTTCCAGACACTAATGAGTGAACCAGGCAGTGTTTTGTTTGTTAGACTCGTGGCTGTTGTAAGATGGGTTAAAGTGGTGTTAAGCTTCTTCAGTGTGAAGCAAATTGGCGTTTTACGTGGAAGTTAAGAACTTGCCCCCATCACTACACTAGTTTGTTGCCTTGACAGACTCACTGCCACAGTGAGATCTCCGCCGAGGCAACACTGATCTGTGCCGTTTTTGACCTCTAGCAATGGACTTTAGCTTCAAACGAGTTTAACTTTAAGCACTAAGGAACCAATAAATTGGTATGAGGAGTGCTACTTCACTTTTTGCAAACAAGACAGGTGCTCTTTAGCTCAAGGAAATTAGTCTCTTAAATATGTTTTGACTTAACTTCTGTAGTAGCTTCAGTTGTGAATTGTCAGAAGTCTTCTCAAAAACTGCTAAGGCACACTGCTTGTTGTAGTTTAAAAAGCCTTTATTATAAGCTCTGAAGCAACGCGTCAGCCATTCATCATAAAGGCTTTTTAAACTAAAACAAGCAGTGTGCCTTAGCAGTTTTTGAGAAGACTTCTGACAATTCACAACTGAAGCTACTACAGAAGTTAAGTCAAAACATATTTAAGAGTTTAACTTTAAGTTCAGTCGCCATGTAAAGTCTGCCCCCTTCTCCTGCCCCCCCATCCCCTCCTCTTACCCCTCCTCCCTCCTCTTACCCTCCTCCCTCCTGCAGATCGATGCAGTAGAGGGTCTGTATTGACTCAGGTGGGGCTGGGCAGTGCAGTCGATGTGTCTGCGCTGGGCTGCAGGAGACAGACTGCTCCATAAGGCGGCGGACATGTTAGCGGGGTCAGGGGACCGTCGGCCTCTCGCGCGATAAATAGTGTGAGGAAAGACGCACAGCACAACAGTATAGATGAGATCAGAGACGCAGCACTCTTCATTTTCATTGGCTTCTGTTTGTCAGGACGTGGACCGAGTTTGGGAACTTTTGGAGCCAGAGATCAAACTGACTTTCTAGAGTAATGCTTCTCAATTATTTTCTGTCACGCCCCCCAGGACTAAACCAGAAATGAACCAGGACTGAATTAGAACTGAATTAAGAGTAAACTAGGACTAAACCAGGACTAAATCAGAACTGAACCAGGGCTAAACCAGGACTAAACCTGAACTGAATTAGGACAGAATTAGAACTGAATTAGGACTAAACCAGGACTAAACCAGAACTGAACCAGGACTGAATTAGAACTGAATTAGGTCTAAACCAGGCCTAAACCAGGACTAAACCAGAACTGAATTACAACTGAATTAAGAGTAAACTAGGACTAAACCAGGACTAAATCAGAACTGAACCAGGGCTAAACCAGGACTAAACCTGAACTGAATTAGGACAGAATTAGAACTGAATTAGGACTAAACCAGGACTAAACCAGAACTGAACCAGGACTGAATTAGAACTGAATTAGGTCTAAACCAGGCCTAAACCAGGACTAAACCAGAACTGAATTACAACTGAATTAGGACTAAACCAGGCCTAAATCAGGATTGAACCAGAACTGAACCAGGCCTGAATTAGGACTAAACCAGAATTGAACCAGGACTAAACTAGGGACTAAACCAGAACTGAACCAGGACTAAAACAGGGACTAAACCAGAACTGAACCAGAACTAAACCAGGGACTAAACCAGAAATGAACCAGGGACTAAACAAGAAATGAACCTGGACTGAACCCGGACTAAACAAGGGATAAAACCAGGACAAACCCTGTTTTAGACCTGATTTAGACCTGGTTTTAGTCCAGATTTTAGTCCAGGACTAAACCAGGTCTACACCAGGTCTAAACCAGGTCTAAACAAGGACTAAAGCAGGACTAAACCAGGACTAAACCAGGACTAAATCAGGATTCAACCAGAACTAAACCACGCCGCGTGCCTCCTCCTACCACACACCTCCTACATCCATGAAAATATTGTCCCAAAACTGAGTAGGTTGTCTGAATGGCAGCATAAAAAGTGTCGGAATGGAGGGCTGTCGGATGACGGTATGTCGGGGTGAGGGTTTACCTGAGGAATAACAAATGCAAACAGTTAAAAATGAACACTTTCTGTTATGTTTTTAAGACTGAAAAATCAGGTGCAGCTTTTTACCCTGTTATAATATGTTTCCCTCATTAAAAATATCCATGGCGTTGCATTTAATGTCATTCACACTGGTTACAGTAATCCTCTGTAGAAAGGATTTACCTCTGAGCCGCAATAAATGCTCCGTTCACATTTTCCCAGGATTGTGATGTCATAGATAGAAGCCCTGCTCTGTTTTTAAGTCCAGAAATCATTGCCAGGATTATTTTAAGCCATCAAATCTCACTCATTAGAGGAGTCATAAGTGGAGCCCTTCCATGTAGAGTTTGCAGTTCTCCCTGTGTCTGCGGCCTCTTGGTTTCTCCCATCACTCTAAAATATGCAAATACTCCTCTCCATGAACCTGGCCACGATCTGGACCAGGTTCCCCTGGTTGCCCACTTCTCCAGACAAACTTAAGCCCAGTGGCAGGAAAGGATTGGTCAAATCCAAACAGCTCATTTTCCCAAAGAGGTCAGCCAACAAGGGAAAAGAGAGCTGATATTTTTCTACTTGTACACAGAAAGAAACAGACCAGTGATGGATCTGTTGTAAAATAAGTCAAATAAACGCAGAGAAGTGTGAGAGATTACAGTGCAGTGTTTACCTGCTGCACAGAGGGGAACAGTGTAAGGAGATCTGAGCTGGTGCAAGTGCTGAGAGAAGAGAGCCAGAGTCTGAGGGGCACAGGGCCACTGTGTGAGTGTGTGCTTGGTGTGTGTGTGTGTGTGTGTGTGTGTATGTGTGTGTGTGTGTGTGTGTGTGTGTGTAGGGGACATACACTGTAACACTGGATCTGCTGCTTGCGACAGTGAAATGAAGAGGCAGGACGTACCAGTTCTGTACAGGACGTCAAGTTTTATATTATTATATTATTAAACAGGTTTGTATTAATTAAAGAGGGGGTGTTGTGCTAAATTTACCTTTTGGAGATTTAAAAAAAGTTTGTGGTCATTTAGTGATCTCTCCTGCCATACCGACTTGTCAAAGTCTGATCCCGTCAGATCTTAGAAGCTCAGCAGGGCCTGGTCAGTACTTGGATGGGAGACACTGGGAATTCCAGGTGCCACAGGGGGGCGCCAGTGGCAAAAACTGTTGTTGTGTCCTAAGGCAAGACACTTCACCCACATTGCCTAGTGTGAAAGTGATGTGTGAGTGTTGTTGGTGGTTGGAGGTTGGTTTTATATAAATGCAATTATTAATTGTTGTGTAATGAGTCAGGACACAACATGCACTATTGTGATGAGTGAGGAGGAGAAGCACCATGCCCTGGTACTATTTATATGAACAGCACTGAGCAAAATAAAATGCCTAACTCATGTTACTGAGATTGTAACAAGTAATATGCTTTTCATTTTATGAATGCATTGTGTAACTGAGTTACTGAAAAAATTTATCTATTACTGTAATATATTCCTTCTCTCTCCTGTGGGCTCACCACTCACAGAGGGGTTCATAGGGGGTCAGGTGCTATGAGGATTGGGCAGCAAACTGTCCTCACGACCCAGGATGGATGGATATTCCTTTTATTACACGTTGCTCCAAACACTAGAATACCCCACAGACGTAAATTACCCTCTCTTCAGAATAGGTAATCATTTTGTAATAACAGTAATAGAGAATAGAGTAGATAATAGAGCTTCCCCTCGTAAGTTCAGTCTGTTGTGCCTGTTTGTCTCGTCTTAGTGTGGGCTGAAGCTCAGAGCCGGTTCTTGGACTCAGACCCAGTGAATCACAGCTGGTGACAGAGTCCGGGGCACAGTGTGTTCCGTCCTGGAGCTTTCCAAACACATTTACATGAAACCCTACACCTGATGAAGCTGGGGCTGGAGCCACTGGGACAACAGGTTGTGACACTAATAATATAATGAGAGTACTTTTAAAGCATTAGTGCTGTTCAGCGCATTAGAACAATGACACCTGTCAGGCCCATAACTGTCCTGGATCAGACTGATCCTTACACTTACAGCTGAGGCACAACTTTATTTCCTGGATAAAAGTGAATGTAGTTTTTCCCTTATTAAAGATAGTTGTTGATGATGTCATTTTCTGTATTACTGGTTTCTGTATTACTGGTTTAATCCTAAAATGTCTCTTTGATCTGAACGGTCACAGTGACTCAGTGCTAGTGCAGCCTCTGCAGCTCAGGGGGGGAATTCTGGAAGTTCTGAGCTTCACATGAGGCCTGAACATAAACTGAGAATGAGACAAACACACTACCAGTCAAAAGTCTGGACACGTTTCTTTATTTTCATGACTTTGACACTGTAGATTCTCACTGAAGACATCAAAACTATGAATGACACATTTGCAATGTGAAACAAAAATGTTCTCAAAATGACTTCAAACTGATTTGAAATATTCAATTTTAAAATGCTTTTTCTTTATCTGTTTATCTCTTTATCACAGATCCGGGTGGAGGAACACAGCGCTGTCGACAAAGCAAAGGGAGGATACTTTGAGGATTTGAAAATAAAATAGAAAACATTTAGTTTATGTATAAACAGTATTTTATGTGACATACAGAGGCACAAGCTCCATCCCTCCCGTGAAGTATATTGTAAAAGTAGCCCTGTCCGAATCCAACTGAAAAATATTTGATCAGTTCAAACACAGAAGGATCCACATGGACACATCAGTGAACAGTTCATACACACTTACACTCCATATGAACACATCCACTTTACGGCTCTGTCCTTAACGTTTATGACCACTCTCCTCTTTGTTGGGCAGATGGCATCCTTTAACAGCCACCCCTGTCTGCCCCTGCCCGCTTCTGCCTGCCCCTGTCTGCCCCTGCCCGCTTCTGCCCGCTCCTGCCCGGGTCCGTGCGTTACCTCTGGAATGACTTCATGAGTGGCGACAGCTTATCTCTCCCCGTGGACACGATCAATACTCTGGCGCTCTCCTTTTCTTTGTTGACATGAGGCTGTGGACAGGGCCACCAGGGACTGTACCGGGCACTGTGGGTAAACATGCCCCGTACCCCCACCCCTCCTCACCCCCTCACCCCTCCTCACCCCTCACTGCCCAGGTCACTGAGGACGTACAGCCACAGGAGACTCACTGGAGGACATGGATTATCTGCAGCAGCTCTGGTTATTACAAGAGAGACACAGACGTAAAGAAGAGGCTGAGAGAGTGTAACGTTACTCACCACGCTCGGCCGCAGTCAAATGAAGCTCACAGAGGCCTGCAGTTATAGGGGCCAATTTGGAGCCAGTTCTATGTTAGAGGAATTGATTTATGAACAACTCCAAATGAATTGAAGCTGGAGGATGGAAGCACCGTGCTCACTTTGTATTTGGAAAGCGGCTGCTAGTGGATTAGCTATGTCCATTTATACATGCAGTAACATCTAAAATGCAACATTTAAGTTTAGCTAGCTGAGCTTTGAATAACACTGGGCCTCATTCATGAAATGTTCTTACGAACATTTTTGGCATTCACAAAACTTTTTCTCAACTGAAAATGTTCTTCTGGAAGAACAAATCCTACAAACAGTCAGAAGAACTGCTTTAAAATATTATTACACTGATAATACAACTAAAAATTCTAATTCTTCCATGATTATAAGTTATATATTTTCTTAAATTATTTCCTATAAATATATTACTCTATGATCCAATAACATTCATGAGGAGGTTTATAAAACATGTGTCTGTTGGGTCTAACAGACTTTCTCTAGGCTGTCCCAGGCCCAGTGCTCTCCACACTGGCCTCTGTCACAGACCTGCAACTCAACACCCCCATCACCCTCCGACCCCCATGACCAGAGAACACTCTTATGCACCCACACCCCAGTCCCCCTTCTTTGCTATTTACCACAGGTCCACGACCACAGAAACATGCTAAATATGACAAAAGCGCCCGCTTATTGCAATAAGTTTAAGACTTAAATTTTCCCTCACTGAGTGTGTTCATGTGAGTTAGGACATTTGGAATCGCCACTGAAGCTGTTAAACGGCCGTAGTCTGTAGACGCTCCACCTGAAATCCTCAGTGACTCTCCCTTGTGCTTTCACACGTCATAATACCAAACCCATATTGACCATACTTGGAAGTACAGAGGGCGTTTACAACCAAATACATGTTCATTTTCTGTGTAAGTTAAATTTAAATGAGCGTGGAAGTGTTTGTAGCTGGGTGTAGCTGGAAATGATGTTTGTGTAATCCCTCACTTGTCCAGGTAGGATCCATAGCCAAGAAGAAATTAAATTTTATAACAGGACAAAAGTTTGTGATCAAATACATTTGGCAGCTCATCCAAGCTGCTCCTGCAGTTCTGGTCAGATGCTGGTGGACACAGCCTTATGTCTCCCTTCAGACAGATAAATATTATATTTCAGGTTTGCATGATGCCAGAAGATTCTAAAATGTCTTGTCTTTGACCAAGAGACAGGGTGAGCAAAACTTCATAGAATGTATGGAGTTCACTTTAAAAAAAATTAAATAAAAAATCTGAATGAATGCCTTTGAAACCATCACTTCCACTGACCATTCCTGGACAAATGAGGGATGTTTTAAATGATCTGAATAAAAAACACAAATGTGAAAAAGTGGTGGCACCATTTGGTCAAAAAACAAAACCCATAAATACCACACTTTCCAGTTGTTCAGAAATGTTTTACCATTTTCAAAATGTGGAAAACATATCAGTTCATTTACAGTTCATTTTAAACAGTGGTCAAAATTTTTCCTCATCATGTGCCCTCGTAATTTCTTTATTTTTCACCGCAATGAGTTTATAAGCACTTTTCAGCACTTTCACAGACCAGAGTGGAGTTTTGCTGTCATGGTAACTAGCATGCTAACACCCACTTCCTGATTACCATAAAACACTTTCAATAACAGTGGACTCGCTCTGACCCTTACTTACACAATGTATTCACAGGGGCAAGATGGTTTTTGCACAGGGAAAAACCTCGGCGTACTGGCCTTTTAACAGTACCTCTGTGTCAAAAGCGGTTGACTTTAGCGTCAGTCGCATTCAGTCTGAGGCTGGGGCGAGCTCTGGAGCCATGGCGGACCACAATCGCCAAAACGAGCCCTCTTTTTCACTAACCACAAGCCAATATTGACACAACAGTGGGAACAGGAGGCCGCTGTACTGCTCGCATCGCATTTGTTTAGCGCCGGGCAGAGGGACGGATCAGGTTTAGATGGGCAGTTGTTTTTCTGTCTCTGTTTAATTTAGAGCATGTTTTTATTACACAAATATCCCCGTATCGAACGCGGGAACATGGCAGCGGAGAATGAGCAGGAAGTATGGTAAGTGATCGCATTAGCAGAGAAAAACTGCAGCAGGAAACCAGATCGGAAAACTCTGTCACTGTCGGCGTGTGGACAGAATGCATTTTGTTTATTCAGAGGAAAGTGGCTATATTTAGAGCAGGGGCAGTTTTATACAGAGGGGACTTAGAGATGTTTATGACTCGAACATTACTTTTGGACATGTGAAACCTTTGTGGCGCACACCAGCTTGTCTCCATGGAGATGTTATGGCTTTTCCTGGTATAAAAGTATGACATTAAACATATAAATTTCCATGGTAACATGCAAGTGACTCCCCCAGACCCAGTCACAAGTAAGATCTGTGGAGATGTTACCCTGCTTCCCGATATGATAGGGAGACCAGATGTCTCTATTTAACCGGAACAGTCCCAGTTTTGAGCCCTGTGTCCCCTGTTCCAGCAGATTTATCCAAAACCACTGATTTGTCCCAGTTTTATACAAGAAATGTCCCAGATGTCCCTATTTTGGACCAATTTGATCTAAACCAGGACTAAACTCGGACTAAACCAGAACTATATCAGGTCTATTTCAGGTCTAAACCAGGACTAAACTAGAACTAAACCACGACTATATTAGGTCTATTTCAGGTCTAAACCAGGACAAAACTAGGGCTGAAATAGAACTATATCAGGTCTAAACCAGAGGAGCATAAATTGCATTTGTTTAGCCTAAGGTGACCAGAAGTCCCTATTTACCCGGGACCGTCCCAGTTTTGAGCCCCGTGTCCCCTGTCCCAGCAGATTTATCCCAAACTAGTGATTTGTCCCAGTTTTTTACAATAAAAGTCCAAGATGTCCCTATTTTTAACCGATTTGATCCCCGCCAACAGTGAAGAGAGGCGTACATTGTCATTTGTTACGGTAAAATACAGAAAAGAGTGTAGAACAGTTTTCCTTAATTACGCACTCGTTTCACAATTTTATCATTACCAACCACCACAAACTGAGGTGTCCCAGTTTTTTATTTTGAGATTTGATTTTAAGATATGAACGCAGGTTTTTCATTGAATTTGGGAGCAATAAAAACATACATACAAACTGTAACTGCACTGAATGTACAATGTATTTATTGTGAAACTATGGAACATTCGAGGTTCTATGGCAGGGGTCTCCAACCTGTCACTCGGAAGCTAGCTGTAGCTCCCCACCCTCTTTTAAGTAGCTCTGAATCATACGTATTGTGCCGAATAACTAAAATGTGATTGAATTAAATGCCTATTACTATTGTAAATGTGTCATTTTGATGCCTATCTTTGTGCATGAATAAATTGATAATAATTGTGTAAATGTTTTATAGGCATCAAACTTTGCCCCTTCTAAAGCCTCTTATATTTACTCAATTTCTTGCGTCCACTACCATGAGCAGCTCCTTGAGCTTTTCGTTTTGTAAAGTCAGCTCCACAGAGGAAAAAGTTTGGAGACCCCTGCTCTACGGAGACAAGCCCGTGGCAAACCGTCAACCACAAAAGTTACACAGTGTCCCTTTAAGATATCAAATTCTGACTTTGTGGAAGACATTTACCATTTAAATTGGACTTTTTCCCACCACTTTGCCCATGTTGATGTAACCTGTATTTATGCGTTCAGGAGCAGGAGCAGAAATCATTTTAATTTGAACTTTAATATCCATAACGTCTGGACTTTCAAATTACAGAGACCGTAGACCTAGAGCAAAGTTTTCATGGAATAAACACAGGGGACAGGGTGGACGCAATGGACATGGTTGATGGTGGACATGTGGGACACGATGGCCAAGGTGGACACACTGGACACGTTGGACAGAGCGGACATGGTGGACAGAATGGACACAGGGGACAGAGTGGACACACTAGACTCTAAGGACAAGGCAAACGCGGTGGACATGTGACAGTGAGTAGTATTTGCAGACTACACCCTGCTCAAACATACTGAATAAACTAGTACTAACACATAAAAGTAGTGTAAACTTTTAGAGGACCCACATGTCCCCGAGGTGAACCTGGACTAAGATCTTAAAGCTGAACTCCAGCACCTTTGAAGCTAAAGTTGCTAAAGGTGGTGGAATTCTGTCAGAAGCCACAAAACGGCACAGATCAGTGTTTCCTCGGTGGAGATCTCACTGTGGCAGTGAGTCTGTCAAGGCAACAAACTAGTGTAGTGATGGGGGCAAGTTCTGAACTTCCACGTAAAACACCAATTTGCTTCACACTGAAGAAGCTTAACACCACTTTAACCCATCTGACAACAGCCACGAGTCTAACAAACAAAACACTCTGCCTGGTTCACTCATTAGTGTCTGGAAACGTTAGAAAACAACTTTATAAGCACCTTACACTTCCCTCTGTTGATTTCCCACTGCACAGGCCAAAGCCCAAAAGAGTCGATCGCCAATGTCATTTCTAATCCCATTTATTTACAAGTGAATTATATTTTTTTTAAATGCTAATAAAATACCATCTTCTTTCAACAACTTTCAGTTTCTCTTCTTCTTCACCGTCAGTATTCGATCTTCACTTGTTGCTTCTGGCGGCTCGAGCCTCTCACCGCCCCTGGAGTCGACAGTCAAATGAAACAAAACACAACTCCAGGTGTTTTTGAAAAGAAAACCACATTCATTATCCATCCATTCATCCATTTTCATATCCAGGGCCGGGTTGCGGGGGCAGCAGTCTAAGCAGGGACTCCCAGACTTCCCTCACCCCAGACACTTCCTCCACCCCGAGGTGTTTCCAAGCCAGCCCAGAGATAGAGTGTCTCCAGCGTGTCTTCCTCAGGGCCTCCTTCCAATGGGACAGAACAGATCAGTTGCCTGAACCACCTCAGCTGCTCCTCTCGACATGGAGGAGCTCTACTCCGAGCTCCTCCTGTGTGACCACGCAACATTGTAACAACATTATAACATGGTTTAAAGCTCACAAGAGTCACAAGAGAGTGTAATACGGGTCACTGATGTATATGGAGTTTCAACCGGCAAATTTTAAAATATAAAAAAACATTAGTTTCTATTGAACTTTTTCAAATATTTCCAGTGTCAGGTGCATAAATCTATGTTTAACATTTGTATTAAACATTTTTAGTGTAAAATGTCATGTGTTGCGACCAAGAATAACCTTAAAATTGTTTTCTTTTCTAAAACATGGTTGGGATATTAATCTAAGTTGTGAGTAATATGAAATGTATAGAAACAAACTGTTGCATTTCTTTAGATTTTTAATGCATATTGATATTGAATTCCATTCACCCAAGTCGACTTTGTCTGTTATTAAACTCCAGCCATAGAATTCCTGCTGTTATTAGTCGCACCACATGATGCACGGTCGCACCACATGACATTTTAACACTTTAAGTACAAAAAACATGCAGAATAACATAATAATGATTTCTGAAAAAAATGATTTGGTTTCATGGAGGTCAGAGGTACTACAAAAATGTGGAGAATTATTATGAAATTTGAACCTTTTAACTGAGGATGCAATTGGATAGAAAATTCCCAAACTTTTGATACATTTCTTGCACCATTACTTTGGTCCTACCTGTGTCATATAATTTTGAAGTAAAATTACACTTTCTCGAGTACAATGTTTGGCTTCATACCCAAGTCTGCAGACAGGCCAGTATCACCAGCCCTCTCCCACACAACCGCCTCTTTGAGTAAAGTGATCCACGGCGCTGAAACGAGCCTGAAAACTTCTATGATAATGACAGTGTGTGTGATGAGAGAGCAGACGGAGAGCAGACAGAACAGTGCTCCAGTCTGTACCGCGAGGGGATCTATATCACACACACTATTGTCCAGAGCGGCAGAGCCTGTGGTGCTTTGTCCAGCTCTGTCTCACACCTCACACAAGAGAGACGAGCTTTACTGTGACCTCTGACTCCTGAAAGGTCACTGCCTCATGCAGCACCAGCAGAGAGTTGAAAAGGAGGGGAAAGTTGTGTGAAAATGACATTACAATGTTCTAGATTTCTTGTAGTTTAAACTGAGCTGGAGAAATCTACATGAAACTAAAACTGGCACAAACTTCAAGATCTTCTCTGTGAATAGGTGCCACTGTACAACCCCAAAAATGTGACTGAAAGGACCCATATTACGCTGTAACCGTTTTATATATGTTTCACACACAAATCCTGCATTTTTTAGTTTTTCCACATACCTTCACTACAATCATTTGGATCATTTCAGATCTGCAATTGTCAAACTCTAAACAAAAGGTAAAAGGAACTGTTAAAACTACCACTTCATGACATCACAAGATGGAACAGAGTGTTTTGAGCTTTGGAGATGCAGACCGACTCAAACCTGTGAATGAAACAAAGCACAAGTGTAAGTACTGTATATTTTGAAGCACACAAGAGTCAGGTTTCTGTAGTACAGGACTTTTATGGTGCTCTTTACTGTCCCCAGAGGGAATCTCCTCAGGGGCAGTCAGCACTAGCCAGGCCGGTGCCACCTCGTGCCTCCGCTCAGTTTCATTTCTCTCCAGTGACTCGTCAGGAATCAGAATAACCCTGCGGTTTGCAAGATCCCCGGAAGTTGTAGTTGGTGCTGAGGAAATATTTCAGCATTTTTATACACAGACACAGCTTAGTATTTTTTCACTGCAAGTCCACGCACACGTGGATATTTCCCACGCTAGACTGAATCAGTTACTTGATAAAGCAGATAATATTGACTGTTTCTGCAGCCTATCCGCACTTATGTCTTATCATGTTCTTTTGGAGTTAATGATTACAGGAGACTCTGGCTGATCCAATGAGAGTCCTTTTTGTCTCATGGGACCGAGACCACCTGCAAAGTGATGCAGCATTTCTCTGATCTCATGTGTAGAAATGTCTGAGTGGAGGGTCAGGCAGTCAGAGTACCTGCTGTAAATCCTGAATTAACATTATAGCATCATGGCCATACCGGATTGTCAAAGCCTGATCCAGTCAGATCTCAGAAGCTAAGCAGGGCCGGGCCTGGTTAGTACTTGGATGGAAGACCACTGGGAATTCCAGGTGCCACAGGAGGGCGCCAGTGGCAAAAACTGTCGTAGTGTTCTTAGGCAAGGCACATCACCCACATTGCCTAGTATGAAAGTGGTGTGTGCGTGAGTGATGGTGGTGGTTGGAGGGGCCGATGGTGCAGATTGGAGCCTCGCTTCTGTCAGTCTGCCCCAGGGCAGCTGTGGCTACAATAGTAGTTTACCACCACCGGGTCTGGAGTGAATGAATAATGCTCTGTAAAGCGTCTTTGAGTGTCCTGAAAAGCGCTATATAAAACTGATGCATTATTATTATTATTATTATTATTATTATTATTATTATTATTATTATTATTATTATTATTATTATTATTATTATAAGTCTATGAGGGAAAGAGCTCAGACCTCTGTTTAGTGAAATCCCTGTATTAGAAATTAGGGTAATAAACTTTGGCTTGAATTGAAATGGACAAATCCTGGTGGTTATTCTCCATCACGCACTACAGTGAAGCCGTCTGTTTGCCAGAACCAACCCGAGTTGTGATAGCAGACTGCATACGTTATCCTCCTTTGGACTTCCTTTGTCAAATAATAACTGCATTTTTTATCGTACCTTTAATTGTCAGGTTCACATCGCAGAAACAACAATGCTCCTGACAGACAGGTTCACTCTCTGCTTTGTTTGCTGTTGTGCCACGATTACTTGGACTCCACTGAGTGTTCTGGTGCATTACAGACGTCACTACCAAACAGCAGCAATTTGTTAAATCAAACTCCCACCTACGAATCCTAATGATGCAATCCTAATGTCAGATGGTTTCCACCAATGAAACCGGCTCATGAATCACAGCAGTCCTGACCAAGACCAGCTCAAGATGTGGAGAACATCTTGAGCTGGTCTAGGTCAGGACTGCCTTAGCTGGAAGATTTGACTTATTGTACATGTTTTAGGTGGATGGAGAGATCGGAGTGCCCCAAGAAAACTCACCCAGTCAAAGGGAGAACATGCAAACTCTACACAGAAAGGCCCAGGCGCATCTGGAAAATACTATATTTGCTATGAAGACATAAGATTAATATGACAATAATCCCAAACAAATGAAAACGTTCAACATTTGCTCTCCATCTGAAATGAGCGTAATTTTGTGCTGTCCAAAAGTAGTTCTGAATCAAGCAGAATTAAATCACATATGTCCCCCCCATAATTACAGTTTAAAACCTACACAGAAACATCTCCCAGCTCACGTGTTTGTGGTGGACACGGTGAACAGAGGACAGAGTGGACACGATGGACAGAGTGGACACGGTGGACAGAGTGGACACGACGGACAGAGTGGACACGACGGACAGAGTGGACACGATGGACAGAGTGGACACAAGCGGTATTTCCACAGACTACACGCTGTGCAAACACTGATAAAACCAGTGTAAAGCGTTATCCCGTATCCCCGAGACGAACCACAACTGAGGACTCATTACTCTCTCTCTGTCTATCTTTGTCTCTCATTCTTTAATATCTCTCCACCTTCTGTCTTTCTCTCTCTCCCTCTTTTCTCTCTCTTTTATTTCTGTGTGAGGGACAGTTCAGTGTAAATATCTGTAAACGCTTGTGTTTATATCACTGTAAATACAGCAAAATGTTCTCATAGCAATAAAAGATTCTCTCCCTCTCTCTTTTTCAGACCTGCGTGAAGTCGCCCCATCAAACTCAAACATACACAAAAACTGTTAATCGTTTGTGCTGTTTTAGTTTTTGAGAAATTCTTTTACAGGTCAAATTGGGGTCAGCCCCACAGGAAGCTTCAAAATGCACTAAAACATCCAAAATGGAGTCAGTCGTTTGTGCTTCGTTTGTGCTGTTTTGTGCTGCAAAAAGTTTTGTTTGTGAGATTATTGTTCTTAAGATATTTGCAGTTTTGTTTTCAGCCGATGATGTCGTCCAGCCCCTCAGAATGTGGAACAGCCTCAAAACAGGCAGAAAATTACAGAAAATGTTTGTATTTCGTTTGTGCTGTTTTGTGCTGTGACAATTTTCATTTGTGTGAGTTTATTTCTAAAATGATTCATTATTATTTCTGCGATAATTATAGGACGTCATTTCCATTCAGATGACGGCAGCGACTTTAGCAAAACTCCACAAAACTAGAAGAGAAGAGAAACGATCTGAGGCTGTGGAAAAGTCTTTAGTAATTTGCTTTTGATTCGTGTTTTATAGAATAACAGACTTTTCTACAGCTGAGCGGAAATGACGTCCTATAATTACCGTAGAAATAATAATGAATCACGTTAGAAATTTCTTTTCTTTATTTATTTCATTCATTAAAACAAAACAAAAGCAAATGCAACATACTTGAATCTATACGACTTTAACATAAATATGAATGAAAGTGCACAGAAAGAAGCAAAATCATCAAAATAAAATCTGCCCCTTATCAACTCAAAATTCTAGTACAGCTCCAGTCCTTGGATTGAGACACTTCGCTCCTTTGGTTTTGTTCTAAATTCAGGTTTAGAAAAAAAAATCAGTTCCTCTTAATTTATAACTACTTTCTCTCTTTTTAAATCTGTTTTGTGAGCTGTTTGGTGATGTTATTTGGTGAGCTTTGTACATAGTTTTGGGGAGGACTTATTCTACTAATTCTTTAAATTTTAACGTTTCTAATTGTATAAATATTGGATTTGTGTGGGCCCTGTATCCACTTCCATTTACAAAATAAACTCGCACAAATGAAAACTGTCACAGTACAAAACTGCACTAACGAAATACAAATGTTTTCTATAATTTTCTGCCTGTTTTGAGGCTGTTCCACATTCTGAGGGGCTGAACGACGTCATCGGCTGAAAATAAAACTGCAAATATCTTAAGAACCAGAATCGCACAAGCAATGACTCTTTCCTCTCTCCTTCCTCTCTCTCGCTCCCCTCCATTTATCTCAGATCCTCTCGAGCTCCTCTTTCACACACTCTTTCTCTCTCGGACGCTCTCTGTCTCTCATTCGAGCCATGACTCTCTCTCTCCTTCTGTCTTTCCCCGCTCTCTCTTTCCCTCTCCCTCTCTCTCTCCCAGACAGGCACACACTCTCTCTCTCATTCTCAGACTCTCCCTCTCTTGTTTCATGTCTTTCATCTCCTCAAACTTCACCTCTTCCCCTCTCTTAGACACACTCTTTTATTTGCTGACTCTCCCTCTCTTATTCCATGCACCCCTGATGTCCCTCTCTCTCCCTCTCTTTTGTTCTCTTTCTCTCTCTCCCCTCTCTCTGTTTCTCCTCTTGTCTCCCTCTTTCTCTCTGTGTGTGTATTCTGTATCTCTCTGTTTCTCTCTCTCTGTTTATCTCTCTCCTCTCTCTCTGTTGCTCTCCTCTTGTTTCTCCCTTATTCTTTCTCTCTCTGTTTCTCTCTCCTCTTCTCTCTGTTTCTTTTTGTTTCTCTCGCTGTTTCTCTCTCCTCTTCTCTCTCTCTGTTTCTCTCTCCTTTTCTCTCTCTCTCTGTTTTTCTCTCATCCTGTCTCCCTCTTTCTCTCTCTGTGTGTGTTTCTCTCCTCTCTCTCTCTGTTTCTGTCTGTTTCTCTCTCCTCTTCTCTCTCTCACTCTTTCTCTCTCCTTCTATCTGTCCTCTCTCTGTGATGACACACTTGTCTCTGTCCTCCTCTCTCTCTGTGATGACACACTTGTCTCTGTCCTCTTCTCTCTCTCTGTGATGACACACTTGTCTCTGTCCTCTTCTCTCTCTCTGTGATGACACACTTGTCTCTGTCCTCTTCTCTCTCTCTGTGATGACACACTTGTCTCTGTCCTCTTCTCTCTCTCTGTGATGACACACTTGTCTCTGTCCTCTTCTCTCTCTCTCTGTGATGACACACTTGTCTCTGTCCTCTTCTCTCTCTCTCTGTGATGACACACTTGGCTCTGTCCTCTTCTCTCTCTCTCTGTGATGACACACTTGGCTCTGTCGTGTCCAAACATTCTTAAAGTGCTTCTTAAAATCTGTTTTCAGTGAAGAGACTTTTCAGTGAAGAGACTTGAACAAAACCTGGAGCTTCTTTGGGGAACAGGCTGAGAATCACGAGAGAATAACAAGAGAATCACGAGAGAACACGAGAGAATCACGAGAGAATCACGAGAGAATCATGAGAGAATCACTTGTGAACATATCAGAGTCTAAACGCTGATCCTCACTGGTCCTGAGTCCTACACACTCCACTTCTGCTCTTCTAATGGTGTTCTTTACAGGATTTATTCACACAAATGTGGGATTTATCATGACACACACACACACCCACACACAGGGGTTTTCAGTCATACACGCTGTCAGCTTTGCTTCTATTTTAAATTGCTCTTAAAGCAGACCTGTTGTTCTGGTGTCTGCTCTATAGTTCTAATCTTTGGGAGCGCGACCGCACGACGCGGGAGCAGGCGGGAGCGGTACTGAAGAATGCGGGCGGGGGCGGGACTGAAAATTCTGTCCCACGCAGACCTCTACCGCAGCACATAAGCTTGGTCAATGGTTTCAGCGGAGATGATTAAAGTGACTTGTGGTTTCACTGCAATCAATTACCGGTTCTTTTATGTTTTGACCTCGTTTTAATCAGCACAGTTGCTGCCGTGTTAAAAGGCACTGTTCAGAAAGAATCTGTTCAGGTACATAAATGTACATTTACAGTACAAAATCGTTCTGGATATGCAGTAAATATCTCATTTTTCAATATAGATATCAGCGGCTTATAGCCCGGTTGCGGCTTGTATAACTTTTTTCTTAATTTTTTTAAAAATAGAGTGGATGCAGCTTATATACTGGTGCGCTCTATAGTCCGGAAAATATGGTAATTAAAAAAGCAAGTCTGCCTTGTGTGTTAGAAAACCATGTACACCTCGGGTGGATGGCTGCAGATGAGGCGAGCACCATTCAGCTGAGGTTCAGAGAGTGTACCATCCTCTGGACAGTGTGTTCTTGGACACTTCTTCATGTGGAGGATTAGAAAGTTTCAGTCCAGTCCGGACAGAATGTGGCTGTTGTGCCCATGGCCCTGCTGTTACTGTTGTGGTGTTTGGAGCAGGCCCGTCGCCGTGGCAGCAGCTGTGATGGGGTGACGTTGGGACACTCTTACAGCTGAAGAGGCTTCATGTCCAGACTCCTCCAGCTCATGTCTCTGTCCCGGCCTCTCTCTGATCCACAGACCCAGGATCAGGTGTCAGAGCCCGTCTGGTTCTGCAGGGTCGTCCACAACAGGGACACAGGGGACAATCCAGGGGACAGTCCGCCTGGACCAGAAGGAAGCATGCAGCAGCTTTCACTAGTCAAGAAGATAGAAGTTATAACCCACACGGTCATTCTTGAGCCTCTCCACACATAAAACATGTAACAAGTAGCACAGACTGGAGAAAGAGGTGGATGAAGAGAAACCCATAGTGTTTGGCTCCAGTCAAATAAACCTTATGATGCCAGCAATTATGGGGTGCATTTGGAGCCGGGTTCCATATTATTAAGAAGAATTGATTTACGGACAAAACAGAGAAATAAAAACACCAGGATCATGTAGAGTGGAGTAAACAAACAAAACAAAAAAACAGTAGCACACAAATCCTGTCATATAAAAAGGAAGGATGAGTGTTAAAAGAATTAAAACCCTATGTAAAAACAACACCTGTCCTACCTTAAAATCTCAATTACACAGGGGAAAAGATCCAGCACCAGTCACTTTAGCTCTAAAAATAAAATTAAAACCATAACTAACATAGTTAAAAAGAAGGAGAGCGTTAAAAGGGAGCTCCTGCATGTTTGAAGCTAAAGTCCTTTGCTAGAGGTGGTGAAATTCTGTCGGAAGCCAAAAAACAGCACAGATCAGTGTTGCCTCAGCGGAGATCTCACTGTGGCAGTGAGTCTGTCAAGGCAACAAACTAGTGTAGTGATGGGGGCAAGTTCTTAACTTAAGCTTAACACCACTTTAACCCATCTGACAACAGCCACGAGTCTAACAAACAAAATGCTCTGCCTGGCTCACTCATGAAAAAATGAAAAAACCCTGAAAAAATTTCAGGGTAAAATATTTTGTTTGTCGATATGGTTGAAGTTAATTCAACTTCCCCTGGTGTTCATTCAACTTCCCTTAGTGTTAATTTGGCACCTCCCACCCACCACTTCAAACTCCCGCCAGAGAAGACCTGTTTTAACCAGTTTTGCTCATAATTTCATCTTAAATGAACTAAAATAAAGTGTGAAAATAAAACATCTCTGTGTGTTGTCAGGATAACTCTACAAAGTTTTATCCGTTTACTCTCAAAATGTGACTATAACTCTTGATTTTGGGGTTAAACAGGAACTTTGGCCCATTGTTTCTTAATTAACGTTTCCAAAAATGTTAAATTAACTGAGAAAATGTTCAAATTGATTCTGTGAGAGTCAATTTTAACACTCCACTTTTTATTGTGTACACTTTGACTAAAAAGTTGTTATAAAAAGCACTTCTGAACTCATCGTGGTGAATCATTAGGATGCTCTGAACGCATAAGGTAAATAAGGAAGAACTTTGGAGCACTACAAAATGTTTTAAATAGACTAGTTCTGTTTTTCATGTTTTTAAACTCCCATTACAGCTGACATTAACATCTCTATTCATCCAGCTTTCTCTTCTCCTCTGTCTCTTTCTCTCTTTCTGGTGGTTAGACTCAGTACTACCTCTGCCTGCCGAGCCCTCGCTAATCGTTAACCCAGATATTGCAAATTAGGAGCAGATCTTTATAACGGCTCTTCCGAACGCACCATCCCTCTCTCCCAGATCGCGGGTTAGGAAAATGTTTAGCGGTGGGGGCCGGCTTCCTGTAATTACTCCATTATTTATGTCCGACTGCTGGAGCGAGACAGGAGAGGCGGAGGAGGGAGGGGGGCTGATGGTACGAGAGGGAATTAAACACAGAATTTGAGACATGCTAACGCTAATGCTAAGAGTGCATTTCCAACGGCGCACATGGCCAAAGCCGGAAGGAGCCACATTCTGACTCATGGTAGGAAATAATATGACTCAAGTTGGACAGTTTTATTAGTTCGGGAAATTACCTGTTTACTAAGTAGTATTATGGGTAAAAGTAAAAACAAAAAAGTGAAATGGGGTCTTCTATCGACTGTTCAAATAATTTGTAATAGTTTGAAATAATTGCACAAATAAATAAATACTAATGACACAATGTTTGCCTGGGATCCAGAATCCACACTTCTCCAGTACATTCTGAAGATGTGAGTCTGGTCACGAGTTCAGATGGACATGATGGACAGGTTAATTAACCAACAGACCTTTTTCACAATGGCAGGGTTGAAGAACTTTCGGTTAATGGTTTTCTGTGGTAAATGTGTGTGGAAATGTTTCAGGTATTCTCCACCAGCTTCAGAAATCTGCCCCATCACCATATATTCAACCAACAAGGTCCATAAAGGAGAAACATTCTTCATGAAGAATGTATCCACAACGATCAAAGAAGAAAGATGAAAACTTAAAGGAGAACAAGCAAAACTAACATAATGGTCATCAAGAAAATAGAAGGATCTTGCTCAGACTGTTTCTGGAATTAACCTCGTTGGATCCAAACTCTTGCATGGCTTTACTGATTTCTCTTTGTTATTTGGGCTGATTGGGACCTGATGAGTGCAAACACAAGGAATTATATTTTTAGATGTATGCAAAAAGAAATCACTCAATAAGTAACTTGTTCACTCAGAAAATAAAAATCTATTTCATGATGTAGATATTAACATAGATAGGTAAATTTGTGCAATTTGAATGTGAGACATGTAATATGTGAACATCTCGAGCATTCAAACTGCACAAATCTATCTGTGTTAATATCTACATCACAAAATATTTTTTTTTATTTTAATTCTAGAATCAGTCATAGTGAACAAGTTACTTAATGATACTTAATACTTAATTAATGAATTATTTCTTACTTACGTTATTCATGATCATAATGTTAGTGTTGCTCAGTCGTTCACTGATGCTCGTCGTCGTTTCCTTTAAGCTTTTCTCTTTCTTCCCGTGATAGTTGTGGATAAATTCTTCACGAAGAATGTTTCTCCTTTGTGGACCTTGTTGGTTGAACATTTGGTGATGGGGCAGATGAAGCTGGTGGAGAATACGAGACACATTTCCACACACCATTTGCCACAGAAAACCACTAACTGGAAGTTCCACCAACCTACAGGACGGGACTTTTGGCCATTGTGAAAAAAGTCTTTCAGAGGCACACATGGTCCGTCTGTATCAAACAAATCTTGCTGTTTATGAGGGAAGAAGAAAGGAACTGAAAAACATTGTGGATTTCTGCAGAATCAATGAGTGAAGCACTAAACTCTTCATCTCCATTGTGTGTAAATGATGAGGAACAATGAGCTCCTGTTCACACGTCACTGATAAAAACAAATCTGACTGGACGATCATGTTTGGTTCTGGAGGTGCAACGGAGGAAGAGGGACCTGACTGATCTTCCTTTGTAGAAAAAACTACTCACATGTTCAATGGTCACTTTTTTATAGAGAGCTCTTCTACCTCCAAGACTCAAAGGAACTACTCACCCATTCACAACAGTGTACACAGACACAATGAAAGCATTCATCAGTGGGATGTTTATGTCGAGAGCAGGATTCAAGCCACCAACCTTCAGATGAGTGGACAAACGCTTTACTGCAGGGGTCCCCAACCTTTTTCCTTCAGTTCTGATTTCTGACTTTTTTGCGAGGTCATTCACATTTCCAATTAAATGCGACATGTTTGTGATATCCAATGTGAACTTAAAACACCTCAAAAGTGTCCCACACTGGAGGATACGACGACGTCACACTCAGTGAGCTCAGTGTTTACGGTAGTTGCCTAAACATGGAAACGAGCATGCAGCATGCATGCAGCATGCATTAAATTTGCTGTTGTACTGGAGCCAAAACATGTACAGCTTATTTGTTTTAAGGAGGAGATGGAGAAGGACAAGGTTTTTAGACGTGTCATTTTGTGGGGCAATGGCAGCAACATCTATAGAAAGGAACAGTAGGTTGGATGAATGCGACTTGACTGTTCAGACTGAAGTCACATGTCAAAAGATCAGATATGTATTGGTTTTAGGAGCACATTGCATTTGAAAAAATTAGATCCGTGTCGTTCAGACTGTCATTAAAAGATCAGATACAAGTCATATGGGGGCGAAAAAATCAGATTTGCGTCACTTCAGACTGCAGTCTAAATGTAGCCATAATACATCTACAATGGTAATTGGCATTTAATTGATCAGATTTGACTTATTCAGGCCAATACATGTAATTCTGAAATCCCTTGACAAGCTACTAGGAAGGAGGTGGAGGTCTACTGATGGCTCCTGAGCTACAAGTTAGAGACCCATGCTCTACTGTCTCAGGTCTGGAATACCGTATTTATAGATTATAAATCACACTTTTTTTTTCAGGGTTTGGGTGGTCCTGTGACTGATTTATTACATTTGTCACACTGACAGCCCATAGACTGTATATATAAATCATATATATGAATTAAAAATTACCCTCCTGTGGGCTCACCACCTGCAGAGGGGTTCATAGGGGGGGTCAGGTGCTATGAGTATTGGGCAGCACGCTGCCCCCGCGACCCAGCCGGATTAAGCGGGAGAAGATGGATGGATGGATGGATGGATGGATGAATTAAAAATTTAAAATAAAAAAAAAACAAATCGTTATCCTTTTTTCATTTTGGAGACAAATAATAAAGAAAATAGTTGTTTTTTGTTTTCTTATTTTTGGTTTTATATTGAAAAACAAACAAACAAATGATACACAAATTGTTCTCTGTTGGGTTGTTTTTATTACTACAACTTCTGTAATTTGCCTTTCAAGATGAAATGTCGGTTCTTGGTCTTTGATTTTATAAAATAAATTTCACCCAAAAAATGTGACTTATAGTCCGGTGCGACTTATAGTACGAAAAATACGGTATGTGGCAAACACAGGGGCATTGTTATTCTATTAGACTGTAGGTAAAGTAAGATTGTTCTTTGTTCTCTGGACCCAGTGATCAGCAGCTCACTCTCCTGAAACCAGGTATTGCTTGTTTCAGATGCCATCGCAGTATTCTACAGGCCAATATTTTTAATACAGATGGAGGCAGATAAAGTAAATCCAGTTAGAAATGTAGGTTTTTGTTGTAACAGCAAGTTAAGATAAGATAAGATATCCTTTATTTGTCCCACAATGGGGAAATTTCAGTGTTGCAACGTACAGTTAAGAGAACAGCAAGAAAACAGTAGCAGCAATAGAAGTACAGACTTACTTAAAAACAAACACTATTAAGATATATAAAGATAAGGATTATAAAACTATATAAAATATAAATTGCTATCTTAAAACTGTATATACAATAAATTGCAATTTTAAAACTATATATTCAATAAATTGCTATCTTAAATTTCAGTTAATATTAATGGGTTTAGTCACCAGTAAGATTAAAGATTTGTGAATAAACATTTTGACTATTCCAGACAAAGTACAACGTTATTAAAGGGAAATGTGTCTCTTGTCTGAGAGTTTGACATCATCACAGTCTGAAAACCACCAGTAGAGCGTATGAAACCTGACTGTATCATGCCTTTAGATGTGGGCGATTACGAGGACAGTCCAGATATAGTTATCCCTCTACAGTTACTTCAAACTAGCACTCAAATACTACCAAGGTTCCTGTACCATATGTCAAAGTCACTCTAATAAACAAATAATATTACAGATTAAATCTTTGCTACTCATCCCTGATCAAATGTCCAGTCTGCTCCAAAGTCCAGACCACAGAAAGGGTTTGTGACCCCACAGAGTCGCGGGGAGTGGTCAGTCAGACATGTGGTCAGTGAGACGTGAGGGCCAGAGAGGCAGCTTCTATTGAGTTAGCGTGGGCATTAGCGCCGGTCCTGTCTCTGGCCCACCGCTGTCTCCATCTGTGGGCCAAACGCAGAGCCGACCTGGGCGTCTCATCCTCTGAACGCTCCTAACCTAATCTGGTCGTGTAACTGCTTTTGATGTGCTGGAATCGAGTTAGTCTGGAGCCAGAGGCAGAGGCAGGAGAGCAGAGGGATCTTCTGCTCCTTTCAACCTGGAGGTGAAGGTCTGATGGAGCAGAGGAGCTGTGCAGGAATGTGAGGAGACACACAGTCTGAGGAGCACAGCCTATTCATACTGCAGCTGATGTCATCCACATTCCCTGAGGCTGTGACGCCGACTATTAGGGCTGTAATGATATCCAAGTCTCACGATACGATATCATCTCCGTATGAACCTCACGGTACAATATTTATTGTGACATCATGGGAAAGCTCACGATATTATGATATTCTACATAATAAGAAGACTGACATTCTAAAATGCTTTGACCAGTCATTTGGTACAACATTTAGAGACAGACAGAGACATAGTCCCTCCAGTGTGTCCTGGGTCTTCCCCGGGGCCTCCTCCCAGTGGGACATGCCCAGAACACCTCCTGAGGGAGCCGTCCAGGAGGCATCAGAACAGATGCCCTCCCCTCAGCTGCTGCTCTCCACGTGGAGGAACAGCAGCTCTACTCCAAGCTCCTCCCTTATGGAGCCGAAGGGCGAGGCTCTCAATTTACCGGTCAATCTACATTCCTCCCCTCACCTATGGTCATGAGGTCTGGGGAACGACCGAAAGGACGAGATCACCGATACAAGCGAAGAAATGAGTTTTGTCCGCAGAGTGATCGGACGCTCCCTTAGAGTTTTTTTCCTCTAAAAATGCCTTCACAAGACTTAATCCAAAGAATGAAGATTTCAAAGTGCTTAGAACAGTTATTTCTTCATGCCGTCTGCACTGAAACGAAGCAAAGGATCATGGTCTATGTAGTTCCCTCTGTTTTTTTTTAAGCTATTTCTGCATCAGAACTGTTCATTTAAGCAAAGAGACTTGGGATTCGATATATTGTGATGCTCCATGATATTATTGTGAGACCTTTGGCGATACAATATCACCATGTTTTGGTTATTGTTACATCCCTAGTAGCTATTAATCAGAATTTTATTTTAACACTGGAACTACAACCGGTGAGCTGGTTTGTGCTGTTAAAAGAGTCCCCCCTGAAAACCATTAAAACCTTTAAAACCTTTTAAAACCTTTTCAGTCTTAAAAGTGGTCTTCTTGGTAAGCTGGTAAACTTTAGTGTTTTTATTTTTTGTATGCATCATTAAATCCATCGTCACATTCCAAATACAAATCACACTGGAAAACTTCATATTATATCCACACTTTCTCAGATCAACGACATGGTTCAAAGTTGGGATATGGGTTGAAATAATTGAACGTTGGGCTTGTGTGTGTGTTTGTGTGTGAGAGACAGAGGGGAGCAGGGGAAGTAGCACCTCGAGGTCCTCACAGGTCGCTGACGAGCAGTGGGTGCTTCCTGAGCCATGGGACGCCTCACCAGAGGGAGAGGCCACATGACCCAGAGGCCAGGGGGCACTGGAGCTGTCAGTGTGGAGCTCTGCAGACAAACTGAAGCTATTGGAGTAATTCACACTTAAAGCTCCATCCAATATGACACACAATTTATGTTTTACTTATTATCCGAGTCTGAACCATAGACTGTATATGGATCAATGACATATAAGGATTTTCAACAGGCAAATTTTAAAATATTAAAAATATTAGTTTCTATTGAACTTTTTCAAATATTTACAGTGTCAGGTGCATATATCTGTGTTTAACATTTATATGAAGCATTTTTACTGAAAAATGTCACGTGGTGCGACCAAGAATAACCTTAAATAGTTTTATTTTCTAAAACCTGGTTGGGATATTAATCTAAGTTCTGAGTAATATGATGTGTATACAAACAAGTTGGCGTTTCTTTAGATTTTTAATGCATATTGATATTTTCTTTTGCTCTAATATGACGCAGGTGTGAACTTAAACTGCCTCTCTCTGATCTCATGACCTAAACCTAAACGTTCCAACCATGAGAAACTCGTGTGACTCTGTGTTGTGACTGATTTATGATGATTTTACACACAAGAATTTCCAACGTTGCATTTGAAAGTAAAATTTGAAGTATGTGAGAGGGAGTGAAGCACATCCATTAATCAGGTTCATATTAAGCCTGCCCGATTTTTGTGAAAGGTATTTGTATTTAACAGTAACTACTTTATTAGTTTAGTACGCAACACTTTTACACAACTACTACTACATAACTTGACTTGTATAGAAGTTTAATGAAGTCTGTAAGTTGCAAACAAGCTTCATTTGTGTTTCTTACGCCTCCTTTTTTGCAATTTAAAAACATTTTTGGCCCTTGTTTGTTAGTTTATTTTCTTCGGTCTTTGCTTCTCCTACTTCTCCTTTGTTATTTACTTCCGCTCATTGTCTGGAGGTGGGGAAGGGTTCTGATTGGACAGCGACACGAACATATTTCCGTCTTTGGGAAGAAAACCCACACTTCAGCTGCTCCCGGCTTTTCTGTCATCTCAGTTTGTCGTTACGCTGCCGACACAAACACGATCCAAACTTTTTCCGCAGTGGTTCTGATGATAATGAAGCAGCAGCTGGAGAATTCTCTCCTCACGCTTTATGTCTGTGAGCTGAGGAGGAGAAGGGAAGAGTGTTGGAGAAGGAGGAAGAAGACAAACTGAGTCTGAGGCTGCCACACCTCAGCCCACTCCCACATCCCGCTCACAAATCCAAAGAGACGTGGAGGAAAGTCCCAAGAGACGACTGGAGGAGCCGGATCGTCCGGATTGTGTCAGAAGGACGACCCAACGAGCACCAACCACCGGGATTATTTTGAAGAAGAAGAAACATTTATATGATCCAGGAAGAATTTCATTCAGCTTTAAAATCAAAATAAACCCCCACTTACTTTGGAATTAAGCTGAATTCTGAATAATAGTTTTATTAAGAATTAAGTGTTTACATGGTCTTTTTAAAGTGTAAGAGCTGCTGACTCTGTGCATACAAAGGACAGGAACCATTTGGAGTCAGTTTTAATTCCTCTTCAATCTCTATCGTCCTGTGACAAACATGTTAATGCTGTATTAATATGTCACATACACACTGGCTTCACTCTGCCGTCTCCAACGTGCAACTGACAATTATACAAATCACGAATGAACAATAAACAATTTTAAACTAAATAAAACAATTTTAAATTTACATAGGTTGTGATGGAGTAAACTGGAAAGACATGCACTTTTACACAAATAAAATAAAACCAACCTGTGACGAACATGTGAATGCTCATTAATATGTCACATTCAGGCACTGGCCCCTGAAACAAAACAGAACCGTGAGATCGCTGCTCACTTTCACGGCATTCAATATGTTAAAATATCAAGCTAAAATTTTAAAACCCATCCATCCATCCATCCATCTTCTTCCGCTTATCCGGGGCCGGGTCGCGGGGGCAGCAGTCTAAGCAGGGGCTCCCAAGCTTCCTTCTCCCCAGCCACTTCCTCCAGCTCCTCCGGACGGACCCCGAGGCGTTCCCAGGCCAGCCGAGAGACATAGTCCCTCCAGCGTGTCCTGGTCTTCCCGGGCCTCCTACCGGTGGGACCGGCCCAGAGCACCTCCCGGGGGAGGCGACCAGGAGGCATCCGGACCAGTTGCCCGACCCACCTCCGCTGGCTCCTCTCGACGTGGAGGAGAAGCGACTCTACTCCGAGCTCCTCCCGTGTGACCGAGCTCTCACCCTATCTCTAAGGGAGCGCCTGCCACCTGGCGGAGGAAACTCATTTCGCCGCTTGTATCCGCTGATTCTGCTCTTTCGGGTCATTACTCCAGAGCTCATGACCATAGGTGAGGGTAGGAACGTAGATTGACTGTAATCGAGAGCTTCGCCTTTCGGCTCAGCTCCCTCTTCACCACAACGGTCCGATACAGCGACTGCATCACTGCCGACGCCCGCGACCGATCCGCCTGTCAATCTCGGCCTCCATCCTCCCCTCACTCGTGAACAAGACCCCGAGATACTTGAACTCCTCCACTTTAGGCAGAGACTCCCCACCCACCCGGAGAGGGCAATCCACCTTTTTCCGGTCGAGAACCATGGCCTCGGATTTGGAACAGCTGATTCTCATCCCAGCCGCTTCACACTGGCTGCAAACCGCCCCTAGTGCACGCTGCAGGTCCTGGTTCGATGGAGCCAACAGGACAACATCATCCGCAAAAGCAGCGATGAAATCCTGTGGTCCCCGAACTGGACACCCTCCGGCCCCTTGCTGCGCCTAGAAATTCTGTCCATAAATACAATGAACAGAACCGGTGACAGAGGGCAGCCCTGGCGGAGTCCAACATGCACCGGGAACAAGTCTGACTTACTGCCGGCAATGCGGAACACAGCTCCTGCCCGTCATACAGGGACCGGACAGCCCTTAGCAAAGGGCCCCGGACCCCATACTTCGAGCACCCCCACAGGGCACCATTTAGGGACACGGTCGAATGCCTTCTCCAAGTCCACAAAACACATGTGGACTGCTGGGCAAACTCCCATGAACCCCTCGAGCACCCGATGGAGGGTGTAGAGCTGTTCCAGAGATCCACCAACAATCCGAAAACCACACGGCTCCTCTTGGATCCGAGGTACTACTATCGGCCGAACTCTCCTCTCCAGTAACCTGGCATAGACTTTACCGGGGAGGCTGAGGAGTGTGATTCTGTAGTTGGAACACACCCTCCGGTCCCCCTTTATACAGAGGGACCACCACCCCGGTCTGCCAGTCCAGAGGTACTGTTCCCGATCGCCACGCGATGTTGTAGAGACGTGTCAACCAAGACAGCCCCACAACACCCAGAGACTTAAGGTACTCAGGACGGATCTCATCCACCCCCGGAGCCTTGCCACCGAGGAGCTTTCTGACCACCTCAGTGACTTCGGCCAGGGTGATGGATGAGTCCGCCTCTGGGTCCCCAGCCTCGGCCTCCTCTTCGGAGGACGGACGGTGGGATTGAGGAGATCCCCAAAGTATTCCTTCCACCGCCGACAACATCCCTAGTCCGAGGTCAGCAGCTCTCCCCCGCACTGTAAACAGTATTGGTGAAGGGCCGCTCTCTCCTGAGGCGCCGGACAGTCTGCCAGAATTTCCTTGGGGCCGTCCGATAGTCCCTCCTCCATGGCCTCCCGAACTCCTCCCAGACCCGAAGTTTTTGCTCTCTGTAACCGCCTCGGCTGCAGCACGCTTGGCCCGACGGTACCCGTCAGCTGCCTCAGGAGTCCACCGGGCCAGTAAGGCCCGGTAGGACTCCTTCTTCAGCTTGACGGCATCCCTTACTTCCGGTGTCCACCACCGGGTTCGGGGATTGCCGCCGCGACAGGCACCGCAGGCCTTACGGCCACAGCTACGAACGGCCGCATCGACAATTTTAAAACCCAAATAAAACAAAAAAACTCAAAATTAGTGCACCACAGTGCATCACACGTGACAATGTCTTATCAACATGCCATGAATGTATTGTGCTAAAAGTATGTTGTTTTTATGAAATATATTGTTTTTAACCCAGACAGAACTTATGCTCTGCAGTTTCCAGCGTACGACTGAGAGGGGAAGTTCTATCTACTATCAAAATAAAATACACAGGAGCAGCATGCACTTCTGTTTATCAAAATAAAATGTCAAAATGCCAAAACACACACACAAATTATAATCAAATTAAATAAATCATAATTGAAATGAAGTACTACCAGGAAATAAGTGCAGTTTTGACTCCTTTACAAAAGCATTATAAATTTTTTTTCAGAATTCAATTATTTTTATTCGGAATGTAAATGTGGCAAATGGCGGGATGGGCTGATATCCAGACTGATCCCTGTGTATTTGCCAGACAACGACACAGTCTTTTATGGAAGCTGTCCCCTTACAGACAGTTGTTCTGAGCAGATCTGAGTCTGTCCCATAACCACATCTTTGTCCTCACACACACACACACACACACCCACCCACACACACACGCCCACCCACACACACACACACAACCATACACATACACACACACACACACACACAACCATACACACACACACGCACACACCCACACAACCATACACACACACACACGCACACACAATCATACACACACACACACACACACACCCACACGCACACACACGCACACACACACACCCCCACCCACACACACACACACACAACCATACACACACACACACGCACACACACACACACACAACCATACACACACACACACATGCACACCCACACACGCACACACACACCCACACACACACCGACACACACACACACACACACCCACACACACACACCCACACACACGCACACACCCACAGACACACGCACACACACACACCCACACACACACGCACACACACACCCACACCCACCCACCCACCCACACACACACACCCACCCACCCACACACCCACACACACACTCACACACACCCACACACACACTCACACACACACACACACACACACACACACACACACACGTTTGAAGATTAGCCGCCCGTTTGACATTTACACCAACGGCACCACAATACAGATTCTCAGATACTGCGGTCTGACTCAACACGCCGACCACGCCGACCACGCCCGTCGTCACTACACTGCTTCGATGTTGCCATAGAAACACGCCCACTTTGAGCTGTCGGCCAATCAACATCCCAGGAGAGGAAACTGCCACCTGTTTATTCTGAAAAATAGGCAGATGAGTAAGTGATGAGCAATGCGCTGGCGTTTGTTTTAATCTGATATCAAGCACTACAGAGACTATTGTGTTTATTATCTGCAACCAGGGGCCATATTTGGAAATCCGAGCGCAAAACCAAAGAGCCAATCAGGAGTGAGGCAGCGCTGGTTTGGCTTAGCAATGTTGTCGATCAAACCTGTTGCTGTCGCTGGTGGGAGTGACCTTGGGGGAAGCAGGCACTGGATAGGTCTGTTATTCATTTTCATATCTTGATCTAAGGACAAAATCCTTAGCAGCGCCTGGATCATGTAGAGTGAGTTAATACAAAAAAATTGAGAACAAAATGGCGAGGTCCACAGCAGCAGTTACAGAGAGAGGGGCCACAATATTCCAATAGAAACTGAATTGCAATGAGAGCTTAAAGGAACCAGTTTGTGCCCATGCTCATTTCCTATTTTGGAACACAGAGGAGAGCACTTTAAGCCGGGCGTACACTGTGTGATCTTTTTCACTTGTATGATTGCTTTTGGGATCAAGTTTTGGCTTGCTTGTGTGTCGTGCTTCGCGTAGTATAGACTCTTTTAAAGAGTGAGGACGTAGGATCGGTTGCACACGCATTTTGGCAACAGAAGTACGGCAGAACTCAGCAGCTTGTCGAGCCCCGTGAAAGGATTATTATCAAAAGATCACAAATATTTCCTCAACAAGCTGAGTTTGACAAATGGTGTCCAACTGCCAGATCCTTGTGTGATCAGTGAGTAAAACTTTAAAACTTTAGTCCACCGGTAGAATATCGATTCTGACAACCACACACATAATAATAAATTAAAATATGAGCAAAACAATAAAATAGCAATAAATAAGTAAAACCAATAAAATAAATAAATTCAAAATAAACAAAAGACACAGAGGAGCTGTAATGAACAGAAGTATTCACACATGCACTTTCATTCACTTTGCACTTTACATATATTTATATTGCACTTTTCTAGCACGGAGCGCATGAGATACACAAATTTTCATATAACAAAAATTGCACAGGTTTGAATTGTTTAAAAAAAAAAAAATGGATTAAAACTTTTTATCTTTGTTGTGGGCAGGGCACTTCCGGCAGTGGCGGCCGCCGGTCTGCGGAGTCAAACGAACAATTACAATCGGAAATGTGCAATATGTGTGCCGTATCTTAAATGACCCGTGTCTTGTGTCCAGGTGTCTGGCCAAAATATTCCCCGGGAAACCAGACACTGTTTAAGGGTTCTGGGCCAGCTCAAGATAGAGAACTTCAGGACGGGGAATGGCACAAGTTTTAATTAGGTTTAGTCACTATTTTATTAGGTGTTTGGTTTTAGGATTTTATCTTTTGTATTTAGGTTTTATATGGTTTATTTGGTTTGGATTAATTTATTGGAGGATTTTAACTTAGTTTTAAAGATCCCTGTTTTAATGGTTTTACCCAGCAGTATATAAGGCGCCTGCACTTAATCATTCTGAGTTCTGCTGCTTGACCTCCATTGCACCTATTTTTGCACTGCACTTTTTGCACCTGCGCACTTTATTTTGGAGAATGGGAAAATAAAGAAACTGTGGACCACGCCAATCCTGCCTGTACTAGTGTAACTCACTGTAATCCAGCCACTCTGCCCGTCTAGGTTACAGGAGCACACCTCACGCAGTGTTAAAAGCCATGGAATTAAAGTGGGTCTTAAGACGAGACTTAAAACACAACTAAAATGCGTTCCAGAGCTTGAGGCCGGCCACAGAGAAGGTTGGTTGGTTTTAAGTCCGGGCCTAAGCCCCATGAGCTGGATCTGGCCCTCAGACCTCAGAGCGCTCACGGGAGAGTAAATCTGGATGAGGTCCGAAATGTAACATGGAGCCAGTCCTTTCAAAGCTTTAAAAACAAAGAATAAAATCTTGTAATCCATTCTAAAATGAACCGGGAGCCAGTGCAAAGATGTGAGGATTGGGGTAATGTGCTCTTTTCACTTCTGCAAACACTTTGAAATACAAATATCATTTCATTAACTGACAACCAGAACATTTAAAATTCTAAATCTGATGAAACAATTTATCTTCCACAGACTCTTACGACACAGAACAGGCACACGGGGAGGGAGGGTCTGGGAAGAAAACGGCGCATTTGAGTCGAGTACCACACCTGTCATGTCTTACACAATGTTTACCGACTCATATTTCCAGTTCTTCCACAAATCAAAGCTTGTTTCATGAGGACGGTATATCTTGCTGTCATGTTAGAACAGATTTATGTCTGCTGTGTTTAGCCAGCAGCAAAACTACACATAACTCTGTGTTTTTAAGTCATTCTATGGATGGATGTGCCCAGAAATCAAAGTCACAGTAGACAGGGTGACCTTTGTAATTACAGTGCAGTGCCTGGGGAGCATCTCTAAAGGTTTTATTTTGATGTCAAAGAAAGTTTTTTGGGCAGCAGATATGACGTAAATAGAGGTAATTCCAAACTGTTACTGTAACCATGATGTTAATAATGTTGCCAAAACTTCTAGTTTATACATTAACAAACTGTTTACAAACTGTTAAACCAAAGTTGACTTTTCAGAGCTTTTAACACACATTATAGTGTTCCCTATATGGCTCTATTCACGCTTAGGTCACAAAACCAGTAGACGTATGGAAACATTCGGATGACGACTTCCTTTGGGTTTTGTTGGTGATTGTAACTCTGATAAAATCTGTGAAAGCTTCATCTAGACGTCAGTGTATTCCTTTTTTATTTCCCTTTATAACTTGCCTATTCATTTGTGTTTTAGAATTTGTCTAACTTTGTCTAACATGAAAACCGCTGCTGCTGAATCAATACTTTTATCACATGCCCAGTGTCAGTAAGTACACCGGAAGTCTTCATCCACATGTTTCCAAACGTCTTCTGGTCAGCCTGAATAGAGTGGCTACATTACAGGTCAGATCTGTGGAGAGGCAGCCCAATCCACAGAGAGAATGACTGGATTTTAGAGCAATAGAGACACCTGTCATGAATAAACGCTAGATGGATATGTTTAATATCAAACCATGGAACATTTCAGGCAAAGCAATAACATCTCCATGGAAACAAGGAGGTCACAGACCTTCCCCTGGAAAAGTTGCCCAATGGACCTTTAAATAAACACAACCAAAATAATAAAAAACGAAGAAACATGATTTGATCTTTGTCAAATCTGCCATAAATCGTTGTGATACCTCTATTCCACCGCAATGAACCAGGTGCTGGTCCTGGCCTGGTGCTGGTGCCAGTTCGGTGCTGGTGCTTCCTGCCCATTATCCAAGAACCGGTTCGTTTTTCCACTAGCTGTGAGCGGGAGAAGTGCTACGTCACTACGTCGATGCAAGCGCTACTGTTGTCCTAGTGAACCAACAGCTGTCAGCTCTGATAATAAGACTGGAGGACTATCGCTACAGGTCGTTCTTGTCAATCCAAAGACGAAACATACAGCTCTTCATCATTGCCATTGGCAACGGATGCATTCCCGGAGAAAAGTAATTGCTGCTCTGCAGGCCGGAGCACCACTGGCCGAAGCTAAGCAGGTCGTTGCTCCACTGGTGTTTTATGTAATAAATACACTAAAGTCACTTGACCAAAGAAATATGGTGTCCAAGACACATGTCAGGGGCGTCTGAACCTGCATAATGGGCGTACCATTATGCATGAGCTCTTATGGAACTGCGTCACTATAACCCTGCCCCTCACACCCTACGTCACCAGTTCTTGTTTCTGGATCAACCTTTAGTTGGTGCTGAGTTGGAATCTGTTCTCCAGGGCCAGAGCTGGTTTATTTGTGTGGAAAAACAAAGAACTGGTTCAAGTTTTGACACTGGCTCTGAACCAGCACCAGAACTGCCCTGGTGGAAAAGGGGTAATACTGTGGCTTTAATTGCACCAACTGACAAATGATTATTGGCTTTGGATTAAAACAATACAATTAAATAGAAAAGCTATCCATGATACACTTCTATGATAATGATAACATTTATATTTTCTTTATATGGTCTGGGATTTGAACTAGCACCCCTCGTACTGTCAGCTAACACCCTGTCTTGTATCACTGTTAAAAGAGGATATTATGCAAAATCTATTTTTTCAGCTTTCTCCCATGTTTTAACATTGTTCTCTCATCAAAAACATGCTTCTTCATGAAGTATATTCTATTCCGAGTGTATTCTGAGGTCAGGTGCTTCTTTCTGACCCTGCCTCTGTCAGAGTCACAGTGAGATACGCCCATGTCTTCTGTGGAACACTCTTAATGCTCTAATAACTTTCTTTAATCACATATTATCTCATGTATTTAAAGCACAGCCGCTCCCACACAGTCTGTCTCCCTCCAGTCTCTCTCCTCCGTCTCTTCTCTTTCTCTGTCTCTTTTTCTCTCATCTCTTTCTCCGCTCCTTTCTATGTTTTTGTGTGATCCTCTCCTTGTCTATCCCCTTATCTCTTTCCATGTTTCTTTCTCTTCAATCTTGCTCTCTACTGTCCTCTCCTCCTCTCTATCTCTTTCTCTACTCCCCCTCTCTCAGCCTCCCCCCTCTCTCGTCCTCCCTCCTCTCTCGTCTCGGTGTCTGTGCGATGTCTCCAGTCTCCTGTCATCGCTGCTGTGGCTGCCTCATACTTCCTGTGTTCCTCTCTCTGCTCTTAAGTCGTTTCACTAATTGCTTGCGGGGGGGATTTTCAGATCTATTCTCGTTTATTTCTCTCCAGGAGCAGATTTCAGGCTCTGGAGCTCCGTCTGCTGCTCGTGCACGGTCACATGCGCTCAGACAAATGAGTGCTTGAGACGTGAAATGAGAGCTCTTAGTCCAAAGCTAATCACCACCACCAGATTTGTTAAAGACCTGCTGTGTGCGATCATTATGCTATAATTTGGACATTTTAAATTGCAATATTCATTTAAAACGACTTAAGGCCGCCACACACTATAGGAGAATTTGCCCGATTTAGGCTGCGATTTGCCTCTCCTTGAGTTCAGGGAGGCGTGACCCAACTTTTTGTCTTCATGTGGGATTTGAAGCTGCTGCTCCTCGTGTGGAGTCAGTGTCAGATCATAACCACCAAATATCACCAACACTACGGGAACAGCCGATAAAACAGAGCATCAAGAGCAGAGGAGCGATGGATACAGAGACACAACAAACAAACTTGGTAAATAGTGAAACTAAAGACTTTATTTTATAAAGTGACTGGTTCCTCAAAGCCTTCAGGTCCAAAGGTGCCGCATGGCGTGTAGTCTTAGTTTAGTCCTGGTTTATTCTTAGTTTAGTCCTGGATTAGATCTGATGTAGTCCTGGTTTAGTTTTAGTTTAGTCCTGGATTAGACCTGATGTAGTCTTGGTGTAGTCTTAGTTTAGTTCTTGTTTTAGTCTTAGTTTAGTCCTGTATTAGATGTGATGTAGTCCTGGTTTAGTCTAAGTTTAGTCTTGGGTTAGACCTGATATAGTCCTGGTTTAAACCTGATGTAGTCCTGGTTTAGTCTTAATTTAGTCTTGGTTTAGACTTGATGTAGTCCTGGTTTAGTCTTAGTTTAGTCCTGGTTTAGATTAAATTGGTCAAAAATAGGAACATCTGGGACATTTCTTGTATAAAACTGTAACAAATCAGTGGTTTTGTATAAATCTTCTGGGACAGGAGACACAGGGCTCAAAACTGGGACTGTCCCGGGTAAATATGGATGTCTGCTCACCCTACAAAAATTACTTTTGTGAGCTTTAAACCAAGTTCTAATGCTGTTCCCTCCTCACAAACAGTCCTGGAGTTGTGTTTCGTTTCATTCACACATGTTTGAATAATCCTGCACTATTTGTCTGTCTGCATCTAAAAGGCTCAAGATGCACTGTTTGACCTCATGATGTCATGTACCGATCGTTTTCAAGTTAACAGCTCACTATTCCTGAAGAGTTTATCCACACAAATCGTCCGTAATCCTCGTGTCTCGTAAACAGTCGTGTGCCACAACTTTTCCCAGAATACGACTAAACTAAACAGTGACATTTGCGTGCATACCGGACATGCAGCCTCCAGCCTCGCGTTCGCACAGCACCGTCCCCGTCCCATCCCGCAGAGACATGCTCGCAGACAGCCAGGCCGGGACCCCCACCGCCTCTCCCCACGGGCCCCCAGGCTCCAGAGCTCCTCTCCACCCCCTCCTCCCCTGCTCCTCAGCTGCTGTCTCACTGTTTGGTCAGACCACAAGAAGCCTGGCTCTGTTCGGACGCGAGACGCCGTCCACACGCAGACGCCGCCGAGGGGAGGGGGACTGGACTTACTGGAAGAAGTGGTCACTCGCTTTGGTCAGGTCAGATTCAGTCATGGTGTTTGGTGGCTGCTCTGTTTGGTCATCTACAATTAGTTTTTTTTTTGTACAGGACATGATTTGTTTTCCATTTGTCACTATTATAGTTTACGTCAGTGGTTCCCCAGTGACTGGCCCTGGGCCCAAAACCGGGACGTGGGTGATCTGGTACGGGCCCCCAGAGAAAAATTGGAGTTTTACAGTCCCATCATATATCTACCATATTGTTCAGACTATAAGTCACACTTTTTTCAGGGTTTGGGTGTTTCCTGCGACTTATATTTTATATTTTTCACACTGCCAGCCCATAGACCAAATATATGAATCGTATATATGAATCAAAAATAAAAAATAAAAATAAAAAAAATCATTATCTGTTTTTTCATTTTGATTTTAGAGACAGACATTAAAGAAATTTTTGTTTTTGTTTTCTTATTTTTGGTTCTATATTGAAAAACAAGTGAACGAATGATACACAGATTCTTCTCTATTGGGTTATTTTTATTACTATAACTTCTATAACTCGCCTTTCAAGATGGTTCTTGGTCTCTGATTTTATAAAATAAATTTCCCCAAAAAGTGCGATTTATACATGTTCTTTTGGCTGGTACGACTTATACTCCAGAGCGACTTGTAGTTAGAAAAATACAGTAACTCTAAAAAATATATTGCAAATGAACCTAGCAAACAGGATTATTAAGACTTTTTTTTTTCAAAGTATGCAAAATATTTCTATCATATTATAACATTGTTCTCTCATCAAAAACGTGCCTTAAGGTTTTACGCCCGGTGTACAGTGACTGTAGGTGTGGTTCGAGACACATGCAGGTCCCACAACACGTAGAAAGTCATTCAAATCAGTAGCACCCTGCCACATTAACCTGGGTGCTGTTTGGGTGGGGCACAGGCCTACGGAAAGAATCAGCAAGAAATCTATTTTGCCGGACACCACAGCGGTGTTTACTGTCAAGCTGACAAAATCACATGAGCAAAACAGGAATTCAGACTGATAGAACTGGTGTATTTTCAGAATAAAATATCCCCTTCAGAATAAAATATCTCCCACACTACTTCACAAATACTTACTAGGGGTGTCATGGTACACAAAAATCACGGTTCGGTACGTACCTCGGTTTTGAGGTCCCAGTTCGGTTCATTTTTGGTACAGTATGGGAACAATATGTTGGTTCAGTCCTGGTTCAGACCTGGTTCAGTCCTGGTTCAGTCCTGGTTCAGACCTGTTTCAGTCATGGTTTAGACCTGGTTTAGGCCTGGTTCAGACCTGGTTCAGTCATGGTTTAGACCTGGTTCAGACCTGGTTCAGACCTGGTTCAGTCATGGTTTAGACCTGGTTTAGACCTGGTTCAGACCTGGTTTAGTCGACAGTCACTTCTGGAGCACTCGGGGGCTGTGACAGTGCAGCTGATCCTAGGGGCTGCACACAGGTGCAGGCGGTTGCACAGCTCTTCTCTCCTGGATCTCTGGATGGCTCGCTCACAAAATTGCCCCACACTCAGGCTAATTCAGTGTGCTTTAACACAAAGAAATTCTGAGTCAGGATGTAGTATTACGTGTCTGCATGTAGTTCAGGGGAGCTTGAATGAAATCTGACACCCTGTTTGACAAAATCACCCTTTTTATTCAGAGCGGCATCTTCTTGACTTTAGTGGACACAAATTGCGCAAACTCACTTGTGCACAGTCCTGCACTGAACTGAACGTCCCGTATTGAAATGGTTCAGTATGAATACATGTACCGTTACACCCCTAGTACTTACCCATTGTAGATTGTACAAAAGATGATGAAGTAGTAAAGGCATGAGAAAGTGGTCATAGTGTGAAATGCCGCTGTTGTTTACCAACAGGACTTCTTTTACTTATCCTGGATCCATTGATGCTAATCTATGGTGTGAACTCCTAACCAGAGCGTGAATCCCCATGAACACGTTGTGTAGGGAGCACCGCTTCCACACTCTGTCCACAACCCAACACGACCACACAGCAGAGAGAGCAGTCAGTGGGGCGGACAAGTCGCAGTACACACTGAACCCACACCTGCAGTCAGTGTACACCATGGGTTAGATGTCATCCATGCATGTTTCAATAATATAGTGATCTTCTGCCGGGATATACGAACGTTTTACAGAGAGACAGGCTTTTCATTAGAAAGTGAATTGGAGCCGATGGAGCTGGACGCATGATCATGTTCACTTCCTGTTTGGAACATGGTGGTTAGCAGGTTAGCTATGTGCATATATACAAACAGTCTATAGTTTGCTCCTAATAAGAAAAGATAATCCTTTATTGTCTTTTCTTGTTTTAGGACAGGGAATCACAGCTTTAACACAAAGACAGCACAGCAGCATAAGCACCACACACATCCACCATAGAACAAGAATAAAGAAGAGAAGAGTATGACCACGAGTGATGCACCAGCAGGACTTTAAGTCACTCTGTACAGACAAACCCTTCAGTGTCTTATATTCTGTTATGAACTGCACACGTCACACTGTGCTGTTACATGGAGCAGGTATCCAACTGTGCATCAGTCTTTCCAGATGTGATATTGGGATCTTTGAGACTCGATTCACAACACTTCAAACTTCTTCAAACAGAAAACACTCTACCTATCTACTGATGTCATGCGGTACATACAGGAAGTGCTCCACTGTTTTTAAACTCCATACACACTAGAATCATTGGATAATTTCAGTCCTAGAATTACCAATCTCTACTGAACAAAAGGGATCTGTTAACTTGAAAACTACCACTTTATGACATCATGAGGTGGAACTGAGCATTTTAAGCTTTGGAGATGTAGACAGACTAATAATAAAGGGTTACTTAAAGACGCACTTTGTAACCTTTTGATTGTGAGTCCGTCGCTTGCTTGTTGCTATGGAGAGGTCATTGCTCTGCTTGGAATGTTCCACAGTGTGACATTAAACAGCTCTACTTTACATTTATTCAGTTACAGGTGGTTTTATAGTGCAAAAATACCTTAAAAAAACCCAGGCATTCTGACTGTGGACAGGGTCGCCTCTTTGCAGATCTGACCTGTAACTTGGTCTAGTTTGAGCTCCATGAAGATAAAAAGATTTAAGACCATTCTGTGAAACATTCCAGACAAAGCAATGACATCTCCATGGAGACAACATAACTACAGGTGTGTTTTTGAGGCGGTAATAACATTATAACACGTGTTAAAGCTCACAAGAGTCGTTTAGGATGTTTAAATTGGACTAGGCCACTTAGTCCATCAGAATTCCCATCCCTCTTTTGGTAATTATCTCTCCCACAGCTCTTTCCCGTGTGGTGTTTAAACGGGCCAACGTCACAACAGCATTTAGTCTTTTGTTTAGTCTGCTCCTCTCATCTGGGTGTGCCGCTAACTCTACGCTCCATATTACAGGGACAAATGTAATAACACTCTTCAGCAATGGGCCACCAACAACGCTGCCAACTTACCCCGAATACGCACCATTTTATGATCAAATTTACGCCTCAAATTGTACCGTGAAATTCTCCTGACTTGGCAGCCTGTGAGAACCATTCTGAATGTACTGTAAAATCGAAAATGAGTTGAAATTGCTTCAGTCTTGATTTCAGATTGTTTTTTTATGGCCTCCACATTTAAAAGCTGCACTGTTGATTTTCTGATGGGGCTTGTCTCCACAGAGAAGTTACTGTCATGGCAAAAAAAGTTTCATACTATGGCATTAAAGGAACCCATATGACACAATTTTCTGACCTATGTTATAATGGAGTTTCCTCATCACAAACAGACCTAGAGTTGTGTTTTGTAACAGAAAACACGCAGTTCCACCTTGTGATGTCATGTAGGAATACAGGAAGTGCTCCATGGTGTTTTTCAACTCCATACACCTCCATTAGAATCAACTGAAAATTTACATCTCTAAACTAAACAGAACAGAGCTTTTTGAGCTTTAGAGATGCAGACAGACTAATAATGCAGGGTTAGGGTTAGAATGAATGAAACAAAACATTATAATATGTCTTAAAATCCACAAGAGTCCATCCATCCATCCATCTTCTTCCGCTTATCCGGGGCTGGGTTGCAGGGACAGCCGTCTAAGCAGGAACTCCCAGAATTGCTCACCCCAGACACTTGCAGCTCCTCCTGGGAGATCCTGAGGTGTTCCCAGGCCCAGTCCCTCCAGTGTGTCCTAGGTCTTCCCCGGGGCCTCCTCCCGGTGGGACATGCCCGGAACACCTCCCGAGGGAGGTGCCCAGGAGGCATCCGGACCAGATACCCTCCCCTCAGCTGCTGCTCTCAATGTGGAGGAGCAGCGGCTCTAATCCAAGCTCCTCCCGTGTGACCAAGCTCCTCCCTCTCTCTAAGGGAGTGCCTGGCCACTCTGCAGAGGAAACTCATTTGGGCCGCTTGTATCGGTGATCTCATCCTTTCGGTCATTCTCCAGAGCTCATGACCATAGGTGAGGGGAGGAACGTAGACTGAAGGAAATCGAGAGCTTTGCATTTCGGCTCAGCTCCCTCTTCATCACAACGGTCCAATACAGCGACTGCATCACTGCCGACGCTGCACCGATTCACCTGCAATCTCACACTCCATCCTCCCCTCACTGTGAACAAGACCCCGAGATACTTGAAGTCCTCCACTTGAGGCAGGGACTCCCCACCCACCCGGAGAGGACAATCCACCTTTTTCCGGTCGAGAACCATGGCCTCGGATTTGGAACAGCTGATCCTCATCCCAGCCACTTTCCACTCGGCTGCAAACCGCCCCAGTGCACGCTGCAGGTCCTGGTTCGATGAAGCCAACAGGACAACATCATCCACAAAAGCATAAATGAGATCCTGTGGTCCCCGAACTGGACCCCCTCCAGCCCCCAAGCAGGTCGCTAAAGGATTTCTGAAGTGCTCTTAATTGCTAAAATTGGATTAAATGTCAACATTAGGTTTCTTCATACATTTAAACTTTCTAACTGATTGTACTGAAGATGTGTTGTGTAGCTGTAAATTTATTGTCTTTGACTTATGACATCCTTGATGGTCATGTTGATAAACTGTATTTTAGAGGATAATAATACTGATAATAATAATACTGAATTTGGTAAATGTACATTTTAGAGGATATTGATGACAATGCCATTTTTAGAAGATAATGATGAATTTGAAATCTTGTATTTATGGAAATTAGAATGAAAGAATTTTGATTGTTTTAATGATGAAATGTTGTGGCTAAAGTTGTAAATAGTTTCTCTAATGTATTTAATGCATTTTGTAAATGCCCAAGGAGCTTAAAGCTAAATCTGGCACAGAGCAACTTTTCTCTCTGAGATTAATGTTTTATGTGCACTGTCCTTGTTTTAAATAAATAAAAATAAATACATAAATTGTGTTGTAAATGTGTCACTTTGATGCCTAACTTGTGCACTAATAAATGGATAATGGTTAATGTGAATCTAACTGTACCTCATCTAAAGCTCGCCACCATTATTTTACTTTCTGTTTCTTGCCACCACTAAAATGAGTAGCTCTCTGGCATTTTCAAGTTATAAAGGGAGCTCACTGTCATACTGGCCTAGTATGACAGTGGTGCATGAATGATCGGTGTTGGCCAAGGGGGTGATGGTGCAGATTGGCGGCTTTGCTTCCATCAGTCTGCACCAGTAATATCTTACCACCTCCTAGTACAGTGTGAATGAACAGTGACGACAGTGTTGCACTTTGAGAGGCTTCGGCAAGTGCGAGGCCTTCTTATTAGACAGACATGTGGGGGACACTCCAGCAGAAAAGTTACAGTATTAGTTTTATTGCAATTGTTGGATTTCATTGACAACACAACATTCAATGTTCAGAAGAAAGGTAGATACAGACCTGTTCACAGTAAAAATACTATGCAACATTTTAGACGACACAATAACATCTCTATGTCTAGACCAGCTGGTGCCAGAGCCTCCACCAGAAATGTTCCGTAATACACTTTAAATGGATTGGAGTTATTTTTTAGAGTGTATAAGAGGCAGTGCCCAGAGCCGAGCGTGTCCCGACAGCGACAGGAGAGGCGTAAAAGCGTTTAAGTCAAACAAAATGTTCAGGATAATTAGAAAAATTACACCTGACGGTTGCACAACAAAAGCACAGTTATGAAAAACACTTGAGGGGAAAAAACAAAGAGCTTATGCAGTGGCGAAGGACCAATCAGGGCGTCCAGTGTGTCTCTGACTGACGACTGTGCTGTAATATGTGAGCTCTGATACTGTTGAAGATTCTGTAGACAGCAGAGGTCAGAGGGTGTTTTAACTTAAACCTGTTAACCTGTTAACCAGGCTCATGTAAGATCTGTGTGGCATTCTGAGTTGAGTTCTACACATGATCAGTCTGGGATGTCTCTGAAAACTATGGGCCGATATTACACATGGACATGTTTTACCTTGTTATAAAGCTCAGACTCTATATTCTGCTCATTTAATCCAATTTACAGACACATAAATGTCCTGATATGTGGCACCGTATCAATATTTATCTGCAGAGTAATTTATCTGTGTCCATCCTGCCCCTGAACACATCACCATGTGCTCTTGTTTACACCCACAGCCCTAGATCCACGTGCACAACACTGAGATTCTCTTCTTTTTATGGATGCTCAGTTTGAGTCTAGATTAAAAGGACAGTTCTTAGTGCAGACTTGTGATCTGAGAGGAGCCTGTGTGGGGCTGAGTGTTGAAATGTGTCGGTTTTGAAGCTCGTTTTGGTTCTTTCTCATTGTTAGCGATTAGCTGCTGTAGCCCGCACACATAAACAGGCTGTTTTCTCTTCTGGTAGCGACTGTAAAGTGACTACAGTGGGCGTATATGTTACTGGACATGCACTGATATGTAAATGAGCTGTGAATAGAAGTGTAAATTATCGGCATTTAGCAGATTATTAATTACCGCAGCGCACACGCATTTACCGCTCAAGGCTAATAGCGGTAGTTTACTTACAGCACTTTCTTTATTGGCTAGAATATCATACAAAAACACCATTAGGCCGACCGACTGTCTTTAAATATGACGTAAAGAGGCAGAAAAACGATAAATGTCGCCTAAATAAACCCAGTTGAAAATCCAATAAAGCCAAACCTAAGTTTTATAAACAATTGGCGATTATATCGGCAGCTCCAACTCCCATTGTATCGTTATCGAATCGGCCGTAACAAAATCCATATCGGTCGGGCCCTACTGAAAACTATTATATCCAGTTGAGAAAAGAAGAGACATCTTCCCTTTCCGCAAACGCACAAAGCTCTCACCCTCTTCATAAACTGAAGAGTGTATTTTCGCTAAAACAAGCTGAAGTAGGCTGAAGTAGGCCTTGTTGGCATCGCCGTGTTTGTTTTGGTTTGTTTGGATGCTTCACCTTTGCCTTCCACACAAACCTCAGTGTAGTGTTGTAGTTTTCGAGACCGGTCTTGGTTTCGAAGCAAAAAATGAATCTAAATTTATGCTACAGTGGCCACACAGAGCAAGCATGTGGCTGAAGTTTGCCTAATAAAAGTGCACATCCAGTCCATCTGTCTTTGTCTCGATGTGGGTTTGGTTTGGTAAATGTGCGAGGCTGCTCAATATTGTTGCAAAACCAGTTAGGAAAACAGGCTTAGAAATCCTACCCTTTCTTCACTAAGAAGCAGTTTTCTGTACAGTGCCAGTGGAAATTGGCTTAAAGAAGGAGTTCTCAGACTGTGGGTCCAAAAAAGGGGCGCAGAGTGTTTAGGGTCAGTAGAGTTTGCTTAGGTTATTTTAAACTTAAATCAACATGTAATATAAATAGAGATAGATTTATAAGAAACATTGATATATATATATATATATATATATATATATATATATATATATATATATATATATATATATATAACTGTAAAATACAAATAAATGTTGAAAATTACAAAGATGGTCTTGATTTGGTCTCGATAGGCTGTGGTCTCGGTCTTGTCTCGGCCTTGGAGGCACTTGGACTTGGTCTTGTCTTGAGGTCTGACACTTGACGAGTGATAAAATGAAGACAGATTTATAAAATATATTTGTGCCAAAATAACTGTAAAATACAAATAAATGTTGAAAATTACAAAGATGGACTTGATTTGGTCTCGCTGGGCAGTGGTCTCAGTCTTGTCTTGGTCTCGACCTTTAAAAGACTTGGTCTTGTCTCAATCTCAACTCTCAGAGGTCTTGGTCTTGTCTCGGTCCCTGGACCCTCTAGTCTTGGTCTTGATTAGTGACCACAACAGTACCTCAGTGCTGCTCTGTGATTGGTCCACTCAGCGCTGGGTCAATTTGAACCTTACAGCGAGAGTATCTAAGATAGATCATCTTGAAAATCCATCTTGCTCAGCGAGGTTAGCACTGTGCAACTTTATTGTAATGTTTGGTGTGTTCCCAATTACCCAGGAACTAATCAAATCTACAGAATGTAACCATGCATTATTTTCCAGATTTTCCAGATTTTCCAGATTTTCCCGATTCCATCAACGGGCAACTAAATGACTGCACTTTCTGAACATTTGTGACAACTTCTAAAAGTTTTAAAAGGTCTAAAAGTCAACATTTATCCACTGAATAAGCTCCTCTGTTTCTGTCCTTGGTGAACACACATCTAAACATGTATTATAAAGATTTTGTCATTCAGTTTTTGGTATACAACACTATACTAAAAATACATGAGCAGCCAGTCCTTTCTGCATTCAGTTGGAATCCAGAACGCTTTATGTTGTTTCATGTCTCTCTGATTGGTTAAACCACCTGTCAATCACACTCTCTGATATCCAGACAGGCTACAGCTCCAGACCCACACGTTTGTGTGAAGTGTTGTCAGAGCGTGTGGTTCTGACGGGCAGGTAAACACTAAAATAAGTAACCGTGGTAACTTTGTCAGTCATAATCAGCTGAGTCAGGGCACAGTATTTTGAGGCCGTCCGTGTTTGACATTCTGTGGGAACCCGGCAAACCCTATCCAAACAGGACCCGTCTATTTCCAGGAGAACAAGCCCAAAGTGAGACTGGGGTTTTACACAGGCTCCGAGCAGATCTGTGGAGGGAGGAGTGAGAGGAGCTGGCAGACCACAGCAGCTCTCTGTGATGACTATCTCTGCACTTTCACATGGCTCAAAACATAACAATGTGCAAATCAAAACTGCATGGAGTCTTTAAGAGGAGGATTACATTTCTATGGTGTTTTAACTGCTAACAGATAACATATTTAGAGCACCATGTCACCTTTTATTGTTTGAAAATGCTATATTCATCGAAAACAATGTATTAAGAGTGTACATCCCTCTAATGAAACTACTGCACATCACACCAGATTTGTCAAGTTGCTGTGTACAGTTTTGTGTCATGTTTTTGTATATTTATGAAATAATGTTGTGTGGGAGCATAGATGACACTGCAAAAACAAAAAGTTAAGATGACTTGAATTAAGAAAGTTTTTTGACAAGTAACATGATCTGCAGAGGAAACAAGACTTATGTACTTAGAATATGAAAATACATCTTTCTACACTTAAAATAAGAAAAACAACTTTTTGCACTTAAAATGAGAAACAAAACCTATATATACATACACATATACATGCACATGATCACATTCACATACACATTCAAACACAAAAACGTACACATATTATATAGATTCACATATGCATACAGATAGGGATATTGCATGCATGTATGCATGCACAGGCATGCACACTTGCATTCATACATACATACAGAGGGGGCATTTAATAATAACAACAGGGACTATGCTTTATCTTTATATTCCTTTTCAGTTCATACTGGTTAATGTCTGTCCATTTGGAGCCAAAAAAGTCTCTTAAAGGGTGGCAGCAGACAAAATGGTCCAAGGTTCCTTCCAATACATTAAACTGTCTTTCATGAAGAAAAATTTATAAGAATTTTTCATGCCAGAGTTTAAGGGAGGGCGGGTGCTCTTGAATCCATACTTGGAAAAAAAAACAATATGCAGGTAAGTTAAAATGACTTAAATTAAGAACATTCAACTTGACAAGTAAAATGCCAGTGGAATAAGTGTTTTTTTATTTTTTTATTTCAAGCAACATTTGATTTTATTTCTTACTTTAAGTGCAAAAAGTTGTTATTTTTCTTATTTTAAGTGTAGCCAGATGTATTTTCACATTGTAAGCACAAAAATCTTACTGCGCTGGCAGATCATTTGACTTGTCAAGTGAAATGTACTCAAATCATGGCAAAAATTTCTGAGTCCAAGTAATTTTATCTTGACTAGATTTAGTTTTTTGTTGTGTTGGAGATGCAGACAGATTCATAATACAGTATTACTCAAACAAACACTGTTTTTGATGACACAGCAGGATTATAACACAGCTTAAAGCTCACGTGCATCAATGTTGCGTAATATGGGACCTTTATAGATAGTTTTCACTGAATTATGGAGCTACTGTGTCTGAGCGATTTCCAAGTAAATCGATAGCCGTTCATTTCCAGTAGCTAAGCAGATATGAGCTTTCGGTGTTTTAACCAACCATAGCAACCAGTCCTAGTTACATTTATGACAAGTGAGGTGAATTTACACACACCTCTGTCTCCAGGTTTATCGATTATGGGGAAATATTTATGGCCTCGTTGGCTTAATGTTATATTTACTCACTGATAAACCCTAATGCGTTTATGACAGGGACTAAAGTCATTACAGCTCTGGACACACTATCAGCACCTGCGCCCGTCTCTCCTGTGCAGGGTTAATGGGCCATAAACGCTAAAGTCATGGATCTCTGGGCATTAATCAATTAGTTATAAACGCTAATGAGACGTTAAGAAGGTCACGGTGTTTATAAGGGCTTTAACTGATACTGGACAGTGCAGGAGAAAAGTGCATTGTGTAACACTTCCGGTGGAGGGTCCGTCAAATACGTAACCTACAAACCTTTCTATCTTCACGGAGACCAAACCAGAGCAAGTCACAGGTCAGATCTGTGGAGAGGCAACCCCGCTCACAGTCAGAATGTTTGTTTTTCTAGGTATTTTTGAGCTATAAATCCATCTGTAATTGATCAAATGATTGTTTCCTATATCCTATATTTTTCAAGTGATTTTAATTTGTTAGTGTTGGGGTTATTCAATTCAATTTCAATTCAATTTATTTTGTAGCGCCCAAAATCGCAACAACAGTTGCCTCTAAGGGCGTTCCAAGATATGGATGAGTAAAACATGCACACAGACATATCAAAACAGGAAAAAACAACATTCATGTAAAGCAGCAAATTAAACATTGTCCAGTCATCCCCTGTCCTTAGACCCTCCTTCTCAGCAAGGAAAAACTCCAAAAAACCCAGGGTCCTGGGAAAAAGAAGAAACCTCGGGGAGAACTACAGTGAAGGAGAGATCCACTCCCATGGACGGACAGGCTATAGATGTCCAGGCCCGTGGGCCAGTTCAGTATGGCCACAACTACCCAGGTGGGGAATTAGCCGGGCGAGGAGGGGAGGCCGGGTAAGAGGAGGAGACCGGGCGAGGAGGAGGAGGCCGGGCGAGGAGGGGAGGCCGGGCAAGAGGAGGAGACCGGGCGAGGAGGAGGAGGCCGATTATCGTTATCAAAAGTAAAATGACACTGGTAAAGTTATGCCAGTAAAAAACCCATTCTGAATGGAAGTCAAAGGGCCAAAAATGTACCTAAGGACCACGGGTGTGAGTATTTTGATTATAGCCCATTCACTTAATGTGATCTTAAAAAAAAAAACCAAAAAAAAAACACAACAATTACAAACTGGAATGTGGGTGAAGTGCCTTCCCTAAGGACACAACGGCAGTTTTTTGTGACTGCACTTTTTGTGCCTGGCTCCACTGTGGCTGTGTGTGCATGAAGGAGGGTTAAAGAGGGGGTCAGGATCTGGGTCAGGATCTGGCCTGTAAGTGGACCTGGGATAGTGTCATCTGCTTGTCTCTGCAAAGAAAGACGTTTAATGCCATGCTGTGGAACATTTCAGGCAAAGAAATAACATTCCGTAGGTGATTAGTCAGAAAAGTTCCTGGGTGTACCGCAGATTACAGACTTGCACTTCTACCTACTCCGTTTGTGTTTTGAATTGAATTTTATTAATGCTGAAACAAATGAGGGGAATTGGTTCAAACGCTACTATTACATTGCTAGCACTACCGCTCATGACCATGCAAAAAGTCACACAATAACAGTATACTTGGTTTTTAATGTTTAATAAAAAATATAATGGTCCGTCCTTGGAGGCTCCATGAAGCTTTGCGCTGTCAGCAGTGAGCAGTAAAATGACCCTCAAAGTCTTTAAGCAGAGTGTCCAGAGATGTTCAATCCCCTTTATGGTCTGCAGTGAAGAAGATTATCACTGTAATACCTCCATTCACCTGCAGGGGCCTCCTCCAGCCAAAGCTAAGAACTTCCACAGGAGGCTTGAATGGCAGGTTATGGAGAACAGCTCTTTGCCAGATACTGTCTGAAGTTTGCCATCTCCATCTGGGTGAGGGGTTCTTGCTTCTTCTTTGATGGTCCACTCTTGTTTTTGGAATTACGTTTTTTAGAGCATATTTCATATTTCTTCTTGATACAGTTGTTTTTGCTCCTTTCTCAGTCTATATTTGCGCCTAGGTCGGACATTTTTCGCAGATTTTTTTGGTTTGTCTTGAGATGTTTCAACAAATTCAGCCTGGTCCTCATCACATGAGCTTGTGGAGCAGGACGCACATTTAGGTTGAACACTATGAGCTGTTCTGTATCTCCATCAAACCAAACATCATCATCTGGAATCCCACTGTCTGAAGAGCTTTAGCTGGAAACAGTCACATGTTTGGAATTTTGTGAAGGATCTTTTGACCACCAGTCAAGGGCGTAGGTTTGGTTTCAGCTTTGGTAGGGACCTTATCAACCTTATCAACCCTGCCACCGCCACCACGCAATCCAACTGACCCAACTTGTTCACACACACACACGCTTACTCATAACCTTTTTTAACATAACTAAGCTTACATGTCATACACATGTATTTAGCCTCGGCTCCTTGTAGAAGAGAACAGAAATTATTCCATGACTGAATGAGTTCATACTGTGGTCATACAGGTCAAAATAAATAAATAGATTTGACAAAAGCACATAATCCTCACCTGTACCAGGCTTGTGTTGTCTAACACAGATGTTTCATTAGCTTCAACAGTGAGCTTTATTAGTAGCCAGTTAGCTACTAGTAAAGCTACTAAGCTAGCACTAATTCATTTAGAAAAACGGGAGCTGGTCAGCATTTTTCTATGAATTGCATTTCCGTGCTTATTGCAGATATATGCTGAGGCTTTATTCTGTTGGCTACAGTTGATCAGCAGTCAAATAATTAGATTATAACACGTTTGCAATTATTAGGTTTGCACTGTGTTACAGCTCAATAATATTAGCCTGTTGTGGGCACACGACTTACTCCCTCAGTAACTTCTTACATCGCCTGCACTTCCCCAGTTTACCTGAGGCACTTGTGGCCAATGAACTGTTGTCATATCACTGAATTCATCTCAGAACATCTAATAAAGAAAAAGTGAACTGAAACGTGTTACATTAATACTACAGAGTTTGGAAAAATATCAGAATAAATAAAAAAAAACATGGCCAATATTGGTAGGGACTATTTTGTCTTCCCCAAATATTGGTTGTGACATGTCCCCACCATCCCTAAGCAAATCTACGCCCTTGCCCCAGTTGTCAAACGGAGCTGGAATCTCTGGTCCCTCAGTGTACTGGCCGTCAAGAAACCAAATGTCTGAACCCGTTTAAACTAGGGAAAATCACAGTGGCAGATTTTATTTATTTACAAAATTACAGTAGCAAATTGGCAAAAGAAAATAGAATATTGGAATGGAACCTACTTAGACTAGTGAGGTATTCTGTAGACATCTATTCCACCAGTGTTCCTTTCATTTTGTTTCCTTGCCTGGTTACCTTTTGACACCAACACTTCCGTCCCTCCAGTTTGCCACTGTACCTTTCACCTCCCGCAGAGTCCATACCCGAGCAGGAGCAGCTCCGTCCCCGGGTTTGTGAAGTAAGCCTGTGTAAACGTGTGAGCGAGTTATCACCTCCACAGAGCTATGCCAGACTTCCACACAGACCCTCTCACGGCAAAGCGTTACCCCCTCCTCAGTGACCCGGGCTGGGGTAGAGTGCGGGAGGCAGGAGGGGCTGATGGCTATCGTCGGGGTAGAGTTACGGAGAGGTGGGCACCGGTGGAGGGACTTATGGTTCTCTCTTTACTCGCTCATCGCCTCCATGTGACCAGGCTACCAGGGACTCCAGGGAGAACAGGAATCTTCACCATTTGCTGCTCTGAACCAACACATGGCGCTCGTACAAATATCACATGAACTGTTAATGAGCCAAGCTAATGGGCATCCAGGCTGAACTAGTAAAATGTAAAGGCAGACAAGTGTTTTGCCCAAGAGCATAACAACAACAGTATGACAGGATATGGAAGTTTAGGCTGCACCAACTGTTAGGAGCAGTGGGATCCATCTCCAGATCTTGAGCTAGTCTTGGTCAGGACTGTCTTAGCTGGAGGATTTGAGCTGTTGTGCAAGTTTTCGGTTGATGGGGAAACGGGCGTGTGCAGGAAACACACCCAGAAACAGGAGGAACATGCAAACTCCACACAGAAAGCCCCTGGCAGCCATGGAGTCATACCTGGATTCTGCTTCCTGTGAGGAATGAGTGAGAAAGATGTTTTAGATGCTATAAGAAAGTGATTTTGAATCTGCTACTGGTTGTCCCCATCTTATGTGCAATGCCATAAATAGTAATAATAATAATAATAATAATAATAATAAGAAGAAGAAGAAGAAGAAGAAGAAGAAGAAGAAGAAGAAGAGGGAGGATTACAAGGATTAGAAAGTAGTGTAGAAACAGCAAAGAACAATAAAAACGTCATGCAGAAAGCACAAAATCAGACAATGAAGCAATCATTTCAGTTCATTATAATAAATAAGTTAATAAAATGGAATAAAAATAAATAAGGAATAAAATCAAGCTAAAACCAGTTAAAGGACCAAAGGCCAACTGATAAAAATTAGTTTGACCCTGGCATGGCACAGCGGTGAAGTGAAAATCATTTCAGGAGACTTCATCATGAAGCTGAGTGAGGAAAGGCCAAGGTTCTGTCGACAAAACAAAGGGTGGAGACGCCAAAGACTTGAGGACCATTACCGTAAAATATTTTTTAAAATATATATTTCATGTAGTACTTTTTCTTGGTAAACCACCAGCCAAAAGTCTGGACACACCTTCTCATTCTAGGTTGTTTTTCCTGTATGTTTGCTCCTTTCTACATGGAATTATCCAGTACTGTGCAAAAGTTTTAGGCAGGTGTGGAAAAAAATGCTGTAAACTAGGAATGCTTCAAAAATGGAAGTCTTCTCCCGCTTAATCCGGCTGGGTCGCGGGGGCAGTTTTACTGCCCAATCCTCATAGCACCTGACCCCCCCTATGAACCCCTCTGCAGGTGGTGAACCCACAGGAGGGTGGACAACATGGTCCTTGATGTTAGTTCATAGGGGTGCGGGCATGTTTTGGGTTGATGGGGGAAACCGGAGTACCCGGAGGAAACCCATCCAGACACGGGGAGGAACATGCAAACTCCACACAGAAAGGCCCAGGCGACCCAGGGATCGAACCCGCAACCTTCTTGCTGTGAGGCCTGAGTGTTGCCACTCAGCCATTGTGCCGCCTAAAAAAAATGGAAGTGTTCATCATTTATTTACATCAGTCATTAAAATTCAGAAATCTAAATCAGATCAATGTTTGGTGTGAGCTTTGCCTTCAGAAGAGCATCAGTTCTTCTAGGTTTACTTGCAGACAGTTTGTGAAGGAACTGGGCTGGTCGCTGTTCCAGACATGTTGAAGAACTAAGAAAGAAATAATAAGAAATGTTGATAAAACCAATCATTCTTTATATTTTTGAAAGCATTCATTGTTTACAGCATTTTTTCATACCTGCCTAAAACTTTTGCACAGTACTGTTGTCATGGAATAAGATCACAAACCAGTGATAAATCTTACAGTTTTACATTAAACCAGTCTCTGCCTCATTGAGATTAAAAACCACCTGAGTCAGTCTTTTTCATTTTTACGTGCCACGGAGGACAGGGCTGGAGTCTGCTAAGGCCCTACTGAGGGCAGCCATACACTCTCAGATGTCCTGCCCCTTCTTCTGCAGCACGTCCCTTTATTTCTTCTCATCAAATCAATCATGTCAGTACAAAGCATAGTCAGAGAATACATAGTTTACAACATAGTGAATACATAGGTTACAACATAGTGAAGTATATCATGGCTTTGTTTTACATCTGCTGAGATAAGCCATAAGTTACGACCTGTGAATTGTCTGCAAGGAGGGAAAAGGTCATAAGAGGTCAGGCATCTGGTCTCAAAGCATTCCTTTTAACAAAGAACTCTTTTAACCACATGTACATTTTTAATAACTCCATTATAAGCATTTTATTCTAACATTTTACCCCCTGTTTATAAAAATTACATCATATAAGATCAGAACATGAGCCTTCTATATCAATAACTTTAGCACATGTCGCCATAAAAAATGTGTAAAATCGTACACTCGGGATAATGTTGGCTCTTAGTCATTTTACCTGTGTTTCAGTTTGTCTATTTGTGTTCAAAGTCTAGGTCTGGGCTGTCCTTGCCAGAGTCAAAAGTTAAGGTATCTGTTAAGAGAAGTTGAAACTCCCTCATTGTTTAAGGTCATTGTACTCTGAATAGACTTTTGCATTAGTGTTTTGAAGATTGGAATACAACAACATCCACACACTAGAAGCAAAAGTGCACACATTATTAAGGAGGTTAATATAGTTGCTGCCAATTTCCTGTATCGGCTAAATATATCAAACCAACTGTACCATGAATCAAAATTTCCTCCTGATCTTTAGCTTGTGCCAATTCCTCTTTGAGGGTGGAAACTCTGTCATGTATTTCAGACCAATTTCCAGCAGAGTCTGGAATAAAGGTACAACAGTGTTCAGAACCAAATTTAGTACAGATTCCTCCATCTGATGCAAACAGGAAATCTAGAGAGAGCTGGTGTAACATCAGCATTTCTCATAGCTTTGGCGCCTGGATCATCACGGAGTTGAGTAGTAATATCATCTAGTATACCAGTTATGTTTTCTAACGCCCACCATACGTCGTTCATTCTTTTTCGAGATACGCTGTTCCGTAATTTGGCAAGAGTGTCATAAAAACCCTCCTTGTGCCACTTATCAGTGGGGTATGGGTGTTAGATTGCTTTGGCGGTGTGTGTATGCCCTTTTTACCTTGTTGTGGTGCGTTTTGGTCAGTTGAGACTAACTGGAAAACTGTTGGTTGGAGAAGCTAAATAACAGCCTCCACACCAGTCTGGTGGCAGGATGAGGTGAGCAGTTTTCCCACATACATCCATACCGCTCCTACAGGAGCTGGAATGGCCCAGATGGGTACATTAAGTCTAGTCCAGTCGGCTGGCAGCCCAACTAGGTTTAGGTCTTTAGCTACCTGCGTCAAATTAAATGTGAATATGCCTATTGTGGGTCCAACTGTTTCACCTCTGTGAGTAAGAGGCAGTGCATACCATGGCCCCCTTATAGGCTGTGGTTTTCCATCCGGGGACTGGGAGCTCTTTACGACCTTGAGTGTTCCCCACCCACTGGAAACCCCTGTCACATTCTCTGGTCACTGTCAGTCCGGGAACTCAGGCCCCTTTCTAACCTGGACACCTTTCCATATGGTCTGGTTAGTGTTGTCAGTCCACTTAGCTGGATCCCTCCAGTCTGAGGCATTTGTCAAATAACCATCACATAGAGGCAGTTTAACACTGCTCAAGACGACTGTGCACCAGTACCCTGCCAATGCACAAAACATGTCTTTAGCTGAAAGAGGACAGGTGTAAACACCGGTACCTCATTGGCATGGTGAGGGATAAGGGAACAGATATAACAGTCCTTTGTGATGTTAAGGTGTTGTGCTGTTATGTTCATGAGGTTAAACCATTTATTATTTAGTATGTGATGTACTTGATGTGGATTTATCACTTCTCTACGAGTAAGTATATATCGCTTATGCATCAATACTTGGGTCAATTCTGTCTTGTCTTTTTTGTCATTTCCAGTCGAGGATGTGTCACAGTCTCAGAGACAGTGGAGTCGTGGTATTTGGTTTGTGTGACCTGTGTACTCACTACCAAGTCAGTGTGTGTATGTTTGATATATATCAAAAACATTATTGCTATGTACACCATGAATAAAATTATGACAAATAACACCTTATTTAACCATTTTAACTGGGTGTTTGTGGTTGTTTTACTTCTCTTTTCTCAGACAGTTGCTTCTCCCTTGGGATGAATGGAGCTGTCATCTTTTCAGTGCCCGAGGGTCAACTTCCTCGTAAGAACACCGTTGGAGTGAACAGTTGTTTACCTACTGCTCACTCTTGTTGTGGAGTCCTGGTCTAGGAGTATTCTAGGCGTTCTCTGAAGGCCTGAGTCAGAGATGTCCTGAGTCTAGGAGGTCTTGGAGATCTCTGAAGGCCTGAGTCAGAGATGTCCTGAGTCTAGGAGGTCTTGGAGATCTCGGCGCCCCGCGCCTGGGAGGTCTTGGAGGGCTGGGTCTGGATCTGTCAGGTCCAACTGGTTCCTCAACTTACAGTGTGATTGATGAATCCAGGTGGCTTTGCCTCGACCTTTACTGCAGTGGGTGTAGCCAAGATGACTCGGTACGGTCCCTCCCACCTTGGACTGGTCCAATTCTTCCTCTTAGAGTCTTTATGAACACGTGGTCTCCTGGTTTTGCCGTGTTGCCCTGTAGAGAAATAGTTCTTCTGGCAGTTTATTGCTGTTTACAACATCTCTTGTTAACAGGGGTTTTTCTCATATAGTCAATAAGATCTTGATCAGAGTCTGGTTGATCTATTGTCTTTAATTGTAAATCCGAGGAATAGTATATGGTCTTCCATATAATATTTCAAATGGGCTCAACGTATGCCCTTCTGCTGGCAAAATATGCATGTTTAGTTTAACTAGTTCAATGCAATCAGGCCATGGTCTGTTGGTTTCCTTCATTGTCTTGACCAACTTGTTTTTTATTGTCCCGCTCTCGTCCTCTCCACTAGGCCTGCTGACTGTGGGTGATATACACAGTGTCTCTTCAGATCTATGTTAAATCTCTCCCCTATCTTTGTGATGACTTCATTAACAAAATGGGTTCCGTTATCTGATCTTATAACTTTTGGAATGCCAAATGTGGGAATTATGCTCTTGCATATTGCTTTCGCCACCGCCAGTGCATCCGGTTTAGCTGTTGGGAATATTTCCACCCATTTGGAGAATGCGTCTATAATCACTAGACAATACTCTACACCTTTAGATTTCGTTAATTGAATGAAATCCATGTGTAGTGTATGGAAGGATGTTCTGGATTAGGAAAGCTCCTCTTTTAGGTCTCAGCTGTCCCTGTGCATTATTTTTAATACAGATTAGGCATTGTTTACAAAAATTTTTGAATATGTATTAAAGCCTATTGTATTATAATGCTTTTCCACCATATCAATCATACCCCCTGTTGACACATGACATAGTCCATGCGTACAATCTAGCTGCCCAATTAAATAATGATTTTGGTAGCCATGGTTTATCAGCAGGGCCTACATATAGGTTATTTTTATTGTAGCTCCTTTCCCTATCCAGGCATCTCTCTCAGATTTGGGAGCATTTTGTTGATAATTTAACAACAAATTTTCGCCTTGATTCGTTATTTCTTCTGAATGTAACATCTGTGTGCTTTGTGCCACAGCTTTAGCTGGTATCTGCTAATCTGTTGCCTACCGAGATAGGATCTGTGTTTGATTTGTGTGCTTCACATTTGCAGATGGCTAGCCTTTTAGGTAATTTTATGGCTTCTAAAAGATTTTCTAGTAGGACTTTATGTGCCACTGTTTTGCCGCTGGATGTTTTAAAACCTCTTCTGGCCCATTGTGTACAGAAGTGATGTGTTGATCCATAAGTATATTGACTATCTGTCCATATGGTCAACTCTCATCTTTGAACAATTTACAAGCTTCCGTGACTGCTATTAATTCTGCAGCCTGTGCTGATAAGTTTGAAGGCAGTTTCATTTGTTTTAAAAATTTTATCCATAGTAGTAATGGCATATCCTACTTGATTTTGGCCTATCTTGTTCTTACTTGCTGAGCCATCTACAAATACTATTGCACCTGCATTCAGTGGAGTATCTTGTAAGTCAGGTCGGGGTTTGTGTATTATTTCCAGTTTCTTTTATGCAATCGTGTTTCTGCCCATCCTCCGGCAGGGGAGGAGTGTGGCAGGGTTTAACGACTGCACCTCTCTATGGTTAAGTGTGGTTGTGATAATAGCACTGTCATGCACATTAAATGTCGTGCAGGTGACAAAATGCCATATTCGTTTGCATTAAAAGCGCTGATACGGTATGTGAAACCTAAGGGTCAGCGGGTGAAACAGAACCACTTCTGCTGACTCCTGTATGGCCATTGCAGCAGCTATCACTGCCTGTACACAAGGTGGTGTGGCTCTAGCTACAGGATCTAATTGTTTTTGAGTAATAGGCTACTGGTCTTAGTTTTGAGCCATATTTTTGCATTAACACTGAAGTCATAAACCCATTTCGAGTATCACATGTTTGAATGAAAGGTTTTGTGTAATCAGGAAGTGCCAGTACAGTGGTAGTTGCCAATGCCTGTTTCAATTTACAGAAGGCTGTTTCTGCCTCTGCTGTCCAATGTATATGATCTGTCATTGTCATTGGAGTCTCATAAATTAGATTTTGTAAGGGTCGGACCATTTCTGCGTAATCTACAACCCATGCTCTGCAATAATTACAGAGGCCTAAAACGACATCATCTGTTTTTTTGTGAGTGGTTTTGGGGCAGCTAAAATGGTTGCTTTTCTGGATTCACAGATGGTTCTGCCCTCTGAAGTGAGATTGTGGCCTAAATATTTCACTTCTTTTCTCCATAGTTGTAATTTATCACGGCTCACTTTATTGCCTGTTTGGCCTAGGTATTCAAGTAAGGCTAATGTATCTTGTTTGCATTTTTCCTGATCTGCATTCGTCACTAAGATGTCATCTACATAGACAATAATTTGGCTATCATTTTTTGGGTTAAAACCACTTAGGCAATTTGCAATGTTTTGAGAAAACACTGTGGGAGAAATAGCCAATCCTTGTGGGAGTCGAGCAAAGGTATATTTCTGGCCTTTATAAGTGAATCCAAACCAATCTTGACTCTCTTTGCAACTGGAATGCTGAAAAAGCGTTTGCTAAGTCTATAACTGAGAAGAATTTGCTTTCTGGGTTAATAGAATTTAATAAAGTAAAGTGATTAGGCACATTTGGTGTAGTCTGTTGCATTGCATCATTTACTGCACGAGATCTTGAATCATTCTCCACGAAGTGAGGTGGTGGAGCTTTTTTTATTATAAAAATTGGTGTATTGCATTTTAGCCTCTGGGCATGGAATTATTACACCTGCCTTTTAAATCTTCTATTACTGGTTCTATCCCTTTTCTGCATCTGGCTTTAGGGGATATTGTTTAATTCTTGGCCTAAACTCAGTTTTGCCTGTGATTTTTACAGGTTGGGCACCATGCATTAGACCTACATCTGCTGGGCCTGTGCTCCACACTTTGTGTGATATCTGTTCTAAAGCTTCATTCTCTTCTGGAGTTAGCACGAATGTTTCTGGATCTACATGTCATATTTCAAAGTCTATTCCTCCATCTGTCTAATGTGTCTGTGGTTTTGTTGTCACTCTATAATGTAGTTTTTTCCTTTTCCATCTAGTACCTCAGGCTTTTTCTACACTAGGATCTTTCAGTTCCAGTCCAGTCTGTAATTGAACGTACATGTCTCATATTTATTGCATTGTCTCTCCATTCGCATTTTTCCCTTTTGTCAGTGACACGTGTCTTGTGTATGGGGACTGCATTAGTCTAGTCATTTCAGTTACATTTATGTCACAGAAGGAACACCCATCTTTGGCATAAATGTAAGGTAAGGTCACGCTTTGGGGACCTAATTTGTGCACTTCGTCATTATAGGGTTGGTCTGGTCCTGGGGTGCGCTTTGTACCTAAGTGTACAATGTAATTCGTCTCTTTCTTTTCTGTCATACTCCCCCTGTATCATCCCTTCTGCTATCTCTATAAGTGATTTAGCAGTTTGTTGTAGATCCTTCTCTGGGAGATCTAAACTCCACCAATAGTGGAGGGCCCCAGTGCTCTCAACGAGGTGGACCCTGTGTAATTCAGGGCATCTGCTTTGATTATCATTAGACGCCCTCTGGCGAGGGAAGCAATGCTAAACCTAACATTAATATTAGATCTCTGCCTAGGAGATTATGTGGACATCTTGGTGATAATACTACTTCTAACTGTAGTCTCGGCTCTGCTGCTGTCAAACTAAACCCTATTGGGGTACTTATTTTTTGGGATTGTATATTGCCATTTGCTGAAATAATTTTATAGTTTTATTTGAGGGCGTAAATGGCTTTGTGTCTCTCATAACAGTTCTTTCTGCACCTGTGTCTACCAAGAACAACATAGGTTTGCCCATTCACATAAATCGTCATTTCTGGTTTCGTCCTGTAATCTATCTCATTAAATGACAGATACATTTCTGCACTTTGGGGATCTTCTTCCTCTCCTGTGTTATTTTGAATCTGTATTTCTGTAGGCATAGGTCTTTTCAGCCACGTGTATTTCTTTTGGTTTATTACTTTCCCTCTTCTGTCTTCCTGACATTTATCCTTGTATTTCTTATCTAGTCATGCTCTACTGGGCTTCTGTCTTTGATTCTCTCTTTCATTCTCTTCCTCTCCTTCACTGCTACTATCTTCTCCTCTCAGCCTACAGTTTTTAGCAAAATGTCCTCTTGTGGCATATAAAACATCTGCCCTCCTCCTTATCTCTTTCCTGCTTATCATTTCCTTTGTATCTTTGTTCAGCTTTTTTATATTGTTTTTTTCTTTTTTTTCCTAAGACATACGTCTCTATTCCTGATTCAGAAATAAGCACTTTGTTTGCTTGCTGCATTTTCTTTTTCTGCACTACACCCTCAGCGTGTATTGCATATGTCATAAAATCTGTCAATGTTGCTGTAGGAAAGCCTACGTACGTCTTTTGGAGCCAGTTTTTAATTGGTTCTTTAAGTCCTCCTAATATAGCCATTTTTAGTTGTTGTTGATAAGGCCCATTAACATCTGCATTCTCTGTGATGCCACTGTTTGCTTTAAACACTTCTGTCATTCGGACCTGAAATTCCTGCACCGTTTCCCCATCTTTCTGTTTGGTGTTTTGGATTTTATTATAATCTGCTCTACGCTGAAACTGTGTACGCATCCTAGCGAACACTCCATTTGCATGGTTCAGAACAGGTACTATTTCTGCTGCGGAATCACACGTCTTCCATTTCCATGCGCTTGAGTTGGGTCAAAATCTCCTCTAACTAAAGCCCATTTATGTCCTAAATGCAACATTAGAACTCGTTGACACTCCATCGCGTCAAGGCCATAAGAATTGATCAGATCTTTTAAGTCTGAAATGCATGTCTCTATGTCAGCTTCAGCTCTAGTAACGCCTTCCAATGCTTTTTTTATGTCTGCTACAGCCCATGGTCTGTAAACCTGTATCGTTGCCCCCTGTGTGTGCGGGTCTGGAAGCGAAATTAAAGGATACCCTTCAGCTATTTCTTCTTCTTTCGTGGGACAATCTATTTGAACCCATGTCTGGTCTGTGGTATATTCAACTAGACCTGGCATCTCTGTCTTACTTCTGCACGGTTTGATATAGGAGATGGGAGCTGCCAGGGGTGGAGTTTTAGGAGATGGGAGCTGCCAGGGGGTGGGAGTTTTGAGAGATGGAGCTGCCAGGCGGGTGGAGTTTTTGTATCATATGCGGGTGGAGGGCTCTGCTGGGCCTCTGGGGCAGTGGGAGGAGCCCAAAATGGGTTTTGGCTGGCTTGTTTTTTTCGTACTACTCCCATTTCTGGAAGTTTTGGATAAAGGCCCAAGGTCCTAAACTCCTCCTTCTTTTCTTTCTCACCCAATTCCTCATTTTCACCTTTGTTCTCACCACCCTCTGCCTGCTCTCTGCCTGTAGAGGGCCTTTTGCACTACTGTGCATCATTGCCTCCTCGGACGAGACACAGTTAATGCAGATATTTTTTTAGGGTTCACATTTTTACGTTTTTTACTTTCTGCTATCCATAGTCTAGCTGTAGTTACCTGTTTACCAGGTGTATATTTTGTCTTTCCTTTAAATTGATCATGAATTGATAAGTTCAACATTAACTGACTTAATTTAATTTCATCAAGAGTTCCATCAAAATTATATTTTACTTTCCATTTTTTTAGGAATTTGCAACTTTCTGGATAAATTCGCTTCATATATTCCGAATCTGTTTCTATTTTTACTGTTTTTTCTGCCATGTTGTACTATGTGTCTAGGTCTGCCTACTGTTGATCTTCTGAATCTTCTCTGTGTTTTATGACAAGCTTCTACCACGATGGGCGGTCATAAACTTGGTGTTAATTCACACACCGAGAAGGACACTGGATCAATTTTCAGCACACCATCAACCTATGTCCTTAATGAGATTCAACCTTGATACACCTTAACAGTGTTCAATTTGAATCCCCATTCAACAGCTCATTCAACAGTTCATTCATACTCTATACTAGATTCATCTCTAGTTCTACATAACTTCACTCTCTAGAAGTTAAATTTCTGACCTCAGGTGTTATAACTGGCTCTGGTCGTCCGGGTCCTTCCACGAAGAGGATGCCACCCAACAGGGGTTGCCGTCGAGAAAAGACGGATTTCTCAGCTGAATGCTGGGTGCGCGCACACTTCCAATCTCTGTTGTTCACCCTCCAGCAGAAGCACACGGATCCGGCTCGGAAGGACCATTTACTGTCATGGAATAAGATCACAAACCAGTGATAAATCTTACAGTTTTACATTAAACCAGTCTCTGCCTCATTGAGATTAAAAACCACCTGAGTCAGTCTTTTTCATTTTTACGTGCCACGGAGGACAGGGCTGGAGTCTGCTAAGGCCCTACTGAGGGCAGCCATACACTCTCAGATGTCCTGCCCCTTCTTCTGCAGCACGTCCCTTTATTTCTTCTCATCAAATCAATCATGTCAGTACAAAGCATAGTCAGAGAATACATAGTTTACAACATAGTGAATACATAGGTTACAACATAGTGAAGTATATCATGGCTTTGTTTTACATCTGCTGAGATAAGCCATAAGTTACGACCTGTGAATTGTCTGCAAGGAGGGAAAAGGTCATAAGAGGTCAGGCATCTGGTCTCTCAAAGCATTCCTTTTTAACAAAGAACTCTTTTAACCACATGTACATTTTTAATAACTCCATTATAAGCATTTTATTCTAACAACTGTATAATAAGTAACCACCCTTTACTTTGTTTCCTGTGCTGCAAACCCTTGGTTGAAGTCTCCTGAAATGGTGTGTGACAGTCAAAGAGTGCCAAAAGTGCAAACCAGGGTTCAGAGCAAAGGGTGGAGACTTTCACTGTGTTTTAATCTAACAAGTTTTGAGTTATTTTGAGTTTATTTTTTGTTTACTCGATTCCATCTGTCCGTTCATAGTTTTGATGTCTTCAGAATTATAGAGATGAGAATGTGCAGTGGAAATTATCATGTAAATAAAGAAGGAACATAAAGGAAAAAGTGTGCCCAAAATTTTGATGGGTATTGTACATGTTACATCATATAATTACTGACTTCTGTACGGATATAAAATGGAAAATTAGGAAACACAAATTAAAACAACATTGAATAAGAGGGTGTGTCCAAACTCTTGGCGGGTAGTGTATGTTACATCATATATTTAATCTCTTCTGTATGGATATAAAATGTAGAAAGTAGTAAACATAAATAAAAACAAACAAACATTAAATTAGGGGGAGTGTCTAAAGTTTTGGCTGGTGGTGTATATAAATGCAGCCGTTCTAAAGCCTCGTGCTGCAGCTGAATCCTCCACACGGGTGAGTGCAGTGGTGTTGTACAGTCCCCCTGTGGGTGCTTGTTTGTGGGGCAGGTCTGGACTGGCTCGGCTCGGTCCTTCTCAGAACATTATCTCACATCTGAGCCCACACAATATGCCTGCTCCACTGATAAACACAGAGCTGATCATTACACAACACAGTCCACTGCCCCTATAGCTTCACTGGAAAATAAGTACGCTTGACAAACTTTCTCTTTGTAAAATCGTAATTTTCAGATCAGTTTTCACTTTAACTCCTGTTAATATGTTTGACAGTGTACCAGTACTCTTACTTGAGTACTTACTTTGGTACCAAAAGTTTATGTGACACTATGAAATGATGTGAACATTTGTGTTTCTTGCAGCTCCTTCTGGTATGATTTGGTTTTAAAAATATGTTTTGGTGATGAATGAAATATATTTTGGCAAATGGCATTAACTTCAATTATGAACCAGACTTATATATATATTTAATTTATTTAACTGATTATTGGACAATAAAACTAGACACAGGCCATTTATATTAAGAATCAATACTTATTTCACGGCCTAATTCATAGAGCTACCAGCAAAGAAAAACAAAATTCTTGGGGAGTAGATTCTATGGGGAATAGAGATATTCTTCCCCATAACTCCAGCATGAAATGTGTCGCTCGTTAACCAACGTTAAAAAACAACATTAATGGCTTTAATCTAATTTTGTGCTCTGCTGAGATTGTCTTTGTCTTCTGCTCAGACTGTTGCTTATGGTGCTGTAGTGTGTGATCTTCAGTGACATGTTCAGAGGATTTTGACCCGGGATGTGTTACGTTCTCAATTACTGGATCTACCACTCTTTATTTAGGTGATTTAATCAAATAATGGTGGTTGACAAATTAAACTTTTGGGGGAAAATGCGATACAGAGAAGTTACTGCAAAAATTTTAAGACCCAGATATAAAAATTCAAGACTTTTTCAAGTTAAGATTCGATTGCCATTTCTAATCCCATTTATTTACGAGTGAATGATTTTTTTAAAAAATACATTAAAAATATATATATATACATTCTCAAACCATTTTCTTTCAACAGCTTTCAGTTTCTCTTCTTCTTCATCGTCAGTAGTCGATCCTCACTCTGGAGGCTCGAGCCTCTCGCCGCCGCTGGAGTCGACGATCGAGTCTTTTGGGCTTTGGCCTGTGCAGTGGGAAATCAACAGAGGGAAGTGTAAGGTGCTTAGAAAGTTGTTTTCTAACGTTTCCAGACACTAATGAGTGAACCAGGCAGAGCGTTTTGTTTGATAGACTCGTGGCTGTTGTAAGATGGGTTAAAGTGGTGTTAAGCTTCTTCTTCTCTTTACGTGGAAGTTAAGAACTTGCCCCATCACTACACTAGTTTGTTGCCTTGACAGACTCACTGCCACAGCGAGATCTCCGCCGAGGCAACACTGATCTGTGCCATTTTTTGGCTTCTGACAGAATTCCACCACCTCTAGCAACAGACTTTAGCTTCAAATGTGCTGGAGTTCCCCTTTAATTGAAATTCAAAATAACAAATGGTACACAAACCCCTCTTGAGCCTCTTTATACATGTCTATGGGGGCAAGACTGATTTAGTTTTAATACAAAGGAACAAAAAATCAAGTACAGCCCCTTTAACCACAGCTCTTCTCTTTGACTCTATCGTTTTTAGTGCACTCACAGCCAGCTCACATCAATCACTCAGTTCACTACCTCCCATTAGAAAAATATGACATGTGGAACAAGTGTGGGTGTATGCCAAAGTCCTGTCTCATTACTCCTGATAGACTGCACACGGACTCTCCCTCTGCGTTAAAAGGATCTGGGGGCAGGGCGGATAAGTCTAATCGGGATCCTAAGGCCAGCCGGAGACACTGGTGAGCTCTCTGCGCCGTGATTGGCCGAGAGGACAGATTAGATACATGCAGAGGACACGTACTCCGAGGCACCATGCTAATCACAAACTATCGTACTGAAAACACAGGGCTGGAATGTTCTATTTTCAGATATCTGCAGACTCAAGGCTATCAGAAGGAGTGTGTGTGTGTGTGTGTGTGTGTGCGTGTGCGGTATTGAGAAAGTTTACTATACCAAAATCCATGTTCTAATGTTGTTTCCTCATCACAAACAGACCTGGAGTTGTGTTTTGTCTCATTCGCATGTTTAACACACAAATCCTGCACATTTAAGATTAGTTTTTCTGCAGAACATTACTCCATAGACATGTATGCAGAAGCCCCCTAGCAGCATGTGTTACTGCATCAGTTAAGGTTGAACATCATCATGTGTTTTCTCCAGAGTTCATGCATTTGTCCTGCTTTCTGGTTTTAATTAACCAATAAAAGAAAAGATCATTTTTCCTCTTTCATTATTAGTTTCTATTTTCAGTCCCCAGGAAGTCAACAAACTACTGCAGTTGGAGAACATATAATACACTTCATTCTCATCCTCTTCTCCTTCCTCACTCTAGAGTGTGATTTGGCTAATTTGTGAATGACTTCCACAGACGTCCCAGCGCTCAGAGGAGGCAGGAAGTGAGTCAAAGCAAACAGGAAGTAGAAAGTCTCACTCGGGACAGACACATCCTCCTCCGGGCTGATAATTATCTGCTAACAGCTCTGGGCCTGTCCCGAGTACAGGGCTGGGAAAAAACACAGAGACAAACAATTACACTGTAGGGGCCTGGATGTAGATTTGAAACATGTTAAGTTCCCGAATTACGTTTCATTCCGGATTTGTATAATTCACTTGGATTACATTCACTTACTTCACTTTTTCTAATTTATGGGACTAATGAGAGTAGTGGACGTGCATCAGGGGAGTGAAAAAGGGACATTTCCAAGCAACTCAATGTACAGTTTGAGTTAAAAGAGCGATAGCTCACACTCTTTTAACTAAGGAACTACAGTCACAACTGGACCTGTGTCTCAGACAGAGACACATGTCGCAGACAGTGACACATGCAAGTAGGGATGCACCGATACGATACTGGTATCGGGTATGGGCCCAATACTTCCTTAATGTACTTGTACTTGTTAAACATTTGCTGATACCACACACCGATACCACCATTATACGACACACGACACATTAAGCAGTATCCCAAATACACCAGTATCCCGGGTATGAGACACCAGTGGCCAACATGAATAAAGTGAAATGACTGATAAATAAAGAGCTGCGCTGCTGCACATGTACGACCTGCACTCGTATGACCTGTACACATATGACCTGCACTCGTATGATCTCACCATCAGCAGAACATCCTCTGTCACAGAGAGAACACTCATATTCTACTGCACCTTTAGTTCATCAGAAGCTGCACAAGGAGTGAGCCGTTATTTTCAGCACTTATGTACTTATGCAAATGAGCCATGTGGTTTTAAGTTTCATTTCTGTAAAATGTAAACAAATGTGCCAAAGCTGAATTAAACACTTTATAATCAAGATTCAAAGATTCAAAAAGTTTATTGTCAAATTTTCATATTCACATATGAAAAAAAAAAAATTACGTTTCTCACTCTCAATCAAAACTAAATTAAATAATAATACAATGAAAGAAAAGTGCAAAGGAACACAGCCTGGTGTGTGGAGGGAATATCATGGGTGTTTATATTTTTCCAGATTTTTTAAATATATATTTATTTGCGCTTACACATTTGTAAGATTCTGTCAAGAAACCAGAATACTGCTATTACTACTACTCCATGTACACCCATGTACACAGGAATAGGAGTATCTAGGGATACTACTACTCCATGTACACAGGGATATGACTATCCCGGGATACTACTACTACTCCATGTACAAATGGATATGAGTATCCAGGGATACTACTACTCCATGTACAAATGGATATGAGTATCCAGGGATACTACTACTACTCCATGTACACAGGGATATAAGTATCCCGGGATACTTCTACTACTCCATGTACACAGGGATATAAGTATCCCGGGATACTACTACTACTCCATGTACACAGGGATATAAGTATCCCGGGATACTACTACTACTACATGTACACAGGGATATAAGTATCCCAGTTTCTCAGAGCACATGTAAAAAGCATAGACTGAATACTTCCGGGATACTGGGATACTAATGTGTATGTAAACACACTCAGTGTATGTTCATGAGGGTGGGGGTGGGTGGGGTTGGTGAGTACAGAAATGATTATGCTCGTACTCATGTCGGTTTTCATAAAAGTCGTTTGTCTCATTCTCAGTTTATGTTCAGGCCTCACGTGAAAGCTCAGAACCTCCAGAATTCCCTCCCTGAGCTGCAGAAGCTGCACTAGCACTGACTCAGGATGCAGGTGCTGGGGTTTAGGGAGTTCAGCTCAGAGTGTGGAGTTTTAGGTTTACAACAACTGAATTTGAGCATTGAAACTGGCAACACACACAAGAGCCTCGTGTGAGGCTCTCGTGCTTTCTGACTGCAGATTCATCTGGAACCAAAACACCACAGAACATAAACAAGTTGACCATTGTGTCCAGTGTTTCCATGAGGAATAAATCAGTCAGTAAAAGTTATATTGGATGTTTACCTCATATCTGTTAACACAGTGAGGTCATGGTCATGGAATTTAAAATCATACCATTCCATACTAAATTATAACATGGTTAAAATTTAACCATAAAACCATAAAACTTATACATTATGTCTAGTCTAAACCCCACATGACAAATGAGTTATTACCACTGTGACCCAAACCAGAAGCTTAGATGAACTCATAATAGGACCAAATATTTCTCATCTTTGACAAAAACATCCTGTCCATGCGTTTGAGGACAGACTTACAGCTGCTGTGGGCTCCTCACGTCCACAGGAGCCCGAGAGGAACCCGCGAGGAGCCTGATGGAGCTGCAGGAGCGTGGCTGATGTTCTGAAGCAGGGCCAGCAGCAGATGAGAGGCTGAGCTAAAACCAGGACAGGCTAATTTAAGAGTAAAGGATGGATCACAACAAGAACATCTCCTCAGAGCTGAGAGGAGCAGAGGAGGAGCCAGGGCACAGGGCCAGAGCACACACACTTACAGAGATGCACACACACACACACCCGCACGCACACACACGCACGCAGGCACGCACACACACACACCCACACACACACGCACACACACACACACACCCGCACACACACACGCACGCACACACACACACACGCACGCACACACACACACACGCACCCACACACACACACACACGCACACACACACACACGCACGCACACACACACACACACGCACGCACACACACACGCACGCACACACACACACCCACACACACACGCACACACACACAGACCCACACACACACAAGCACGCACGCACACACACACACCTACACACGCACACACACATGCACGCACACACACACGCACGCACACACACACACACGCACGCACACACACAGACACACACACACACACTGTAGACGAATAACAGAGCAGAGGGGGTAATGCTCAAATATGTACTCAAGTTTAAAGGGGCACTATGTCTCTTTTTTGTTATTGTACCAGGACAAGTTAGAGATCAGATCTGGGGAGGGGCGTTCCCGCTCAGAATCAGAATGTATCAGTTGGTCAATAGGCCCTGTGTACAGCACTTTTTAATTAAGATAAAGCATAAAAATCAACAACCCATTCAAAGTCCAATGAATGAAAGTACAGGCTACCTATTTATTTTTATATGTAGATGACTTCAGTTTGTGGTGTTTTTTTTTATATATATATATTTATTTTCCCTCAACATTAGCATTCACATTAGCATTAAGACACAAACATGTCTCTTTCTAACCACAGACGTGTCCTCTGCTGAAGTATTCATTTGGTTTGTGGACTTTTAATCAGCCATCCACCCTGTGCTCCCTGTGCACTGCTTTATCTTTAAAGATGTATTCATTTTAACACGACTCAAAAAAACCCATAGATATACAATTGGACAGGAAGCAGTGATGCTAACAGTGTAGTTCCTGATTGCTGCTGTTCACAGAGCCTGTAGGGAGAGTGTTTAGAACCTGCCTTGTATTGTGTCATTATGTTTTGTACCTGTGCTTTTCTGTGCTGTAATCCTGTGAGTTAGAAGCACCTCCCTTTGTACTAGAACAGCTGCTGTGTGAGTTTGTCCCTCATGGTTAATAATAATCACCACACGGGGCCCCGACAGGCGCCTGTGCCACAGGAGCCTGTGGGGCCCGTGAAGAGCAGCTGGAGAAAACTAAAGTAAACTATTGTGACTGAAAACAAGATGAAGGTTACATAATTAGAACACTTTCAACAACTATGTTTTAATAAATAAAGTCAACTTGATAGTGAATACATTTGGCATTGATTTGCTCATTTTAAAACTTTTGAAACCAATTATCCAATATATTTATTCATCTTATTGAACTTATTCCTTGATTCTGTGATATCTCATTGAATTATTCACTTATATATTGGCAGTATGTTTAGATCTATTTTCATAATCACCTTATAATAACTACGCTTTAATTTGCCTCAATAAAGTGTGAACAGAGACTTGAATCATTTATTCATTATGAGTTAAGTCTAATTAAGTTATTGTTTTTATTAGTTATTATCAGTGTGCTCTTGTGCTGGATGTGTGTACACTCCGGCACTAGAGATGTGCTAAAATGGAGCCGCGGTCGGGACAGACCAGATACCAGAGAAGCTGATAACAGAGAGGAGCTGAAGACCAGCAGGAGATATGAGACATGAGGTGCCCGTGTTCAAACGTTTGGTGGACTTGAATGGATCAGCCGAGAGACGTACAAGATGGAGTCTGGTAAGTGTGAAATCTCAGGCGTCACAACTATCCAGCGTGATGCTCAAGGTTAGAATATTAATGTCCCCAATGGGAAATTTGTCCTCTGCATTTGACCCATCCTTCAGTACAGCTGCAGCAACCCGTCTGGAGCAGTGGACCCACCTCCAGATCTTGGTGATGGACTTGGTCAGGATGAACTTATCTGGAGGGGTTGATCTGTTTGTGTTTTTGGTTGAAACCAGAGCGCTCACAGGAAACTCACCCAGACACGGGGAGAACATACAGAATCCACACAGACAATGGGAGAACACGCAAACTCCACAAACACACACAACATAGAAACTCCACCCAGGCACAGGGAGGGACATGAAAACTCCACCAAAACACACAGATACAAGTAGAACATGTAAACTCCACATAGACAATGGGAAGACACGTATATTCTACACAGACACAGTAAGAGAACATGCAAACTCCACACAACACAGGGAGAACATGCACACTCCACACAGACATAAGGAGAATGTGCAAGCTTGACACAGACACAGGGCAAGCATGCAAACTCTACACAGACACACAGAAAAAAGCAAACTCCACCAGACACAGAGAGAACATTCAAGCTCCATCTAGACACAAGTAGAACATGCCAACTGCATATAGATTCAGGAAGAGCATGCAAATTCCACATACGCAGAACATGCAAACTCCACACAGACACAGACAGATAGAACATGCAAACTCCACAAGACACAAATAGAAGATACTAACTCCACACAAACACAGGCAGAACATGCAAACTCGCCCCCCCACACACAGAGTCAGAACATCCAGACTCTACACACACACACATACAGAGAGAGAGAGAGAACACGCAAACTCCACACACACACACACACACACACATACACACACACACACACACACACACACACACACACACACACACACACACACACACACACACACAGAGAACATGCAAACTCCACTCAAACACAGACATAACATGCAAACTCCACAAAGACACAAGTAGAACATGCAAACTCCACAAAGACACAAGTAGAACATGCAAACTCCACACAGACACACACACACACAAACATACGGAGCACATGGAAACTCCACACACACACAAGTAGAAAATACAAACTCCACACAGACAATGGGAGAACATGCAAACTCTACACAGGAAGGCCCTGGTCTTGCTTTGAGTCAACAGTACTGGCTACCTCAGTAAAATAAAACTATCTGTAATTTGTCTCCCTTTGTTTTTGAGAGGCGTTCTTTTCTCTTAAGTATTAGATCATCTGGGCTGGTCTTGAGAGCAGATCAGGACCGGACCGGAAAACAGGGGGGTGAGGGGAAGTACAGGAGGGTGAGGAGAGTTTGAGGAAAGGGTGAGGAGGTGGAGGAGGTGGAGGAGGTGGAGGAGGTGGAGGTGTGAATCTGTGGAGCTTCAACCTCACCTCCACACAGACAGAGCTTATCTGAACACCACAGAACAGCAGCAGCACCACTTTAAGACCACAGCACTCTGCTCTTATCACGACACTACAAGATCAACACAGGGCTGATTAAGTGTACAAATAAACATGCACAGAAGAAATCCCATCCGAATCAGAAGGGTTGAATCTTTTTATCACCTCAAAAATGTTAAAACTTAAGGATCTGATCAGCTTCTGACAGCAAAAATAATGTATAACTGCAAAAAAAAATATTCAGAAACATTTTATTGAAAGAGCCAGAGTCTGTACAACAAGAAAAAGTTTTTATATTTCAATTTGTGGGATAAAAATCTGGAAATCTATGAGTGATGAGCTCAAAAAACGCCCACATATGAAAATGTTTATTCAAAGATATAAAGAAATTATTATAGCTCAGTGTGCAGAAGGAGTTTAAGTTCATTTGTCATTTGAATGTGCACGAAAACATTTGAAATGCAGTTATTATTATTTTTTGGAGATTATATTTGTGATCAGTAATGTAAAATAACTGCCTTTATCTATCTGTTGAATGTATCATTTATGAAATATCCAAATAAATGTATGAAATATCTGTTATAATGTACTTCCCTTATCACAAACAGACCTGGAGTTGTGTTTTGTTTAATTCACACATGTTTGACTCACAAACCCTGCAGATTTAGGCTGAGTTCTTCTCTCAAACTGAAAATACTCCACTAGAATACATCACTAGAATCATTTGGATCACGTCAGACCTGGAATTGCTGAACTAAAGGTAAAAGGAGCTGTTGAAAACTACTGCTTCATGACATCACAAGGTAGAACAGAGCAGTTTGAGGTTTGGAGATGTAGATGTATTAATAAAGAGTTACTCAAACATGTGAATGAAACAAAACACAACTCCAGGTCTGTTTTTGATGAAGAAACAATGTTCTAACATGACTTAAAGCTCAATTGTGCGTAATATAAGAGTAAAATCACTTACTACTGATCACTTACGATGATTCGTGAAGCTGGATAAAATATCTCTTTTATTACAGCAGTGGCTTTGTGACCAGTATTAATCCATCCATCCATCCATCTTCTTCCGCTTATCCGGGGCCGGGTCGCGGGGGCAGCAGTCTAAGCAGGGGCTCCCAAGCTTCCTTCTCCCCAGCCACTTCCTCCAGCTCCTCCGGACGGACCCCGAGGCGTTCCCAGGCCAGCCGAGAGACATAGTCCCTCCAGCGTGTCCTGGGTCTTCCCCGGGGCCTCCTACCGGTGGGACATGCCCAGAGCACCTCCCGAGGGAGGCGTCCAGGAGGCATCCGGACCAGATGCCCGAACCACCTCAGCTGGCTCCTCTCGACGTGGAGGAGCAGCGACTCTACTCCGAGCTCCTCCCGTGTGACCAAGCTCCTCACCCTATCTCTAAGGGAGCGCCCGGCCACTCTGCGGAGGAAACTCATTTCGGCCGCTTGTATCCGCGATCTCGTTCTTTCGGTCATTACCCAGAGCTCATGACCATATAGGTGAGGGTAGGAACGTAGATTGACCGGTAAATCGAGAGCTTCGCCTTTCGGCTCAGCTCCCTCTTCCAGTATTAATAATTCTTTTAATTTTTACTAGTGCTGTCAAATGATAAATTTTTGTAATCAGATTAATCACACTTTAGAATTTTGATTAATCAGGATTAATCGCAGTTAATTATTCTTCAAAAAAGACCAAAATATTTGGACAAAAATGCAATTTTTTATCAAAAAGTTATATTATTGACATTTTTTACATGCTGTGGCGATCCATTTTGTAAAGACGTTGGTCAGCTTATCGCTGGTAGTTTTGTTGACATCATTGTTGCAGGTTGTCGTGCTCGGCTTGTTCTACAAGTATCGTCATTGTTGCTGCTGAATCAAACTCATGTTTTTCTGTAACCCCTGAAGACCTAAGGACATTTTTAGTACATTTCTCCTCACCTGGATTTTTTTTTCTTAATTTTGCTTTTAAAACTCCCCCTTTTACCCTATAATGAAGTGTTATACATCTGTTTGTTCAGTACAGCCTGTTATTTCACAATTTGCTGCTGTAGTTGTGTCATGTGGCTGTAATAAAAGCTACAGAACCAGAAATAGAAATGAAAAAAAAAAATTGAAAATAAAATTCACACTCTTTTATACAAAACACACATGTAACATGTATAAACAACTTTTTGGACATAAATATGTTTAATTTAGGGCCTTAGCTACAAAAATGCCAAATTTCAAGTCTGTAAGTAAATTAAAAATATCCTTATTGCCCTAAAAACACAAAAAGTGCAATCGCTCCATTACTTTTCTGGTTCCAGTGGAAACAGCTCCTGTAAAGGCCAGAGCATAGAACAGAGCCAAATCACTTGTAATGCATTTCCAGGGTGTTTATTACATTTGTATTTGTTCATTTTGAGTGAAATAAACCTTTCAAATAAAAATAGAAAGGGATGCACAATTACACACACCAAGATGTGTAATTTGCCATTTATTTGAGATAAACTTCACTTAGAGCGGCTTTTTCAATTGCTATAAACACATACAGTCGAGAGGAGTCGACCATCTTGACTCACTTCACTCTTTGGCAAAGTTTGGTCCAATCAAAATGGACGGAGCGCATGAGTTTGGGGAAAACAAAGTTCCTATTGGACACTCGTCATCACACAGCGTGAGTGTGACGTAGGATAAAGCCGCAGAAATGTACGGAAACCTCTATGTCTGCACTTTCAGAGGGGAACAAAGTAAGTTTCTATCTTTTACGGTTAGAAAGTTATGCACGGTTATATAAAACATATTCCTCCATATTGTATATGATACTGTAGGTCCCAGTCCCAGACACCAGTCACAGTTTCATCTGTCATCTTCACATCCGCTTATGGACAGACCTGATCACTGACCTAATAACCTGCACCGCCTTTAGGTCACCATCTGCACTTTCCATAGAGGAGCGTGCAGAATAAACTGTGTGATTAATCTGCATAAAAAAATATATATATATATATATATATATATATATATATATATATATATATATATATATAAAAACGCATTTCTCACCTTCCACGGTGGTTGGTCTCTCTCACCCTCATCAGCTCGGGTCCTCTACCAGAGGCCTGGGAGCTTGAGAGTTCTGCGCAGTATCTTTGCTGTTCCCAGTACTGCACTTTTCTGGACTGAGATGTCTGTTGTTCTTCCTGGAATCTGCTGCAACCACTCCTCTAGTTTGGGGGTCACGGCCCCAAGTGCTCCGATCACCACAGGCACCACCGATGCTTTCACCTTCCAGGCTCTCTCCAGCTCTTCTTTGAGCCCCTGGTATTTCTCTAGTTTCTCGTGTTCCTTTTTCCTGACATTGCCATCGCTCGGTATTGCAATGTCCACCACCACGGCTTGGTTCTCCCGCTTATCCAGAACCACGATGTCTGGTTGGTTCGCCATCACCATTCTGTCAGTCTGTATTTGGAAGTCCCACAGGATCTTGGCCCGCTCATTCTCCACAACCTTTGGAGGCGTTTCCCACCTTGATCCTGGGGTTTCCAGCCCGTACTCTGCACAGATGTTTCTGTACACTATGCCCGCTACTTGGTTATGTCGCTCCATGTACGCTTTCCCTGCCAGCATCTTACACCCTGCAGTTATGTGCTGGACTGTCTCAGGCACTTCTTTGCACAACCTACACCTTGGGTCTTGTCTGGTGTGGTAGATCTGGGCCTCTATTGCTCGGGTGCTCAAGGCCTGCTCCTGTGCAGCCAGGATGAGTGCCTCTGTGCTTCCCTTCAGACCAGCCCTCTCCAGCCATTGGTAGGATTTCTTGATATCAGCCACTTCAGTTATGTTCCGGTGGTATGCCCCGTGTAGGGGTTTGTCCTGCCATGATGGTCCCTCCAGCACCTCTTCCTCTGCGCCCCACTGTCTGAGACATTCTCTGAGCACGTCATCAGTCTGGGCCTTGTCACTGATGTACTTGTGGAGCTTGGATGTTTCATCCTGGACAGTGGTTCCCACACTCACTAGTCCTTGGCCTCCTTCCTTCCGGCTCGTGTACAGTCTCAGGGTGCTGGACTTGGGATGGAACCCTCCATGCATGGTCAGGAGCTTTATGTATATATATATATATATATATATATATATATATATATATATATATATATATATATATATATATATATATATATATATATATATATATATATATATATATTTGTGATTAATCACACTGACACAACACTGACAGCCCTAATTTTTACTGCATTTTCCCCTGTTTTGTAAGCATTTTTTATGTCTTGTATCTTGTTATGACCCTTTTAGTTTTGTTTATTTAGGCAAACTTACCATCATCAAGCAATACAATAACTCTGTATTTTTTTCTACACGCTCAAACACGGTCATCCAATCAGATTTGATTATTGCAGTGATGTGCATGAAATGAAGGAGCTCACGTACCATTTTGGACATAATACCATCTTTTCTCTAACCTCAGATGACTTTAGTGCCTCGATCATTGAGTCTGCAGAAAAAAAACACCATGTTTTTCAGTCCTCTGCAGTATTTTCCTTTCTTTTTTACACATATTAGTTTAGATACAGACAGATCAGGCATTTCTGAATAAAAATAGACCATCTGAATAGAATATCTTTATTTGTCATTGAAACAGATACCACGAAATTAAGTGCAGTCCTCATTCAGTGCAGAGATAATAAATAAAAATAAAAATAAAAGATAAGATACATAGAGAGAGAGAAAAGTGCATAAAAACTTCACACATCCATTCATAAATGTAAAGTGTAAGAACTATAGAACTAAGCACCAGTGAAGTAATGGATGTTGGATAAAAACTGTTTTGTAGTCAAACTTTGTAATCAAACTCCCACCTCACATGAAGAGCGCCCCCTTCAGTCCATTTTTTTACATCTCGTTTAAAAACACACTTTTACTCACCGGCTTTTAACACGGCGTGAGAATTGTGTGCTCCTCTGGCTCTCTTTTATTGATTTTATTTGCTCTTTTTCTATTTGCTTTTTTAGGTTATTAACGTGCTTATTTATTTTATGCTTTATTTAAATTAAGGTGTTAATTTATATTGTGCCTACTCTGTGCAGCACTTTGGAGACTTTGTGTTGGTAAAATGTGCTACAGAAAAAGCTGAATTGGATTGTTCAGGGAGACTGACCTCTGATCAGATTCACATCTTCATAAAGTATTGCAGAAGTGTGTGTTCTGGGATCCAGGTGAGTATTTCCTGGTAACAAGCTGCAGGTTTTCAGATAAACGTTTAGTTCTGCATTTTAATGACGATTTAGTTTCTACTGTTTATCAGACGAGAGTCCCAGAATGTGTTCCTCCTCCCTCCTCTCTCCCGCTCTGATTGGATGCTCCACCCTGTCGCTCTGACAGTTTGACGTGTCTCTGGTGCCCTGTTAGCTCAGTCCCGGACACTGCTCTTCCAGAGGTCAGAAGGGGTCAAATGCATACTTCCTCCTCTCATAGTCCATCAGCACACAACACTGAGCAGGCCCAGACTGAACTCTGTCTGTGTGGCTCTTTGTGGAATGTTTCTTCATTAAAAAGGAACATGTTTACTTATGTCATTGACACCAAAAATTGCCAGAAAATGCAGACACATGCAGACAGTAATGTAAATTCTACACACAAAAAATGCTAAAACTGTTTTAGTGAAATGGAAAAAGCATAAACCACAACAAAACAGCAACAACAAGAGTTACAAGAGCTCCGCCAGCGGGGCAAAATACGCCCGTACTTTGAATTATTGTATATAGAATTCTAGAATCGGAATTCCACCAATCAGATTGCAGCAACAGAACTTAAAGACACTACAAGGCTTTAATGTGTCAAAGCTCAAAGAAGCAGAGAATGTGGGTTGTTCTCGCTTTCAGCAGCAGAACATTTGAGAAGAGAGTTCAGATCTTTCATGAAGACAAAGCTTCAAAGACTTCAAAGCTTTGAAGTGTCCACAGACGGACGGACAGACGGACAGCGCCATACCATAATACGTCCCGTCTTACACAACGGGCGTATAAAAATCAGCCACAGATGTCCACAGTTATTACAAAGTATTAAACTTTCTTTACAGTAGAATTCCAACTGCAGAAGCCTGTCAAGTTTGTTGTCTCTATCTCTGTATAATGGATCCAGCACAGTGACTTTGCTTGACCACATCCACTTTCACAATTCTTTAAAAAGACATAGGCTGTGACTGGCTGTGACTGTGGAACATTCCAGCTTTAACATCTCAATAGAGACAAGAAGAAAAAGTACCCAGTGCACCTTTATAGAAATGACTTTGATACTTATTTTATTGCACTGTTTAAGCATTGTGTAACTTTTCTGTTGGGGGGTCCATTACCAGATTCACAACTGTTGAACCTGGTATTTTCAATTATTGACTAAACTCAAGAAGCCACTGTTTTACAACATCATTTTGCATTTTAACAATATCCATTTTAGCTGTCCCCCATCTGTGTTATTTGATACTGGCCTATAGAATGCTGTAACTTAGCAACACTGTAACTTCGCAACATCATTCCAGAAAGCTCAAACCTTTGTGCTTTGTCTTTTAAACCTTGTAAGGCCTGCACAGAAGTGGGTAAGATCACACTTGAACAGTCGACAGAAAACACAAACGCAGAGCCACAAGCCATACCTGCTGTGAGTTCACATTTTACAGAAAAAGAAGTTTGAAACAGTCTCTTTGTCCAGAGGAAGAACAGTGGTGGTAGTAGCTGCTGAAATCAGTGTTACAAAAAGGGCAGTAAAACCAGAAGATTCAAACACACCCCGCTCTCCTGCAAAGGAGACAAAACCAGCAAGAAAGACAAAATGCCCAAAGTCAAAAAACCAGAGAGATGCAAGAGGCAGAAAAACTTCAAACTACCTGCACATTTGCCGAATGTTGAAGAACCTGAGGAGAAGAAGCACATTTTCAAAGGGTTTTCAGCACTTCCTCCTGAGTTGATGAACGGGCATGCTGATATGGATGATTTCATGAATCCAATTTTTGACCCTTCCATCAACCCTCAAGAAAAAAAAGAAGGGAAAAGGGAAGGGAACTGAAAAATCTGGAGACACGGAATGAGTCACAATCCCTATTTTAAGAGAACTTGTCAACTAAAATGATCTTGCTGCATGGACAGATCATTTCACTACTTTGAAGTCATTTTCTGATACATTTAAGTGTTTATATCCAAAATTTTGGCCTAGCTTTTTGCAGTGGACATAGAAGAAATTATAACATAGTCAACTTGGCCACCATGTCTAATGGTTTTGTTATAAAGAAATTAGCATTGCATTTTAATTTCAATTATTGTTTTATTTTGTGTGTGTGTGTATATACATATATATACATATATATATATATATATATATATATATATATATATATATATATATATATATATATATATATATATATATATATATATATATATATATATATACACTCAAAAAAAATATAAGCATAACACTTTTGTTTTTGCTCCCATTTGTCATGAGATGGACTCAAAGATCTAAAATTCATTCCAGATACACAATATTACCATTTCTCTCAAACATTGTTCACAAATCTGTCTAAATGTGTGATAGTGAGCACTTTTGCTTTGCTGAGATAATCCATCCCACCTCACAGGTGTGCCACATCAAGATGCTCATCAGACACCATGATTAGTGCATAGGTGTACCTTAGACTGTCCACAATAAAAGGCCACCCTGAAATGTGCAGTTGTTGCTTTATTGGGGGTCTGGGGACTCAGAACCAGTCAGTATCTGGTGTGACCACCATTTGCCTCATGCAGTGCAACACATCTTCTTCGCATAGAGTTTATCAGATTGTCAATTGTGGCCTGTGGAATGTTGGTCCACTCCTCTTCAATGGCTGTGCGAAGTTGCTGGATATTAGTGGGAACTAGTACGTGCTGTCGTATACGCCGGTCAAGCACATCCCAAACATGCTCAATGGGTGACATGTCCGGTGAGTATGCTGGCCATGCAAGAACTGGGACATTTTCAGCTTCCAAGAATTGTGTACAGATCCTTGCAACATGGGGCCATGCATTATCTTGCTGAAACATGAGGTGATGTTCATGGATGTATGGCACAACAATGGGCCTCAGGATCTCATCACGGTATCTCTGTGCATTCAAAATGCCATCAATAAAATGCACCTGTGTTCTTCGTCCATAACAGATGCCTGCCCATACCATAACCCCACCACCACCATGGGCCACTCGATCCACAACATTGACATCAGCAAAGCACTCACCCACACGACGCCACACACGCTGTCTGCCATCTGCCCTGAACAATGTAAACCGAGATTCATCTGTGAAGAGAACACCTCTCCAACGTGCCAGACGCCATCGAATGTGGGCATTTGCCCACTCAAGTCTGTTACGGCAATGATCTGGAGTCAGGTTAAGACCCCGATGAGGACGACGAGCATGCGGTTGAGCTTCCCTGAGACGGTTTCTGACAGTTTGTGCAGAAATTCTTTGGTTATGCAAACCAATTGTTTCAGCAGCTGTCTGAGTAGCTGGTCTCAGACGATCTTGGAGGTGAACCTGCTGGATGTGGAGGTCCTGGGCTGGTGTGGTTACACGTGGTCTGCGGTTGTGAGGCCGGTTGGATGTACTGCCATATTCTCTGAAACGCCTTTGGAGACGGCTTATGGTGGAGAAATGAACATTCAATGCCCGAGCAACAGATTTGGTTGACATTCCTGCTGTCAGCATGCCAATTGCACGCTCCCTCAATGCTTGCGCCATCTGTGGCATTTTGCTGTGAGACAAAACTGCACATTTCAGAGTGGCCTTTTATTGTGGACAGTCTAAGGTACACCTGTGCACTAATCATGGTGTCTGATGAGCATCTTGATGTGGCACACCTGTGAGGTGGGATGGATTATCTCAGCAAAGCAAAAGTGCCACTATCACACATTTAGACAGGTTTGTGAACAATGTTTGAGAGAAATGGTAATATTGTGTATCTGGAATGAATTTTAGATCTTTGAGTCCATCTCATGACAAATGGGAGCAAAAACAAAAGTGTTGCGTTTATATTTTTGTTGAGTGTATGTGTATATATATATATATATATATGTATATATATATATATAAATATATATATATACATACATATATATATATGTATGTATGTATGTATGTATGTATGTATGTATATATATATATATATATATATAATGTATGTATATATATATATATGTGTATATGTATGTATGTATATATATGTATGTATGTATGTATATATATGTATGTATATATATATGTATATATGTGTGTGTATATATATATATATATGTGTGTGTGTATATATATATATATATATATATATATATGTATATTTATTATTATTATATTATATATTTATATTTGTAGTGTTGATGTTCGTCTGGTTGACTACGATTATTAAATCTCAGAGATTATGAATAATTTAAAAAATAGCATTACAGTTATTACAAGTACAATTTCTTTTTGATTTTGAGCATGGTTACCTCCTCTTTGGGTACACATTTAGGTGATGATTATAGAATTAAAAGTTCCCATTACGCTATTTTCTGATCTTATTATTATTTAATGTAGTTATAATGTAGTTTCCTCATCATGAACAGTTACTCAAATGTGTGAATGAAACAAAACACAACTCCAGGTCTGTCTTTGAGGTAACAACACTCAAACATGTCTTCGCTCACAAGAGTCAGTTTCAGACCTTTAAAATAAACTTTGAAGACTTTGACAGAAACACCTAGAGCTGCATACGTTATATTCTTATAAACTGGTGGCTCTGAATGGTGGAAAAACAGCGGTCGGCATGTGTCTCCATTGCGTCATGTACTGTCAGCCTTTATGAAGTCTGTGTACACTTACATCCTGTGGTCACCTATAGGAGCGTGTAGTGCATGTATGGACTCTATATGTACACGACTGAGGCTCTGACTTTGGGGAAATAGAATTCCAAACCCAGACTCAACTGAATGCAAAATAGACACTGATTATTCTTATTCAATGACCAGTAACCAGTGTCAGCTTCTTCCGTTTGCTGCCGGATATCACCATGGGAGCAGAGGATATGGTTTGGTTAAACAGGGGTGTGTAATACCAGTAGTAGTACAGGGGTTATTTTATAAAATCAGAGCCCAAGAACAGACATTTCAAAACTTCAAAGTGTCGTCCTCGGCGTGGAAGTCTGCAGCAGTTTTTGGGACATCGTTGTCCATGCTCAGATAGAGGCGGTGGCGTTGAATGAAGCAGTAACAGCTTTTTTTGTTTTCTTCATTGCAGTTCAACAATCCTCCACTATGGACTAGACTCTTACAAGTTTCTCTCTCCCTCCAAACTTTCTTTCCACTGCTCGATCACCGTATTCAGCTGCATATTTAACTTCTTGCAGTTTGTAATCTGCAGAATATGATTTTCTTTTTGGAGACAGTTGTGTTCAGTCTTTCTCAGTTGTCTTTATAAGTTGATGTCTAAACTTTAAATTTTACTGCCACAGATACTAGTACAAAAGCCTAGAGCGCCCCCTTGTGTCTGTCAGTTTGAAAATAACCCACATGTGAAAATATACATTTTAATATATAAGTCACACCTGAGTATAAGACACCCAAACCATGAAAAAACGTGTGACTTATAGTCCGAAAAATACGGTGCTGTAAATGGAAGTACAAGTATTTTTTTGTAATTGTGTAAAACGTGCTGAAAAAGCTGAATGTGTATTTTTAACATGGTCGTAATTTGAGCAAAACAGAAATATATAAATTTGAAAACATCTAGGAAAAAAATAGATTCAGTCGTTTATTTTGAACAAAATTCACCACAAATCTGACAAAATCACTGCATTTGAAGCTTGATTAGAGCTCAAAATCTGCGCGAAATACTTTTGCTTTTTATATTTTACATTTTAAAGGTGCATTGCACAACTTTAGTCCTCTACCTGCTTATCTTCATGGAAATGTTGTTTTGTCTAGAATGTTCCACAGCATAGCTTAAACTGACCTATCACAAGGGAGACAAGCTACATCACTACGCTACATGAACAAATGCTAGATGGATATGTTCAAAGTCATACCATGGAACATTTCAGGGAAAGCACAAAAATCCTTGTATCATTTGTTCATTAGTTTTTCAATATAAAACAAAAATAAGAAAATGAAAAAGCAACTATTTTCTTCATTATTTGTCTCCAAAACTAAAATGAAAAAAAACGGATAATGATTCGTTTTTTCAGTTTTCGATTTTGTGTTTAAATGAAAAATGGATAACGTCTCTTTCCCGTTTTGTCCAATTTTGATCCACATTTCCGAGGATCTCTTAAGACTCTACTGTCACAGCATGTTAGAAATGTCAGTGTGCGTTTTTCCATCCTCAAAAAGCTGTTTAATCCTATGATAATGATCCTCAAGTCCAGCTGCCATTAGGTTTGTGTTCCGCACGCTCCTCATCATATACGTTTGTGTCTATGCTCCTCGTAAAGGTTAATGTTTACGCAACTTGCTCAAGGACTAAAACTGGACAAAACTGGAAACAGCCATTATCCGTTTTTCATTTAAACACAAAATCGAAAACTGAAAAACGAATCATTATCAGTTTTTTTGAAGAAAAGTGTTGTTTTTTCGTTCTCTTATTTTTGGTTTTATATTGAAAAACGAATGAACGAATTATCCACGGATTCACAAACATCTCCATGGAGACAAGCAGGTAGCGGACCCTCCACCAGAAAACCTTTAAGTACTTTTTTAAACTCGCACTTTAATATTTTTACTTAAAGGTTGTATGGAACTTTTTTTTCGGTTCAAATTGTCAATGAAAGTTCAAAATCGCATTATAGAGACACAGCTTCTTTCGTTCAGTGATTCTGAACACGAACCGACTGTACACAAGCATGATTTCTAGTGTAAGGAGGAGGACAGGGGTGGAAAACCCTCTGTACAACATTTAAGTAGATTTTATTATGTGATACTTTTATTATTATTTTGTCTTTTTTGCTCCAGTATCTGTACAAGATGGCGTACTTCTTCTACAGCTGCTTTGCAATATTTTTATTCATGACATTTTCGATATATCTGCATTCACCCTCTCTTATGTTTTTTTATTTGTCCTCTTTTCACTGCTCCCACCTCATAGGAAAACTTTATAAGATACTCCACCCAGAAGAATCATGCCCAGACTGACACCTCCAGTTCCTAACAGATACAGTCGTGTGAAAAAGTTTGGGCGCCGCTGATCATTTTCAAGATTTTCCTTTATAAATCATTGGTTGTTCGGATCAGCAATTTCAGTTAAATATATCATATAGCAGACATATAGCAGTTCTCCTCTTTGCATCTTCTCTGAAGAGTGGCAACATGGGAGCCTCAAAACACCTATCAAATGGCCTGAAAACAAAGATTGTTCAACATCATGGTTTAGGGGAAGGATACAAAAAGATAGCTCAGAAAGACCACAGGCACAGTTCTAGTTAAGGCCCGGAGTGGCTGGCCAAGAAAAATCTCAGATAAGCAGAGGTGAAGGATGGTGAGAACAGTCAAACTCAACCCACAGACCAGCTCCACAAACGTACAACATGATCTTGCTGCAGATGGTGTCACGGTGCATCAATCAACTATTCAGCGCACTTTGCACAAGGAGATGCTGTATGGGAGAGTAATGCGACGGAAGCCTTTTTTTCTGCGCACATGCCACAAACAGAGTCACTTGAGGTCTGCTAAAGCACATTTGGACAACCCAGCTTCATTTTGGAATAAGGCGCTGTGGACTGATGAAACTAAAATTGAGTTATTTGGACATAACAAGGGGCCGTATGCATGACGAAAGAAGAGCACAGCATTCCAAGACAAACACTTGCTGCCCACAGTAAAATGTGGTGGTGGTTCCATCAGGCTGTGGGCCTGTGTGGCCAGTGCAGGGAGTGGAAATCTTGTTAAAGTTGAAGGTTGCATGGATTCCAGTCAGTATCAGCAGATTCTTGCGAACAATGTTCAAGAATCTGTGGCAAAGTTGAAGTTGCGCCAGGGCTGGATACTTCAACAAGACAACAACCCTAAACACTGCTTAAATTCTACTAAGGCAGTTCATGCAGAGGAACAAGTGCAATGTTCTGGAATGGCCGTCTCAGTCCCCAGACCTGAATATTACTGAAAATCTGTGGTGCGATTTAAAGTGGGCTGTCCATGCTCGGGCACCATCAAACTTGACTGAACTGGAGATGTTTTGTAAAGAACCAGAATCCAGACCCTCATTGGAAGCTATAGGAAGCGTTTAGAGGCTGTTATTTCTGCAAAAGGAGGATCTACTAAATATTGATGTAATTTTTCTGTTGGGTGCCAAAATTTATGCACATGCCTACTTTTGTTTAAGTAATTATTGCACTTTCTGTAAATCCTATAAACTTCATTTCACTTCTCAAATATCACTGTGTTTGTCTGCTATATGATATATTTAACTGAAATTGCTGATCCGAACAACCAATGATTTATAAAGGAAAATCTTGAAAATGATCAGGGGTGCCCAAACTTTTTCACACGACTGTACTAGCAGACAGTTTGCAGTAGCAGCAGAATTACTTGCACTTGTTTTCCATTCTAAAGTAAAGTTTCCCAAATTTAAGATGCTTTTCATTGGTTTGGTTTGACTGTGGGCATGACAACTTGGTCTGGTTTGGTCTCCATGAAGATAGAAAGGTTTAATCCAGTACTGTGAAACATTCAGACAAAGCAATACCATCGTGAGTGATATTATTGTGAAGTAACATGACTCTGATTTGAGTACAGTTTGTGGCTCCTTTACTACCTCTGTGTATCTTCACCACAGACACTCCGACATTACCAGACTACATGAGAGTGAGGTGGAGGATCCTGGCTGGGGCCCATGTTGTGGTCCACACCTCAGTCCTGGTGCTAGACTCTGCACTTTCCTCCGAGCTGAGTCAGGGCCAGGTTCCCACTGAAGAACCAAACCTGAGGAACATGGACCACAGAGACATGGCTCTCGTTAAGAAATCTAACACATTTAGAGGTACATTGTGTAACTTTACGGGTGGAGGGTCTGTCTAATGCTTTTCCCCATGGAGATGTTATTGCTTTGTCTGGAATGTTTCACAGTATGGCATTAAACCTTTCTATCTTCATGGAGACCAAACCAGACCTGTGGAGCGGCGACCCCGCTCACAGTCGGAAAGTTTTTTTAAAGTATTTTTGAGCTATAAAACCACCAGAGCGGTTTAATGTCACACTCTGAAACATTCCAGGCAGAGCAATGACATATCCATTAGTGCTTAGTCAAGGCCGCACTAATCGAGACCAAGATCTGTCCGAGACCACAAGGTCCAGAGACCAGGACAACACCAAGACCTCTGAGCGTTAAGACCGAGACAAGCCCAACACTTTTAAAGGTCAAAAATCAAGACCAAGACCAAAATCAAGACCATCTTTGTCATATCTTATTTATTTGTATTTTACAGTTATTTTGGCACATATACTGTACAGTATATCAGTGTTTTAATAGATTTTTCTCTATTTGATCTGGTTAATGTTCATTAACTCCCTTTTTTGGACCCTCACCCACAGTTTGAGACCCCTTCTTTAATCCTGCTTCCAATGGTACTTTACAGAAAACATCTTCAAAGTGCAGAAAGTGGCTTTTTTAAGTTCATAAAATTTACAGTTACATTATCTTACTGGTTTTACAGTGATATTGAGCGCCTCTGCATATTTAGCGGCTGTGATTAAGTACGATCGCACTCGTCGAGTGTCAGACCTTGAGTCCGAGACAAGACCTCGTTCAAGGGCCATCAAGGCTTAGACAAGACCGAATCCGAGATCAAGACCATAAAAAAGCGGTCTCGAGTTCTATGACACTAATATCTATAGAAACAAGCAGGCGAAAGACCCAGAACCAACAAGTTACAAAAAGTGCACCTTTAATGAGGGCATGTTATATCAGTATATAGTTATTAAAAGTACAATATGTAAATTTGACACCACCTTCTTATCTTCATAGCGATATTGTCGCTTTGTTTAGAATATTCTTGCCAAAAGAGGGGCATCTACAGTATAGGAAGTGAGTCTGGTCACCGCTTAATTCAGTTGGGCATATTTGACAGGTAGATGAGCCAATTACGGACAAGAACGATTCATCCATATCAAAACAAACATGGCTGTTTATGAGAGAAAAAAAGAAAAGACAAAAACATGTTGTGAATTTAGCTGAATCGATGAACAAAGCACTAAACTCTGTTGTTCTGAGGCGAGAGTAATTTTGTTCAAAATTATGGGTCCCCAATGAGCTCCTTCTTTGCACGTGGTTAACTGAAATAAACAAATCTGATTGGGCGGTTCTGTATGACGGATTTGGCAACATTTTGTGCACTGTGTTTGTGTCCAAATAGTTCAGAATGTTCCTTTACAGTCCTTCACAAGTCCCTACAGAGACTGAATTTAACGTTCTTGGCTTCAAACAGTTAAACCTATCCAACTAACAACATTTCTGGATATTTTATGGGTGAAAAGCAAAACTGAGATGCTGTAATAAGATCTCATATTTCGCACAGTACTTGATAATGTGTAAGAAACCGGAGCCATTTCCTCCTGGTCCTCCGGCATCACTCCGTCCTGCTGCACGTCCACTAGAACCAAACGACTCACTCTGTTTTTGGTGAACTGTGACTGAACTTGTCGTAAAGTGAGTGGAAATGTTACACAAACACGCCGCCCCTGCCCACGGAAATGCCCGCCCACTTCCCCTGGAAAACCCCGCCCACTGCCTTCATCTGCTGCCAGTTCACGGGTGGACATTTTCCCCATGAACCGGGCCAGAGGGGAGGAGGAAGGAGGGGTACTGTATGTAGGGAGGAGAGTTTTCTTTGCAGGGTCATTGAAGGGGACCGTATTCTGACCACTACTGGACATACTGGTTAGGTTATTGCCAAGTTTTAAGCTAGGCAAAATAAGAAAGTGTAGAGCCAGCCAATGGAGAAAAAGGAGTTCCAGGCTACTCACCGGTTACATAAAATATTGCTTTTATTTTCAACTGCTTTTGAAAAAACATGAGCTATTGGATGTTATTTCACAGAGTTTGTTAGCTTTTCCTACAGTTCGACTCTTCAAAGCTAAGAACTGCTCTTTCTAACTTATTTTTAGGTTTGTCCTTTCAGCTGCAGGTCACACTCAGCATCTCCACCGCATCAGCCTCTCCATCTCCTCTGCACTGCCAGTCTTCAGGCCGATAGAAGCCAGTAGGAGTCTGTAGAGTTCCTCATGATATCAATCTGACATGGCTCAATGAAACTGATTGACATTTGGAAAATATGTGTAATCTTTTGTGTCCTCATAAGGGAATGTGCCCTCTGCATTTGACCATCCTTCAGACCGTGGGACGCCAGTGGTAAAAATTGTTGTGGTGCCCTTCAATCACGTGGTCTAGTATGAAAGTAATGTGTTTATGAGTGTTGTTGGTGGTCAGAGGGGCTGATGGCGCAGATTGCATCTTAAAAAGAAAGGGATCCGCACTGCAGTTCTTTGAAGCTGCCAAATTTTTATTTCATTGACACCACAATGTGATGTTTCAAGCCAAGCCCTTCTAGTCACTTGACCCGCAATGTGTATTTTTTTGATATACATTTTTGTATATAAATTGTAGTGTAGATACCGTAAGATAGCAAATAACAGAAGGGGCACTTATTTGTTTCAATCACTTAACAGACCAGGCATTTATTTGAAACCAGGCGGCAATTTGGGGCAGACGATTAATTCATTAATTCCTAAATTCCTTTCCACACAAAAATCTTGCTCAACAAAACTGGGAAAATATGGTCCTCAATAGTGACGCTATAGTGGCGTTACCGTAGTGGCGTTACCGTAGTGGCGTTACTATAGTGGCGTTACTATAGTGGCGTTATTATAGTGGCGTTACTATAGTGGCGCTACCGTAGTGGCGTTACTATAGTGGCGCTACCGTAGTGGCGTTACTATAGTGGCGTTACTATAGTGGCGTTACTATAGTGGCACTACCGTAATGACGCTACCTTTATGACGCAACTACAGTGCAACCGTTACCATAGAAACTGTTACCTTAGCTACCAAGGTAGCTCATTTCGACAGGCCTATATCTTCTATCAAATAAGGCTCCCACTGTACAAGAGAAAGAGATGACTGGAAACACTGAAATGAAATGTAATGAAAATGATAACAAGAAAATCAAATATTAAATCCAAACTATTAAATCATCTAACGTAGTTATTCTGCCATTAATCCAACATGCACATGTAGATGCTTACAGGCTCAACTGGTCAAACATACAACAAAACCAAAACACTTTTAAAATGTTACTTGTTCCTCTACTTCTGCCTCGGGAGCTCAAATCGAGGGGCATTTAAGATGAAACAGCTCTTGGGGTTTCTGCACACGCGCAGTAGCACTAGGGAGCTCAAAATAGTTTAAATTGGCAGGACACGGTGGCTAACTGGAACCCGGCACCTATTTGGTATTTTATGGTAACAATGTTATGTTGTGTTAAAAATAATGAGTCTTCCTCTTTTGTGAAGTGAATGGACCAGTGCAGTTTTCCCATGAGCTCCTCTTTGTCTCTTCTTTACTGAATGTGTGCAGTGTGGAAATGTTTGAAAATACAACATTTACAAGGAATATCCTCCCATCGACAGTAAAGCACAAACTAACTGTAATTTACAACAGGCTATTGGAGAAAAAGTTCTTACTACCTGTACTGATTTTCTGTCCCACAATGCATTGTAATCTACAGTTATGACATGCCGTATGTGAAAGCAAGAAGCTGTTGTAAAAGAATTTCTGTAGAAACTAGAGCAGTTTGTTCCAGTGCACATTTGAAACATCTCCAGAAGCTTCAACACCAGATCAGTGAAACATGTAGTCTTCCTGAACTGCTATTGTTCCTATTGGGGTTTTACTTCCAATAATCTTTTGATCTTAAATAAACACATTTAAAACTTCCACTGCACTTTTTAAGCAGAAAGATTATGTAATTTTCCCCTCTACACGATATAAGGTGAATTCCATAAACCACAGCTCCATCACATGTGGAGAACAATACAGACTATGCCCTGTGTGCTGTACGAGCTCTAATAACACATAACTCCCTTCACACACGCAGCCAACAATGGAGCAGTCTTCACCATGTTTGACTAGATAAGTGGCCCACCTCAGTGACTAGACGCCCGGTGGAACTATGGCTAGAAATCCCCTCATACAACTCAGATCATTTGAGACTTAGATGGCGAGACACTGAAAGAATAATGAGGCTTTCTATTGTGCATTCTATCGGCTCGGTGGCGAGGCGGGCGTGGCCGTGGCATGACGAGGTGGTTGCCGTGACAGCCTGGTTTCTCACGGAGCTACCTGTGACTGGACTGGACAGGATTGTGGTCAGTACAAAGGATGTGCGGTCAGGTGCAAGTCTGTGTTTGTACATTGTCTGTTAAAGCCTCACCGGGGGCTGGGATTAGACTGTCACGCTCCGGAGACACACACTGGGTAGAATGGGACAGAAATATGTGATGCTAAAATACATATGAGAAATGTGGAGTGGAGTTAGTTGTGTGCGTCCTCCTTTTTCATTTGATTGTCATGGAGACCCAGGCAGTAATATATCATTAATGTTGTCATCTATTGTCAAGTTGTCGTTTTGATTTATTTATTGTGTAAATAGTGACATTTTTATACAACGCTTTGCACCTACAAGGCATTCAAAGCGTTTTACATCAAGAAACCTCTCACCCATTCACATAAACGTTCTTACACCGGCGTACAAAGACACTACGGGCAAGGTGGTTTCAGTGTCTTGCCCAAGGACACAGCGACAGCATTTATTTGTGGAAGCTGGAATCACAATGACAACCTGTGTGTCAATGGATCTGACCGCTCAACCAAAGATGTTGATGTCAAGGGGGGATTCAAACCACCAACCTTCTGTCGTCCCATGTGTCTTGCCCAAGGACACAACGACAACATTCATCTGTGGGAGCTGGAATCCCAGTGACAACCTATAAGTCAACAGATCTGACCGCTCCACCGATGGGACTTGAACTGCCAACCTTAGTGGGCAAAAGCTTTACCAAGTGAGCCACTGTCACCCCATGTGTTTTGCCCAAGGACACAACAACATATTCATCTATGGGAGCTGGAATTACACGACAACCTGTGTGTCAATGGATCTGACCGCTCCACAAATAATATTGATGTCAAGGGCGGGATCTGAACCGTCAACCTTTGGATCAGTGGGCAAAAAGCTCGACCAACTGAGCTACTGTCACCCCTTTGTATAAACAACAGGCCTGGGCATCATTAAGAAGTTGCCAGTACATCGCTCAATACATAGGCCACAATACGATACATATCTCGATGCAGTGAGCTTTCGATACGATATATTTCAAATCGATGAATAGTAAAAGTGTTTGTTAAACCTCTTGTGCAAAGTTCATATGAAACACAAACATTTTAATCCTCAAAACAGTGAAAATGTCAAATGTGTCGCATAAATGAGTTTCCTTCCTCTGAACAAGCAACAAAACTGTAGCGCTGTAACAAAATTATTTAGTAAAATATACCAAAAAATACTCTTGGCGATATATCGATACAGCAGCCCATGATATTGATACTGTATCATCACATTAAATGATACGATATTTCAATATTTTTGCACACCCCTAATAGACAATAGAAGTCATAGTTTCAGGTTGTAGCACTTGTGCCTCACATCCAGAAAACAGGTTTCTGCACTCAGATTTCACAACCTCTCACGATCTTTCATTCCAGGGAACCTTGTGTGGCCTTTCTGTGTAGTTTGCATGTTCTCCCTGTGCCTTTGTAGTTTTCCTCCAGGTAATACATGTAGGACGGACTTTCCTCTGGGGCCAGGACTAACTCTGAAAAAGAGATTCCAAATCCCAGCTGGACTTCCCGGGTTCAAACTTAACAGATTTCTTGACTTGTTCTGAGATGATGATGCTGGACTGATGATTGATCAGGTTCAAATGTTCATTATGCCGCTCCATCTTTTCCCAAATGCTTTCACTTTTGTTTTGTTTTTAAATGGTGAAATGTATTATATTTATTTACTTTTAACAGGAGATATACATTTCTTCTTGTTAATTAACTCGAGTCTCTTATTGGTTTCTATGTTTTGTAGTAGTTGTATTGTGACTTTACTGTGATTGTCCATGTTTATTCAATGTTTGTGTATGTATGTATTTTTTAAGTGCTTTATAAATTAAGTTGGTAGGGTATGATATGTTACATGATTCAAGTACCATAAACAGTAAGATGTGTAAAATATGTATGTGTTGGATCAACTTACTGTTTTTCAGATGTTAAGTTTACTTGGTTATATTCAATATGTGTTATCTTGTGCACATTTATGAATGCGCACTTGGCTTTATGAAGTGTACTTGGTTTTTGTCACTGTGTATTATGTTTTCCTACTTTTTCTTCGTAACCTTTAGTTTCTGTCAGCCCCCCACAGTCAGCGTAATGTGGAGTAGCTGTTCTGGTGCAAGAACAACAAGCAAAAAGCAATTTCCGCATCAGTGTTCCACCTCCAAATGGTTCCGAAGTGCATTACCTGATCCGTGTCACTTAAACAGATAAGTACAGCCGGGCAGCACAGCGGGGATGCTAAGTGCGTTACCTGATCTGCGTCACTCCTGCTCCCCAGTGTAAACACAGGGCTGCACCCGGGTGGCACAGCGAGCGGGACAGGAAGTCTTCTGTCTGTTCAAACGCTCATTTCCTGTTCTGGGAGGACCCGGCTGTGGCATGTTCTTGGAATGTTGTTTAGGAAAGAAATAAAGTGTTGGAAATGCAAACACTGGGTCCACTTAATCATATTTAGAGCAATTCTGTCCAAACAGTTTAGTCAAATAAACAGTGGGCTGGGAGAGGGGCCGCAGGGTGAGAGTGGGCTTAGATTTGCACTGTTTAGTGGGATTACATAAAGGTTTATTATGGGTTCACAGTCACAACATAAAGTTAACCCTTTGTCAGGCTTATATCAACTGTTCAGCACAGGAACGCTGGAACAATATTTCTTTTTGGTTATTGTGTCAGTAGTGATTTCCCAAACTCTTCAGGTCTTGACTCCTAAATGAATCATGCGACCGACTCAAGACCCCACAGCAAAACAAAATTGATGTTTGGAATTATTTCATGTTGCAAAACTGTTTACAGTTAGGTTTTACTTATTATGCTAAATTTCACTAAAACATACTGTTTACAATTTAAGTAGAATAAATACGGCTGGGGTGTCCAAACTTTTCTCATCAAGGGCCACATTTCAAAACACAGGCAAACTGGAAGACCAAAGGGCCACAGACGGGTGCTCAGTATAAAGAATCATTTAAAAATTTGAATTTATAACAGGCTGGAATGAACCACATCTTTAATCATGCTTAGATCCTCAATAAGACACTAAATATGCAGTTTTATTAAACAATTTACCTGGAAGTCTGTTTCATGATTTTTTTTCTAAAAATATACTTTAAATGATTTTTAAAAAAAGTTTACATTTCTTACCATGATTCAAATATGATTGAATGTTTAGCCCATGTTTAAAGTTAGCACGTTTAAAGCTAAGTCCATTGGTGGAGGTGGTTTGTGGCTGTTGCTCGTGGCTGTTGTAAGATGGGTTAAAGTGGTGTTAAGCTTCTTCAGTGTGAAGCAAATCGGTGTTTTACGTGGAAGTTCAGAACTTGCCCCCATCACCATCACAGCGAGATCTCCGCCGAGGCAACACTGATCTGTGCCGTTTTTTGGCTTCTGACAGAATTCCACCACCTCTAGCAACGGACTTTAGACTCAAACGTGCTGGAGTTCCCCTTTAAGAGAGCCGGACAGTATGAATTTGACCAAGACTTTGGCAGGTCTTCTAAAGCACCATGTCTTTAAAAATCTTATTTTAACTACACCTGTACCTACACTGATGCACAGGTACCATTTTAGGCACATATTTAAAGAAATTCCACTGCTCAAGTACTGAGAAAACCACTAAGATACTCAAGAGTAACAGTCTGTAAGTGACACATGTGATTTAAAATTTGATGTAACTGGAAGGACAAAACATAAAGTTATCCACAAATCTGATATTTCAAAATAAAGATATAACAAGTTCATAAACTAAATCATGAAGGATATTTAGTCTACTTCTCACCTCTTTCCACTCTCCACTCTTTCACTCAGGGTTTGATTCACGTTGGCTCCTCACACCCGTTTGTTTTTCCAATCCTGTCGCACCAACAACTTTCCTGCCCAGCTCCTCAGCACCTCGTCCCCATGATGGATGCCTCTGCCTGGGCTCTGCTACTCCTTCATCACCTCCACCCTCCAGGAGACCTCCACACTCTGACGTCAGCTTCTTGTAATGCACGGATACCACCCAGGATCTAGACGCCTCCCGTGGGCTCTGCTGGCCCCATCTGGACGGGCCGCTCGGGGTGTTCAGAGGAGGAAAGCAGACGCGGTGCTGATGGAGAGGAGCAGATTTAATGTCGTACATTTGTTCTGGGAAGTGTCCCATTGACGTTCATCCCGTGGAGGGTCTGGGTCCACAGTGCGTCCGATCCAAGCAAGAGGAATGTGCAGAAAGTGATCAGTGGTAGATGAGTGAGATATCGTCGTCAGCTGTGCAATTCAAAAACCATTATTTACCACAACTGAGGTGGAAAATGTGTTAAAAGTGTTGTAGACAAGACCGCACTAATCGAGATCAAGAAATGTCTGAGACCACAGGGACCAGAGACCAGACCAAGACCTCTGAGAGTCGAGACCAAGACTGTTAAAGGCCCGGTTCAATTTAGCCCTGTTTAGACCTGGTTTAGTCCTGTTTTTGACCTGGTTTAGACCTGGTTTAGTCCTGGTTTAGTTCTGGTTTAGACCAGGTTTAGACCTGGTTTAGTCCTGGTTTAGACCTGGTTTAGTTTAGCCCTGTTTAGACCTGGTTTAGTCATGGCTTAGTCCTGGTTTAGACCTGGTTTAGTTCTGGTTTAGACCTGGTTTAGTCGTGGTTTAGTCCTGGGTTAGACCTGGTTTAGTCCTGTTTAGACCTGGCTTAGTCCTGGTTTAGACCTGGTTTAGTCCTGGTTTAGTTCTGGTTTAGACCAGGTTTAGACCTGGTTTAGTCCTGGTTTAGACCTGGTTTAGTTTAGCCCTGTTTAGACCTGGTTTAGTCATGGCTTAGTCCTGGTTTAGACCTGGTTTAGTTCTGGTTTAGACCTGGTTTAGTCGTGGTTTAGTCCTGGGTTAGACCTGGTTTAGTCCTGTTTAGACCTGGCTTAGTCCTGGTTTAGACCTGGTTTAGTCCTGGTTTAGACCTGGTTTAGACCTGGCTTAGACCTGGCTTAGTCCTGGTTTAGACCTGGTTTAGTCCTGGTTTAGACCTGGTTTAGTCCTGGTTTAGACCTGGTTTAGTCCTGGTTTAGACCTGGCTTAGTCCTGGTTTAGACCTGGTTTAGTCCTGGTTTAGACCTGGTTTAGACCTGGCTTAGTCCTGGTTTAGTCCTGGTTTAGACCTGGTTTAGCCCTGGTTTAGACCTGGTTTAGTTTAGTCCTGGTTTAGATCTCAGTCCAATCCATATTTGGTGTGAGCATTGCCTTCAGAAGAGCATCAGTTCTTCTAGGTTTACTTGCAGACAGTTTTTGAAGGAACTGGGCTGGTCGCTGTTCCAAACATGTAGAAGAACTAAGCACAGATCTTGTGTGGATGGAGCTTCCTCAAATCCTTCTGTCTCTTCATGGAATCAGACTCACTCCATGATGTTGAGGTCAGGTCTTGGTCAGGACTAACTTAGCTGGAGGATTTTACCTACAGTGCATCCTCCTCAGCACAAAACTATTGCATTGCATTTGTCAAGTTGTGCACAGTTTTCCATCATGTTTGTCTGTACTTATGGAGAATTGTCATGTAGGAGCATGGGTAACACAGACTTGTGGGCTGAGCATTGCACAGAATCTCACATAAGAACAGTCTGAATAGGGCCAGGGGGGGAATCACTAAATTAGTGAAAGAGATCTGGCTGCAGACCTCCACCCTGAGGACCCTCACGTGACTCAGATCCATCCACAGGTCCCTAAAAGTAACAAACAGCCATCATGCCAAAAGACGCCAAAGTCCAAAGTCCTGATCACGGTTTTCAACACGATGCCACAAAAGTGAACATTGTTTCACACTGAACACAAACCCAAAGCTTTTTCCTAATCTTAAGCATAACAGATTTGTGCCTGATCTTCACCAGACACAGGGCCTACAGCAACACACCTGGACAAACTACATCGAATATGCCTTTGCCTTTTACGCCCTTATACGTAGCCCTTTTTTGACAGCTAAATATCAGTTTGTTTGTTTTTTATTTGTGACATGTTTTAAATGCTAATTAACCTACGAAGAGTAGAGTAGAAACAACACAAACCTAGTTCATTTCAAACTATAAATACAACCTATTGATTATTAAACAAATAAAAAATGGGGAGGGATATGTGTGGAGATAATAGATGGTGGAGGTGCATCCTGGTGGAGGCCTGTGAGGTTGCAAATACTTAAACGTGTATGGATGACGTCTAAAATCTCATTTAAAAAAGAGATGAAGGTGCATGACATGATAGAAAGCTAAACAAAATCACATCCCTCTTTAAATGAAAACACATAGGGAGACATGGAAATATTTATATATTCCACATTGCACAATGTGACTTTCTGTTTGTAAGATTGATGTTTGACATTGTATAGCATATTACATTTCTCTTATTTGTCACAACATTTTCTGTGGTCCTGAATGCAATGTACATTATTTTTGTATCATGTTTTCAGATTTTTCAGTTTTGTTTCATGCTGGACTTCCAACCTAATTTGAGCGTCGTGTAGTGTGTAACCTGTGTGACTTGGGTAACACAAACATATTGCTAGTATATGGAATAGTATCGGTGCTATGTGCTACACTTGTCCCCCCTCCTGAACTCCGACCTCTGATGTCTCACTCGGAGCAGAGCTGCTCGTGGCCCTGAGTGTGGACCACGTTTAAGTGTACTAAGATTACTGTTGCAAGACATCAAGCCCATTGATTGCGGAGAGTGTGCGGCATCGTGGAGGTAAATGGGAAATCATCTTGATGGCTCAGTAACGCCGTGCATAAGGCTAACATGGGTTGTGTCTTTAGCATCTGTGGCTCTGCACTGGGCTGTCTTGGGGATGTTTGGGTGGCGTGCCGTGATGAAAGTACTTTGGTATGTCACCATGGTTTATTTTGTGTTAATCTATTAAATGTGTATTGTATGTTTAATGTAACTTGTGTGTGTAGGCTCCTGCTGGCGGGAAGCCTCCCTTTTTTTGTGTGTGTACCTGGTTTGTTCTTAGCGTGGCCCTGTGCGCAAGGACTTGCTCTGTGGAAGCTTAGTCTTGTCAGAATGGACAATGGACAATAAACATACTGGTCTGGTGTAGGATTTGTGTTAGTTTATTAACCCTTTGCTAAAATGTATAATGAATTCAATGTAAAGTATACCCAGGACTCATGTCATGTTCAGTCAGTGAACCTGTGGGCCTTTAGGGCTTGGGGATAATATTGTGTCCTGGTATCACCAGGTGGCGTTGCTGCAAATTTTGCTACCTTCATCCACTAAAAACACACCGCTCTGCTACATATAGAATGTCTGACCAATCAATATTAAAACGATTCTTGCGTGTATATTGCACTTACACACCGACAAAATACCAGTGGAACATCCCATTAAACTTCTGGTAAATACACGATCACTCTATAGTGTCAGAAAACATTTGTATGAACTCCAGGTTTAGTACTGAGCATCGTAAAATCTCCTTTGGTATAACATTAAGCTCACTGAATATTCTGAAAATTGTGATGTCACTATAATAATAAAAGGAGGAAGGAAGGAGGAAGCTCATCCAGAGGTGAGGAGCGTGTGTTCCAACGACGTCCCCTCAGCAAAAAATCACTCTAAGATTTCTCTGCTGCTGCTTTTAACTGAACCTGATCTTTGATGACAAGTGTAACAGTCTCAGTCCCAGTTTTGAGTTCATCTGGAGGCTGTGCTCACTTAACCATTGCTGTATTTTGGACTGACAGTTGGTGAGAGAGGTTAGGTCCTTTTCATACGTTAATGTGCTCTGTGGAGTGGTCCCAGTGCACGCTAGATTAAGTTTAGCTTGGTTCTTGTTCACATACACCGCACATCATTCACCACAAACACCGGACTATGAGCCACGTGAGAGCCATCAGCTGACCAGAGACCTTATCTCCATGACAACGACCTTCAAGCAAACAGAGCCCAGTGAACACACGCTCACCTTTAAGGGTAATGTAGCTGGAGGGAGCAGAGAAAAAGCACACAGACAAATCCAGACTCACCTGCAGACAGACCCAGACTCACCTGCAGACAGATTTAGGGCCAATCCCATTTCTAATTTCTACCCCTTGAAACTGAGCAACAAGAGGTAGGGGTGAAGTTGACCCCTATGAATTGGGACACCCCTTCAACCATCACATACGTCATCAGAAGTCTCCGCCAGCTTTTACATAAGCACAGGGATAATTGTAATAACTGTCAGAGGAATGACACACAGACCATTGGAAAGAAAACAACCTGAGCTTCTCTAAGGGTTAAACCAATGATATATTATATGATATATATATAATATTGCTTGCAATTACTTGGGTGACAATATCCAAATAATAACTGTGTAGCACGGACGCTCGCCATTTGTTCACAACTTTATTTCCATGCATTAACCGATCAATCAAGTCACAAATAACGTGACACTGCTCAACGTAGTATTAGCGATTTTTTCGTGTGCATTCAATGAAGAAAATGACCATTACGCATCGGAACAACGTTAAACTTAAGACAATACAGCGATTATCACAAATTTTAAACCATAAATAATGGAGAAAATACATTTGTGAACTTCTTTGGTCTCTTTGGTCGTGGCAGGAGTGATCTGCCGGTGATTCACATTCTGAGAAATCGATCCCTCTGTTTGGAATGTGCCTCTGAAAAATCTTGGTTTGGAGGGGTATAAAGCCCGACCACTTTCCCCTACCCCTCTGCCATAACGGTAACTGAGACACCCGTAAACTTACACGTGAACGTACAAAAAGGAGGGGTAAGGGAAAGTGGTAGGGCCAAGGGGTGTAATGGGATTCAGTCTGACAGACTCACCTGAATCTGCTGATCTGCTGTGGGAAGTGCCTCAGGGGTCTGTCCTCGGGCCACTTTTGTTTTTGTTGTTCTTTCCCTGAGTGTGTTGATTCTGTTGATTCAGGCTAATCTACGCAGTCCATGGTGTAAATTTAAGTGCTTGGAATAAAATAAAAAGCGTCAGATCATGCACATTTGTATGAGTGTGGGTTGCAGCTGCTGTTTGACACATTCGTCTGACGAGGCCATGTGGATCAACTTAACATCAACTCCTACTTCTGTCTGCACAGGTGAGCCTGGGTTAGTGGACAGGCTTAAAGTTCTACCAGCCAGAACCAGGAACTAGGACCTGGCACCTCAACCAAGGTAATACTCAAGGAAAGAAGAGATATCTGTAATTTAATTCTCTTTAATTTGAACATTATTATGGGAAAAAAGCAAATGTAACTTTTTGGTGCTTTCTCCCATGTTGTAACGTTGTTCCCTCATCCAAAACATGCTCGAAGAAGTTTTGAATGTTATCCATGCACGTCTTAGTATTTTCGTACTGCTGTTTACAGTTAGATGTGAGATTCTGTCCAGCACTCAGCCCACAGCTGTAATATCCACAAAATAACCAGGAAATGTGGATGGCATTTCCGTCCTATTCCCATTACATCACTGCTGTACAGTTACAGGGCCCAGATTACACTATTTTCACAAACAGACGTGGAGCTGTGTTATGTTTTATTCACACAAAACCTGCAGATTTAGGCTGAGTTCTTCTCTCAAACTGAAAACTCTCTGATCCACCTTGTGATAGCATGTGGAAATACCAGAAGTGCTCCACTGTGTTTTTAAACTCCATACGCCTTCATTAGAATCACTTGGATCATTTCTGCCCTGCAATTGGTCATCTCTACTGTACTAAAAATAAAAGGAGCTGTTGAAAACTACCACTACATGACATCACAAGGTGCAACAGAGCATTTTACGCTTTGGAAATGAAGACAGACTAATAATAAAGTGTTACTCAAACATGTGAATGAAACAAAACACAACTCCACGTCTGTTTTTGGGGGAGGTAACATTATAACCTGACTCAAAGCTCACAAGAGTCCATGTTGTGTATTATAAGACTTTTAAACTCAATTGAATATATTTGTATGAGAGTCCAATGAGGTTCATTTGGTCTTCCATAATAATTTATGTTATAAGGTTCTAAAAGCGGTTTTAGACGAGAGAAGCACATTATGGACTGGGACGGAGCAAACATCACTGGGACAGAGGACGACAAACAGTGTCATTGGATTAAAGAGGCGATCGAAATACAGAAACGTGCCCACAAGGCTATAAACCGGGATGAGGGGGTTTTTCTACTCTCACACGCCTGGGATACTGTCCTGAGGAAGTGGAACTGCAGAAGGTGCTGTTCTCCTGACTCCACCGGTAGGAAGACAGCACCAAAACCTGTATAAATCAGCTGACCGGACATATCACAGCAACATCATGTGACTCTGAGGAAGACCACAGGGAGCAGTCCAAAACAAAACAAGCTCTTGGTCTGAAAAAAGAACCTAATAACATAAATTTGGATGAGACTATACGCCTTCTGAAATATTTAAATGGCTATGGCAGCTCAGTGGGGACGAGCTCAAAGTGCAAAACACCTATTACATAGAGACACGGTGTCATTTGTTTCTCTTTCCCAATGAAGTGCAGTTTTACATCCAGCCTGTGCAGGGATCACATTAGCAGCTCTCATCTTCCACTCTGCGTCATGTGTTTTACTGGCCCCTGTCCTCCTCCTCCACTGGTCCGGATCAGTCCTAACCCACCATGACTCAGAGCAGTGAGGGGCCAGAACACACACACGAGGTCGGGGCCCAGAACACACACACGAGGCCGGGGCCCAGGGAGCAGCAGGGGTCCGGCAGGATGTGAGGGGCAGACACAGAGGAAGCACCATCATCCAACTCTACTAGTCCCCTAACTCCAGCCTGGAAACACACTGTCTACTGTACACAAAGAGTTTAACGGTCTTATATTGTGCTTCATTCTGTTTTTAACTACTTTGGAATACTCTGATGCAAACAAGTACAAAACAGCATATGCAGGGTGAGGTTTGCTGAAGGAGCGAGCTGTGGACATTTGAGATGTTACAGGTTTTTTACACCATATGTCTAAACAAATGTGGGAGAAGAGATCTTCTCCCACATTTGTTTAGACACACACTTTGAGGGAATGGACCATGTCATCACCAAGATAACACCAGAGTGGAGTAAGAATGAGGCTGTGTTCACTTGGTTCTCCCTGGACACTGCTGTGATGCTACAGGACACAGAGGAGGGACACTTTTGGCTCTTCCTCTCCTCAAATTGCCCTGACACAGTTAAACTGCACTGAGACCTTTGACTGAGACACAAAGACCAATGAAAAGCACAGTGTAAATATAAACGCATAAACATGTTATAATTGTGCTCCATCATCGCTGTCTCACCTAAAGTTGTAGTTGTTTTGCTTGATTCATGAATATTTGAGTAATCAGGTACTGAGTACTGTATTGTCTGTATTGTCTGTATTCTGTATTGTCTGTATTGTCTGTATTCTGTATTGTCTGTATTGTCTGGCATTTGAGGCATTTGACTGCTCAGACAATCTCTATTATCAGCTATCTATATCTCAGCCCACTGCTGTACTGCATTTATGGAAAAAAGACAAATTCTGTTCAGTTAAAATATGTCAAGAATAAAAACAAGCAAGCAATACTTTTTCTAGCTGCATACATTTACTCCTACGTAAAGTGATATGTTTATTACTTATCATTAAAGAGACAGTTTGTGTTTTTTGACATGAATCTGTACGTCCCCGTCAGCAGCGTCGTGCATCAACACTGACTTACCTCCCGACAGTGTCCGGTGAGACGAGTTCTTCCCTGGTTTTGGTGCTGACGAAAGTGTCCGGCAAGTTGGCTGGAGTCATGAAAATAAAGTGTTTTTCTTCTCAAAACAATATGTGTTCAAAAGAGTGATACATTTGGCTCACAAAACCGTTGTCCACAAAAAAGTCAGACCTCATAATTGCTTGGTACTATTTTCTCTCTGTTCGTATAACTGTAAAAAACCCAAACTATCCCTTTAACTTCAAATTTTAAATAAGATGTAACGCCCTGACAGTTAGTCTTCACATTACTCTTACTTGAATAGTACTTTACCCAAATACTTTTTTAAGCTTACCTACTAATTTCTTGGTCCATTACTTTCTACTTCTGCTCGAGTACTATTATTTTTAAGTAACATTATTCTTACTTGAGTATAATTTTTGGCTACTCTGCCCACCTCTGGTCATAGATTAGAACAGACACAGGCACAATATCCCATTTTTTACTTATTTATTTTTATTTGGCCTTTATTTAACCAGGATAGTCCCGCTCAGATTAAGAATCTCTTTTTCAGGGGAGTCCTGGGCCCATGGAGAACCCTATTGTACATGTTTTCCAGAGAAAACCTACACAGGCACAGGGAGAACATGCAAACTCTACCCAGAAAGGCCACAGAACTGAACCCAGGACCTTCTTGCTGTGAGGCGAGAGCGTGCTGCCGCAAAAGACCTGTATGATGTTATTTTCTGATTTGTTCTAATATTTCCTCATCACAAACAGACCTGGGGTTGTGTTTTGGTTCATTCACATGTTTAACGCCCAAAACATACATTCAAAACACTTAAACCTGTAGAAAAGACACCTCCAGGTCTGTTTTTGAGGAGGTAACATTACAGTATGGCTAAAAACTCACAGGTCAGATTTGCATAGTACAGGAGCTTTAAAAGTGCAGTATTACCAGCCATGGGAAAAATATTAAAGTTGGAGCTGTCTTAATAAGAGTGTGAGAGGCTTAGTCATGTTCCCAGGCCTCCCTCACCACAGAACACCACAGAGCACCAAACAAAGAGGTGTTTTTGTGCTGGAAATGGCAGTTTAATGTGTAGCACTGTGTGGATCCAGCCCATTGTTTGTGCAGAGATGTGGGCTCGGGTTAGCTGCTCCGCCAGACTTTTCTCTTCAATAATGTGATGTTTTACTTTGGATTCTGTTGCAGTACTTTGTGGTTGCTGGATACAGGAAATATAAAATTGGGTTAAAGCTACTTCTACAGAAATAGCCATGAGAACAGCCAGGAGAAGTGATGCAACAAATAAGAGATTTTATTATATAGTTCCGATTGCTAATTGGTTAAGCGAGCGGGGCATGACCTCACTGTGACCTTGCCCGTTAATCCTGGCCACAGAGTGTAATGACTGGAGCTGTCATGAGCTGGCGCTGGATTGTTTGTTGGTGAGTTGTTGTTGTTGAGAGTGCTGACCTCTCACCTTGCTGTGAGGCTGAGTGTTTAGCACTTTCGCCTTACAACACAGGCTCTGTCTGGTGTACACTAGACTAGACTTGGTCAAGACTGTAGCTGGAGGATTTTGTCTCTTGTTCATTTTATAGGCTGATGACGGTAACAGCGTCACAGGGAGAACATGCAAATACTGCACAGAAAGGCCCCAGAGCAGCTGGAGTTGTGCTTCACTTTGCTGCTCGGGTTATTTCTCCACACAGAAGGAGCCACACACACTCGCTCTTATTCTTGTCTCTCATGTTTTTATGAGGAAAACACAGGATGCAGTTTAACCACAGCCTTTTGCTGAATGAGGCCTGTTTACTCCAGTGGAAATACACAGAGGAAACTTGGGCTTCACACAGGAGCGGCCCAGCTCCTGTGTGAAGCCTTCTGTGGTGGAATTTTATCCTCTGTTGTTATAGCAATAACGTGACTCACAACAAAATATTCAATCTTTGGAACAGGGGAAATCCTCATAGAAATCAGGCACTGCTCACATGTTATGTTCTTTTACATTATAATGCAAATACCAGCACTGGAAAATGTGATTTTAATCACATTATAGACACCATTTATCCCTCAACTTTGTTTATCATTAATCTGTTCGACAAAGAACTTGAGAGATGTTGCCACGGTGACAGTGCTGCAATCGTTTGACCCATCATGGCTGTTTGTATCTTTTAAATTTGAGGGTTAAACACTGTGGGATAATTTGCTCATGAGAGGAGGAGGTCTGTGGGCCTGAGGCGTCATCATGAGTGCCCGACACTGTGGCCTGCCACACAACAACGTGAGTCTTTACCTCCATCATACATGTTTGTGTCTGTTAATGTGCTGCTCACACCAGAGCCACCACAGCTTTATCCAGATCATAAATGTCATTTGAATTGTTTGTTGATGTGTTTACTGTGCAAAACCAAGACTAATTTGGTTGTAACCTGATACTGAGCAAAACCAGGGTCAGGTGCAGATACTATTTCCACCACAAAGTAGGACTAAACCAGGTCTAACTCATGCCTAAAGCAGGACCAAACCAGAACTAAACCAGATACAAACCAGGTCTAAACTAGGACTAAACATAAAAGCCAGATCTATATCAGTCAGAAATGCCATTTATACAATACAGATGCGAAACACAATTCACAAGTTACTTCCCTTCTTTGAATGTTTTCAGGCACTTGTGCAAAGACAGGGCAGTTTCACTTTAAAACTACTCTATTGGGGACAGGACTTATTTAACTCCGAGCAGTATACACCCCAGTGTCACTGACCAGTGTCATCAAAGTGGAAATGGATTCAGGATGGAGCCAAAACTTCTTTATTGCAAAACCAGTGAAACTTTTTCTACACCATTCCTCCCACTCGTCACCCTCAGTTCAGGCTGTTTTCTCTCCATTAAGAACCCAGCTGGCCCTTCCCGTAATATCTGAATGAGACATTTCCTAAATGAAACCAAAGGACCTGCTAAAACATGAATGATGAGAACCACTTTTCCCTGTTTATTTGTCCTTACGGCCTGTACCATTCACTGACCTTCTGTGCTGTGTTCAGAGGGCGTGTGCGTCGGTGCACGTGGGCCAGGCCGGTGTGCAGATTGGCAATGCCTGCTGGGAGCTGTACTGCCTGGAGCATGGGATCGAGCCCAATGGCCAGAAGGCCGGACACTACAGCCTGTGCAGCTAGAACGACCTCTCTGTCAGCACCTTCTTCTCTGAGACGGGATCAGGCAAGCAGGTGCCCAGGGGCGTGCTGGTGGACCTGGAGCCCACCACAATAGGTAAAGAAGATGTGAACGGGGGTTTATCATTGCAAGAAGTTTCCAGGTTCGATTCCCGGTTTCCTCTGGACACTCCAGTTTCCCCCACCAACCCAAAACATGCAAAGTAGGTTAAATCCTCCAGCTAAAATACTGTAGTGCTCATCAAGACTAACCCAAGATCTGAAGATGGGGCCTCTGCTCAAGCTGACAGGGAATGAGAAGTCTATATGTTCTTTGTTAATTTCGGATAGTAGAAAAAAGGGGTGAGGTTAAATAAGTATTTACTTCCCCCCATTACTTCCCCCCGAGGTTTTTAGGACATAAGTAAAGTCTGCGTGACATTTATTTTAGTTTATTGTTATAGAAAAGACATATATTAAATATATTTTTATTACTGTCTAAATAAACATTCATGTACTGATTATTATTGATTTAAGATGAGGAGAAATGCAGAGGACAAATGTCACTACGGGGACAATAAGTGGGACTTTCAGGATTTTAGTTTTTATAGGATTCTGTTCACATTTTAAATGTGTACAAAAGAATTGACAAAGAGACAGAAATTAACAAACTAATGAAAAATAATCACATCTCATTATTTGTACAGATCTAAACTATGGGAATAGCAGTTTTTTGTGTAGAAAATTGTGTAGAGCCGAGTTCTTCCCCGGTTTTGGTGCTGATGAAAGTGTCCAGCAAGTTGGGGTCATGAAAATAAAGTGTTTTTCTTTTCAGAACAATCTGTGTTGAAAAGAGTGACACATTTGAATTACAAAACATGAACCACAAAATAGTCAGACGTCATAATCGCTTGGTACTATTTTCTCTCCGCTCATATCACTCCGCGCTGCCTCCAGGTGGCGCTGCACCTGTTTCACTGTGTTTCCTGCTCAGAAAGTTCACGACAACATGTGTGACTATGACAGCAACGATGAAGACATGGGCTTTAGCACAGAGCCAAGGGGAGATCTTTATGAACCCGAATATACTGAAGCCCAAATTCACCAGATGGAGTCAGAACAGCAGAGAGAGAGAGGAGGGACAGAGTGGGACAAGCTGAAGAACCTGGAGTTTTGTTGTTCCAGCCTGGAGAATCACAAAACCATGTTTATATATATTCTTCTACAGTGAAAAAAGTGTTGGGTTCGTGCGCGGCTTCACCTGGCGGCAGCGTACAGTGATATGAGCGGAGAGAAAATAGTACCAAGCAATTACGAGGTTTGACTTTTTCCCCGTTCAAGTTTTGTGAGGGAAATGTATCACTATTTTGAGCACAAATTGTTCTGAGAAGAAAAAACACGTTAATTTTATGACTCCAGCCAACTTGTTGGACACTTTCATCAGCACCGAAACTGGGGAAGAACTCGTCTCACCGGACGCTGTCAGGAGGTAAGTCAGTGTTGATGCATGACACTGCTGACGGGGACGTACAGATTCATGTCCATCCATCTTCTTCCGCTTATCCGGGGCCGGGTCGCGGGGGCAGCAGTCTAAGCAGGGGCTCCCAAGCTTCCACTCCCCAGCCACTTCCTCCAGCTCCTCCTGGACCCCGAGGCGTTCCCAGGCCGAGAGACACAGTCCCTCCAGTGTGTCCTGGGTCTTCCCTCCTCCCAGTGGGAGGTGCCCAGAACACCTCCCGAGGGAGGCGTCCAGGAGGCATCCGGACCAGATACCTGAGCCACCTCAGCTGCTCCTCTCGACGTGGAGGAGCAGTGAATCTACTCTGAGCTCCTCCCGTGTGACCGAGCTCCTCACCCTATTTCTAAGGGAGCGCCCGGCCACTCTGCGGAGGAAACTCATTTTGGCCGCTTGTATCCGCGATCCACCGCCAAGATTCATGTCAGAAATCCCAAACTATAATAAAAACTAAAGAATAAATACACTAATCTAAACTGTTTCACATGCAGTACCAGATCCATAATATGTTCTGTCTGTGTAGAATAAAGTATAATCTGTACAGTGTAATCGGTTGTGCTGGTTTGCTCAGATGAGGTGCGGACAGGGTCAGCTGTACCACCCCAACCAGCTCATCTCAGGGAAGGAGGACGCCGCCAACAACTTCGCCCGCGGGTACATCACTGTGGGCCAAGGCATGATCCAGACCGTCATGGACCGCATACGCACACTGGTCAGTGAGATTAAGTAAAGATGCACTGTGTAACTTTTTGGGGAGGTCAAGGGGCAGTTCAAATGGATATTGAAGAACCCATATGATGCTATTTTCTGATCTGTGTTCTAATGTTGTTTCCTCATCACAAACATCTGGAGTTCTGTTGTTCTTACTTTTACTTTTTAAAAATGTAACTCATCTCTTAGTCCATAACCTCCTTGTCTCTCTTTGAATATTTGTTCTGATACAGCTTAAGATCATTCTAAAGCTATTCAGGAAAGGTTCATTTCTGTCCTGTGAATGGAATTTTCTATCTAGTTTTTGATACTAGTTTTAGAATCGATTAGTATCTTATTTTTGATACTTTTGGCAAACCTAGTCTGGACCTCTCTGCTTTATCTCCTACAGACTGAACAGTGCTCCTCTGTCCAGGGCTTCCTCATCTTCCACAGCTTCGGAGGAGGTACCGGCTCAGGCTTCACTTCTCTGCTGATGGAGCACCTGGGCGACGACTACGTCAAGGAAGCCAAGATCCAGTTTGCCATCTGCCCCGCCCCCCAGCTCTCCACCGCCGTCGTAGAACCTTACAACTCCATCCTCACCACCCACGCCAACATGGAGCACTCCAACTCCACCTTCATGATGGACAACGAAGCCCTCTACGATATCTGCCAACGCAATCTGAACCTCACCCGACCTATGTACGGCAACGTCAACTGTCTTCTGAGCCAGCATGTCTCCAACATCACGGCTTCTTTGAGGTTCGGTGGCGCGCTCAACGTCAGCTTAACAGACTTGCAGACTAACCTGGTGCCATATCCGCGGATCCACTTCCCGTTATCGTCCATGGTTCCGGTGATCTGCGTGGAAAAGGCGTACAATGAGCAGCTCAGCGTCGCGCAGATAACCAAAGCGGTGTTCCAGCCCGCTAATCAAATGGTGAAATGCGATCCACCTAAAGGAAAGTATATGTCGTGCTGCCTTCTGTATCGCGGCAACGTGGCCCTCAACGACGTGAACACGGCGGTGGTGAGCGTCAAAGCGAAGCGTACGTTAGATTTTGTGGACTGGTGCCCGACTGGGTTTAAGGTTGGCATCACGTCCCAGTCGCCCGCAATAGTGCCAGGGGGGGACTTGGCCAAATTTTGCCGGGCAGTTTGTGCGCTGAGTAACACGACGGCGATCGCGGAGGCCTGGGAGAGGCTGGATCGTAAGTTTGATTTGATGTTTGCCAAACGGGCCTTCGTGCACTGGTACTTGGGCGAGGGGATGGAGGAGGCAGAGTTCGGCGAGGCCAGGGAGAACGTGGCGGCGCTGGAGAAGGACTACGAGGAGGTGGGGAGAGACAGTGTGGTGTGAAGACCAGAGCCATACCCAAAATAAATGATAGAAATACAAGAAATAAGATTATTTATTCTATATTTATACTTTTTTACATGTATCTATGCAGCAAGACACAATTTTCACGAGACGAGACACACCATGAGATTAGGTCCACGAGAAAAGACGAGATTTTAACATTTTAATAAATGTTTTAATAAATTTTGACTTCACTATGTTTTATTTATTTTATGTAGTACTTTAGCAGTTATTGTAATACTACTTTAAATAAGTATAGGGCAGGTCAAGGAGAACCTTTTTAATTGAGGAAAAGATCAACTGGAAAGCCCATAACCAATATATACATAATAAAATATTAAAAAGTCTTGCAGTATTAAACAAAGCAAAGCATGTTTTGGATCACAGGTTCACTGGTTTAATTCAATTTCAATTCAATTCAATTCAATTTATTTTGTAGCGCCCAAAATCGCAACAACAGTAGCCTCTAAGGGCGTTCCAAGATATGGATGAGTAAAACATACACACAGACATATCAAAACAGGAATAAACAACATTCATGTAAAGCAGCAAATGAAACATTGTCCAGTCATCCCCTGTCCTTAGACCCTCCTTCTCAGCAAGGAAAAACTCCAAAAAACCCAGGGTCCTGGGAAAAAGAAGAAACCTCAGGGAGAACTACAGTGAAGGAGGGATCCACTCCCATGGACGGACAGGCTATAGATGTCCAGGCCCGTGGGCCAGTTCAGTATGACCACAGCTACCCAGGTGGGGAAGGACTACCCAGGTGGGGAAGGAGGTTTAACCACATATTGTGCAGAAATTTGGGGAAATAACTATAAAACTCCATTTAAACCATTGGCCACAGCTACCCAACCTGGGTAGCTGTGGCCATACCGAACTGGCCCACGGGCCTGGACATCTATAGCCTGTCCGTCCATGGGAGTGGATCTCTCCTTCACTGTAGTTCTCCCTGAGGTTTCTTCTTTTTCCCCTGGGATTTTTGGAGTTTTTCCTTGCTGAGAAGGAGGGTCTAAGGACAGGGGGTGACTGGACGATGTTTCATTTGCATGAATGTTGTTTTTTCCTGTTTTGATATGTCTGTGTGTATGTTTGGCTCATCCATATCTTGGAACGCCCTTAGAGGCAACTGTTGTTGCGATTTTGGGCGCTACAAAATAAATTGAATTGAATTGAATTGATCAAACTTCAAAAAAGAGCCATAAGAACTAATTACAATGTCAAATTTCATGACCACTCTAATCTATTGTTTATTCACGCCAAATGACTTAAACTAAAGGATCTGTACAAAACTGTGCATGTGATGTATAAAGCTCAAAGTAAGCACTTACTAAAAAATATTCAACTACTTTTTTGTGAAAGGGAAGGCGACTATAATTTAAGAGGTTTTTTAAACGTTAAAGTGCCTTGTGCTGGAAAATGTGCTATACAAATAAAGTTGGATTGGGTATATTTACTTCACCAACATAATAATAATAATAATAATAATAATAATAATAATAATAATAATAATAATAATAATAATAATAATAATAATAATAATAATAATAATAATAATAATAATAATATGTGGATGGTGGATGGCAGGTTGCTGCTTGTTTCCATGGAGACAGATGCGAAACTTATTGAAGACACCGCGTTTCAATGGAGAGAGGCATTTCAGAAGATTCTCCATACAGAGGAACTGCTCTATGAAGACAAACAGGTGAACAAAAGTCTTACAAGTCACATCTGCGGAGATACAAGCTTCCTCACAGCAAGTTTCTATAATGCAATAAAAACTCATGTAATAAAGTAAACGCAGGGGCAACAGTGGCTCAGTGGTTAGAGCAGTGGTCCCCCAACCCAGTGGTGAGTTTGGCTGTCTTAATATGACAGTGGTTTAAGTGAGAGTTTTGGTGGTGGACAGAGGGGCTGATGTTACCCCAAAACTACAAAAAACTTGGTCAAAATTCAAGATCTAAACACTCAAATCTATCAGAAAATGACTTAAACGTAGTGAAATGATCTGTCCATGCAGCAAGATCATTTTACTGGACAAGTTCTTTTCAAATAAACGACCTCTAGACTAGAATGACGCCGTCTCAGAAGTAGTAAGTACATAATAAATCTGAAAACAAGTTTTAAAATCTTGGCCCGGTCAGTGACTTGCAGTGTACTGAGTGTGGAGTGGATGAGTAATGCACTGTCCAGGGCTTTGAGGAAATATTTTGAGGTTTTACACTGTTCCCATGCACATGTAAAAGTTGTGCTGTGAACAGAAGGTAAAAACAGGAGCAAAGACAAAGCAGTGAGTCTGTCCTTATCAGAGCTCATCAGGACTGACCCCAACTGGACCTGAGTCATGTGTCTGCTCACAAGACCTGAACACCCTCCTCCTCGCACCTTCTCTCCATTCATCTCATCTCCTCTCATCTCTCCTTCTCTCCTCTCTACTCCTCTATTTTCATCTCTTCTCTTCTCCCCTCCTCTATTCTCATCTCCTCTTTACTCCATTCTCCTCCTCTTTCTTCTCCTTCTCTCCTCCCCTCCACTCTCCTCCTCTCCACTCATCTCTCCTCCTCTCAATTCATCTCATCCCTCCTACTCTTCTCATCTCCTCTCTCCTCCTCTTTTGTTCTTTCTTTTCCTCTTTTTCCTCTCTCCTCCTCCCTACCTTTTATTTATGATTTACTTTTATTCTTTTATTGTATTCATTTGTCTGTGCAGCACCTTGGAAACTGTCCTGTTTATAAAATGTGCTATCGAAATAAAGTGGATTGGATTACTTTCCAATGTTCAAAATTCTCTGTTCCACCTTGTGATGTCATAGTTGTGGTAGTTTTCAAGTGAACAGCTCCTTTTACCCTTAGGCCCCATCCACACTCGTACATATTCGAGTCGTTTTCGTTGCAGATGCAGTGTTCGTCTACACTAATCCGATGGAAAATGGCTCCAGAGACAGAACGATCTGGTGCTGCAGCTCCCACGTATTCACCTGAGCACAGATCTGATCTGGCGCTGTGTGGACGACTGAAAATGTTGATACGCTGATGTAGGAGCTCTAGTTGTCGTCCTTATTGGACCTCGTCACTGTGACTTCCTGATTCACTGGGTTCGTGACATTGGTCATGTGACGGTATTGTGGAAATCAGTTTAAACAAACCTGAGACAAATGGGAAACAGCGTCAGTCCATGAAAAGACTGTTTTCACTCTTGCCATCTTCCTTGGCTTGAAATCGGCTGCTGCAACTTCCATAGAACTACAGCAACTTCAGACATGGTGCTCCACTTCCTTGTTTTTACTGCCCACATGGTGTCGTGACGTTGTGACAATGTGACGCCAGCCTAGTCATGTGACTAGCGTTTCAGGCGGTCCAGACACGACACAACGTTTCCAATACGGTGGTACAGTGATTTGTTTCAGTGTAAACGTGACCTTAGTTCAGCGGAGATTGGCAATTCCAGGACTGACATTACCCAAATGATTCTAGTGACGATATATTGAGTTTAAAAACACAGTGGAGCACTGTATCACCACGTGACATCACAAGGTGGGATCACAATGTGTTTTCTGTTTGAGAGAATTACTCAGTCTAAATCTCCAGGGTTTGTGAGTTAAACATGTGTGAATGAAACAAAATACGACTCCAGGTCTGTTTGTGATGAGGAAATTACATTAGAACACCATTATAATCCTTTAAAGTCCTTTTTATTTGGATCATTTCTTTTACTGTGCAGAAATCCTTGTCATTACTTGCAGCTATTGCTTTCAACCTCCTTCACACTGCTTCTTTCCTCTGCAATAATACTTAGGAGCTTGTTTAAACTGCCTCAATAATCTAGATCATTTTCCTACTGTAACAATTCTTTGGGCTTGACCACATGACCTCAGCCTATCCCCTCATCCCTCCCTCTGCCGGTAGCACCCGCTAATCCCCCAAATCCCTCCACCTCAAACTGATCCCAGAGTGTGTGCGAGGGGCCGGGCTGTGGCGTGACTGCAGAGGTGGGAAACGGATCCGGTGACAAAACACAACAAGGAAACTTAAGCCTGATTTCGACTTTTTCATCAGAACCAAATGACAGAACAAAGCAGAGACACAGAAGGGGAATTACAGGAAAGCTTCAGCAAAATAACATCTCAAAGTTTGTGGTTTACTGTGGAAAAATCTAGTTAGAGTCATAGTTTAGAGATATAATAGTCCAGGGCCCATATTATGCCGTTTTCTGATCTACAGTTATGTTCTAATGTAGATTCCTCATCACAAACAGACCTGGAGTTGTGTTTTGTTTCATTCACACATGTTTAACACACAAACCCTGCAGATTTAGGCTGATTAAACAATACATGGAGGTGATCCACTGCGTTTTTAAACTCCATACACCTTCACTAAAATCATTTGGATGATTTTGGTCCTGGGATTGCTATTCTTTACTAAACAAAAGGTGAAAGGGAACTGTTTACTTGAAAACTATGTCTAGGTAATGTGACAAAAGGGAACAGAGCATTCAGAGCTTTGGAGATGTAGACTGACTAACGATAAAGAGCTACTGAAACATGTGTGAGTGAAACAAAACACAACTCCAGGTCTGTTTTTGAGGAGGTAAGGTTCTAACACGCACTGTAAACCCAAATAAGTTACTAGAACTCAAAAAAATTGAGGCAATCGATTACCTTTATTTTAAGTTCATGAACTTAAGTCACAATCTTCCAGAACTTAACCTTTAAGTTCTGGAAGATTGTGACTTAAGGATTTGCTACTTGTACCTTTTGAAAACAGCTGAATTAAAAGTGCTCATTTACCCCAACTCAAATATTTGCAGTATTTTAACATGTGCAATTTAAATGGAGTTTATTTTTAAATGATCCCTATTTGAAACAATAGAAATAACAAGACTTTTAATGACTTAGTTCTACTAAGTTGTAACCTCTATGTTTTTAAGTTATGTTCAGTTATACCCACAATAGTTCACTTTAATAAAAAAAAAAAAAATTTAATCACTGAAAAAGAAGATGCTACAGCAACTTGACATAATTAATTTAGCAGGACTTTGACTATACACAACTTAATCTATTTAATTACTTTGTACTTTGGGTTTACAGTGAGGTTTAAATCTGTCTTCTGCCACACACTACAGGATTTATCAGTCTTACCAAATCGTTTTTAAACAAAAAACGCACACAACAGACAGAAGGAGAAACTTATGAGACTTAAAATCTCTGATCTCAAAGTCTGCAGTGGGATCTGTGTGTGGTACAGGATATAAAGCTGTGAGCGCGATGGCGTCAGCTGTTTCCTGTCTACAGTAAAACCACTCGCTCTGAGACTCTGAAGTGTTCAAAGATCAGAGCTCTGCACTTCCAGTTTAGACACAAGTCAAAACTGTGTTATTATTATTTGTGAAATGTGGAGCAATACTTCAGATACAGGATTTTTAAAGCAGAAAAGAGGAGATAAAGTCCACAGGAAGTAGAGTCACTGTTGCTAATCTGCAGCTTCACCTCGATCGGTGCACTGTGTGGATGGAAACAGACACACGTGATGACTTTTGTGGGCTGGATGTTATTATTTGTGACAAATTCTATGGATAATGTGGATGAGATGCTGCACTTTAAATTTACAACTTTACGAGAGCTGAGGAATAAAGTCATTATTTTGTATGTTGCGTCCCTGTGTCTGTCGCTCCTCATTTTATTAGTAGTTACCGTCGAATTGCTGATGTTTGGTGGTTATGATCTGACACTGACTCCACACTTGAGGAGCAGCAAAATTGCACACGAATACACAAAGTCGGGTCATGCCTTCCTGAACTCAAGGAGAAGAAAATGCAGCCAAAATCGGACAAATTCTCCTGTAGTGTGTGGCGGCCTTTAAAAAGTCACTTTTTTAGGTTTCAAAATATACTTCTTAGTCGGAAATCATGACTTTTTTCTTTTTGTTACACAGCTTGAGTCCCTTTTGTCATCTTCAAACATTCCATAGTTGTATCAGAGACAGTCCTTTGATTTCTCACACATGTACAGAGTATTTGAGGAGCTCTGAAGATAGAATCAAGGAAGAGATAACACTTTTGGAGCTCTCAGACATCGGCCCGTGATCTGAGCAGATATGTCTGGGTCTGTCACTCTGTCGGTCTGTGCTTCATGTGTTTGGTCTGACTCGTGCTCACAGAACTGCCAGCGCTGGAGGTGTGGTGGAAAGAATACCCCAAAGTACAGATGCACAAGACAAAATATTCTCATGTATGACTTGAAATTTTGACTAGGACTAAGTTATCTTGAGTTATTTGTAATTTATCTTGAAGGATTGCACTGATGTCAGACTTTTTCTGTATTTATCATTATGATGTAAGAGTGGGCTGATGTGTGGCTAACCAGATATGAGGTAACTAATGTCCCTAATGCACTTTCAGTCCAAACACACACATTTAAAACTTAGAATTCTGCTAAATGCTTAATAACTCATTCTTTTGTAAAGTTCAAGCAACGGATTTCAAATAGAATTAAGGGCCTGATTAGGGTGACCTGATTTTCAAAATTAAAAACTGGGACTCACCCGGGTGGGGATGTAGTCCTGGTTTAGATCTGATGTAGTCCTGGTTTAGATCTGACGTAGTCCTGGTTTAGATCTGACGTAGTCCTGGTTTAGATCTGATGTAGTCCTGGTTTAGATCTGATGTAGTTCTGGTTTAGTCCTGTTTTAGTTCTACTTTAGTCCTGATGTAGTCCTGGTTTAGACCTGACATAGTCCTGGTTTAGTTCTAGTTTAGTCTTGGTTTAGACCTACAGTAATGTAGTCCTGGTTTAGTTCTAGTTTAGTCCTGTTTTAGTCCTAGTTTAGACCTGATGTAGTTCTGGTTTAGTCCTGTTTTAGTTCTACTTTAGACCTGATGTAGTCCTGGTTTGGACCTGACATAGTCCTGGTTTAGTTCTAGTTTAGTCCTGGTTTAGAGCTGATGTAGTCCTGGTTTAGATCTGATGTAGTTCTGGTTTAGTCCTGTTTTAGTTCTGCTTTAGACCTGATGTAGTCCTGGTTTACACCTGATGTAGTCCTGGTTTAGTTCTAGTTTGGTCCTGGTTTAGACTTGATGTAGTCCTGGTTTAGATCTAATGTAGTCCTGGTGTAGATCTGATGTAGTCCTGGTTTGGTCTTAGTTTGGTTCTGGTTTAGATCAAATTGGTCCAAAATAGGGACATCTGGGACATTTCTTGTATAAAACTGGGACAAATCAGTGGTTTGGGATAAATCTGCTGGGACAGGGGACACAGGCTCAAAACTGGGACTGTCCCGGGTAAATAGGGACGTCTGGTTACACTAGCCTTGTTGGAACGTATCCATAAGAGTACCATTTGTGCCAGTTTGACACAGTTTAAAGTTCTGTTTTTCAATGTCATTACTCAAAAACATGACCAGCGCAGATTTTTTTCTCTGTGCTGAATGTTTGTGAGGGGTTCATGTTATAATCTCACGCATATGTTCTTTTTCTGCCCAGCCCTGACGAGATTTTGGCGGCTTTATTTTGATACTCTGTCCAAAGTGTTGTCAAAAGCAATTCATGTTTCTTTCTATGTGGCAATCTTCAGTCTCCCAGAAGACTTCCCTTATATTTACAGCTCCAGGTTCTGGTGTTTACTTCTCTTGTTGTAAAACGCCATCTCCTTTTACACTGGAAATCAACAAATGTCCCTTCCAGTCGCAGTGGGTTAATGAAGTTGTGTCCTTTTTGAAAGTAGAGAAGATTAATTACTCCAAAAAAGGTAACATGAATTTTTTTTAGACATTTATTGACTTTTTTGAAACAGTTGAAGCCAACCCCACTTTTTTTTGTTATTACACCTTATCTTACACTTACCTGTCTTGATTTCCCACTGTGCATGTGAAAGCCCAAAAGACTCAATTATCGATGTTGTTTCTAATCCCATTTATTTATGATCAAATAATATTTTTTGAAAATGCTAAAAAAAATTCCCAAAACATTTTCTTTCAACAACTTTCAGTGTCTCTTCTTCTTCACCGTCAATAGTCAATCCTCACTTGTTGCTTCTGGTGACAGTCGAATTGGTAAGGCTAAGGCTGCTTGTAAAGTTGTTTTCTAACGTTTCCAGACACTAATGAGTGAACCAGGCAGAGCGTTTTGTTTGTTAGACTCGTGGCTGTTGTAAGATGGGTTAAAATGGTGTTAAGTTTCTTCAGTATAAAGCAAATTGTCCTTTTACGTGGAAGTTAAGAACTTGCCCCCATCACTACACTAGTTTGTTGCCTTGACAGACTCACACACAGTGAGATCTCCACCGGGGAAACACTGATCTGTGCCGTTTTTTGGCTTCTAACAGAATTCCACCACCTCTAATAACGGATTTTAGCTTCATACGTGTTGCAGTTCAACTTTAAAGCTCTGTTGTTCGGTTGTGCATAGTGCATATAGTGTGCATACTACTGTTGTGTCTTTGAGCAACACACCCCATTCTCATTTCTGACTCCAGTCATTGCCACACCGACAAATACATTTCCAAATCACAATCCATTCTGCAATGACAGCCCTGTGAGAATATAGAAACAAAATGGAAACCAAAAAAAAAAGGTTCCTCGCTCCCTGCAGACTCACAGACCGCACAGCTCTTGGCTCGGCCCGGCCCCACTCCCCACAACAAACAGAGTGTAAACTGAAGCTGATTATAATGTCCGCCGTGGCCCCTGAGCTCTGATTGTACAGCGGGGCCCCCCAGCATCTCCTCCACTGCGTCCCCGGGCCCCGCACTGAAGGCCCTTGTGAGTAGACGTAATTACGTGCGCTGCTTGTGGCGTGTGGTCGGCCTGTTTGCGATGGCACTATGTAACACAAGCTCATGGGCTGAAGGGGCTGTAGGGGATTCTGGGTAAACTCAATATGCCACAGTCGGGTCAAATGCGTACAGGAAAAGCAGGCTATAATTAGAGATAATGGCTCTTTCATTTTCGTTTTGGAGAAAGTGGAAAGACAATGTTGACCTTGTGTCGATATTTTGGGAAATCTCATAAGTTGTACTTATGTTTAGCTTTGCGTTAGTTACAACATAAACAGCAAGCTCCGAAGCGTATCCTGAAATTAGGACTGTCAAAAGTCGAAAAATCGGTTCTAAAACTAGAACTAGAACCAGATACTCATTTGAGCAGGTATCAATGGTAAAACCTGACATTTACAGGACAAACAAGCTTTCCTGAATCTCTTTCGAATGATCTTGAGCTGTATCAGAACAAGTATAAGAGCACATTGACTAGTGTACACCCATGGAGCACTGTGGAACCTACTGCACCACTGAGGGAGTACACAATTATAAGAGCAAATGGGAATAGAAAAGAAAGAACTATGTTTTTGCTGCATGAATCTGAAATGCTGACTCCCTGAGTTTAGTGTGACATGTTAGTGCCACATGAACCATCTGCCCTCTGAGGAGGGCAGATGGTTCATGTGGCATTAACATGTCACAGATGGACTTTGGTTCTCGGCCATGAAGAGACTTGTGGACAAGCAGAGCCACTTTAAAGTCTCTAAGCCACAGGGGGCAGTGCAGAGACCTGAGACCAGGACGCATGTGCCCGTACTTCCTGGTTCGAGTCAGGACCCGAGCTGCAGCGTTCTGGATGTTTGCTCTTACTGAAAAATGTGCTCACTTATTTACTACATACTCAATATGCAGTACCGATTCTGTTACCACAATGATAATGACAAACATAGAATAGAATGTGATTTTCAACATTAAATTTTTTTTTCAACATTAAATGTTTTTTTTCTATTCCCATGTGCTCTTATATGTGTGTACTCCCTCAGTGGTGCAGTAGGTTCCACAGTGCTCCATGGGTGTACTAGTATACTAGTCTATGTGCCCTTACACTTGTTCTGAGATCATTCTGAAGCAGGGGTCCCCAACATTTGTCCTCTACTGAGCTTCTTTGCAAAAGGAAAATGCCAGAGAGTTATTCATTTTAGTATTTGCAAGAAATTGAGTAAATGTAAGCAGGGTCGGACTGGGAACAAAATGTGGCCCTGCCCAAATGTGGTCTGTACGTGGATCAGTACATCGGGCATTGTTTGGTAGTACCAGTAGTAAAGGTTGCCAGTCTGAGTCTGAATGTAAGACGAATGGCCTCATATGGGGAACAGTTAGACGCCTATGACACATCATGCATTTATTAGTGCACAGAGTTAGGCATCAAAATGACACATTTACAATTTTAAATTCATCACAATTGAGTTATTCAGCACAATACGGAATTCAGAAATCACTTTGAAGGGGGTGGAGGGATACTAATACAGGTTGGAGACTCCTGTTTCCTATTCAGGAAAGATTCATTTCTGTCCTGTGAATGTTTTTTTTTTTTTTTATTTAATCTTTATTTACCCAGGAAAGTCCCATTGAGATTACTAATCTCTTTTTCAAGGGAGTCCTGCCATGCACACACCACTTTCATACTAGGCAATGTGGGTGATGTGCCTTGCCTGAGGACACAACAACAGTTTTTGCCACTGGCGCCCCACTGTGGCACCTGGAATTCCCAGTGGTCTCCCATCCAAGTACTAACCAGGCCCGGCCCTGCTTAGCTTCTGAGATCTGACGGGATCAGGCTTTGACGAGCCGGTATGGCCACATACCGGCTTGTGTGTGACTTTTTCAGTATTGATACCTGCTCAAATGAGGATCTAGTTTTGGTACCAGTTTTAGTAGTGATTAGTATTAGTAATAGTATGAATTTTGATACTTTTGACAACCCCAATACGTAGTTATCCCACTGAGAAAATAATTTTACTTTCCAAATGATGTAGAACATTTTGAAATCACTTAATCTGGCTGTGTGTGTCGTCTAGACTCATGGACTCGAGTGGATCCAGTAGAAGCAACTGTGTCCAGGTCATGACCTCTGAGCAGACTGGACATGTGACCCCTGCCCTCATCACTCACTGTGTTATTGTGCTCATGTGTAACCAATTATGTGACCTTTGACCTCTGGGACACGGAGCGGCCATGTTTGTAGTCTGTCACTGTCACCTGACGGCAAACAGAGGGATTATGTGGCTGTCAGATATGAATGTGTGGGTACAATGGGCAGTTAGCGGTTAGCAGTTAGCACATCAAAGTCTCTCTCCTCTGTCTCTCCTCTGTCTCTCCTCTGTCTCTTCTGTCTCTCCTCTCGTCCTCTCTCTTGTAAAAGTCTATGCACAATGGAATCCTTTGTGGTCGTTATGCAGCGCAGGTACAAAGGGACTAGATAATTCCCCAGAGATAATGTCGTTCTGTGAATGAGCAGTGTTTGATGTTCATAGAAAAGTCTGGAGACAAAAACAGTGTGGCAAAGGTTCAACCCTCATCTCTCTGGTCGGTAAGAGCATGGTACCAGCGAGGGTTCCATTATCAAATACAAAAAATGTCACAAAATACACTATGTCTCTGTATGTTTAAACAGAGGGAGGGCCCCAACCACCTGGCAGGGCCCCAAAAAATTAAGACTGAATTTTTTTTTTTAAAATGCCATGATAAGTATTACATTATTACATTGCAAATAAATATATGAATTAGTTATGAGCAATCTCGTCGTTTTTGTAAAAAAAAAAAAAATCAATTCGTTCAAATCAAATTGTTTTTGCCTAATATAGAAAAAAGTCCCCCACGATCTCCCCTGAAATGGTACAGCCCAGTTCACGTTTCTGCCTTTCCTGCCACCAGTCCATGACTGTGACACAACATGATCAGACAGCGACCAGAGGCTGGTAAATGTACCAAGAACAGTGAGAATTATTTCAGAACTTTTATTTAAGGTATGTGCATGTAATGTATCCACTGCTTAAAATAGACAGTTAGCAGAACACTGGAACAATAAACGCACTGTTTAGTTGGTTGGGTTCATATAGTATGTACTATACGGCTATGGAAAGCGACATCTGCTGGTAAATTTTAGAATTTTTCATGGTACTGCCAAAATATGGTACTTGCACTTTTGGTCATTCACAAAATGCAGCATTGTTTTGTTTAATGTGTAGGATAAGGGTATATTAATATTTAAGGTATTTTTTTAGGGGGGCCTCTCTGCCAGTCATGCTTTGGGCCTCCAGAACCTTAGCAGCGGCCCTGGGGATTTCACTCTGGTCCAAACTCAGTCGCGCCTCTAGACAGATTCAGAGAGGATATTTGATGTCTGTGGGGTATTCACTGCTAACACATCACATATTTAGATCACCGTATTACCTTTTATTGTTTTGAAAGTCCTATATTCACTGAAAACAAAGTATTAATATGTTTTATAAGTCTCTCCTCCCTTTGCTGTCAGTGCACTCACTCCCCCTTCAGAGCGCTATTGCAACATGGAACTACAGCACATCACATCAGGTTTCAAGGTCAGTTTTCTATCATGTTTTTGATTATTTATGGACAATAAGCTCTATTCCCGATCACGATTCTTGTCACAAACCAGGAAGACATTTGGAAACATGTGGTGACAACTTAGTTACTGACACTGGGCTCACCTATCAATTGTCATAAACTCCGGTGCAAGAGTGTGATAAAACCATGGATTCAGCAGCAGCGTCTTCACAACCTGCCAAAGCTTTCCAGAGGGACGTGACTAATCATATTTTCCATGTCACTTCTGACAGCTCAAAAGTAATAAAAGGCTACAAGTTCTTTGTAGAAAAGTACTTGTTTGGCTACCAGGGTAAGTTTTATTTGTCAGCAAATTGTGATGAATGTATTATAAATAATTAATTATCTATTTATTATTAAAATGATGAAAACTGAGGTACGGTTGGAATTATAGATGAGCCAAACATACAATGACATGGAGATGAAGAAAACTGGGACATTCTCTCATTTTTCCTAGATTTTGTCAGACTTATTACTGCGAACAGAGCCCAAAGGAAGTTGTCGTCGCATGTTTCCCAACGTCTTCCTGGTTTCTGACGTCAGCGTGAATAGATCTTATGGCCGTGTGGGAGCGTGGGTGACGTAGGCTTGTGGGCGGAGCATTGGACAGAATCTTACAGCTAACGGCAAGGAGGGTTTGAATAGGACTCAGGAGAGATCGCTCAATTACTGAAACATGCATGGATGACCTCTAAAACCTCTTCAGGCAAGTTGTTGATGAGGGAACGTTAGAATGTAGTAGAAAGTAAAAAAAAAAAAGGTGCATAATCCCTCTTTAAATATTGGAGAAGTGAGGCAGCATTTCATATGAATCCCAGATGAAAGCATGTTATAAAGCCAGTCTTCTCTGTTGTCAATATACTTAGCGTGTCGTTCTAAAAAAGTTTGCAAAGTTTTCTCTTACGCTGCCCTGTCATAATTACTCCAAGACAGTTGGATGCACGCTCAAATGAATGCAAAACAACAACTTTAACAAAGCGGAAGGGGTGCAGACGAAACAAAACCAAATTAGAGACACATAAAACAGCATATGAAAAGATAAAAGAACCTTTATTTGTCTCACAGGGGAGAAATTCCAATGTTGCAATATAAAGTTCAAGAACAGAAGGAGAATAGAAATGTGCAATCAAAAATCAAGATAAACAACTTCATTAAAATAGACAATCATTTAAGACTGCGTAATGATGAGACGTTCAGTTCATTTGTGGAATCCAAATCTTTTGGGTCTGTTCACTTCAAAGTCTGGCTCTTTTACTATTTATTTATGTGACAGAAGCCCATGTGAGAACTCCTTCATAAGTAACAAATCAGAGAAATGACCAAAGCTCTGTAAAAAACGGTTCAAACTGAGCGTGAGTGTGTTTTCCCTTTGAAATTACACATAATCAAAATCAAACGCTGCTCTGCCATAATCATTTAAAAACTGTGATTATGATTCTGAATATGCCTTTTGTGTACAAAACTCTCACTTGTGTGTTTACTCTGCTTCTGTGCTCATTCGTGTGTTGGTTCAGAATTCATCAGTGTAAAAATGGCAAAAAATTACAGAGAAAAAGATTTGGTTCTTAAAACAATTTTTTATCCAGTTTAAATCATTCACATTATAATCCTTCACTGCGATTATTTTGCTACTTTTTTCATCTTATTATTTTTCATTAGATCACATCTTGAGACATTATAAGGGCCATTCTGTGTGTTCTCTGTCTGGATGTGTTTCCATGCTAGCATCCCTATGAACTGAAAGCAATGGTTTGATTTCTGTCAAGACTCTTCCATAAATGAACTATCACAGCAAAACTTGCTCCATAACCTTAGCTCTGAATCTGGGTTTTTTAAACATGTAGGTTCCTTTTAAATTGTAATGTATCCAATTGTATTCAAACAATCTTTGAATATTTACAGGTAATACCAGTAATAACATTACAAGGGAACAAACTGAACTGGTCAGCAGTTATAAATATCTTGTTTTTTTACTGGACTCTGAGCTTTCATTCAAAGCACATACCTCAAACTTAGTCTGCAAATTGAAGGTGAAGCTTGGCTTTTATTTTTGGAACAAATGTTGTTTTTCACTTGGAGCCCGCAGACTTCTTGTATCAGCAACCTTTTTACCATTGCTCGATTATGGAGATGTTGTGTACATGACTGCATCGTCCAAGTGCTTTGAACACTGTGTACCATTGTGCTTTGAGGTTTGTGACTGGTTGTAGTCGCCTCACCATCATTGTGAACTGTACGCCAAATCTGAGTGGCCTTCCCTGAGTATACGAAGACCCGACTTTGTTTGGCTCCACCTTATCTTTGTCCTCTTCTTCAGGTAACCATCAGCCCCTGTGCCCTGCGATCTAGAGGCATTTCCAACTTACACGTTCCTCGTGTTCGGACTGAGCTGGGAAAACAGGCCTTTAGCTTCTCTGCTCCGTCAGCTTGGAAAACCCTCCAAACTTAACTGAAAACATCTGAACTTGTCTCATTTAAAGCTTTTCGTTCGCAAAAAGTGTCTATGCATAGGTGTCTGTGTTTTTAAGATGTCACTGCCAAACGTGCTCTTTGTCACAGATTTTATTACATTTTATCATCTATTGTTTACAACTGCTGCACTTTATCATCTTAGACTGTTACAGCTTCTGCACTTTATCCTTTTAAATTGTTACAGCTATTGCACTTTTGAAATATTTTCTACACTCACTGCGCTTTACCTTCATAATTGATGTTTATCTTAATTGATAGTCTTCTGATCTTAACGTGTGTTGTTGACCACTTGGCCTGGTCACCCTTGTAAATGAGGTCTGGATCTCAATGCGTCTTTACCTGGTTAAGTAAAGGTTAAATAAATAAAAATAAATACTCTGCACTTTGCTTTATACATGACTTTGAGGATACTTAAGTCATTAATTAAGTCATTTTCAACACTGTAAGTTGAACAAATAATGGCTTGGATGACTCTATAATGACTGTTGGGAATCATTCTCAAGGCCCTTTTCTGTAAAATAAAGAATGGCTGTAGGTAAGTTTTACATGTGGACCCCCAAATTTCCACTCAAGACATCAGATTTGCTGCAATTATCAAGTTATACGAGGTTAATAATGCTGCACTATTTAGCAAGAAGTTTACTTTATGCAACACAGCAAATACTTTGGAATTAAAACAAAAGACTTCAAATGTAACAATTGTAACGTCCCGAGATGTGCACTGATGAAAAATAATAGTAATATAGTGGCTCTGACTATGGCTATGTCTGTTATATCTGGAGTATATACATCTATATACTGGAATGTTCCACAGTGTGACATTAAACAGCTCTACTTTATATTTATTCAATCACAGGTGGTTTTAGAGCTCAAAAATGCCTAGAAAAACAGACATCTCCGAGATCTGACCTGTAACTTGGTCTGGTTTGGTCTCCATGAACATAGAAAGGTTTAATGTCATGCTGTGGAACATTCCAGACGGAGCAACAACATCTCCAGACTTGAGGTCAGAATGATGACTGTGTACTGTGCACTGCTTTACATTGTACCGCATTATCATTAGAGACTGTTTTATTGTCAGGATGTGCACTGTTAGCATGCTAGCTCATCACTGTGAATAATGCATATGGTGACTTTGAGCAGTAATGTTTACAGAAGAGAACAGAACATGAAAAGGCTCTGCTGGGATTTGCTGGGAATCTGACTCCAGGTCAAAAAAAAAGGTTTATACCGCTTTGTGGTAATGAGAGCACACTTGTTTTAATGTTCGCCTCAGAGAACAAAATGTGAAAGGCACTGCTGGGATTTGAACCCAGGATCTCCTGTTTACAAGACAGGCGCTTTGACCAGCTAAGCCACAGAGCCACAGACATGCACATCAAAATCATGCAAATAGACAAAAGCCTGTATTTAGTACAGTGTGAACATGACCACGTGGCCTAATGCTGTAATAAGTCGAGTTTGAGAGGGGACAGTCCGTTTTTCCCCTTTTATTTCGTCGAATTATCGTTTGTTTCCAAGTAACGCGAGTCTTGCTTATTGTAGCTTTTACGTTTTTATATTTGAAAACATTTTTTGCTGTCATGAACTTTTCGGACATCACGTCACGCCTAATTTCGTGATTCTAGTTTTGTACTTATTTCAGAATCAAAATTTGCTATCGGTCAGAAAATGCATTTTTTGAACCGCTTTGTCGTACTCAGTATGCTTCATTGTTTTAATGTTACCCCAGAGGACCGAATGTCAAAAGGCACAACCAGGCCCAGTCATACAAATCATCCAGCACAATCAAAAATAGACCACGATAGCGCCAACGCTTTTTGAGGTGAGCACATAGACTGTAGAAAAGAAGTGGACTAAGTGAGTGTGACATCACCCACAGCGTTCAGTGTCACTCAAATGAGGCTCCTGATGCCACAGTTACAGGAGCGAATTTGGAGCCAGGCTCTATGTTATGAAGGATTTTTTTTGACGGACAAAATAGCGGGAAAAAAATTCAGGATCCTGTGTCACGGGTTCATACGAACACTTTAAGACCAAAGTGACAAGGCTCAGTGCAGGAGTTACAGAGAGAGGAGCGATAAGATCTCAATGTAAGTCAATGGGAAAAAGGGAGAGGAGCCGGAAGAGCCTCCTGGAGCACTTCCTGTTTGGCACGCGGTGGCTAACGGGTTAGTTTAGTCCACTCATATATACGGTCTATGGGTGAGCATGAAACAAAGCTAATATTCAGGCAGTGGGCATATCGTAAATAACAGTCAGCCTCATTCATATACTATGACGTCAGCCTAACCACAACCACGGGCCTAATGGAAACGGCGTCTGAATTCAAAACTTCGAAACTGAAGGCTCAATACCTTTCGTGGTTATCACAGCATGCTTAAATATTGAATATTTACAGAAGACTAATCAGTGTAAGCTTGATCGCTTTAATGTTACCCGCAGAGAACAGAAGATGAAAAGGCACTGCTGGGATTTGAACCCAGGATCTCCGGTTTACTAGACAGGCGCTTTGACCAGCTAAACCACAGCGCCACATACATATATGTTAAGATCATGCACACAGACAAAAGCCAGTGTTAAGTACAGCGTGAACATGTCCCAGTCATAGAAATCATCCAAAAAAAAAAACAAAAAAAACAGAGACCATGATAGCACTTCAACCATGTGGCCTAAAAGAAAAGTCACCTGTCTGAAGATTCAGGGTTTGAAGCACTTTATGGTAATCAGTGTACACTTCATTGTTTTAATGTTAGCACTAGAGAACAGAAGATGAAAAGGCACTGCTGGGATTTGACACAGCTGGATTAAGCGGAAAAGATGGATGGATAAAAGAAAGCAAAAATTCGGGCACTTGGCATAATGTAAATAACAGTCAGACAAACAATACTGCTCCCTTGAAAGCTAAGAAATTAAACCAGCCAAGACTGTGTGGCCTAATGGATAAGATGTCTGACTTTGGATCAGAAGATTGAGGCTTTGAGACCCTTTGAGGCTATCAGAATAAGATTCTTATTGGATATTTACAGAAGACAACAGAACATGTTTTAAAATAATGGTGGTAGTATTTATTTATTAACCTTTTTAAATATTTTATTATTTTATTTTCATGTTCAGTGTATTTGCTTTGGAAACACAGCGAATCACACTGATAAAGTCTGAATTATTGTCCATTCCGGCACAATTTTTTACATTTTTAAGACAGGAAAAATCAAGTACAGCATCTTTAACAGTAGACTTTAAAATAAAATAATGAGTAATTTATCCAGTATTCTAATGCAGTGATGCAAAAGGAGAATGTTTTGTCAGCCGTGTGTTTTCAGCCTGTTTCGTTCAGATTTTTTATTTATATTTTATCAGATCGCGCAGAAACAGCCTGACCTTTAATCTTTTGTTCGTTCCATCTTCAAGGCACTTTGGCACGAGCTCACGTCCGCCTCCTCAGATACAGTCTCTGCGACATGATATCTGACAGATAGTCCATGCCGCTACCTTTGAATGACAAGACAAACGCGAGCATCACGAGATAGGGCCAGATCGTGTTCACATCGCAGGCGCATACTTGTGTGTCTAGACGCGATGCGACTGGGCGATAGGGACGCGGCTCCTCCCCGTCTGACGAGCGGCGAGGTGTAAATGAGTGAGTGCTGTGACCTTTCACCTCGGGGTTAGCTGTGCCTTTAATTGATTAGCCTGTTAGCGTGTTAGCCGGGTTGGCGTGATAGCCGGAGCAGGAAGCGGCAAGCACGAGCGTCTAATGCAGGACAGCGCTGGGACTTGTTTGTCCGAGCGGTTTACATTCCTCCAGTCTATCGGCACAAGAATCAGACCGAGGATTAAGGGCACGTTCTTTGTTTTCATTCTTGGATAAAGATAATGAAAGACACTGGAAATAAGACCTAAGGGCTATTTTAGTGCATTTGTCCTCGCCTGGCTCTTTTTGCTGTTAAGATTCTCCCTTTTACCCCCTAATGAATTGTTCTACATCCTTTTTTCAGTTCAATCTGCTGCTGTAGTTGTGTCATGTGGCTTTAATTAAAGCTATAGGACCAGAAATACAAATGAAAAAAAAAGAAAAAAAAGACGGAAAATAAAATGAACTCTTTCATACAAAACACACAGCAAACATGTATGAACAACTTTTTGGACGTTAAAAAAATGCTTAATTTAGGGCCTTAGCTACAAAAGTGCAAAATATTAAGTCTGTGAATCAATGAAAATATAATGTCACTCACAAATATGAGATTTAATGCAATAAAATATCAGTCCAATATGTGAAGACACTGGTATGGTTGGCCTGTAAAAACATAAATGTTTATTGTTTTGTATTGTCACTGTCCTTGTCTGTTTTTAAAATGGACTATGAATCTGGAATAAAGATGAACTGAACTATAAGTATAATATCCTTATTGCCCCAAAACAAAAAAAGTGCAAAAGCCCCATGACTTTTCTGGTCCAGTCGTGGCAATAGCTCCTGTCAGGTCCAGGTGGAGATTACATTTGGATTTGTACGTTTGGACTGAAATAAACCTATCACATAAAAATAAAAATAACAAGGGATGCACAATTACAAGTAAATGTGTATCACGATATGTAATTTGAGAAATAACTGCAGCTAAAATGGCTTTTTCAGTTGCTATGAACATAGGTGGCAGAAAACAAAGTTCCTATTGGACACTAGTTTTCCCCCAGCATGCGTTGGACAGTGCAGAATTTTTTTTATCTTTTATTGTTGGAAAGTTATGTGTGATTATGTAAAACATATTCCCGGGTATCATATATGATACTGTCGGGTTGGAAGGCTTTTAAAGGGCCCATATTACACTGTTTTATGAGCTATGTCCTAATGTAGTTTCCTCATCACAAACAGACCTGGAGTTGCATTTTGTTTCATTCACATGTTTAACACACAAACCTGCACATTTAGGCTGAATTCTTCTCTCAAACAGAAAACAGTCTTCCCACGTTGTGGTGGCACATGCTCCACTGGGTTTTAAACTTAAAAACTCATTATTTTATTTATACGTCTTGGCAAATACCATATTCACAGAACAAATTTCTCAAAATCTAAACCTTATTTTCCATCATTTATCCTGCGAAAAAGCTTTATCAATAATCAATATTTACAAAGACATAATTCACAGTTAGGCGACCCACCCCTCCCCTATGTCAATCACTGATGTTTCCCAAAATTATTGCGTATTTATCATTCTGTTCTATTTATTTCGAGTGACCAGACGTCCCTATGTACCCGGGACAGTCCCAGTTTTGAGCCCTGTGTCCAGCAGATTTATCCAAAACCACTGATTTGTCCCAGTTTTATACAGGAAATGTTTCAGGTGTCCCTATTTTTGACCAATCTGATCCCTGCCAACAGTAGAGGCATAAACTGTCATTTGTTTGTATAGAAAAGCTGCTTAAAAATGACTAAAACACAAAGAAAATGTGACTGTACTGACTCACATGTAAGTCATGAATGGTCTCTGCAGAACAATTTTCCTTCATTACGCGCTCATTTCACTTTCACTTTCATGTATTATTACTAACTGCCCTAACCCGGGGGTGTCCCAGTTTTCACCCTACCTTTATTAGTTTTACTTTATTTGATGTGATCTTTTTACATTTTATTTCATTTATTTGGATAATTTCAGCTCTGGAGTTGCTCATCTCTAGTGAAATAAACGTAGCTGTTAATGTGAAACTACAACTGATGACATCACAATTTGAGACACATTTTGAGCTTTCGAGATGAAGACAGACTTAACAGACTGAAACTTGCCTGGAAACACAACTCCAGGTAAGTTTTTGATGGCTTATAGCCCTATTTTGTGTAGTATGGGACCTTTAAAGGACACATTTGCCAAAGTGACTTCTTTCACAGTTCAGTCATCTTCTCTGAGATCTTAAAATACTCTGCTCACATTTTGCCAATATCAAATGAAACAAAATGCACACCAAAGTTCTTGTAGAGGTGTAAATGCAACAAACAGCAAAATAAAAGTGAAAAAAGCATAGCACACTTAGATGGCCAATGTCCAAAAGCCTCTTTTATTTTTGAATAACATTTCGGCCAAAAAGCTTTTGCCAGATCCTTCTTCTTGCTTTGGATCACAGTGTATGTCTTCAAGTCTATCTGACTGTCCAGATCATTTAGTTCTTTTATTAGTTGATCAAACAGCAAAATCATGAGGTCAAATGAACACTTATTTAATATTGCGCACCAGTGGTCTCAAAATTCATCTGTTCTGATTCATCTGCCCCAAGGTAGGTACACTGTGCTCCAAAGTGAGAAAAATGGAGTGTGAGCCTGTAGTTGCATCACAGATGAAACTTAGGCAGCTCAGGGGTCCCAGAGATCACCATGGTAACCCTTAACCTATCAAAGTCTGAGTCTATGATGAGGTGGGTTTGTAAATGAGTTGTTTAATTGTTATTTAATTGTTGTGTAAATGTAGGGATGCTAATTTGCATATTTATTTACTTATTTATTTGATTGGGACAGTGCATGTTAATGAACGAACATGACAGAATGCATGAATGGAAACACGCCAGATTGTAACCACAAGGCTCATTTCCATCCGTAGTCCCACGGGTCACAGGGGTCAGAAATACATCAGGAACATTTAGCAAAACAGTAAAATTTACAGTAAACAATAATCAGACCCTATAATGAATTTTCCAGACTCACCAACTGCACAAGCCTACAGATAACCACACAATTCAGAGTCACTTTTACACAAAACTCCATTAACATTCACTCAGCTCAGTGTCCACACTCCACAGGCAACGTACAACACTAAAAAATTCCAGTCAGTCTTAAAAGTTCCATAAGAGACACACAGTATGAACAAACACAGCCTGGACTCTAGTGTGTGCAGGTTTGGTTTGACCAGAGCCAGTTTTTCAGTTGAGCTTTAAAGGAATTCCAAGTAGGGTGCTATCTCAGTGTTAAAGTTGAACTATTCCACAGGTTCCACCTCAGACAGACAGGACTGTCTGACCAAAGGTGGTACTGTGGGGTCTGGTCAGATCTCGTCTGAGGCTCGTGTGGGCCTTTGTGAGTTTTCTTTACATTTGATAAAGTCCTTCAGAGGTGGAGGAGCGAGGGAGTGAAGAACTTTAGAAATCAACCAGGCTGATTTTAAATGAATCATGTTCTGAAAATGCAGTAATCTAGATTTGTTTAGGACATGACAGTGGTAATGTTACAATGGATTTTTATCAGGTGTTTTTTATTATATGTGGTAGTTACTGTGATTTTTCAGTCAGTATGATTTAAATGTGTTTATAGATAACCAGACGAAATCAAACAGATGAAAGATTGAAGAAAGCTCCAAAAATACATCCTGTGTCCTAATTTACTCTCTGACCGCAGTGTTGTTCGGATGAAGTCCCAGTACACAGTCTACAGTCCCCAGCTATCTTCAACAACTCCAGATTAGTCCTATGCAGTGTTTCAGGTTTGTTATCTGTCGTCCACTCCCTAAACCGAGTCTCCAGGGAGTGCAGGAGACTTTCTGGCTCTGAACATTTGACTATTCAAAGTCCTGCTCATTTGACTCCCAACTGTTGCTCTCAGGTGGATTTTAACTCCTGTTCCAACATTCAGAAACACAGATGTCAAATCGAACCAGACAGATGACAGACCCAGACTCACCTGTGCACACGGAGATCACTAAATTAGTCAGACATGCATGGAGGACGTCTAAAACCACTTCGGGCATGTTTTTGAAAAAAGGCGCGTCGATAGAGCCATAACTGAAGCTGTTCCTGGGTTCACAAGGTGTAAATATAGTATCAAGGAAGACATCTTGGACTAAAAATATTAGTAGAAGGAAGGATAAAGTGAAGAATGAAGGAAGGGTTTCAGACTCATGGCTCTCAGATAACCACTCAGATTTGTCTCGGTTTGTCCTCCTCTCACTCTCAAAATATAGAACATTTTTTTTAAAGTGTTAAAACTGTTCCTTGTTCACCAAATGGAAAGGTGGGATTCTAGAAGATCCAGTAAACAGGAAACATTAGACCCTGAAAAAGTCCATGAAACATCAGAGTGAAGTAGCAGTACTGTGTGTGTACATGGTCCTGTGACCTCCACAACAGCTGCTGACATGTTTATGCTCCGCCTGAGTTACACCCCACAGACCTCAGACCAGACCTGAGACCAGAGACAGACCTGAGACCTGAGCCAGACCTGAGACAAACCTGAGCCAGACCAGAGACCAGAGCCAGACCAGAGACCAGAGACAGACTTGAGACCTGAGACAGACCTGACCCTGAACCAGACCTGAGACCTGAGAGAGACCTGACCCAGACCTGAGACCTGAGCCAGACCTGAGACCAGAGTCAGACCTGAGACCTGAACCAGCCCTGAGACAGACCTGAACCAGACCGCAGACCTGAGACCTGAATCAGAGCTGAGACCAGAGACAGACCTGAGCCAGATCTGAACCAGACCTTTAACCAGACCTGACCCTGAGACAGACCTGAGACCGGAATCTGACCTGAGAACTGAGACAGACCTGACCCTGAAACCAGAGCTCAGACCGGAGCCAGACTTGAACCAGACCTGAGCCTGATCTAGACCTGATCCAGACGTGAGCCAGACCAGAGCCTAATCCAGACTTGAAGAGCTTAAACCAGACCTGATCCATAACAGATTTCACACTCATCATCCACTGTTAAAAAAAAAATCAAACAAACCTGAGGATGGAAGCTTTAATTACAGCTATTTGACGCCTCTGATTCCTCTTGTCCTGTGTCAGAATACTGATACTTTGCAGCCGATGTCATCAATCTTCTCTGGGGGGCTGAAGCCAACTGAGGGCACTGCTCTGTCTGATGCTCTGTTACTCCAGACTTTAACCTGAGCTTTATTTTACCAGAAAGAACTCTGATTTTTGCTGAAAATGAAGTGCAAGACCATGAACACTCGTATTGATCACAGGCTCCAGAAAATGTAGTTTAAATCCATTTTGTATTTTGTTTTGATTTTTCAGACTCTTAAAACATGAACATTCCACCGTAGACATAAATGTACAAGTATCAATACTCAGTTGACGCATGGCAGATACATGCAGACATATTAATGCATTCCCCGTTACACCCAGCCCCGGGACTCTGGCTCCAGGGGCCCCCAGCTGCCGAGGGGCCCCCGCAGGTGAGGAGGTCAGGAACATTAGCCACCATTTGTAACGGAGAGAGTAGGCATGTCCAACACGTCCCACCTGCCACTGTATTTACACAGCGGCGTTTGGCTTCCATCAGGCTGCCACAGGGACTCCCGGCTATTAGCCCGGCCCCAGATCTACAGTGTGAGAGAGAGCGAGGGGCCAGTTACAATCCCCACAAGAGATAACGGGGCCACACACAGCACAACCCCCCTGCACTCTGGTAATCAGCCCACGTCCACCGGGGGAAAAACACTCCCCGTACAGGAAGAGTCGCCAGTGTAAGTCTGAGCGTAAATGTGTGTCTATAGATTTAAACTTTCATCCATGTGTTCTAATGTTCTAATGCTCCTCTGTGTTTTTAAAGAACAAATATGCAGTAGTGGAAGTAGTACTAAGTTTTGTTACTTTAGTAAAGGTTTGTATGAAGAAACAAAAACTCAAGGAATCAAGGAACAGTAAAAGTTTTACATGAATAAATCTAGTTAAGTAAAAGTATTAAAGTACATGTTTATCTGTGTTTTTAAAGAACAAATATGCAGTGGTGGAAGAAGTATTCAATGTTGTTACTTAAGTAAAAGTGCATATACAGAAGCAAAGAAATACTAAAGGAAAAGAAAAAGTATCACATGAACAAAAATGCTTAAGTAAAAGTATTAAAGTACATGTTTACCTCCGTGTTTTTAAAGAACAAATGAAGTAGAAGAAATACTCAGTTTTGTTACTTAAGTAAAAGTACAGATACCGAAGTAAAGAAATACTCAAGGAAAAGGAAAAGTATCACATGAATAAATGGCCTTAAGTAAAAGTTTTAAAGTACATGTTTACCTCTGTGTTTGTAAAGAACAAATATGCAGTGGTGAAAAACGTACTCAGTTTTGTTACTTAAGTAAAAGTACAAATACTGAAGCAAAGAAATACTCAAGTAAAAGCAAAAGTATCCCAAGAATAAGTGAGCTTAAGTAAAAATACATGTTTATGAATGTACTTAAAGAGTAAAAAGTAGAAGTATCACATGAATAAACCTAGTTAAGTACTAAGGTACATGTTTATCTCTGTGTTTTTAAAGAACAAATATGCAGTAGTGGAAGAAGTACTCAGTTTTGTTACTTAAGTAAAAGTACAGATACCAAAGTAAAAAAAAAAAAAAAACTCAAGTAAAAGTAAAAGTATTACATGAATAAATGTAGTTAAGTAAAAGTATTAAAGTAAATGTTTATGAATGTACTTAAAGAGTAAAAGATAAAAGTATATTACGCAGAGTTTGAGATCTAAATTAAACTAAAATGTCCCAAAAAATGTCATTTTAAAACCAATTAATTATTTTGAAAACTACTAAGTTTAGCTCAGTGATTATGTTGATGTTGGTCCAGTCTTGCATAAACACCTTCCTCTTTACATTTTTGGTTCCAAGTCCAACTTTGTTTTCCAGTTGGTGAAGTTTTTCTAAATTTTGCATTAAAGCTGCACAGTGTTGGGTGAGTGTGTGCAGCAGATTCCAAGACTCAAAATGACTTCTCTTTGGGAGTGAACGGCTCAACTTGAAAACAGAACAAAAATAAAACATTCAATATAAAATCTTGATCTTTTTCTAAACATTCTGTGAAGATTTGAGGTTATTTCAACAAGAATTGACAAAATTACTGGCCTGCGAAATGATGGCAAATTTTTTGGGATGCCCTGTACTGTACATTTTTTTTTACTTAATTACAATACTTCATTATTTGGCCTATAAACATGCTCTTGAGTAAATCTGCTTTGAAATGTCATGATTTAGAAGTTAAAATAAGGCTTAAGTAAACAAAAACATCCTCATTTCACAGCCTCAGCGCTCAGTTTACTCCGGTCTGGTGCATCCTGCCCTCTACTGGCAGCACAGGGAACAGAGATTTGACAGCAGAAATCTATGACGTCACAATCCTGGGAAACTTGTATTGGTAGACGCTCAGAAGCAAAGACGTTTTTACAGAGAATTATTGAAACCAGCCTGAATGATATGAAATACAACTCCATGTATGTTTTTAAATATGAAACAATATTCATGGTTTAAAGCTCAAATATATCATATGGGTTATTTAACAGGAAGTACACTGTTAGCATAGACTTAGACTTACACAAACTTAATTGATCCACAAAGGAAACTATTTGGACACAGGAGCTCACACATCACAATATAACACACAGGTGTCAAACATGCGGCCCGGGGGCCAGATCCGGCCCTCCAAGACCTTTAATCTGGCCCTCGGCTGATTTTCTATTAAAATATTAAAAATTTTCAGATTTTTCTGGTAATTTTCTGCGCATCTTAGCATAGCAGCGTCTCCAGTGCTTCTGTGCGTGGCACCTCCACCAGACAAATGAAGACCTGCCTCTTTCCAAACGCTCTTAAAGGACAATCGTTTTGACTGTTGACCGTGACACCCTCATCAGCAAAATGTCAAAAATAAGAAAAGTGGAGCTGAGTGCAGGATTTTCCAAGAAAAATTGACTAATTCTTATTTGTTCACGGAGGTGAATGGGAAACCTGTACGCTTGGTGTGTTTGCAACAAGTGGCGGCGCTCAAGGAATATGATCTTAAACGCCACTACGAGACACTGAGAAAAATACAATAACTTGAACGGAGAATTGAGAAGACAGAAGATAAACGAATTATTGCTGGGACTGAAGAAACAGCAGTCTGTTTTCACCCAGGGGCCAAGAGGCTACTGATGCTGCTGTGAAAACAACCTAACCTAGCATAATATTATAATATTTTGTAAAATAAAATAAAATAAAATAAATGTCTGTAATAGATTTGCGTTTCTCTGCAGAAATATTTGGACTTATTGCTATTTTTGAGGTATATATGCCATGAGTTTTCTGATCCGGCCCCTTTGGAATCAAAGTTGGTTGTATACGGCCCCCGGACCAAAATGAGTTTGACACCCCTGATATAATATAATAACAAATAGTAAAATATATAAATGGTTGTAATTAATTCTAAATAAGTTGTAAAAAAAAGAGCACGATCCAGGGGTAAAATAAGACATAATTATATAAATGCAAATGTACAAGTTAAAATAAAACTGAAAATAAGTAATAAAATATAAAATCTCAGCTAAAATCTCAGCTTTATATGTGATGATTGACATGACATAGAGTGTTTTTAAAGGCTCAGAAGCAAAGAAGTTTTAACAGAGGAAACAATATTTATGGTTAAAAGCTCAAATGTATCATATGTGTTCTTTAACATGATAGTTGTTGTTAGATTTACCGTGACTCAAAAAACTCTGCTCTGGTGTCAGTGTGGTGAATCATAAGGATGCTCCAAATGTCTAAGGTAAGTGGAGTTTTGACTGCTGCAAACTGTTAAACATGAATGAGAGATGTGCTTTCTCAGCTCCATCTCACCCCCGTCTCTCACTGTCTCTCCCCCAGACTCGATGCAGTCCTGTGGGAAGCTCCAGGGGTGGGGGCTGGTCTGAGCGTGGAGCCCCCAGCCGAGTGCGCAGAAGGCAGGCAGACTGAAACATGCCTCAGAGGTGGGGGTTTACTCACAGGACGGCGGGGAACTGGTCAAACTTTGATCACGACTCATGCTCCCCCCTCTTCCCTCCGTCTGTCTCGCCACACACTGACCACCGGGGGCGCCGCGCAGCCTGGCAACGGGGCCGGCCTCTGCTCTCAGCGTGTACTGTGGGAAAACTCCACAGGACACATGTACATTTAATTACATAAGGTGGAATGTGAGGAGCGCTTTCAGTCACGGGGAACGGCCACACTGCAGAAAAGCTGTGCCAAAACACTTAAATCTATCTGAAAATGACTTAAAAGTAGTGAAATGATCTATCCATGCAGCAAGATCATTATACTTGACAAATTCTCTTAAAATAAACGACATCTTGACTAGAATGAAAGTAGGGTTGGAGGAAGAAGAAAAAACCTGACTGAAGAGGAGAAAGTTCCCGCTTGAGATCGAAGTCAGACTTTCACGGAGGAGACGGTAACTTCTCCGAGTGCCGAGAGCGCGGGTCTGTCAGATACAACATGCTGCAGTGGGAAATATCACACGCCATGAACTGTCGCCTTTTACTTTTTATTCCAGAATCTGCGTCTTCTGCACTTTTCTTGTCTCGGTGTGTCCCAGATCATTAAATGGAGGGAGATACGCACTGGTGAAGTTTGGTTTGATCAGAATTTGTGCCTCATCTTCAAATATGATGCTGTTAATACTGCTGTTTTAATCAGAAGACAGACATGAGCACTTCAGGAAAAGACTACAGCGTCTGTTTATATAATGCAGCAGGTTTGGCTCATGTCACATAATTAAATTTGCCTAGAAATAGACGAGTGTTAATGAGCTTATGACTAGCATGTGGTACATTTACCTTGTACCTGTGGAAGCCAATTTTACCAAAACTTTCCACAGTCGAGTGGATCTGGAGTCGTATTCTGTCTCTGATTTCAGAGGGCATGACTGATACACAGCAAAAGGTGGAGTGTTAAAATTGACTCTCACAGAATCAATTTGAACATTTTCTCCGGGATTTTTGGAAATGTTAATGAAGTAACACTGGGCCAAAGTTCCTGTTTATCCCCGAAATCAAAAGTTATATTAACATTCTGAGACTAAACGGATAACACTTTGTAGAGTGATTTAGCTAAACAACGCATAGAGGTGTTTTATTTTTACACTTTCTTTTAGTAAATTTAAGATGAAATTATGTACACAGCTGGTTCAAACTGATCTTCTCTCGTGGGCGTCACGTACCATTAGCCTGACTTCTTATGGAACTGCATCACTATAGCCCTGCCCCCCTGAGTTAGAACCGGTTCTCCAGGGCCAGAGCCGGTTTATTTGTGTGGAAAAACAAAGAACTGGTTCAAGATTTGGCACTGGCTCTGAACCAGCACCGGAACTGCCCTGGTGGAAAAGGGGTATAAGAGAAGTCAACTCTGGCAAATAACCGTGACTCAAACCCCCATTTAACTTTCAACCAGTTAAAATAACACTTTTTGAGATATTTTACCCTGAAATGTTAACCCTCCAGTTTTTGCTGTGCAGGTGGATTAACCAATCAGAGAGACACATGGTCTGTTAACGTCAAAAACAATCACAGCTCCTTACATGTAGAAAAGGAGAAAAATCTACATATAGACCTGAGAAACTGTGTGGACTTTTACAGACTCAACAGTCAAGTCACCCAACTATGAAGTTATTATCTCTGTAAAAGGAGTCATATATTTAGTTCTGAATGTGAGGAGAAGAGAGAGATGTCTTCTACCCTACAGATTTAGGCTTTGTTCTTGAAAACACCTTCACCAGAATCATTTGGACAATTTTAGGCCCAATCTCTACTGAACTAAAGGTAAAAGGAGCTGTTCAGTTGAAAACTACCACTTCGTGACATCACAAGGTGGAACAGGACATTTTGAGTACTGAAGATGTAGACAGACTAATAATAAAGTGTTACTTAAACATGTGTGAATGAAACAAATCAAATCCAGGTCTGTGTTTGAGGAGGTAACAGCATTAAATCTGGACCTGATGCTTACAAAAGTACATTTTACATACTACAGAATGCTAAATTTGGCCAAATGTTTTAATAACGTCTCATTTTCTAAAGTTTCAGAAAGAAATTTTAAATATAAATATATGGCTTTCAGACTTTTAATATTCATTTTTTCTGAATAAATGGAAAATTTACTTCCGGAACCGGGGCGAGTGAACTCTGTTGAGCCTCTGATACCCGAGTTAGATAAAACTTGTGCATGCAACAAAATTTTGGTTGTGAAATCTCATCTCTGTTTCCGTTTAACTTAAATAAATAATCTGCAGCTTTTGTTTGCTTTTTTCCCAAGTGATTTGTTGGCTACTTAGTGTCTCACGGGTATTTATACTTGTATGAATGCCGATTTGCGTGCATGTTTTCATTTTGCTATGACCACAAAAGCACTCGCAATTTCCTATTTAGAAGTGAATAACACATGAAAGCACCATCAGTTTTGTGTTATGGCTGAAAAGGAAACAGAGCTGGAATTTTTAATAGACCGAGCCTGAATTCCTGTTTGTAGTTTGTTTGTGGGTGTGTGGAGAACATCAGTTTTTGTCACAGAGTTTGTGATTTAAAGAAAGCACAAGTGAAAATGAAAGTGTGGCAGAGCCCTTTTCAACTGGACAGAAGATAGGTGTTGTAAGTAGGACCCGACTGATATATATCGGTTGGCCAATATTATCGGCCGATATTGGCTCTTGGAAACATATCGGCTATCAGCCAAAATCTTGCCGATCTGGGCCGATATTCCACGTGGACATGTTTTACCTTGTTATAAAGCTCAGACTCTATATTCTGCCCATTTAATCCAGTTTACAGACAGATAAATGTCCTGATCTGTGGCTCTGCATCAATATTTATATGAGGAGTCATTTGTCTGTGTCCGTCCCACCCCTGAACGCATCACCATGTGCATTTCTTTACAGTCACAGCCACAGATCCACGTGCACAACACTGAGATTCTCTTCTTTTTCTGGACGGTCAGTTTGAGTCTGGATTAAAAGGACAGTTCTTAGTGCAGACTTGTGATCTGAGAGGAGCCTGTGTGAGGCCGAGTGTTGAAATGTGTCCGTTTTGAAGCTCGTTTTGGTTCTTTCTCATTGGTTAGCGATTAGCTGTTGTAGCTCGCACACATAAAGAGACTGTTTTCTCTTCTATTAGCGACTGACTTTCTAAAGTGACTATAGTGGCCGTATATATGTTACTGGACACGCACTGATATGGAAATGAGCTGTGAATAGAGTTGTGAATTATCGGCATTTGGCATGTCATTAATTACCATGGTGCACACACATTTACCGCTAAAAGCTAATAACGGTAGTTTACTTAGAGCACTTTCTTGAATATCATACAAAAACACCATTAGGCCAAGCAACTGTGACGTAAAGAGGACGAAGAACGATAAATGTCGCCTAAATAAACCCAGTTGAAAATCCAATAGGGCCAAACCTAAGTTTTATAAACAATGAAGATTGACTTGTTACGTCATAAATATATCAGTGATTATATCAGCTATCGGCAGCTCCAACTCCATTTTATCAGTATCAAATCGGCCGTAACAAAATCCATATCGGTCGGGCCCTAGTTGTAAGTGACACTTCTAACCCTAATCTCTAACTCCCTTGTTGCCATGGTCGTAGTTGGCTGCTCTTGTGGCTGACTGGCTAACACACTGAGCAGTTTTTAAGCTTTTTAAATATATTTTTTGCAAATAACATATTTGGTCAGCTATGGCCTATAGAACTGTATGATTTGGGCAGTTCGCTTTTCTTGTATTCATGGCGACTTACACCAATGCAAGAGGCTTTTTATACAGAATATTGCAGAAGACCTTCCAGAGGAAATACTCTTATCACCGAGACAACTTTATTTATAACACACTTTAATTGCAACTTTATATATAACACACTTTAAAAACAACACAGGTTGACCAAAGCACTACAGAACATAGGTGAATAAAGACAATAAGAACAATAAAACAGCTTATGACTAAAATCAGAAACTAATAAAAAACAAAATAGAAAACAACATGAAGAGAACAAAATCTAATAAAAACAATTTAATAAAATGTCAACCTCTCAAACTGTCAAAAGCCAAAGTGAAAAAGTGTGTTTAAGGAGGAGATTTAAAAACAGATACAGAAGAGGCCAGTCGAATATGCAAAAGCAGCTCATTCCACAGTTTTGGTGCAGCCACCACAAAGGCTCTGTCCCCTCTGAGCTTCTGGCTGCTCTTTGGCACCTGAGAGACGGTGCAGGAGTGTAAGGATAGAGATACAGCGGTGTAAAGACAACCTAGGTCCTCAGTTTTTTTTGTTCCCATCAGCAGAGGAAGTACCTCTTTGCTGGTGTTGTATATTTGAGAAAGGTCCTTTAATACATATCATTTATAAATGCTGTTTTTCATGGACTGTGGGTTGCGTCCGCTCCAGGGGCACGGGGTATTTATTAGGAGAGATGGCATGTAGGGTGACGTCACACGCCGTTTTTGGAGCCGTGCCAGAGCTATCTGTCCATGGATCTATATTGGAATATTTTCAATAGGAATTACTGCGTTCACCACGCGCCATTTGGATTTATATCACTCTGCGGGAGCTGCTGGGCTTTGATCAAACTAACCAAAACTGAACTGAACTCTGGGTGCGGTGGTCGTGAGTATAGCCTGCGGCACCTTTTACTCACCTGTTGCAGCACAGCTGCTCAGAACTTTGGGGAACTTTGTTGGGGAGCTACAGGGACTCATTGTCGTGGTGACTGGGTGGAGGGTTTTTGACTGTGGGTGATTGTATTGTATGTTCTTGTTTGAAGGTGGTGTAATTGGGGGAGCTCGAGCGCAGGGAAAGGTGTTTTTTACATTTGGCCATATTCACGCACTCCGGTATTGCCACTAAAAGCCAATGCTGGCGGCCAAAAGTACCGTATTTGTGTGTGGTTAATTCACCCCTGCTGATGTGGATAGGTCCTCCCACGTTCTTTAATTTGCATTGTAGCTTTTCATTTCGTTAAGTACAGGTGAATTGTTTCAGCGTGTTGGCACCATTCAAACACTTAAAAACAAATAAAAGCAGTTTAAAATGGATCCTAAAGTGAACTGTACAAGTGCCGGTGAAAAAATGTGGAGGCGCATTTTGGACAAGCTGCAGTCAGGAAATGGAGGACTGACTCACCCCAAAATAAAGTGTTACAGTAATCCAGCGGGTGGTTACACGGCTGGAGACAACAGGGAGGGGAGAGGGGCTTCGGGGAGGCTTTTCAGTTGTGTCCAGAGTTCACCTGGCGCCCCCACTGCTGTGATGCTGCAGGACACAGAGGAGGGAAACCTTTGTCCAGAGAAGTGTTACTTCCCTCACACTGGCACACTGCTCTGACACTGGATCTGCACAGTCGAGCTGCACTGACACTTTTGTTTGAGATTTTCCATTATTATTGTATTTTACTGCTTGGAGGTGGTGGAATACTGGCAGAAGCCAAAAAATAGCACAGATCAGTGTTTCCTCGGTGGAGATCTCACTGTGGCAGTGAGTCTGTCAAGGCAACAAACTAGTGTAGTGATGGGGGCAAGTTCTTAGCTTCCATGTAAAACGCCAATTTGCTTCAATTTGAAGAAGCTTAACACCACTTTAACCCATCTGACAACAGCCACGAGTCTAACAAACAAAACGCTCTGCCTGGTTCACTCATTAGTGTCTGGAAACGTTAGAAAACAACTTTAAAAGCACCTTACACTTCCCTCTGTTGATTTCCCACTGCACAGGCCAAAGCCCAAAAGACTGGATTGTCGACTCCAGCGGCGGCGAGAGGCTCGAGCTGCCAGAAGCAACAAGCGAGGATCGAATACTGACGGTGAAGAAGAGGAGAAACTGAAAGTTGTTGAAAGAATATGGTACAGGACTGTATTTTTTTAGCGTTTTTCAAAAAAATATAATTCACTTGTCAATAAATTGTATTAGAGATGAAATCGGCAATCGAGTCTCAGTGGGAAATCAACAGAGGGAAGTGTAAGGTGCTTATAAAGTTGTTTTCTAACGTTTGCAGGCACTAATGAGTGAACCAGGCAGAGCGTTTGTTTGTTAGACTCGTGGCTGTTGTAAGATGGGTTAAAGTGGTGTTAAGGTTCTTCAGTGTGCTATTAATTTTATGTGGAAGAACTTGCTCCCATCACTACACTAGTTTGTTGCCTTGACAGACTCACTGCCACAGTGAGATCTCCACTGAGGCAACACTGATATGTGCCGTTTTTTGGCTTCTGACAGAATTCGACCACCTCTAGCAACGGACTTTAGCTTCAAATGTGCCGGAGTTTAAATTTCCCCTTGTGGATGAATACAGCTGACTTCTGCATTGTCATGATGCTGATCAATCTTTCTTCTGTATAGTTGAGTTCAATTTTACGCAGTACAGATTGCCTGCATCCAATTATAAATCTTTGACAACCAGGAGGTGCACGTTGGCATCCTAGTTGTTGTTGTTGAATGGAATAAATGTTATTATCCTCGAGAGGCAATTTGTCTTGGGCAGAGTGGTATGGAAATGTAATAGAGAAACCATTCAGGACACAAACTAGAATATTATGTGTTGGTTAAGTGCTAATGTGCTTTAAGAGGGGTGTTGTTAGCGTCACCATGGTAACAAAACCCACTCTGTTTTGAAAGTTGTGAAAAGGGCTTATAAACTCATCACAGTGAATCATTAGGATGCTCAGAATGCAGAAGGTAAGTGAGGAATAACTTTGGAGCACTGCAAAACGTTCAAAATAGACTAGTTCTATTTTTCATGTTAAGACAGTAAAAATCAGGGGAGCAGAGAACAGAGGAACACAGAAGAACACTGAAGCGAAGAGGCACAGAGACTGGGGGTCAGAGGTCTCACACTAGCGCACCAGAGTTAGCCTAAATAATCCCTAAAGTGGAGAGACGGAGCAGAATTCCCCTGGGGAGTTCTCCGGCGTGACCCTTGGCTCCCGCTCCTCCGTCAGATAACTCCCAGCACTTAGCTCAGCTCCATTAGGCAAATTATAGGACTCAAGTCACAAGCACTTAAAGGTAGAGAAGAGGGTTTTTTTAAGGAACGGAAAATAGCAGAAAAAGTAAACTATGTCAATAAACAGGCGAGGTGTACGTCTGTGAGGAGAGGGAAGCTTTTGTCTCATGTTGCTTAAACAAGAAGTAATCTAATAACACACAGGATCTGATGGTAATCTTCAGAAACTTCAAAACTTATACAAACCATGATTGGCAGACATTACAGAAGAGTTTGTGTATGATATAGCGGTTTAAATGTGACTAAAACAGTAGCTGCAGCGTTTTGGCTTATTAAACAAACTTGGAGAAAACAGAGCATTAAATGTATGAACTTGTGTTGTATACTTCCATTTAAAAGGCCAGTGTTACACATTTTACTATTGGAATATATGTTAAGGTAAGACACTACAGGCACCGCAATGTTCAGTCATCTTCTTAAAGCCACAGCGTGTGAAAAATAAAAGCATTTTTCATTATTGCACAGAAAAACTTCCTCCAAAGAGTGGGCTTGCATCTGCACAGGCCTACTCCTGCTTGTTTCCATGGAAATGTTGTTTCTTTGATTATAATACTGCACAGTCTGGCATAAAACATATCTATATCCATGGAGAATGTTCTAAAGTGCAGTTTCAATGTTCCATATCTACAGAATCAATCAGACAGAAAGTTGCCTAATGTACCTTTAAAGGAACTGTATGTACTCTGCGCTCTTACTGTTTTAAAAAGGTTCTGTCATCAAAACTGAACTTGTGTCTAGAACTTTAACCTCCAGATAGAGACACATCCAAGTTTGTCTCATTCTCAGTTTATGTTCAGGTCTCATGTGAAGCTCAGAACCTCCAGAATTCCCTCCCTGAGCTGCAGAGGCTGCACTAGCACTGACTCATGACTGGTGCAGGTGCTGGAGTTTAGATCAGAGGGATATTAGGCCCAAGCATCACAAGCTGGAGATGGGCCTATTACTCTCTGTGTGTACTCAATGTGTACCCTCTGTGTGCTCTCTGTGTGCTCCTGTCTGTGTGGTTGAGTGGTACTTTTCCTGTACTCTCTGGGTGGAGGGGTACTCTGTGTGTTGTGTACTCTCTATGTACTCTGTATCCTTGGTGTACTCTCTGGTCCATTATTCAAAAAATTATTTAGATCTTGAAGAAAAAAGAATGCATCCACAAAGCCCAATACGTTTTTAGAATACAGACAAAAGTTTATTGTTGTTACAGCAGATTTGGACAGGACCTAGAACTGCCCTGGCCACAGACCAACAGTCTCTCAGAGTCTCGACCCCAGAACATCTCCTCTGGTCTCTGCCCCGAGTCCCCTCGTATCTCCTCCAGATCGTCTGAGCTCTGAGGATTTATACAGAAATACAAGTTACACACGTATCAAATCAGAGTGACTTTTGTTTACAGACCAGTGCTAACCTGATCAATCAACTAAACTTATATTTGAGGACAGCTAAGACGACAAAGGACTTCCTGACATGGACACAGTGTCTGCTGAGCTTTTACAAATGTTAATGATGTTCTGGTCTCAGAAGGAAATCACATTCATTTACACACAGACACGTTGAGATCAATTTCCATTGCAGCACTATTCGTCTACTCTCTATGTATTCTGTATATACTTTTTGTGTACTTTGTGTGTACTCTCTGGCCCCTGAGGCAGGGGTGGAGGGGTTCTCAATGTCTACTGTTGGTCTACTCTCTGTGTACTCTCGATGTACTCTCTGTGTACTCTCGATGTACTCTCTGTGTACTGTCGATGTACTCTCTGTCTACTCTTGGTGTGCTGTGTACTCTGGTCCATCTGGCGAGGGTGGAGGGGTCCTCTGTGGCCCCTGAGGCAGAGGGTGTAGGGGTCCTCTGTGGCCCCTGACATGAGGGTCTGGTGTGGGCGTGCGGTGTTTGATGTGCCCCAGTCCACGCTTAGATAAACATTCTCAGGAGGATAAAGGGCGACTCAAGAGCCTAATGGAGCTAAAAGCCTCTATGAAAAGAAGCCCAAGCCCATAAACGTCACAGCACACACACAGAACACACACACAGAGCACACACACACAGAGCACACACGCCCGGCGGACATCTTGGATCTGGCGCACTTAAAAACACAGGGGATGCACGAGGAGGAAGAGGACGTCTCATAAAGTGGCCCTAAAAGCCTGGATTGGACAGAGACGTGTTTGTGTTGGTCGTATTTACACAGACGCTCCCTGTAATTCTGTGTGGTGACATGAGCTCAGGTTTAGTCACCGCTTAAGTGTGTGAGTGCACAAAACACACTTTGAACTTGGCCCTTAAGTGGATGTTTAAACAGACTTGTACAAACTAAGAACAACATGGAATCAGTAATGCTTATTAAAGGAGACAGGAAACGAGTCACAAAGAGTCATTTTAGGTCCAGTGTAATTATCAAATGAAAGCTCACCGTAAGCTTCACCCACTACTCAGACAGGTTAAAGAGCGAGTAGAGGAGTAACACGTATCATTTTAGATCATCATGTGACTTTTTATTACTATTGAAAATTACATATTCTGTAAAAACAACATAACATAGTTTTGAAGTTTCACTTTTGACACTGTGAGTCTCTCTCCCTTCCCACATCACTCCCCCTTCAGAGCGCTATCACAACACCGTCAGTGTGCATCCCACTAATGAAACTCCAGCACATCCCATCAGGTGTGTCAAGTTGCGCAGGACTGTTTTTTCATCTCACTCCCGCTCCTGCTGAATTTCTGACTATTAGAACCTGCACCTGCAACCTGTGCAACGTGACCACCCAATCCTGCGACGTGTATGAACACTCCCGCCCACAACCCGAGAAACTCTGAGAATTCTGTCCACACACATACAGTACAGCCCAATAAAGATGCATTGATTTTGTGTCTTCTCCCATCCCACAGGAGAAAAAAAGCCATTTATTCTATTAATAAAGAAGTTCATGGGGTTGTCTGTTTGGTTTCCCTCCCTACACGTCTTATGACACATTAGGAAGCGCGCTCCTGTTTTCACTTGTTTTTAAAATGAAATAAAGATGGGTTTATATCAGGGGTGTCAAACTCATTTTGGTCCGGGGGCCGTATACAACCAACTTTGATTCCAAAGGGGCCGGATCAGAAAACTCATGGCATATATACCTCAAAAATAGCAATAAGTCCAAATATTTCTGCAGAGAAACGCAAATCTATTACAGACATTTATTTTATTTTATTTTATTTTACAAAATATTATAATATTATGCTAGTTTAGGTTGTTTTCACAGCAGCATCAGTAGCCTCTTGGCCCCTGGGTGAAAACAGACTGCTGTTTCTTCAGTCCCAGCAATAATTCGTTTATCTTCTGTCTTCTCAATTCTCCGTTCAAGTTATTGTATTTTTCTCAGTGTCTCGTAGTGGCGTTTAAGATCATATTCCTTGAGCGCCGCCACTTGTTGCAAACACACCAAGCGTACAGGTTTCCCATTCACCTCCGTGAACAAATAAGAATTAGTCAATTTTTCTTGGAAAATCCTGCACTCAGCTCCACTTTTCTTATTTTTGACATTTTGCTGATGAGGGTGTCACGGTCAACAGTCAAAACGATTGTCCTTTAAGAGCGTTTGGAAAGAGGCAGGTCTTCATTTGTCTGGTGGAGGTGCCACGCACAGAAGCACTGGAGACGCTGCTATGCTAAGATGCGCAGAAAATTACCAGAAAAATCTGAAAATTTTTAATATTTTAATAGAAAATCAGCCAAGGGCCAGATTAAAGGTCTTGGAGGGCCGGATCTGGCCCCCGGGCCGCATGTTTGACACCTGTGGTTTATATTCTCTTCTCGACTTCTTTGATTGACTCTCATCCTGTTGCTAGGCTCACCTATCCCGCACTCTCCCACCCCCGTTTTTTTTTAAAGAAAACCTATTCAAAATAACAAATAGATTTTTTTAGAGCTTTTAACCATGTTCTAGTTCTCACTGAGTTGTATTTAGAGTGATTTGTGCATGTTTGAGCACCTTTATTCTCCTGTATTTCAGACACCACTGCTCTAAATATTCCTGTTTTACCCTGCCACATTCACACCCACCGCTCTGTACGTTCTTCATATGACTTTTCTTATTTGGAGATGTACGTAGGATTCAACAGCACACAGACTTTTGGGACAGATGATAAAAGTAGGTGAATACTGAGATTTAAGAATCTGCAAATTCTGACATAGTGATCGACAGGTGTCATAGATTGTACCTATACAGAGACTAAAGGGGTCTTTAAACAAATGAAGTTCCTCTCCCACATTTGACCTCTGCACTGCCACATTACAGAGTAAAACATCTGTCTCCTTCAAGCCTGCTCCCTGACAGGACAGTGACGATGAGCTGGTGGGACACACTCAGTCGTCATGGACCAGGTGATTCCCACAAAAGCAGAACGACCCATGTGTGACCTCTGACCCAAGCAGCACGCCTCCACCCCAGAGCGCTCACCCCACTCACCCAGCCTGGATTTAATTACCTCTGTACCTCAAAGGATGAGAGGGAACTGTCTGTTTCGTGGGATAGAGAAGGAACAAGTGTGTGTGTGTCTGTGTGTGTGTGTGTGTATCTGCTAAAATGAACATGTATTATTGTGTACCATATACCATTCAATAAATATTTCTTTCCAGTTAAGTCTCTGTCATAAAATAGATCTTCTGCTCTATGCTTCTTGAGGTCAGTCTGCACCTCAAATATTAGTAAAAGTGAAACTAGCTCAAGTTGTGCATATACATGCTAAAAATGTATACTTTCGATTCTAAGACATTTATTAGTTCCATACCTTGACAGTTTTCTGCTGTCCTGTGTGTCTGCTCAGCTCATTTTAACAGATTTTGGCACGGAGCAGTTGGACGACAACGCCATCTGCAGTCTGACTCTTTCACGACTATATCCCAGGTGTGAGAGAGTTGTTATGCCCCCTTGTCCCGATTTACAGTCTGGTGGGCACGATTTTGGATCTCCATGTCCTCCCTGATCCAACCCATGGTACTTGTTGTTCTCTGTGCATATGAACTTAGCATTTAGTGGCTCTGGAGCATATTTTTCTTGTTTCTGTGACACTTGCGAGGAAGATGTCGAGGTACAAATTAAATAGAGGTCTATAGTGTACGTTATTAGCATCTATGAGCTCAAATTTACTACTGTCTGAGGTACACGTTAACCTCAGGAGGGAAGGAGATGACTACAGATATCAGAACACGTGGTAGGTGGTACTTCATGTGGTAGATGTGTATTATTGAAACGGGTTAATATTCGGATGGTTTATTTTGACAGCACACGAGTTAGAACACTTTGACTCAACATGAGAAAGTCCACTGAGCTACAATGGACACTGTCTTCAGATGAAAGGGGTTTGGTTGAGAGAGGAGGGTGGGTGAGGCGGGGGTCCGGTGGGGGGTTTGGGACAGGGGGATGACACTGCCCCTCTGGTGTGTGTGTGTGTGTGTGTGTGTGGAGGGGGGGCACAGAGGGACAGAGCCCAGGCCTGTGAGAGACGCACTTTGAATGTGGATCGGGTTTCACTGTACTGCGGCTCCCTGGTGACATCAGAGGACTGTGCATGTACTCGCTGGGGCAGGAGGGGGTGGGGGGTCTGGTGTGTGTGTGTGTGTATTTGGGGGGCAGAGGGGGGTGGTCTCCTGTCCGGCTCCAGAGCTCCTCTTTGATCCGGCTCTGTCCAAACATGACTTTATGAAAATGGATTATTGTGCTTCTCCACAGACCTCCAGCCCAGCGCTCTCACACATCTCACACTGAATCCCTAAGCTGCGTTCAGACTGGGACGTCGTGGCATCCAGTTTATATGCAAAGTTTATTTATTTTATTTTTATTTATTTAACCTTTATTTTACCAGGTAGGTCGGTTGACAACCAATTCTCATTTTCAACGACAACCTGGCCAAGAGGCAGCAGAACCTTCATACAGCAGAATATCATACATATACATAACATACATCCACAATAGACAAGAAAGGGCCACATCAACATAAGACCATTCACACTCACTATTTACATTATTTACACATGTACAAGACACTATTTAAAAGCAGTCGCAATGATCATAGACTACAGTTTTTATTGTGTTTGTGAAGGTAGATAAGGGCGGGAGTGTTTGGAGTTTTAATGTTTTCTGTAAGTTGTTCCAGTCATTGGGGGCAGCGAAGTGAAATGCAGTTTGACCAAGTGATGTACGGACCCGTGGGATGTTCATGGTGATGATGCTATTGGAGCAGAGGTTTTGAGTATTGGTGGAAATATGTGCATGTGCGTCTAGGGCGTCCTGTGCTTTTGCAACACGTCTCCAGGTGTCAGCGCAGCCTGAATCTGGCGTTGATGTGGTGTGTCTAAAGCGTTTAGGTGACGCCACAATTTGAAAAAGCTGAATTTTTGGCTTCGAATGCGCTGTGTCAACCAATCAGGGACATAGAAATATCATTATCCGGAATAAGAGAAAGATCCAGAAGAAAGAGAAAGACCCAAGAGCCACAAATACCATAACAAGAAATTTACGTTGTGTCATGTAAATATATCTGTACGCCGCAGCCGCCGATCACCTCCGCTGATGTGTTTTATGTCATAAATACACTAAAGCCACTCACTCGACCAGGAAAACAAGGCACTCACAGACCGCAGTGGATGCCCGGGACGCGTGTCAAGTATTTTACTCTACTGTTCGTCGACGGTGTCCAATATGTGCGTTGTGGATGTCTGAACTCAAATGCAAACGCGTCTGATTAGAGTCGTCCAGCACCTTTTTTTTGTCTGAATGTAGCTTTAGAGAACCGTTTTAGAGGTACACTAGTTTACATGATCATGTTATTTGCTTGAAACAGCATAATGGCATCTCCATAAAGACATGGTGGTACAGGTCAGATCTGCGGAGAAGTGACCACACTCAGTAAAAATGTGTTTTCAACAATACTTTCTTAGTACTTAAAATATTGATATTCTGTTTAAGGGGCGCAACCAGGCATTTTACCATACGGTTTTTGTGTCCTTGGGCAATACACTTAGACCGTAAGAAGTGGACTAAGGACATGTGACATCATCCATAATGTTCACTTCTGGACAAATGAAGCTTATCGACGCTAGCAGTTATAGGGGCAAATCTGGAGCCAAGTTCCACATTTGGAATTCTGACTGCTCGTATCATAGCAACCAAAAAGCCAATCTGGCGGCTGTTGAAAGTAACATTACCACCCCTTCCCTAAGCAACATTGCCACCTGATTTGTCTTTTATTAACATTCATATCTTGATTTACAGACAAAATAGTCTGGATCATGTAGAACAGGTTAATATGAATATTTTTAGACCAAATTAATGACTGACAGCGGCAGTTATAGAGAGAGGCGTCGTTTTTTCCAATACAAAGTGATTTGAAGCTGAATTAATGAAGCCGGTGTGTGTCCATGTTCACTTCCTGTTTGAAACGCGGCATATACAGTCTACGAGCAACATGTTTTTACAGACTCTAATTATATGACAGCAATACAGATAGATAAGAACGCACAGATTTATGTTTAGATTTTGTCAAACTATGAACCAAACTTTCCACTTTGCATAAACTCCTGTAAGATTGTCCCCTGGCTCCACAGTGCTGCCATTCATTCCCACTGCAGGGCTGTGATTACGTTCAGAATTTAGCTTGTCCGTGTTGACATGTTTTTGGTGTGGGTGCCGGTTGATCCCCCGGTCCCTCTTATCTCTGCCCGATCTGGAGCGCTCTCTCTGGGTACGATGTGTGACCCCTCTCCCCGAAAGCTCTTTATAAGTTCCAGACTGTGTACTCTGCCGTTCTGTACACAAAGGGGCTGGCGTGGGCTTAGACTCGGCCTCATTACTACAAGAGGTCCCGGAGGCTTTACGAGGCTGTAACTCCCACTGTAAACTATCTCCACCCGTGTAAATAAATCACATGTACATTACACAGCGTGGAGAGTAAGCCCAATAACACAAAGGTTGCCAGTTTAATCCCCATTCCCACTGGTTTACACTGTTGCTGTGTGTTTAGCCGAGACACTATAGAACGCCCTGCTGTCTGTGTGTGTGTGTCTGTGTGTGTGTGTGTGTCTGTGTGTGTGTGTGTACAGTTGATGGCATTAACCCTTGTGAGGTCCTCGGGTCTGTTTTTAGCTTCGGAAAAGTGATGTAAAGAATTATTTTTTCACCCTGAAATGGACTGGCCTTGGCTCGTTTCGTGTAAAACCAGGACTAAACCAAGACTAACCCAGGACTGAACCAGGACTGAAACAAGACTAAACCAGGACTAAACCAGGACTAAACCAGGACTAACCCAGGACTGAACCAGGACTGAAACAAGACTAAACCAAGACTGAACCAGGACTAAACCAAGACTAACCCAGGACTGAACCAGGACTGAAACAAGACTAAACCAAGACTAAACCAGGACTAAACCAAGACTAACCCAGGACTGAACCAGGACTGAAACAAGACTAAACCAAGACTAAACCAGGACTAAACCAAGACTAACCCAGGACTGAACCAGGACTGAAACAAGACTAAACCAAGACTAAACCAGGACTAAACCAAGACTAAACCAAGACTAAATCAGGACTAAACCAAGACTAACCCAGGACTGAACCAGGACTGAAACAAGACTAAACCAAGACTAAACCAGGACTAAACCAAGACTAAACCAAGACTAAACCAGGACTAAACCAGGACTGAACCAGGACTGAACCAGGACCTGACTAGGACCAGGATTGAACCAGGACTAAGACAGGACTGAACCAGGACTGAACTAAGACTAAACCAGGACTAAACCAGGACTGAATCAAGACTAAACCAGGACTAAACCAGGATTGAACCAGGACTGAACTAAGACTAAACCAGGACTAAACCAGGACTGAACCAAGACTAAACCAGGACTAAACTCAAATGAACAGTTCACTATAGTATTGTGAGAACTACTTTCATTTGTTGTACATTGTTTAATTATTATCCAGTCATGGCTGTTATATGATGCATTTCTTTATTTTGTTCTAAGTTAATAAAAAAACTAAAACGAGTGGCCTTTTTATTCATAAATGTAATTTAACAAAGGTAAAAGGAGCAATTTAAAAGTAACTTGTTAATACTACTTCCAAATGGGATGAATTAAACTTTTTTTATTGCTCATGCTTCAACTTAAAGAGAATAACAATAACAAAAACAACTGACAATTAGCATTAGCCATTAGCAAGTACATATTTCAGCCCATTACTCGCCTTGTCAAAAGGAACAGGAAGAAGATAAATCTTATAAACTTCCTCCTTTCACAGAACAAAAAATTAAACATTTCTTTCATAATCAATCCCCACCTCAAAACCAAACCAAGTCACCAATGAGCATGTAAATATATGACATTATCTTTCTTGAGGTTTACATTTCATTAACTTTAAACACTTTCTTCAGTTAGTAGTCCATCATTATTTTATCTTTATACATTTTCTTAAATCTACAAATATCCGTGCAACTTTTAATGAATCCGCACACAGAGACGCATTTCTGTTGTAATGTCGTCCTTGAAAATACAGATCTGAAAAACTGTTGTCTTCTATGGTCACAGTCCTCTGAAACAAACGTAAAAAGATTTTGTCGAGCTTCAGATAAGTGTCTATGTTTGGCTCTCCTAATACAATAAATAAAATTAAATATGGTGATGTAAAAGCCCTCCAGAGCCAGCAGGACTCCCTGTGTAACAGATTTTACAAGGGTTAAAGGTATGCATGTCAAAATTTCATAAACAGTTCCACGCTGCTATTCTGACATGCCGCTATTTAGACACTGACGTCTAATTGTCAGAGTAGCGGCATAAACATTATTTTTCAAGCGTCCCACTACTCCTACTACTACTACTACATTTTTTTCCATTGTCGGAGTAGAGGGACTTTACTATTGTTCAAATGTTCGGCTTTTCCAACATGAATAATCTGAATGTGCTAGTCTATTATACTTTGTGCTCCCATAGTGCCAAAGTGCTTGTAGTGCATAAAGTCCAAAGTGACCTGGGCCAAGCGAGCATAGAGGGGGGCATGGACTACAAATATTTGTCATTAGAAAGTTGGCTACTGTGTGTCGGTTTTGTGTGACTTGTAGTTAAGATCTCCCGCTGAATCCGTGTATCATTCGTTCATTCGTTTTTTTCAATATAAAACCAAAAATAAGAAAACGAAAAAACAAAAGTTTTTTTCATTATTTGTCTCCAAAACCAAAATGAAAAAACAGATAACGATTAGTTTATTTTAAATGAAAAATGGAAAAAACAGATAACGGCCGTTTCCCGTTTTGTCCAAATTTGATCCTTGAGCAAGTTGCGTAAACCGGAAGTGAACCTTTACTGGGAGCAATGCGCGCGCAGCGGAGGAGCCGCTATGAGATGGAAAACTGTACAGTGTCCCAATTCAGGAGGCTGCAGCCTCCGGAGGCTATGAAGGCTGCAACCTCCTGAAGCCGCATAGGCTGTAGCCTTCGAACACACCTCCGCGGACTGCATGGCCGTGTCAAAACGGGACAGGTTCAGCCCACAGAGCCGCGCCCGTCGCCCAGCAATCGAGACACGCTGCTAATGCTAATGCTAACAACACGTACCTGCAGATTACGCACACAGATCATTAACAAAGATTACGCACGGGTAATCAAACTGTCACATTTTGAGAACAAGTTATTCTAATAATTCTAATCCACATTTTATAGCTAAAATATTGCTGTTTCTCCAATACATCTAAAATAGGCTAAATTACCTTAAAGTTTCAAAAACAGTGATGAGATATGCATTAAGTATTTTTAAACTGATAAGGAATTACATGTATACAGGGAATGCATTTAAGTCATTTTATAAAGACTCTCCTTTGAGAAAAGATGGTTTATTAAACAATCAATTCTTTATTTGTATTTTCATTCTGGAAATACTTTGTCATAATATGAATAGTCAAACATTAAACCCATCACACACGCACACAATGCATTCATAGGTTAATAATAAATAAATAAATAAAACATGTCAGTGTACTCCCATTGTGTAACTTTTTTTTTTTTTTTACAGAAGCAGGTGCCAATCCAAAATGAACAAATTATCTTTGCCAAATATGATCAGATTGAATACTGCGTCACTGCAGGACAATAGTACATTCTTATAGTACATGTAATTATAGTTACTATTAAAAGACACATCAGATAACTGGGACATCTCACCATGAATCAAATGTCACAGTGAAAAATGTTCAGATAAACTTATGAACCTAAACTACATGGAGACATCACTATTAGGACACATTCAGGACAGCAGCAGACAGCGGTGCAGGAAGCCAGATGCAACCAGAGGCCCCACAGGTCTTCTGCAGGTTGTGACTCAGAGGTTGTGACTCTGCAGAAGTCCTCAGTGACTCTGGACATGGACAGTGGAGACATCTTGTATCTTCTGAAGGAGGAAGAGCAGAATGAACCTTACATCTGATTGGTTCTGTTGGTTCAAAGTCCTGTCCTGCAGAGTGAAAACCTGTAATGACACATTAAGAAAACTACCAACTATTACAGGAAAATGAGGTCCACAGAGCAAAGTACATGCACATCCAAAGTGTGTTGTGTCCTCATCCAGGAAGCTGCAGATGAGAAAAGAAAATTCATATAAAACATTTCAAACAGTTTTCTCATTGTTATATTAAATGTGACTGGCCTAACAGACACAGGTGTCAATATAATGTATTCCCAGAATGAAATGCATGTGTGGGAGGCTTATATTACGTGATTTACAAGTAAATATTATTATACTGCATGATTTTTATACTGCGTGTTTTTACCTTACCTCCGAGCTACCCCTGTCCGTGAAAACGTGGCGTTTCTTCCTCTTTAATCACTCCATGGTCCAAAAATTAGTGTTTGATGGAAATCTGTCCAAATATGAAAGTTTGAGCGATGAATGTCTGTACTGAGGAATGTCTGTACTGAATTTTGTGACTGTACGACAAACTTTACGTCGGGATGTCTCCCATAGGCACAATGTATTTTGACTTTTGCAGGTCTCCTTGACTGAGCATCACAGTCAAGGAGATTAGTTGTAGGTAATGGGCTTTTTGGAGCTAGATCAAGAAGTCCAGCCTACAACTAAACTCCTTGGCCGAAGCATATAGGTCTTTGCTGGTTTGCATATACATTTTGGGGTGTAAATTACAGTGTTGTAGGACTCGGACTCGAGTCCGGACCTGGAGATGACCTGGATGAATGAGAATATTCACGGACAGCTGTGCTGTGTTGAAAGCCACAGCATCCATTTCATTTTCACCAACTTTGCTAACGGTAACGGCAGGACTAGCTGACCAATCATGTTTTGAACAGCGTGGGGATTGTCTAACAATAGTTGATATAGATATATAGACAAGTATATAGGCTACTACTTTTCAAATATTTACTTTACAGGTGCATGCACACACGGGAGGGATTCAGGACGCTATGAAATCAGGTAGCCTAGTTTCTGTACTATAGACACATGTGACAGACATGAAGTCATTTCAGACAATACAGAAGAAATCGCGTCCTGTTTCCCGTGCTGGATGCATTATTTAACTGCCAAAATACTGGACGATTCTGTGCTTTAACGGAACCTCACTCACCGGATTGTCTGCTTCCATCTTGCTTTCAATGCGAATAGGCGACGTTCTCCTCTTCCACGATCTCTGCTGCACCAAACAGGAACATAACTTTACCAAGGCCACGTTAAAGGATGTGGGTGGGTTCCCAAGTCCTCGGGAAACACTGATTGGTTTGCAGTAAGCAATGTTTTGATTGGCTCTCCCAAGGTGGCAGTAAAATTCGGGTCAAAAATCCGTACATCTGTAGATCAGTTTCGCAAGCGTGAACTTTTGAGTCGCGAGCAGGGACATGTGTACAAAATATTTGTACACATACGCTTTTGCTTTTCTCACACGCACCAAATATTTCTACAGTTACAAAATTCCCTCCACAAGTACAAAATGTTTCTACAGGTACAAAATGTATTTGCACATGCTCGCAATATTTCTACGGGGACACATTTTTCACCCACACATGTACAAAATATTTCTACAGGTACAAAATGTAATTGCACATACAGAATTTCTCTTACACAGATGCAAAACTTTATTACAACTGTGCGTTTTTATGACCCTGTATTGATCCCATACACATACGGTCTATGGGTTCACGCAGCGTACCCATCTATACGTGCACCAAAACCGGAAAAAGACGTCTGGTACACATCGATTATAAGTGGCTTTTAAAAATATTTTAAAGAATTCAGGTCGATTTTTGTGCAAAATTAAAGAAATGTATAAGTCCGTTTCACGCTGGCGATTCCGCGTTTTCTGTGATCGCGGAAAATCATTGGCCCTACTTACAGCAGCAGTTACCTTATGTACTGATGACAGGAGCAGTTTGTCTTTTACGCCGAAGTTGGTGTTGAATACAGAACCTTCTCACCGACATTTCCGGGGATCTCTTAATACCGAACTGTCGCAATGTGTTAGAAATCTCAGCGTGCATTTTTCCAACCTTAAAAAGCTGTTTAATCATATGATAATGATCCTCAAGTCCAGCGGCCATTAGGTTTGTTTTGCTCACCCCCCTCGTTATATACATGTGTCACTCCCAGTAAAGGTTCACTTCCGGTTTATGCAACTTGCTCAAGGATCAAATTTTGACAAAACGGGAAACGGTCGTTATCCGTTTTTTCCATTTTTCATTTAAACACAAAATCGAAAACTGAAAAACGAGTCGTTATCTGTTTTTTCATTCTGGTTTTGGAGACAAATAATGAAAAAAGTAGTTGTTTTTTCATTTTCTTATTTTTGGTTTTATATTGAAAAACTAATGAACGAATGATACGAATGATTCCGCTGCCTCAGCAGGACCAAAAACATTATTATGGACAGCTCCCACCCTGGCTTTGAGTTCTTCAATCTGCTGCCCTCAGGAAGACACTACAGGTACATCAAAACAAGGACCACAAGACTCAAAAACAGGTTTTTCCCAATGGCCATAATCACTTTGAATTCACACATGCACTGACTGATCCCACATTTCTATCCCTGTATCCCCTGATCCCCTTCACCCACCTGTGTGCAATACTTAATAGAGTGCAATATTTATTTAATACAGTGCAATGTTTTAACTGGGTGCAATATATATTACAGTGCAATATTCCATAATGTGTAACATTTAATCATAGTGCATATTTAATACTGTGCAATATTTAAAAACAGTGCAATATTTTAATGTTTTGATTGAGTGCAGTATTGATACCGTGCAATAGTTGATTGAAGGCAATATTTAAAGCAGTGCAATATCCTGCTCGACTGAGTGGTGCAGTCTTGGGTGTCTCAGCTTACTTATTTATTCTATTGTGTACTGTGTGTAAATGTACCACGTATATGTCTGTACACATATATGTCTGCATATATATATATATATGAAATAAGAGACCACTGCAAAATGATCAGTTTCTCTGATTTTACTACTTAGGTTTGTGTTTGAGTAAAATGAACTTTTTTTTTTCATTCTATAAACTACTGACAACATTTCTCCCAAATTCCAAATGTCATTTAGAGCATTTATTTTCAGAAGATGACAAATGGGTAAAATAACAAAAAAGATGTAAATGTTTTCAGACCTCAAATAATGTGAAGAAAACAAGATCAGATTCATTTAAAACAACACAATACTAATTGTTTGAAGAGTTCAGAAATCAATATTTGGTGGAATAATAATAATAATGCTGAACACAGCAGTGGTTTTTCTCCTTTTCCTCCTTAAATCAGGTTTGGTTCAGGTGATCTCCTCATCAGTGCCTCATGAACAGACGATGGAACAGAACGGCCCAAACACATGTAGAGATGCTGATTTCAGAAAAAAAGTAGTGATCTATTATTTTTTTCCAGAGCTGTATATGACGTGTCAGAACACCAATACTAAAAAATGTTGGAAAACCGGCACGTCGAAATATGGCATGGCATATTTTTGATGTCCGAACAGGTGGACTCCTTCATAAACATGACCTGTGTGTCCCCATATTTGAGGTAAACATGTTCAAATCAAATACAGCTTTTACTGATAACAATAAATCAGTAGTTAATTCTAAAAAAAAGTTCTTCATGTTCTAATTTGGTATTTTGTTTCTCAAGAGGATTATTTAATCAGGAAGCAGAATGAGCTGGAGCTTCAGCATTTAAACTGATCCAAATAAGAGACTCCATATGTGTTTCCACTTTCAACGCCGAAATCCAGCTGGTTTAAACCTAAAAGTCCTGTCTCTGATTTGATTGGTCACTATAAACTCCAGCACCTGCACCAGTCCTGAGTCAGTGCTAGTGCAGCCTCTGCAGCTCAGGGAGGGAATTCTGGAGGTTCTGAGCTTTTACATGAGGCCTGAACATAAACAGAATGAAACAAACTTGTGTGTGTCTTTATCTGCAGGTTAAATCTCTAAGGACGCGGGTTGAGTTGTGATTTTTAAAACAGTAAAGAGGACAAATTAAATACAGTTCTTTTAACTTGACTATTTTGGCTACTCTCACCATCTCTATTCTCACATTTTAAGGGCCCATATTACACAATTTTCTGATGTTATAATGTAGTTTCCTCATCATAAACATACACTTCACAGGTTATCCACCTTGTTTTTAGATTTATTATCAACTTACTAGTTCTGGGACTGTTTCATTCTAGTCTAGAGGTCGTTTATTTTAAGAGAACTTGTCCAGTGAAATGAGCTTGCTGCATGGACTACTTTTATTTTTTACTTTTTTTTTTTTTTACATTTTGTGATAGATTTAAGCGTTTATATCTTACATTTTGGCCAAGGTTTTTTGCGGTGAACCTGGAGTTGTGTTTTGCATGTTCTCCCCGTGTCTGGATGGGTTTCCAAGGAACTCCGGTTTCCCCCATCAACCAAAAACCTGCTACAGGTCTCCAGGGAGAAATAGCTGAAAGTAATTATAAGTCAGTACAACATCAGTCAATTCAAATACATTACTAAATACTAAATACTAATAAAATACAACACTAAATACAATACTAAACACAATCAATCAATTAAATACTGTTCCACTTAAACTGTAGGCTTTTAATTGTATGTTTACCATACTTAATTTGTTTATGTTCTTGTGAGGCGACTTTGGGTGTCCAGAAAGGCGCTTAATAAATAAAATGTATTATTATTATTTTATTTTATTTTTTTATTATTTGTATTATTATTATTATTATTATTATTATTATTATTATTATTATTATTATTATTATTATTATTATTATTATTATTATTTGTTTCATTCACATGTTTGGCACAAAAATCCTGCATATTTAAGCTGAGTTCAGAAACTCCACCTTGTGATGTCATGTGGTAAAACAGGATGTGCTCCTTTGTGTTTTAAAACTCCATACACCTTCACGACAATCATTTGGATAATTTAGGCCCTCAAGTTGAAACTGTGTGACATTGTTGACTTAAGTATTCTCAAAGTCGTGCACAAAGCAAAGAGCAGAGTGTTACCTGTAAATATTCACAGACTGTTTGAGATGAGAACAAACCACTACAATCTAAAAGGAATCTAGATGTTTAAAAACCCAGATTCAGAACCAAAGTTATGGAATGAAGTGTTACTGTGAAAGGAGTTCAGTTATGGAACAGTCTCGAAAAAGAAATCAAAGAATCAAAAACAATGACGGCATTTAAAAAACACATAAAATCCAGTGCAATGTGTATGTATGAAAAAGAAAACTAAGTTGTTGTGCATAAAAGTGAAGATTTCTGTTTGCATTTGATTAATAATTGTGACTGAAATTAAATGTACTGATTTAAAATGTTTCACAGCTATTAATGGTCTTAATGTGTCTAGAAAAAGGAAAAGCGGCAGATAACATGAGATGACTCTTCTTTCTGCTCCTTTTCATTAATTTATTGTATGTTTGATATTGTGACACTACCAATGTCATTTTATACTTTATGAATGAAATAAACAAATACATTTAAAAAAAAAAAAAAAAAAAAAAGTCAATCTACTGAATTAAAGATAAAATTAGCTGTTACATGACATCACGAGGTGGAACAGAGCATTTTGAGCTTTGGAGATGTAGACAGACTAATAATAAAGTGTTACTCAAACAAAACAAAACTTCAGGTATGTTTTTGAGGAGGGGACAGCACTATAAACTAAGTAAAAAGGATTTAAAGCTCACAAGAGTCCATTTTTCTTAATATTGGACCTTAAAACTGGTCACAATCTCAATATTACACAGGCCTACAGGTTGTCGAAAGAGCAACCTGTGGAGATAAGCACATTCCACACCCTGCCTCTGGAGCCCTGCCTCTGGAGCCCTGCCTCTGGAGCCCTGCCTCTGGAGCCCTGCCTCTGGAGCCCTGCCTCTGGAGCCCTGCCTCTGGAGCCCTGCCTCTGGAGCCCTGCCTCTGGAGCCTACAGGAGCGCTTCTGTCGGTTAGACCTCAGCTCTATTTCCAGATCTCCAGCCGAGGGGGTTTTGATCGCTTTAGTTTGTCAGCTATTTTAATAAAGTGAGCAAACAGGAGGAACAGACCACCCTTTGTGAGGAGGGGCAGCGGGCGGGGAGGAGGAAGCTCGTGGGAACCATCCTCTCCTCCCTCACTCCTCCTCCCTCACTCCTCTGGTGCCTATAATCCTCCATGTTTGACCACTGCAGCGTTTTTAGAACAATAATCCCGTTTTCCACCTCATTGTGAGCGGCTTCAGCTGATGTGCTCTTAATTAAACTGGTCTGAGGGAATTAACTCATAGGAGAGTTAATAAAGAGCACTGTTACAGTACATTTAAGCTGCTCTGCTACTAGGGCACAGTGGTTGGTTTCTTTCTCAGTCGTTTTTCTTCTTTTTATTTATTTTTTACCAATAACATATTGTTTAATATCTTCTAAGACTTTTAAACATCGTAATTTACAACCGCCTGTATATGTAAATGGATATAGCCCACCGAAGATCTGGAAAATGAACCCAACATGGCCCAACTTTGTTTCGCCTGCATTACTTCCTGAATACTGGTCTATGGTTCCATGCTGCTATTCAGACACGCCGCGATTTAGACATTGACATCTAACTGTTGGAGTAGCAGCATAAACATTATTTTTCAAGCGTCCCACTGATCACACTGGCTTGTCAAAGTCTGATCTCGTTAGATTTCAGAAGCTCAGCAGGGCCTGGTTAGGACTTGGATGAGAGACAGCTGGGAATTCCAGGTGCCACAGGGGGGCGCCAGTGGCAAAAACTGTCATTGTGTCCTTAGGCAAGACACTTCACCCACATTGTCTAGTATGAAAGTGGTGTGTGTGTGTGTGTGTGTGTGTGTGTATGTGCGTGTGTGTGTGTGTGTGTGTGTGTGATGGTTGTATTCAGATGGTGCAGATTGGAACCTCACTTCTGTCAGTCTGTCCCAGGGCAGCTGTGGCTACAATAGTAGTTTACACCACTGAGTGTGGAGAGAATGAATAATGAACTGTAAAGCGCTTTGGGTGTCATGAAAGGCGTTATATAAATGCAATGATTAATTAATAACTAATAACCTGCAGCAGTACAATCATGTAGTCATTCAGAATACGTATTTTCGACACACGTAGTTACTTCCCAAGACTGAAAGGAATATTGCATAAGCACTATGCATGCATCAAAACAGACATACAAACAGACAAATGTGTAACTTTACTATGACAAATAATGACCAGTTTTGTAAAAAATAATATTTTGAATACAAAACTTAAGTCTTACCATTTTCTACAAAGGGAACGTGTCTTCTGTATTTGACCCATCCCTCAGTGCCGCTGGAGTAACCTGTCGGGCGCAGTGAGCTGGTGCAGCACAGCGCTCAGGGGCCCATCTCCAGATCTTAAATTTGACCTAATGTGCCTGATCTGGGTTGATGTAAGAAGTTTTGAAACTTGAAGCAAACCAACCCAGACACAGGGAGAACATGCAAACTCCACAAAATTTGAGATTCTTTGACGTTCCTATGACATAAATGCATTTCTTTCTTGTGGTGCGCAGATATGAACAAAACAACAAAAATGATATTAGTTTCAAGGTGCAATGTGAAACTTTTCTTATGGGGGTTGTCTCCAATGAGATGCTATAGCTTTGCCTGGAATGTCCCACAGCATGGCTTTAAACGTAACTACCGCCATGTAAGTAAGTATGCATGATTTCAAGTGATTTTGAGCAATAGAATACAGAATACAGATCATATGTCTACATAGAAACAAGCAGGACATGTTCCTCCACCAGAAAAGTTACACTGGACCTTAAACTTTGCGAGGCTCCAGTTTGTAGAAAATCAGTGTATAAGACTAACTCTGAATGAGAAATCTGCAGCTCTGGGAAAAGACCTTCTGAAAGACTTGAATACCACAAACACAGAGCCCCACGACACCTTCACCAGGACGATCACACGAGGGGGCATCTGTGGAGGAGACGGGGCCTGCTGAGAACCTCCCTGCAGGTCCACACGGTCTGAGGGCTGGAGGATGAGGAGGTTCAGAGAGAAGGTCAGAGGTCAGCAGAACCCTGTGCACTGGAGGTGACAGAGGAGCTGTTCCACTGAGCGAGCGGCTCCAGGGGTTTGTCTGAGCACCAGAGGAGGAGGTGAATGAACGCAGACTCCCCGGGTGTAAACTGGACAAGAGGTGTGGAGCAGGAAATGACCTTCTTCTAACTGTGGACTAGACTTACGATTGGCCGAAACCAACTTTAAAATAATACACAACTTCTAACTAAAATACATAATGAGCATTTTATGTAGTTGTATTTTTAAAATCCAAATCCACTTTATTTCTGTAGCAATTTTTCAAAACAAAGTAGTTTCTAAAGTGCTACACAGAGATCAGAAAATGAAACAACAAAAAGGTAAATTGCTAAAAATGTGATCTTACCAGCTCTAAAACAATAAAACAATAAATAAGACACAAAGGACCACACACCTCAAGCAGGGTTAAAAACCAGAGAGTAAAAGTGGGTTTTAAGACAAGACTGGGGGGATAAGTTGGGACATGGGGGGGCAGAGCATTCCAAAGTTCTGTCCTGTCCCCCTGGTTTTAAGTCTCGTCTTAGGCACCACGAGCTGGAGCTGAACCTCCAACCTCAGAGCACATGCGGGGTTTTTGACAAATGTGTGGTAAAGTTGAATGTAGACTGTACTCTTACAAGGTATTAAAAATGTATTACAATCCCTCATGAATCTGTGTCTCCAGAGCCTTCACCTGCAGATAGAGACACATCCACGTTTGTCTTATTCTCAGTTTATGAACAGACCAGGCCTCGTGTGAAAGCTCAGAACCTCCAGAATTTCTTCACTGAGCTGCTGTCACAACTCAACAAGGTGAGGACCCAAAAGCAGACAAAATCCAGGGAAGGTTTAACAATGATATATTTGCAGGAAGTGAGGAATATTACAGGAATTGGAGGCAGGTCTGGGAGCAGCAGGTAAGTGTGGAAGGCAGGGTTGAAATGGCTGGAGCTGGAGGTGGAGCAGGAGCAGGACCAAGCAGGCTGGTGGAGGAGCTGGAGCAGAGAACAAACAGAGCAGGCACATAAAAATAGCAAAATACACTTGGCAGAGATTCAGAAAAAAGGCTGGAGCAAATGTTCACCACATAAGTTAACTGACGATCTGGCACAGACGGTGGGGAGAGCTCAGTGATGAGGAGAGAGGAGAGACAGGTGCACAGGCCAGCAGGAGCAGGAGGAGCCACGGTCACAACCAGCCAGTTCCAAATAAGGCAAGTATTGAGGTAAGTGTGGGGGAGGAACAGGGGAGAAACAAAAATTCTGGATTGTACTTTGACAGCTGCAGAGGCTGCACTAGCACTGACTCATGACTGGTGCAGGTGTTGGAGTTTAGGGAGTGACTTCAGATCCACCTGTCTCCAATCACGAGTGTCATGAAAAGCAAAATCTGATCTGTGTGTGTAAACACTCTTCTACTGAGCCACTGGTCACACACTTTTCTGTTGCGTCGTCTTTATGATATGAAATAAAGTGTACTTACAGATGCACTGTGTAACTTTTCTAGTGAAGCGTCTGCCCCCTGTTGAATGTTCAACAGTTTGACATTAACCATATCTATCTTGATGAAGACAGGCAGGTAACGCCAACAGGCCAAATCATAGGTCAGATCTGATCTCACAAAGGAGCGGATGTTTTTCAGGGTCTTTGTGAGTCATACAAACATCTGTAACTGAATAAATGGAGGAGATGCAAAAGTTTGGACAGGCTTTCACATTCAATGCTTTTTCTTTATGTGAACTACTTTCCACATTGTAAAGAGGATCACTCAGAGATCACTCAGGAGAGATCACTAGATTACTTAAACATGTATGGATGACATCAAAACCTCTTCAGTCATGTGTTTGATGAGGAAACAGCATTAAAACATGACAGCTCCAAAAAGTCTGTTTTGGATAAAACACACTCTTTATTCTGCTAAATCAACTTTACAGCTTTTAGCCACGTTAGACTTGTTTCTTTCACCATTTACTCTCTCAGAGTTGTGCTTGGAGTGATTCAACGATCAACCGTTTTCACCTCCACTGGATCATGCCCACTGTGACGTACTTACTACCTTGTCTAATTGTATTTTCTTAATCGGTGATACACGTAGAATACAATACAATTTTTGCTACTTGCCAGTGTGATCTGTAGCCCTCCATAGGACGGGTCTAAGTCAGCAGACTTGGTCCTTTTATTAAGTTGTTTTATATGAATTTTGTGATTTAAAATGTCCAAACTATGACATAATAATCCACAGGTGTCATAGATTATAACAGTGTGTAGACACGAGAACAATATGTTGCTAAAGAAGTTTTAGATTTTAGATTCCAAATCCTCATTGTGGCCACATCCGGTGCAAAAGTGTGTCTCAACTTTTAACTGCTACTGTGTGTGAGCAAGAAGTCCATACAAATTAGGACTTTCTGTCATCATTATTATTTTACTGTGGACTCTTATCTCTTGCTGCTACATGTTGTTCCCTGTACGTGTATATAAATTAGCCCTTATATTCCACACTATCCTATCCATCTCTGTATATGGTGTAATTCACATGTGAGCAGCTGAAGACGGGCTGCTTTTTGGTTTATCCTCCTGTCATCACTGCTGTAGTATGATAGATCTTTGGTTATACTTCACGTCCTATCTGCTCTGTACATCTCTGTACGTCTCTGTGTGTCTCTGTGGGGTGTGGGGTGTGTGGGGTGTGGGGGGTGGGGTGTGGGGGGTGTGGGGGGTGTGCTGGAGCAGACCGAGGCCTCGAGCAGAGGCAGAGGAGGTTTGGACTGAAGGAGAACACATGTCCAAACAGGAGCTCCATAAATCTGAGGAGGCTTCACAGAGCGCAGAAGGTCCAGTCATTACAAGAGATCACATCCATCTGCTGTCACGCCGACCACGCACTCAGTCTTTAAGCACAATTTATTGCAAACTGAAGAAGTACTTTTTAACATTTTTGAGATCCAGATCTGGACTGATCACTGTAGGCGCTTAAAACGTGAAAAATAGAACTAGCTCATTCAATCAATCATTATCATTGTATTTGTCCCTGAGGGGCAATTTAAGCACATTTAGTGATAACTTACAATAATATAAGTGAACAGATCTCTCTCTGACCTGTTGTCTTACTGAGGAGACGGGATATTCCCTCCCAGTGTTTCCTCTGGAGCATCTTCTTCTGCCACATTTCATGTACAAAGTCTGTTGCGTTGTTGTAAAAAGTCACAAAACAGTTGTCGTAATTCAGAGCTGCCTGGCTAACATAGCTACAGTCACAGTGAAAAGTGGACTAGGATGACCAGACGTCCATATTTTACCTGGGACAGTCCCGGTTTTGATCCCTGTGTCCCCTGTCCCAGCAGATTTATCCAAAACCAGTGATTTGTCCCAGTTTTGTACAAGAAATGTCCCAGGTGTTATTTTTGACCAATTTTATCCCTGCCAACACTAAAGGGAGGCATCCATTGTCATTTGTTTCAGTAAAATACAAAAAATCTGCTTAAAACGACCAAAACACAAAGAAAATATGACTCACATGTTCGTCATGAATATTCTCTGCAGAACAATTTTCCTTAATTACGCACTTGTTTCACAATTTTATTACCAAACACCTAAAAACCAGGAATGTCCCAGTTTTTTTATTTTGAGATTCTGGTCAACCCAAACTAGACTTATTTTGACCTCAAGAGCTGCTTACATCTGTATAATGTATCTGTACTGGGGCAAACAGAGCAGAGGGCCTGAGGAGGTCCTACAGTACGACTCTTCATTATTTGGAATGAGTTGGTGTGTTCACAGCAGGACCAGGACTCTGCGCTCACATGTGTTCTTGTTTAGAGCCATTACATTGAACAGATTATTTCAGATGTGCGTGGAGCTCTTCCAGGAGAAAATATCACTGCTCACCATTAACGTCCAGACAGTATCACCACTCAAGTCTAAACTCAACACGGACCTGCACCCAAGCACGACAATCACTACACTTATCTCAGAATAAAAATGAGCCCAAATAACACAAACATGAACAGGCTGAACAGCAGTGGAGCAGCTTCGAACTAAACTAGAAACATATGGAACGTCAATGCCAAAGCTGCATTTATTGTTCCTACTAGTCCATACTTGGGAAATATGTGCATCATATACGCACAGTTCAATGTGGGAGCATTTTGGACCAGAAAACTGAACAAAGGAAGTCATAAAAGTAGCCTCAGAAGTATGACTAGACAATAGAGTTTAGTTCACCCTGACCCCAGCAGCCTGACCCTGCTCTTGTACAATGGTCAGGAGGACCTGTCCCAAACACTCACTACCGGCCTCATCTGGGCCTGTCTGTGTGAGGAGCCTGAGAGCCGCATCGGATGAACTAAAGCTTTCATTAAAACCATCTTTAAAAGAATATTTACATTACTCCTGATTAAAGTTGAACTCCGGCAGGTTTGAAGCTAAGAAAAGAACTTGCCCCCATCACTACACTAGTTTGTTGCCTTGACAGACTCACTGCCACAGTGAGATCTTCGCCGAGGAAACACTGATCTGTGCCGTTTTTTGGCTTCTGACAGAATTCCACCACCTCTAGCAACTTTAGCTTCAAACGTGCTCGAGTTTCACTTTAACTTCTGCGATGAAACACTTAAGCCAGAGCTGAACAAGATTTGTGAGAATTCATCTTGCAGGCAGAGACTAACAGTATGTCATTTTTTCGCTTCAAAATGGACTCAAATGAATGTTTTTTGTCTTTTTATGAGTAGACTTGCATCTCCACAAACCTCTTATTTGGCTTGGATGTAAATGTTCCTTTGGCTAGAACCTTTCACAGTACGGCATGAAACATAGATGGAGAATGTTCCAAAGTATAGTTTTAACTTTCTTTTTCCAGAATGCTAATGTGCAATTCCAAAAAAAATGCACCCAAGAAACATGGAACTCCCTGCCAGTCAGTACAGGACTTTAATCCGTCTAGTGCCTTGGCTCTTTCCTTTGTGTTTCTGTGGTTACTTGTAATTGATTTGTGATTCACTGAAACATGTTGATTTTCCTGTAAAATTCCCCCAGCTAAACATAGCTCAGTCTGGGTTGGCAGTTTTGAGCGCTCCTCCTGCTGTCAGCTTTTACACCGGTCCTAACCCGCTGTGGCCTTGTTGACCTGAGTGTTGGTTGTTTTCAGAGCCTCCCTGTGTCCTCTGCACTTCCTCTGTGCGTCAAACAGAGTTATTTCGGTTTCCTGTGGACTTATGAGTGCACCCTCTCTGTCCACACATCCTGCTTCTTATTAGAGTGCTTAAAGCTCCTATATTATATTGAACTGACTTATGTGAACTTTGGTAATGTTAGAATGGTCCTCAAAAATATACTGCAGATGACAAACAGCTACTTTTTACCTTTAGTTCAGTAGAGATGGGCAATTCCAGGGCTGAAATTATCCATATGATTCTAGTGAGGGTGTGTGGAGTTTAAAAACACAGTGGAGCACAGTTTTTTTTTTTTCTGTTTGAGAGAAGAACTAAATATGCAGGGTTTATGTGTTGAAAGAAACAAAACTCCAGGGATGTTTGTGATAAGGACACTACAATATAATACAGATCAGAATATTGTGTAATATAAAGAACTATACAGAAAATCCACTTTTTTCTATTAAACTTTGTACTTTTTTAATAGCATTTTCTACAGTTCCCAGTATTTTGGGGTGATATTAGCTCAAACTACCGTCATAAAAACAAGAAAACATAAATAGCTTTATAGTGTATCACAAACTGTTTCAAATTAACAATTTCATTTCAAAAAAATGACAAACTGGAATGACAAAATAGTCCTTGCAGGGTTCCTACGGTGTCTTATAATAAATAAAACCTTAAAAAGCCTTGAAAAAAGCTTGAATTTGTATATCTGGGTCTCAAAATTTGTGCAGTTTGTAATTTCTCCTCAGTTTAATTTGTCAAACAACAATGTTTGGCTTAATAACGGCGCCTAAATAAAGAGCGTCGGCACCAATTATTGAGAATGAAGAAACAAGAAACAAGCTGAGCAGAAGAGTAAAATCAAAGACAATCTCAGCAGAACAAAGTTTGATTAAAGCCATTATGTTGTTTTTTAACATTGGTTTTATGTTACAGAGCGACACATTTCATACTGGAGTTATGGAAGAGTCTCTACTGCCCAGGTAGTTTTAGGAAACAGACTATGAAATAGGTATTCAGTTTTTATATAAATGATCTTAAAACAGGCTTTAAAAGACTTGAATTGAATTGAAAACCTGTAGGAACCTGCCTTGTTGACAAATAATAACCAGAAAACAGCTGCTTTCTTCCTGCTCTGTTTTTATGTCGTTTTGCAATGTCTCTTTTGTTCTTGAGTTCCAAATCAGCTGTTCCCAGAGATTTGCTTTGGATGAGACTTTGGTCATTTTTAAAACTTTAAACTTTAAAATGTATGAATAGCAGAACAATAGTTCTATTTTATCATTAAAGATCTGGTTTTGGTTAAAAAAAAAAGAAAGAAAAATATCTTGCATAAACTGGTGGATTAACCATTATAGAAACATAAAGAGATATTTTGGTAAACAGAAATACTGTTAAATTATGGCAGCAGCAAACACCTAATACTGAGTGGTGCTCTAATACATTTGTTAAGCACTGTAAATACAGCATAATAACAGCTTTCTGGTAAAAAAAATAAATAAATAAAATAAATACAAACTCTAAGGATGTGCTTCTTCCCGTGGCCACTGCAATTTTAAGTAGTTGGTGACATCATGCAAGACTGATTACAGCCTGGTCCTTCTGATTACAAACACCAGGCCTCCCCCTCCTCCCCTCACACTTCCCTTTATTTCATCCTCTCCTCCTTTTCATCCTCTCCTCCTCTTCATCCTCTCCTCCTCTTCATCCTCTCCTCTTCATCCTCTCCTCCTCTTCATCAGTGCTGAAGTCTCCCACTGGTCTGTGACACTGACAAAAGCTCTTCCCTCCAGTACAGCTTCACTCCAGAGTAGTACACATGAAATCCACTGACTAAACTAAGACTAAACTGGATCTAAACCAAGACTAGATCAGGACTAAACCAGATCTAAACCGAGACTAAACTGGATCTAAACCAAGACTAGACCAGGACTAAACCAGATCTAAACCAATACTAGACCAGGACTAAACCAGATCTAAACCAATACTAGATCAGGACTAAACCAGATCAAACCAAGAATAAACTGGATCTAAACCAAGACTAGACCAGGACTAAACCAGATCTAAACCAAGACTAAACCAGATCTAAACCAAGACTAGATCAGGACTAAACCAGATCTAAACCAATACTAGACCAGGACTAAACCAGATCTAAACCAAGACTAAACCAGATCTAAACCAAGACTAGATCAGGACTAAACCAGATCTAAACCAATACTAGACCAGGACTAAACCAGATCTAAACCAAGACTAAACCAGATCTAAACCAGATCTAAACCAAGACTAAACCAGATCTAAACCAATACTAGATCAGGACTAAACCAGATCAAACCAAGACTAAACTGGATCTAAACCAAGACTAGACCAGGACTAAACCAGATCCAAACCAAGACTAAACCAGATCTTAACCAAGACTAGACCAGGACTAAACCAAGACTAAACCAAGACTAGACCAGGACTAAATGGATCTAAACCAAGACTAGACCAGGACTAAACCAGATCCAAACCAAGACTAAACCAGATCTAAACCAAGACTAGACCAGGATTAAACCAAGACTAGACCAGAACAAAACCAAGACTAGACCAGGACTAAACCAAGACTAGACCAGGACTAAACCAAGACTAGACCAGAACTAAACCAAGACTAGACCAAGACTAAACCAAGAATAGACCAGGACTAAACCAAGACTAGACCAGGACTAAACTACTATTTTTTATCTTTTATCTTGTATTTATCTTATCTTATTTTTGAAAACTTGATTCTAATTACTTGGTCGGTTGTATCTGTATCAAAGAAAATTTCCCCTCGGGGATGAATAAAAATAATTCTGATTCTGAAACCAAGACTAGACCAAAACTAAACGAAGACAAGACCAGAACAAAAGCAAGACTAGACCAGATCTAAACCAAGACTAGACCAAGACTAAACCAGGACTAAACCAAAACCAGGCCAGAATGAAACCAAGACTAAACCAGGACTAAACCAAAACTAGGCCAGAATGAAACCAAGACTAGACCAGGACTAAACCAAGACTAGACCAAGACTAAACCAGGACTAAACCAAAACTAGGCCAGAATGAAACCAAGACTAAACCAGGACTAAACCAAAACTAGGCCAGAATGAAACCAAGACTAGACCAGGACTAAACTGTGCTCAAGCTGTCACCAAATCATGAGAAGTGTGAGACAAGGTGAGGGGAGGGGCCAGGTGAGCGGAAAATCTAACCCAAAAGTGCTGATTTGTTTTTCGTAATTGCTCTTAAGTGGACTGAACGACTTATTCCAGGGTCATGTACTTGGACGTTGACAGACGAGCATGTGTGCTGTGTGGACAGAGGACACGGACACTTCTGCGGTCACTGATCCCAGGGCCAAACCCACGTCCGGATGCCCAGGCACGCCGGATGTCCAGGCACGCTGCTCTTTTCCTGGACAAACAGCCTTGTGGAAGTGGAAGGCATTCATTATGAAGCAGAGCAGGCCAGGATATGAAAAACATGCACCGTGCCCTCCGCTCTGTGTGTGTGTGTGTGTGTGTGTGTGTGGAGACATTCTGACCCTAAAACCTCAAATAAGTTTTCCAGTAGTTTTGCAGTTGCACCATTGAAGCCGTCGTGACAGTTCGGACGAGATGTTTTTCAGACTAACTCATAAACCAGAGCTCTGATGTGTGCTGCATTTCCTCTAGACATTTCAGCTTTAGTGACAAAAGGAAAACACTTGAAAGTCTTTAATTTAAGTTTAAAGTTAGGCCCATGCTCGTTAAAGTTGTGTCATCAGGACTCCTTGTAAAGCCGGATCTCGTCTGGTCTCTGAAGCTAAGCCGGGGTCTGGTGTTTGGATGGGAAACACCAGAAACACCACATGTCACAAAAGGACAGCAGTGGCAAATGGTTGTGTCCTTAGGCACCTACATGGACTCAAAGACCTAAGGGCAATTTTAGTACATTTCTTCTCGCCTTGAATTCTTTCTTAATTTTGCGATTAAAACTGCCCCTTTTACCCCCTAATGAAGTGTTCTACATCATTTTCAGTACATCCTGGTTCACATCTGCTGCTGTAGTTGTGTCATGAGGCTGTGATAAAAGCTACAGGACCAGAAATAGAGATGGAAAAAAAAAACGGAAAATAAAATTCACACTCTTTTATACAAACACACACACAGCAAACATGCATAAACAACTTTTTGGACGTAAAAAAATGCTTAATTTAGGGCCTTAGCTACAAAATGCAAAATATCAAGTCTGTAAATAAATTAAAAATGTACTTATTGCCTCAAAACAAAAAAAGTAAGTATTATTTTACTGGTCCAGTCCTGGAAACAGCTCCTGTCAGGTCCAGGGCCAGAGCCACAGCACTTCTGCATTTCCATGGTGGAAATTACATTTGGATTTGTACACTTGGACTGAAATAAATGTTTCAAATAAAAATAGCAGGGGATGCACAATTACGCAGACCAAGATTTGCCATTTATTTGAGATAAAACTGCACTTAGAGCGGCTTTTTCAATTCTTATAAACATAAACGCTCGAGAGGAATAGACCATCTTGACTCACTTCACTCTTTGGCAAAGTTTGGGCCAATCAAAATGGATGGAGCGCATGAGTTTGGCAGAAAACAAAGTTTCTATTGGACACTCGTTTTGCGCACGTCATCACACAGCGTGAGTGTGACGTAGGATAAAGCCACAGAAATGTACGGAAACCTCTATGTCTGCACTTTCAGAGGGGAACAAAGTAAATTCCTATCTTTTACGGTTAGAAAGTTATGTGTTTATGTTTGTATAAAACATATTCCTCAGAATCGTATACAGTGTCGCAGGTCTTGAAGAGTATGAAAGTGGTGTGCAGCTGTGGTTACAGTAGAGTCTTACCACCACTGAGTCTGGAGTAATAATAATAATAATACATTTTATTTATTAGGCGCCTTTCTGGATGTTGTGGATTTCTAAAATTGAGAAAAATCAAAACTGGAGAAGAGTTGTCTTCAATCAAAGAGTCTGGGTTTATTGAAGCAGTTGTGCACACAATTACGGAGAAATGAAAAGCAAAAACTTCTGTCCTTCACACGAGATCCGTCTTTCCCTAATCTGAACAGCAGAACAAAAACACAGGCTTCTTCTACAGTTGAGGTAATACAAACTATATCTAAACAACCCATAAACAGAGACGATGTGTGGGTCAGCCGGTCAGATTACCCCCAAGGATTTCACTATTCTAAATGATGAGAATGAACAAAGCAACAGTTTGTTGTTTTAACAATGATGGATAAAGAGAGAGCAGAGTGACCTGTCTGTAGATGCCCCAGGAACATCAGATTACCCCATCACATGGGGCAGGAAAACAGAAATGTTGTAACAGTTGTTAGTTAGCAGTTCTCTAAACCCATAAAATACTTTCTTTATCTTAAACAGACCACAACAGAAAAGAAAGTAAGAAATACCCACCACACTGGATACTCAAGGTTATCAACAACAACATAAACCAATTAAATACATACAGTTAAAAGCCACAGTTAATGTGGGACAGTATTGAATTGATTGTGTTTATTATTGTATTTTATTAGTATTTATTGTTTTAGTATTTAGTAATGTATTAGACAGCATTTTAATTGATTATGTTTAATTGACCTACAATTGTGAATGAATAATGTATTAAAGAGACTAAAAGTGACTTTGAGTGTCTGGAAAAATAAGTGCTGTAAGTTTAATGCATTATTATAATTTGCATTTTATTATTTCTTACATTGCCCATGTTGAGGTTCAACATAAGCACCTGGTCTGAATGGCTGAGAACCATCAGCACAACTCTCTTCATGGAGTCCTGCAGCTCACTTAAGTAAAAAGATCTGCTTTTCCTTTTGATGAGAAGTTTCTCAAAACCAAACATGTGTTTTGAAAAGGCGTATTTATTTCATTTTCAAAGCCTGTATTACAAAATAAAGAAGGGTATATGAAACAGTCAGAAACAGAATAGTAGAACTTTCACTTTTTGCACACACTGAACACACAATGGCCTCCACACTTGGTTCTGTGGGCGCCGGTGCTGACAGTGTGTGCACATGGATCACTCAGAGCCTCTGGTCCAGATGGGGCAGGGCTCCAGCTCGGTCTAAATCTCGGTGCGTATTTGTACAGCATTAGCTTTGTTCACAGATCACACATTTCTGACATGCTCGGGGAGAGGGGGAGGCTCCGCTCTGTTTACATGTGCTGGCCCCAGGAATAACACTGATCCTTAAGTCAATGTAATCTGTGCTCCGCTCTAAACACTCGCTGCACTAATGGCCCGCAGACAAATGAGGACCTGCTGGTGGGCCAGACCCAGAGACCCCCACACCCACCCCCAACCCACACATGTGTCCAGACTACAGCTCACTTCCACTGGGTTAAAGTGGGGTACATGAGAACAGAGCCACTTACAGTACAATAGAGTTCTAACCTCATTCACTGTGACGGCTTTTGGGTGATTTTCAAACATTTTTCAAACATTTTCTAATTTCAAACTGCACCAAAACAATCCGTGAAGTCTGGAGTACCTCTAGAGATACTTTTCAAAATAACTTATCAGTTTATTTTTAGTTTAGTTTAGTTTTATTTTTTCAGTTTATTATAATTCCAGGTCTGAAAATGGGGGTTGTTATTGGGGTACTAAGTGTTCACACAAGATATTTAGATCATCATGTTAACTCCTGCTCTCTCTCTCTTGAATTTTATGATGATTATTTATGTTTTGATTTGTTTGTATTGTGATTTTAATGTATTTCTTATTCTGTAAAGCGCTTTGAATTACTTTGTGTTCGAATTGTGCTGTACAAATAAACTAGCCTTGCCTTGACATATTAACAAGTTTCACTTCTGTTTTTGCGCTCTCCTCCCTTTGCTCTCTGCGGTATCACAACACAATCAGTGTGCACCCTGCAAATGAAACTACTGCATCAGGTTTGTCAAGTTGCTGTGTGCAGTTTTGCATCATGTTTTTGCATATTTATGGAGAATTGTCATGTGGGAGCGTGGTTGACTTAGGTTTGTGGGTGGAGCTTTGGACAGAATCTCATAAGGGTTTGAAAAAAGCATAAGACATATCACAAAATTACTGAAACATTACATGAAACCACTTCAGGTACCTTTCTGGTGAGGAAACAATTTTATAACATGGTAGAAAGCTCCAAAAAAGGATTTTGCATAAGCCCCTCTTTAAGACGGTAGTGAGCGAGTGTGCGGAAGATTAAACAACTTGGAGGAATTCAGTTTCTGTTATGTTGTGATTATGAGATTAACAAAATTCCAGTTACATTGTCTAGGTTTCATAGACAGATCCTTCAGTTTTGAAAAATGAGCTTTAATCATAATTTTTCTCCACATGGGTCAACTTTATGGAATAGCAGAATAATACTGAGTGGAAAAAAACTACTCTAAATTTGTCAAGTTACCGCTTTGTCCTAAAGTGAAAGAGACTCGTTTCAAAATTATAAACAATATCTACTTTGTGGGCCTGTTTCTTAAATGAAGATTTAAATTTGAGGTTGAATTTAATTTTGTATTTTTTGTAATTCCAAAGAAGAATTTTTTAATCAGTTGTTTTTTGAATGCTTCTCACTCTCAAGTCAGACGTCAGAAGCTGGAGCTAAATTTAACAATGAAAATCCCTGTATTTAAAATGTCACATTTTATTTTATATGGACAATTTGGACTCTTCAGCAGAAATTGTTGTAAATCTTGTTTTGCTTTTGGCGAAATTCCATATTCATTGTTGGAAATGGAGAGGAACAAATCCTCATTTTCTTGAGCATAAATTATATCATATCTCCCTGACCACACTGGAGAAATTCCTGTTGTTTTGATGGAATACTCCAAATTTAATTAACTTATTTATTTTGTATTCATATTAAATTTCTATGTTATGTATTTTAAATTATGACACCCCCTATCGTGTTCTTTGTTTACTTGTCCTCTACAAGTGTTTGTAAGTTTATGTTCAAATAAATATAGTTTTTAAAAATTGTGTGGAGGATGGGGATGGTCAATGGTCCAAACCTTCAGTAGGATGTCAGTAAATGTTGATGACGTGTTGGCTTGTCAGACTTTTGTTCCATCACTGAGCTCTGAGATGTTTGGTTGGCGTCACCCCTCCACACCCCCTCCTCTGTCCCACAGGGCCGGGGGGGCAGGGGGGCAGGGGGTCTGGGGGTCCGGGGCTGTCACAGAGGCAGCCCAGGCCCGGATCTGCTCGGAGATAAGACAGGCTACAGGAAGGAGACTACCCAGAAGCCAACAGCACACAGCCACCATTCATTTTTCAAGAAGAAACAAAAACAACATGAGCGGTATCAGATGGAGCGGGTGGAACAGAAACCACCAGAATCATCCTGACATTATCTGTCTGTGCTACGTTTACTTATACAAGAAAAACTGTCTTAAAATGTGGAAAACAGGATGAGTTCATTTATAACAGTCTGCAGTGTCCAAAGTTATTCCTCACTTATCTTGAACATTTAGGTACAGAATACTGAATACTGCATGTATTTTCTATGTGTACTCTGAATACTAGGATTAAAATCAGCTTTATGTCGGTGTCACGGTTGCATCCTAAATATCAGTGATGGGAAGAATACTTTGAAAATGTATTTACTGACTGAATACTGGCATTAAAATGTATTTTGTAAAGTATTCCGATACATGGTCAACTCAAAATACTGTATTCTGAATACTTAGAATACTTTTACATAGAGTTGCATTTAAATTATATTGTAAAGATGCAACGTACTCTAAAATCTAGTAAGTAGACCTTACTTGAAAAAATCTAGGAAACAGATTGCCTTGAAAATCGGACTAAAGTGGACTGTGAATCTGAACCTGAGCTTAAAGTAATTCCTCAGTGTTGTGTTCAGTAAATTCTTCTTTCCTCTAAGTAGGTGCAGCAAGTTCAGTGGACTTCAGTTTTCATTCACAGAACTCATGTTGTGAAGCTGTGCCAACAACATCAGTCAGTTCTTCAAATCTGAAATATGTAGTAACCTTTACCATCCATCTTCTCCCGCTTTATCTGGGTCACAGGGACAGTTTGTTGCCCAATCCTCATAGCACCTGATTTCCCTATAAACCCCTCTGCGGGTGGTGAGCCCACAGGAGGGTGGAGGTCATGGTCCTTGATGTTAGTTCATAGAGGTGGTGCATGTTTTAAGTTGATGGGGAAACCAGAGTGCCCGGAGGAAACCCATCCAGACACGGGGAGAACATGCAAACTTCTTGCTGTGAGGCATGAGCGTTAACTACTCAGCCACCGTGTCACCAGTAACTTTACTTTAGGAGCAGTGTGCAAAATACGGGGGGCGCGGGGGGCCGAACTCCGCGATTAACCCATCACACCCCCTGAAAAGGCTGTAACGTTAGAAAAACTACACGATCTGGTTGTAAACAGGAAGGAAAACAATTTGTATGAAACTGAGAAGTCCCGTTTGGAGGAGGTGGGCCAAAGTGCGGCACATCTGCACCGATTTGCCTGCACGAGGAAAACACCAAACAAAGTCTGCTTCAAAACATACAGAGAATCCACGACAAGGACCACGGACAACTTCTCTCCCCCGCACCACCCGCACATCCACAAACACACGGAGCAGCAGAACCCACACCCGCCCCACCACACACCCCCTGCCACTGGATCCACCCCTCTGGTCCCACCGCTCTGATACTTCCGCATTACGTCATCACAACAACCTACACGTGACTCAGTCCAACCTCCTCCCTGTTCCATGCGCATCACAACACACCGCCAACTCACGTCACCACTCACTTCTCCCTCCTTAACACCCGCTCCCTCAGCAACAAGGTACTCATCTTAAATGAGCACATCACAGACAATAAACTGGATTTTCTCTGTTTGACTGAAACCTGGCATAAACCTATGGACTATTTCTCCCTCAATCAGACTACACCCCCCAGATTCTCTTTCGTTCAAAACTCCCGTTCTGAAGGGCGCAGCAGCAGCACAGCAGTTATTTTCAAAAGAGACATTAAATTAACCCCTCTCTCTCTTTCAAACTTTCACTCATTTGAATATACTGCTTTCAAACTGTCCGGTCCATCTCCACTTGTAACTGCTGTTATTTACCGCCCCCCAAAGCCCAACCCCTCATTCCTTCCAGACCTCACAGACTTTCTGACTCAGTTAAGTGCCATATCATCCTCCATCCTTCTGCTTGGTGACTTTAATTTCCACATTGACAATGTCAACTCCAAACCCGCTGCTGAAATCATGGACCTTCTTCAATGCTTCAACATCACTCAATATGTCAATTTCCCCACTCACACTCACGGTCACATTCTTGATCTGGTTTGCTCCACTGGTCCCACAATAAACAATCTCTCCAACCATAACCTCTGCATATCTGACCACCTTGCCATAACCTTCAACATACAAATCCCCCTCACAGCCCATAAACCAAAACGTACAATAACTTTTAGAAATCTAAAATCCATTGACACTCCTGCTCTTTCTGTTCTTCTCTCCTCCAAACTGGCTACCTCCCCTCCTCCTCTGTCTGAAACCCCTTCTGAACTTGTCACTCATTACAACAACACACTCTCCTACTGTCTTGATGAACTGGACCCCACCAAAACTAAAACCGTCTCCTTCACCCATACTGCCCCCTGGTACACCCCTGAGCTCCATCAAATGAAGTCCCATGAGCGCCAGCTTGAGAGACTGTACAAGAAATCTGGTTTAACTGTCCATCTCCAAATCTACACAGACTACATACAGCAATACAAAGACACACTAAACTCCGCCTGGTCCAAATATTACTCCAACCTCATCCATTCCGGCTCCAATAACCCCAAAGCTCTCTTTTCTACAATAAACACACTCCTAAAGCCCAACAACACCAACTCATCTTCCTTCACCACTGACAAATGCAACCAATTTCAATCCTTCTTTCAGTCCAAAATAGATTCCATTTACGGTTCAATAGACCTCTCCTCCTCCCACACTGCTCCACCTGATCCTCCTCCGCCCCATCAACAGCTCTCTCACTTCACACCCATTTCCCCTGCTCACCTGATAAAACTTTTTTCCGGCATTAAAACTTCCACATGATCCCTGGATCCCATTCCCTCTCCTCTCATCAAAGCCTGTCTTCCTGCACTCTCTCCACTGATCACCCAAATCATAAACTCCTCCCTCTCCTCCGGTTCTGTCCCACAGTGTCTCAAGTTGGCTGCTATCACCCCCATCCTCAAAAAACCCAACCTTGACCCTGATAACTGTGCAAATTTCCGTCCCATATCCAACCTCCCCTTTCTGTCTAAAATCCTGGAACGTGTCGTCGGCGCCCAACTCCAAACCCATCTCAAATCCAACAGTCTCTATGAACCCTTCCAGTCCGGCTTCCGTCCCAAACACAGCACCGAAACAGCTCTGCTCAAAGTCACAAATGACCTTCTCCTCTCCTCCGACTCCAGCCACCTCTCCATCCTCATCCTCTTGGACCTCACTGCAGCCTTCGACACAATCAGCCACTCCATCCTCCTGTCCCGCCTCAAAAACTCACTCAACATCACCGGCTCCGTTATCTTCTGGCTCCAGTCCTACCTCACAAACCGGCAACAGTTCATCCACATCAACCATTGCTCCTCCTACATAGCCCCCCTGCAGCAGGGAGTCCCCCAAGGTTCGGTGCTTGGTCCTCTCCTCTTCATTCTCTACATCCTCCCCCTCGGCAACATCATTCGTCGTCACGGTCTCCGCTTTCACTGCTACTCTGATGACATCCAAGTTTACATCTCCACAACATCCATCAACCCCAGCATCCACTCCACTCTCATCCACTGCCTAACAGACATCAAAAACTGGATGAATCACAACTTCCTCAAACTAAACAGCGACAAAACAGACTTCATCATCATCGGTCCACACAGCATCACCAAATCCTCACAACACTTCACCCTGCACTTTGACAACACCACACTCTCTCCATCCCCACTCATCCGCAACCTCGGTGTGCTCCTCGACCCCACTCTTTCATTTGAACCCCACGTCAAGCACATAACCCGGACTGCATTCTTTCACCTCAAAAACATAGCCTGTCTTCAGCCATCACTCACCTTCTCTGCCGCTGAAACTCTCATCCAAGCATTCATCACATCCAGAATCGACTACTGCAATAGCATCCTCTACGGTACACCATCCAAAACCCTCAACAGACTACAGTACATTCAGAACTCCGCTGCCCGGCTCCTCACCCACACCCGCTCACGTGAACACATCACCCCTGTCCTCCACAAGCTCCACTGGCTCCCCGTCCCTCAGCGCATCCACTTCAAAATCCTTCTCATCACTTTCAAAGCACTCCACAACCTGGCCCCTCCTTACCTCACAGACCTGCTCCACCACCACATTCCATCTCGCTCCCTCTGCTCCTCCAGCTCCAACCTCCTGTCCCTGCCCTGTAGGACCAATCTCCGAACCTGGGGGCACAGAGCCTTCTCCATCGCTGCCCCCACCCTCTGGAACTCACTGCCCAAACCCTCCGTGACTGCTCTGACCTCCCCACCTTCAAAAAAGAACTCAAAACTCACCTGTTGAAAATTGCTTTTAATTTTGATTTGATTTTATGCTCTAAATTTTGTGATATTTTATTCTTTTATGAATTGTGAAGCATCTTTGAGTGTCTTGAAATGCGCTATATAAATACAATTTATTATTATTATTATTATTATTATTATTATTATTATTATTATTATTATTATTATTATTATTATTATTATTTAGATCTAAGGGAGACTGAGAGAACAGAGGGAGGATATAGAGACTGAGAGAACAGAGGAGGATATAGAGACTGAGAGAACAGAGGAGGATATAGAGACTGAAGGAACAGAGGAGGATATAGAGACTGAGAGAAGAGAGGGAGGATATAGAGACTGAAGGAACAGAGGGAGGATATAGAGACTGAGAGAACAGAGGAGGATATAGAGACTGAAGGAACAGAGGAGGATATAGAGACTGAAGGAACAGAGGGTGGATATAGAGACTGAAGGAACAGAGGGAGGATATAGAGACTGAAGGAACAGAGGGAGGATATAGAGACTGAAGGAACAGAGGGAGGATATAGAGACTGAGAGAACAGAGGAGGATATAGAGACTGAAGGAACAGAGGAGGATATAGAGACTGAAGGAACAGAGGGAGGATATAGAGACTGAGAGAACAGAGGAGGATATAGAGACTGAGAGAACAGAGGAGGATATAGAGACTGAAGGAACAGAGGAGGATATAGAGACTGAGAGAAGAGAGGGAGGATATAGAGACTGAAGGAACAGAGGGAGGATATAGAGACTGAGAGAACAGAGGAGGATATAGAGACTGAGAGAAGAGAGGGAGGATATAGAGACTGAAGGAACAGAGGGAGGATATAGAGACTGAAGGAACAGAGGGAGGATATAGAGACTGAAGGAACAGAGGGAGGATATAGAGACTGAAGGAACAGAGGGAGGATATAGAGACTGAAGGAACAGAGGAGGATATAGAGACTGAGAGAACAGAGGAGGATATAGAGACTGAAGGAACAGAGGAGGATATAGAGACTGAGAGAACAGAGGAGGATATAGAGACTGAGAGAACAGAGGAGGATATAGAGACTGAAGGAACAGAGGAGGATATAGAGACTGAGAGAAGAGAGGAGGACATAGAGACTGAAGGAACAGAGGGAGGATATAGAGACTGAGAGAACAGAGGAGGATATAGAGACTGAAGGAACAGAGGAGGATATAGAGACTGAAGGAACAGAGGAGGATATAGAGACTGAGAGAACAGAGGGAGGATATAGAGACTGAGAGAACAGAGGGAGGATATAGAGACTGAGAGAACAGAGGGAGGATATAGAGACTGAAGGAACAGAGGAGGATATAGAGACTGAAGGAACAGAGGAGGATATAGAGACTGAGAGAACAGAGGAGGATATAGAGACTGAGAGAACAGAGGAGGATATAGAGACTGAGAGAACAGAGGAGGATATAGAGACTGAAGGAACAGAGGGAGGATATAGAGACTGAAGGAACAGAGGGAGGATATAGAGACTGAGAGAACAGAGGGAGGATATAGAGACTGAGAGAACAGAGGAGGATATAGAGACTGAGAGAACAGAGGAGGATATAGAGACTGAGAGAACAGAGGGAGGATATAGAGACTGAGAGAACAGAGGAGGATATAGAGACTGAAGGAACAGAGGGAGGATATAGAGACTGAAGGAAGAGAGGGAGGATATAGAGACTGAAGGAACAGAGGAGGATATAGAGACTGAAGGAACAGAGGGAGGATATAGAGACTGAGAGAACAGAGGAGGATATAGAGACTGAAGGAACAGAGGAGGATATAGAGACTGAGAGAACAGAGGGAGGATATAGAGACTGAAGGAACAGAGGAGGATATAGAGACTGAAGGAACAGGGGAGGATATAGAGACTGAGAGAACAGAGGGAGGATATAGAGACTGAGAGAACAGAGGAGGATATAGAGACTGAAGGAACAGAGGGAGGATATAGAGACTGAGAGAACAGAGGAGGATATAGAGACTGAAGGAACAGAGGAGGATATAGAGACTGAGAGAACAGAGGGAGGATATAGAGACTGAAGGAAGAGAGGGAGGATATAGAGACTGAAGGAACAGAGGAGGATATAGAGACTGAGAGAACAGAGGGAGGATATAGAGACTGAAGGAACAGAGGAGGATATATAGAGACTGAAGGAACAGAGGAGGATATAGAGACTGAAGGAACAGAGGGAGGATATAGAGACTGAAAGAACAGAGGAGGATATAGAGACTGAAGGAACAGAGGAGGATATAGAGACTGAGAGAACAGAGGGAGGATATAGAGACTGAAGGAACAGAGGAGGATATAGAGACTGAAGGAACAGGGGAGGATATAGAGACTGAGAGAACAGAGGGAGGATATAGAGACTGAGAGAACAGAGGAGGATATAGAGACTGAAGGAACAGAGGAGGATATAGAGACTGAAGGAACAGAGGGAGGATATAGAGACTGAGAGAACAGAGGGAGGATATAGAGACTGAGAGAACAGAGGAGGATATAGAGACTGAAGGAACAGGGGAGGATATAGAGACTGAGAGAAAAGAGGGAGGATATAGAGACTGAGAGAACAGAGGAGGATATAGAGACTGAGAGAACAGAGGAGGATATAGAGACTGAGAGAACAGAGGAGGATATAGAGACTGAAGGAACAGAGGGAGGATATAGAGACTGAAGGAACAGAGGAGGATATAGAGACTGAAGGAACAGAGGGAGGATATAGAGACTGAAGGAACAGAGGAGGATATAGAGACTGAAGGAACAGAGGAGGATATAGAGACTGAGAGAACAGAGGGAGGATATAGAGACTGAAGGAACAGAGGAGGATATAGAGACTGAAGGAACAGAGGGAGGATATAGAGACTGAAGGAACAGAGGAGGATATAGAGACTGAGAGAACAGAGGGAGGATATAGAGACTGAAGGAACAGAGGAGGATATAGAGACTGAGAGAACAGAGGAGGATATAGAGACTGAGAGAACAGAGGAGGATATAGAGACTGAGAGAACAGAGGAGGATATAGAGACTGAGAGAACAGAGGAGGATATAGAGACTGAAGGAACAGAGGGAGGATATAGAGACTGAAGGAACAGAGGAGGATATAGAGACTGAAGGAACAGAGGGAGGATATAGAGACTGAAGGAACAGAGGAGGATATATAGAGACTGAAGGAACAGAGGGAGGATATAGAGACTGAAGGAACAGAGGAGGATATAGAGACTGAGAGAACAGAGGAGGATATAGAGACTGAGAGAACAGAGGAGGATATAGAGACTGAGAGAACAGAGGAGGATATAGAGACTGAGAGAACAGAGGAGGATATAGAGACTGAAGGAACAGAGGAGGATATAGAGACTGAAGGAATAGAGGGAGGATATAGAGACTGAAGGAACAGAGGAGGATATAGAGACTGAAGGAACAGAGGAGGATATAGAGACTGAAGGAACAGAGGGAGGATATAGAGACTGAAGGAACAGAGGAGGATATAGAGACTGAAGGAACAGAGGGAGGATATAGAGACTGAAGGAACAGAGGAGGATATAGAGACTGAAGGAACAGAGGAGGATATAGAGACTGAGAGAACAGAGGGAGGATATAGAGACTGAGAGAACAGAGGAGGATATAGAGACTGAGAGAACAGAGGGAGGATATAGAGACTGAGAGAACAGAGGAGGATATAGAGACTGAAGGAACAGGGGAGGATATAGAGACTGAGAGAACAGAGGGAGGATATAGAGACTGAGAGAACAGAGGAGGATATAGAGACTGAAGGAACAGAGGGAGGATATAGAGACTGAAGGAACAGAGGAGGATATAGAGACTGAGAGAACAGAGGAGGATATAGAGACTGAGAGAACAGAGGAGGATATAGAGACTGAAGGAACAGAGGAGGATATAGAGACTGAGAGAACAGAGGGAGGATATAGAGACTGAGAGAACAGAGGAGGATATAGAGACTGAGAGAACAGAGGAGGATATAGAGACTGAGAGAACAGAGGAGGATATAGAGACTGAAGGAACAGAGGGAGGATATAGAGACTGAGAGAACAGAGGAGGATATAGAGACTGAAGGAACAGAGGAGGATATAGAGACTGAGAGAACAGAGGGAGGATATAGAGACTGAGAGAACAGAGGAGGATATAGAGACTGAGAGAACAGAGGGAGGATATAGAGACTGAGAGAACAGAGGAGGATATAGAGACTGAAGGAACAGAGGGAGGATATAGAGACTGAGAGAACAGAGGAGGATATAGAGACTGAAGGAACAGAGGAGGATATAGAGACTGAAGGAACAGAGGAGGATATAGAGACTGAAGGAACAGAGGGAGGATATACAGACTGAGAGAACAGAGGGAGGATATAGAGACTGAAGGAACAGAGGAGGATATAGAGACTGAAGGAACAGAGGAGGATATAGAGACTGAGAGAACAGAGGAGGATATAGAGACTGAAGGAACAGAGGAGGATATAGAGACTGAAGGAACAGAGGAGGATATAGAGACTGAGAGAACAGAGGAGGATATAGAGACTGAAGGAACAGAGGAGGATAGAGACTGAAGGAAGAGAGGGAGGATATAGAGACTGAAGGAACAGAGGGAGGATATAGAGACTGAAGGAACAGAGGGAGGATATAGAGACTGAAGGAACAGAGGAGGATATAGAGACTGAAGGAACAGAGGGAGGATATAGAGACTGAAGGAACAGAGGAGGATATAGAGACTGAGAGAACAGAGGGAGGATATAGAGACTGAAGGAACAGAGGAGGATATAGAGACTGAGAGAACAGAGGGAGGATATAGAGACTGAAGGAACAGAGGAGGATATAGAGACTGAAGGAACAGAGGAGGATATAGAGACTGAAGGAACAGAGGGAGGATATAGAGACTGAAGGAACAGAGGGAGGATATAGAGACTGAAGGAACAGAGGAGGATATAGAGACTGAAGGAACAGAGGAGGATATAGAGACTGAGAGAACAGAGGGAGGATATAGAGACTGAGAGAACAGAGGGAGGATATAGAGACTGAAGGAACAGAGGAGGATATAGAGACTGAAGGAACAGAGGGAGGATATAGAGACTGAGAGAACAGAGGGAGGATATAGAGACTGAAGGAACAGAGGAGGATATAGAGACTGAGAGAACAGAGGGAGGATATAGAGACTGAAGGAACAGAGGAGGATATAGAGACTGAGAGAACAGAGGAGGATATAGAGACTGAAAGAACAGAGGGAGGATATAGAGACTGAAGGAACAGAGGGAGGATATAGAGACTGAGAGAACAGAGGAGGATATAGAGACTGAAGGAACAGAGGAGGATATAGAGACTGAAGGAACAGAGGAGGATATAGAGACTGAAGGAACAGAGGAGGATATAGAGACTGAGAGAACAGAGGGAGGATATAGAGACTGAAGGAACAGAGGAGGATATAGAGACTGAAGGAACAGAGGAGGATATAGAGACTGAGAGAACAGAGGAGGATATAGAGACTGAAGGAACAGAGGAGGATATAGAGACTGAAGGAACAGAGGGAGGATATAGAGACTGAGAGGAACAGAGGAGGATATAGAGACTGAAGGAACAGAGGAGGATATAGAGACTGAAGGAACAGAGGAGGATCTAGAGACTGTAGGAACAGAGGAGGATAGAGAGACTGAAGGAACAGAGGAGGATATAGAGACTTAAGTAACAGAGGAGGATATAGAGACTGAAGGAACAGAGGAGGATATAGAGACTGAAGGAACAGAGGAGGATATAGAGACTGAAGGAACAGAGGAGGATATAGAGACTGAAGGAACAGAGGAGGATATAGAGACTGAAGGAACAGAGGGAGGATATAGAGACTGAAGGAACAGAGGAGGATATAGAGACTGAAGGAACAGAGGAGGATATAGAGACTGAAGGAAGAGAGGGAGGATATAGAGACTGAAGGAACAGAGGGAGGATATAGAGACTGAAGGAACAGAGGGAGGATATAGAGACTGAAGGAACAGAGGGAGGATATAGAGACTGAAGGAACAGACGGAGGATATAGAGACTGAAGGAACAGAGGGAGGATATAGAGACTGAAGGAACAGAGGGAGGATATAGAGACTGAAGGAACAGAGGAGGATATAGAGATTGAGAGAACAGAGGGAGGATATAGAGACTGAGAGAACAGAGGAGGATATAGAGACTGAAGGAACAGAGGGAGGATATAGAGACTGAAGGAACAGAGGGAGGATATAGAGACTGAAGGAACAGAGGGAGGATATAGAGACTGAAGGAACAGAGGAGGATATAGAGACTGAAGGAACAGAGGGAGGATATAGAGACTGAGAGAACAGAGGAGGATATAGAGACTGAAGGAACAGAGGGAGGATATAGAGACTGAAGGAACAGAGGAGGATATAGAGACTGAAGGAACAGAGGAGGATATAGAGACTGAAGGAAGAGAGGGAGGATATAGAGACTGAAGGAACAGAGGGAGGATATAGAGACTGAAGGAACAGAGGGAGGATATAGAGACTGAAGGAACAGAGGGAGGATATAGAGACTGAAGGAACAGAGGGAGGATATAGAGACTGAAGGAACAGACGGAGGATATAGAGACTGAAGGAACAGAGGGAGGATATAGAGACTGAAGGAACAGAGGGAGGATATAGAGACTGAAGGAACAGAGGGAGGATATAGAGACTGAGAGAACAGAGGAGGATATAGAAACTGAGAGAACAGAGGGCAAAAATCACACAGTGTACACCCGACTTAACGAAATCACTACATTTGAAGCCTTATAAGAATCTACACATTTTTTTCTGTCCAAAATACTTTTACTTCGTACTCTTGATGTATTTTTATGGATAGGTTAATACTTTTACTTAAGTTTTGTTTTTACATTGTTGGATGTGATGCAGCTGCTTCCCAAACAGCACAGCCTCTTACTGGACCTAATGAGGAGAAGCACATTTCCCTGCAGCTCTCACACATTATTATTTTAGTGTGTCAGAACCTGCTCCCTGCGGTCAGTCCCTCTCCTGACCGCTGTTTGTGTGTGTGTGTGTGTGTCTGTGTGTGTGTGTCTGTGTGTATGTCTGTGTGTCTGTATGTCTGTGTGTGTGTGTCTGTGTGTCTGTGTGTGTCTGTATGTCTGTGTGTGTGTGTGTGTCTGTATGTCTGTGTGTGTCTGTGTGTCTGTGTGTGTCTGTATGTCTGTGTGTCTGTGTGTGTCTGTATGTCTGTGTGTGTGTGTGTGTGTGTCTGTGTGTGTGTCTCTGTGTCTGTGTCTGTGTGTGTGTGTGTCTGTCTGTGTCTGTGTGTGTGTCTGTGTGTGTCTGTGTGTGTGTCTGTGTGTCTGTGTGTGTCTGCGTGTGTGTGTGTGTGTCTGTGTGTGTGTCTGTGTGTGTCTGTGTGTGTGTCTGTGTGTCTGTGTGTATCTGTGTGTATCAGCGTGTGTGTGCGTGTGTCTGTGTGTGTGTCTGTGTGTGTGCGTCTGTGCGTGTCTGTGTGTGTCTGTGTGTATCTGCGTGTGTGTGCGTGTGTCTGTGTGTGTGTCTCTGTGTGTCTGTGTCTGTGTGTCTGTGTTTGTGTGTGTGTGTGTGTGTCTGTGTGTGTCTGTGTGTCGGTGTGTGTGTGTCTCTGTGTGTGTGTGTGTGTGTCTGTGTGTCGGTGTGTGTGTGTCTCTGTGTGTGTGTGTGTGTGTGTGTCTGTGTCTCTGTGTGTGTGTGTGTCTTTGTGTGTGTGTGTGTGTCTGTGTCTCTGTGTGTGTGTGTGTCTGTGTCTGTGTGTGTCTGTGTGTGTGTGTATGTGTGTGTTTTTTTATTAAACTACCCAGTAATGTAATATGTTACTACATTATTGGCTTTATTACATAAACATTATTCGGTTGTAGCAGTTATTATGGGCCATTATTACATTATCGGCCTTTTTGTATAATTCTGAAATGTTCATTATTTTTTAGTTTTGGGAAACCAAACCTTTTATTTTTACTTCTGGCTGTTCAGTATTTTCCTTTGTACCATTTTAAGCTGTTCATTGGACCTGCATCACTTGAATTGCAATAAATAACTGGAAAAATTAGAGTGTTGTAAAACTTTTGACCGGTAATTTAAGTATCAAAAAATAACCTGTGAAAAATCACCGTCTAGTTCACGTTAATCTGGCAGGAGGACTGTCACACACTTGTGCCAGCGGTGTGGCAGGGTTTGCCTTTTGCAAAACATTTCCCAAACTAAAACTGCACCTGATTCTGTGAAACCATGTGGTCTCACCTCATGTGCACAATAAGCAGTTTTCTTAACTTAAAGTTTCACTTCTGCTCGACACAGCAGTCGTCTTTCATCAACAAAATCAGCAAAATTAACAGGGGCAGAGCACGTCACGTGAGCCTTTGCCAAACACACATCACAAACACCAGCCCTCGTGACATGACTCTTCAGGGAGTGTCTGCAGAACTAAACCCTCTGCTCCTGTTTCAGATCAGACGAGGACTTCTCACCTGCAGGACTCAGCTCCTCAGACTCTCCAGACTCTCATAGAAGGTTCCCTCATCACTGAGATCTGCACTCTCCCCTCACAACTGAACACGGTGAGTTCTCCGGGTTTGTGCATTTTAACTGCATCCTGTTAGAGACAGACCAAGTCCACAAAGATGCAAATGCCTGAACATGTCTGTGCCAATTCCCCCCAATTTTATCTCCTGTAATTCTGCAAATTCAGAGCTCCTCAGGTGATTCCAGCTCCCTGTGAATGCTCATGTCTGTAATTGGCTTGTCTGTGCATTGAATCCAACAGCGATTCAAAATTGATCTTTGGTCCATTTTAGGCAGCATGAGGCTCTTTGGAAAAGTTTTGGTACGAAGTTTGTTGTCTGGGGCAGGGGGAGGTGGTAATACATTCATGAATAAAAAGGCCATTTTTAAAATTAAATTAGAACAAAGAAAATAAATGCATCATAAAACAGCCATGACTGGATAATCATCCAACAGTGTTGGATGAGTTTTGTATAATGAAAAGTTCAGCAGACTTGATGTCAGAGCCCCTGTGCATGTGGTGTGAGAGGAGTCATCGTGATTCCTGATCTGATGATGCTTTCTAGATGGTTGGGAAGGGCTATGGGTGAAGGTGGAGAGGAGAAGGAGAGTGAAGAGTTCATTCATGGAGTAGATGTAGCAAACGGGACTCCGGGTTGGTCTGTGGGCAGGGGAGGTGATTGGTCTGCTGCTGACTCATTCTCTGGGGCAGGGGGAGGTGGTAGTGCTGACTTGTTCTCTGGGGCAGGGGGAGGTGGTAGTGCTGACTTGTTCTCTGGGGCAGGGGGAGGTGGTAGTGCTGACTTGTTCTCTGGGGCAGGGGGAGGTGGTAGTGCTGACTTGTTCTCTGGGGCAGGGGGAGGTGGTAATACATTTATGAATAAAAAGGCCATTTTTAAAAATTTAATTAGAACAAAGTAAAGAAATGCATCATAAAACAGCCATGACTGGAGTTTCACTACACTGAAGTGAACTATTCATTTGAGCTTAGTCCTGGTTTAGTCTGGGTTCAGTCCTGGTTTAGTCCTGGTTTAAACCTGGATTCGTCCAGGTATAGTCCTGATCGAGTCCTGGTCGAGTCCTGGTTTAGTCCTGATTCTCTCCTCATTCAGTCCTGGTTCAGTCCTGGTTCAGTCCTGGCATAGTCCTGGTCAAGTTCTGGTTTAGGAGCTATGTTTACCAAAGTTTCAGTAGCTCGAAGCCCTGTGTGTAATATAAATATGAAGGGGGTGGAAGCCTTGTCTCATTTTGTGTCCTCACACAAAATGAGATTATTTGTTAGTTATTATATTATTGGCTGGTTTAAAAACTGCTGCCAATAATGTAATAATATCTTAATATCATTTAAAGGAACAGTATATGAGAAATAACTGTAAATTCATCTTAAAATTACCCTGATATATCACCAAATATTAAGGAATCATGATCATTTCAAATACTTTTATCACCTACAGCAGTGATTCAGCCTGAATCTTCCCTTTTCTATAGAAACTGCAGCCCTCAGCTAATATTTTGTTGTCATGTGTATATTATGTGTTTTGTTGTCATGTGTATATTATGTGTTTTGGCCTGTTGCCCCACCCTTCATCTATCTGATTTCAGGATCTTAGCTGGCGACTCTGCTCTGCAGTTCTTCATATATCATCGCAGTACCAGTTTTGGCCACAAATTTTCATGTTCCTTTAAGATTTATTAATTGTAAAAGTAACCATCAGTGTTACGACACTTCTCCACATTTTAACATCTTCATACAAAACTATGATCTGTAAAACAGGAAACAGTTCGAGTCGTCAATACTCGACTGTACAATCAAACTAAAGCAAAAGGCTCAATAAACTTCCATCTATTCAATGAAAAAGCAGCCCAAGAAAATTAAAAGAAAGAAAAATGTCCATCACTTCTTCCAGTAAAGTGTTTGTGTTTGTGATGTGCTTTGTACCTGTGTCACATCTGTGCATGTGTGTGTCTGTGTGTGTGTGTGTGTGTATGTGTGAGTGTGTGTGTGTGTGTGTGTGTGAGTGTGTGTGTGTGTGAGTGTGTCTGTGTGTGTGTCTGTGTGTGTGACTGTGTGTGTGTGTGTGTCTGTGTGTGTGTGTGTGTCTGTGTGTGTGTGTGCGTGTGTCTGTGTGTGTGTCTGTGTGTGTGACTGTGTGTGTGTGTGTCTCTGTGTGTGTCTGTGTATGAGTGTGTGTGTGTCTGTGTGTGTGTGTGTCTGTGTGACTGTGTGTGTGTGTGTCTGTGTGTGTGTGTCTGTATGCGTGTGTCTGTGTGTGTCTGTGTGTGTCTGTGTGTGTCTGTGTGTGTGTCTGTGCGTGTGTGTATGTCTGTGTGTGTGTGTGTGTGTGTGTGTGTCTGTGTGTGTGTGTGAGTAGCTCTGTCTGTGTGTGTGTGTGTGTCTGTGTGTTTCTGTGTGTCTGTGTGTGTGTGTCTGTGTGTGTGTGTGTGTGTGTGTGTGTGTGTGTGTGTGTGTGTGTGTCTCTGTGTGTGTCTGTGTCTGTGTCTGTGTGTGTCTGTATGTGTGTTTTTTTTATTAAACTACCCAGTAATGTAATATGTTACTACATTATTGGCTTTATTACATAAACATTATTCGGTTGTAGCAGTTATTATGGGCCATTATTACATTATCGGCCTTTTTGTATAATTCTGAAATGTTCATTATTTTTTAGTTTTGGGAAACCAAACCTTTTATTTTTACTTCTGGCTGTTCAGTATTTTCCTTTGTACCATTTTAAGCTGTTCATTGGACCTGCATCACTTGAATTGCAATAAATAACTGGAAAAATTAGAGTGTTGTAAAACTTTTGACCGGTAATTTAAGTATCAAAAAATAACCTGTGAAAAATCACCGTCTAGTTCACGTTAATCTGGCAGGAGGACTGTCGCACACTTGTGCCAGCGGTGTGGCAGGGTTTGCATTATCTGTAAGATAAATCAAAAACATTTGCCAAACTAAAACTGCAGCTGATTCTGTGAAACCATGTGACCTTCCTGGTCTCACCTCATGTGCACAATAAGCAGTTTTCTTAACTTAAAGTTTCACTTCTGCTCGACACAGCAGTCGTTTTTCATCAACAAAATCAACAAAATTAACAGGGGCAGAGCATGTCACGTGAGCCTTTGCCAAACACACATCACAAACACCAGCCCTCGTGACATGGCTCTTCAGGGAGTGTCTGCAGAACTAAACCCTCTGCTCCTGTTTCAGATCAGACGAGGACTTCATACCTGCAGGACTCAGCTCCTCAGACTCTCCAGACTCTCATAGAAGGTTCCCTCATCACTGAGATCTGCACTCTCCCCTCACACCTGAACACGGTGAGTTCTCCGGGTTTGTGCATTTTAACTGCATCCTGTTAGAGACAGACCAAGTCCACAAAGATGCAAATGCCTGAACATGTCTGTGCCAATTCCCCCGAATTTTATCTCCTGTAATTCTGCAAATTCAGAGCTCCTCAGGTGATTCCAGCTCCCTGTGAATGCTCATGTCTGTAATTGGCTTGTCTTTGCATTGAATCCAACAGCGATTCAAAATTGATCTTTGGCCCATTTTAGGCAGCATGAGGCTCTTTGGAAAAGTTTTGGTGCAAAGTTTGTAAAGTTTGGATTGAGGACAGTATCAGAGGAGAGGATTACCAGAGGTGCAGCTGTATTCCTCCAACATGTTTTCTTTGGAAAAAGTCGATAGAGCGTTTGTGCAGATCTGCCATCTGAACGTTATATGTACATAAAAAAAATCTGTCTTAACAAATGTCTCACTAGGCCCTCTTAAAATTTGATTTTAAAAAATGAATAGAAAACATCTATTTGTTGTGAACTTGGAAGAAAATCACAGGGGATTTATTTGTGATGCAGCACAATGTGACAACGCCACATGACTCCAGCTTGTTTGGTTTAGGAGAAAAATAATTTGAATTTTTTACAGCCACACTGAGGCCATTTTTGACCCCTGTACATTACAAACATGTACAAAAAAAATTATCTTTTAAAATAACACGACAGCTCCATCTCATAATCAAAATACAGCAATCAGTTTATTTCAGAGTGATGTTGCAAAAAATAATGAGAAAATATGTTGCTTGCCCCATTTTTAATTGTTGTATTTACCCCTCTAGGAGAAATATGGCTTCAGATTTTAGAAAGCACATTGATGAAAGTAAGAAGATAGACAACGGACCTCCTGCACGATACCAACTGCAGCTAAAAAGAGTAAATCTGGACAAAAAAACAAATGAAGAGTCTAAACTGAGGAGATTTATTCTTGGAGAATTTGATCCAATGCGCGTGAACAAGACCATCCTCCTGATGGGAGCCACTGGGGCAGGGAAGTCCACTCTGATCAATGTCCTGGTCAACTTTGTGATGGGAGTGGAGTTTGAAGACAAAGTCTGGTTTGAGTTCATCTCAGATGAGAAGACCAAATCTCAGACTGAGAGTCAGACCTCTGCTGTGTCCGTTTACGACATCTTTGGATTTGAGGGAACTAAAGTCCCTTATTCTCTGTCCATCATCGACACTCCAGGATTCGGAGACATCAGAGGATTAGAACATGACCTTATGGTCATAAATAAACTCAAAGACCTGTTCTGCATCCCTGAGGGAGTGGACACAGTCAGTGCTGTGTGTTTGGTCATGAAGGCCACAGAGAACACACTGGATGAGAGGATGGCCTATATCTTTAACTCTGTCACTTCTCTGTTTGGCAAAGACATGGAGCAGAACATTGTGGTGATGATGACTCACTCAATAGGAGGAAAACCCAAAAATGCTCTCAAAGCTCTGGAAGATGCAAAGATTCTTTGTGCAAGAGATTCAAAAATGAACGAGTGTATTTCAAGTTCAACAATCGCCAAAACGAGACGACTGAAGGCGACAGCGACGAAGAGGAAGGAGCAGAACGTGCATTTAAAACTTCAAACAAGGGAATGGAGAAGTTCACAAAGTTTCTGAAAACAGCCAAACCTCAGTCTGTGAAGACGACAGTGGAGGTGATTAAAGAGAGGATCAGACTGACGGCCTGCATCCAGAACCTGGAGGAACGAGTGAACGAGGCGGAAATGAAGCAGGAGGTGATCAAAAAGAACAAAGAGGAACTTGAAAAATTTTACCATGAGATGAAGGAGAACCAAAACTTTAAAGTTACCAAAGAAGAAACCTACAAAGAGAAAGAGAAAATAGACGACTGGTGGGACAACAAAGCTGTGACCTGTAATAAGTGTGAAGAGAACTGCCATCACCCAGGATGCACCTGGGCCTGGAATCCAAGCTGGTGTGATGTCATAAAAGACGGGAAGTGTACTTCCTGTTCTGGGAAGTGTTCGGTGGAGGATCATGTGAAAGAAAAATGGAGATATGTGACTAAGACCAGAACAGTGGAAACGACCAGTGAAGAAATGAAGGCCAAATATGAGAAGAACAAAGCCGAGAGTGAGGAGAAGACCAGTCTGCTGGAGGATCTGGAGAAGGAAAGGTCTGAGCTTAAACAAAAGAAAAATGAGTGGCTTAATGAAGCCTTTTGTATCATTGTGAAGCTCGAAGTGATCGCTCTGAACGAGGATTCAGTCTCTACTTACATCCATCTGGAGTTTCTGATTGAGAAAATGAAGGAGACGGGAGACACAGAGAAGGTGAAAAAACTGGAGGAAATGAAAGAGCGGATGGATGAGAAGAATAAGTCTGGAGCCAACTACTTAGCAGGACGTCTGTTTACAAAAATGAAAGCATTAGGCCTAAGGAAATCTTAATTCAGTTTCAGATTGATAAACCAAATCTAATCCAAGACCCAGACACAAAATGTCGCATGTTCACAAAAAATAAAGTGATCAGAGCAGCAGCTTTGGTGATGCTGAAGAATTTGAGTTTCTTAGGTGAGGGTCAAGAGACAGGTCGATATTCCCAGAGACGCAGGCGTCTAGAAGGTCCACAATCACCAGCAGGGCCAAAACCTGCTCCTGGATCCAGAAGTCCCGAGATATATAAAATTACTGATCACACACTATTAGAAACAAACTTCAAGATGGTGGTTTGAGGGCCCCATTTGCATTTGAGATTAAACACTTCTTTCAACATTTCTTTCTGTAAAGCCCAAAATCACAACTGTGTTTAAACAGAAATCAAACTGGAAACAAGCAAATGGAGAAGCAGCCCCCTGTCTTTAGACCCTCCTCCTGCAACAATAAACGCAGTGGGTTATTTTTTTATTATTTTTTTACTAACATTAGATATCCTCCTTTCCATATCTGAATGAATTGCCAATATGTGTTCTTTTAATTTTTGTTATCAGTATATAAATGTGAAAAGGGCTTTTAAAAGAAATCAAATTCTGTCCTTTAGCGTAAGTAGGACTCGATCATCTGTGTTTATATAAATTACCCATGTGGCTGTAAATTTTGTTTATATAAATGTGTGCAATTTTTCCTTTTTGTCATTATATCAAGTTGGGTTTATAGAGGTGTATGTATTGTATAATGTCTAAGGCAATGAAATGTTTAACACATATAAACTCTTTGTGCCGAGGAAGCATGGAGGCTCCTTTCCTAACTCCTTCCTAACTGAGCGCACTATTCAAACTGCCTTTATCATGGTTTTGGCCGAAGGAGCTTTGTGGCCAGCTTGAGAAATTCGGAACGAACCAAAGGCCAGTTGAGGTGAGGGGGTAAGGTGAAAAAAATATTTTAAAATCTAATAAACTCATCCTTAACCTTCCAGTTCCTTTATGGCTGTGGTGGAAACTTCTTATTCAATGTGTGATTAATTGTTGACCGAAATGTATTTTGTCTAAATGTTTTTCTCAAGTAACTAAAGAGCACAGGAAGATGTGCTGAGGAGCAGGAGACAGGGGCCCACTGTCCTTGAAGGGGAAAAACAGTTCCCTGCACAGAGTCAAAACCTAACCAGAGGCTTACTTCTTTTTTTGATTACACCTTCTTAGTTTAAAAGCAGGGAGTTTGCCTAGTTTGGGGCTCCAGATTCGATTCCCAGGGCCCTTCTCTCCCACTCTCCACCGTCTGTTCTCTTTAAGTCTTTTCTATATTATAGTTCACTCAGTGCACAGTACTTAATACTTTGTAATCATTTTGTATCACCTGAAATAAATTCCACGAAACGTCTTCTCGCCTCCGGGATTTTTTTCCTTTTGAACAACCACATGACGACTAAGAGTTGGAGAGTTTATGTGTGTGGAATGACTTGGATGTTTTGTGAGTATAAAGACGTGTTAATTTTGTCTGAGTATGGCTTCCAGAGAGTCCACTCTCACCCCCATGACAGAAACAAACTTAAGAATTAGCTTGCTACTGTCTCTTATAGTCAGACCACTGCCCCAGCACACAACCCCAAAGAAAAGAGCACCTGCCACAACTGACTGATAAAAGACATGTAGCATCTCACTGCAGACATCAAAAGATTTCAGTCTTCTCAGAAAGAAGAGTCGGCTCTGTCCTTTTTTGTACACTTATCTGCCATGTTCAGACCAGTCCAGTTTGTTATCCAGATGGACTCCAAGATATTTATATGACTGCGCCATCTCAATAGTCCTCTTAAACACGCCACGACTGCGGTATCATCAGAATATTTCTGAATGTGACAGGCTGCAGATTTATATGCAAAGTCTGCAGTGTACAGGGTGAAGAGGAACGGCGATAATACAGTGCCCTGAGGGACCCCGGTGTTGCTCAAAAGCAGCAGTTGTATTGTATTGAATGCACTGGTAAAGTCGAAAAACATCACCTGCACGTAACACCCAGTCTGGTGAAGCATGTAGAGCACAGCATCGTCCACCCCCACCTGCTCCTGGTAGGTAAATTGTAAAGGATCCAGCACATGCTGCACCTGCGGTCTGATGAGCCAGAGTACTAGCCTTTCAAAGGTCTTCATAATAACCGACATAAGGGCTACTGGTCTGTAGTCCTTCACCCCTGCCGGTCGTCCTACTTTAGGGACCGGCACAAGGCATGATGTTTTCCACCGAGTGAGTCAATTGAGTCAATTTTTTACACCCCGAGTGGGGAGTCCCTGCCTCAGGCGGAGCAGTTCAGTATCTCTGGGTCTTGTTCACAGTGAGGGGAGGATGGAGCATGAGGTTGACAGGTGGATTGGTGCAGCGTCTGCAGTGATGCGGTCGCTGTATTGGATGGACCGAACCACCCACCAACCCACCCAACTAACTGTCCTTCTTTTAACCCGTCTACGTGGTGTAACTGGAGATATAACTCCATCGCAGGGTCCCAGCCTGATATTACCTTTATCATGACTGTATGTCCTGGGACAGCAGAGGCCCTGTGTGTCCAAGCTCCTGGTGATAACAGCTCTGGGAGAAGGCAGGGGAGGGTGAGCAGGGGAGAGTTTGGGTGAGGGACCAGATGAGGGCTGAGGAGGTGGAGCAGGAGGAAGTTTGGGTTTGGGTGAAAGGTTAGTGAAGATGGGTCGGCCGTTGTTGATGAAATGGGCGCAGTTTTGTATAGTGAAATGTTCAGCAGACTTGATGTCAGAGCCCCTGTGCATGTGGTGTGAGAGGAGTCATCGTGATTCCTGATCTGATGATGCTTTCTAGATGGTTGGGAAGGGCTATGGGTGAAGGTGGAGAGGAGAAGGAGAGTGAAGACTTCATTCATGGAGTAGATGTAGCAAACGGGACTCTGGGTTGGTCTGTGGGCAGGGGAGGTGATTGGTCTGCTGCTGACTCATTCTCTGGGGGAGCGGGAGGTGGTAGTGCTGACTCATTCTCTGGGGCAGGGGGAGGTGGTAGTGCTGACTCATTCTCTGGGGTAGGGGGAGGTGGTAGTGCTGACTTGTTCTCTTGGGCAGGGGGAGGTGGTAGTGCTGACTTGTTCTCTGGGGCAGGGGGAGGTGGTAGTGCTGACTTGTTCTCTGGGGCAGGGGGAGGTGGTAATACATTTATGAATAAAAAGGCCATTTTTAAAAATGTAATTAGAACAAAGTAAAGAAATTCATCATAAAACAGCCATGACTGGAGTTTCACTACACTGAAGTGAACTATTCATTTGAGCTTAGTCCTGGTTTAGTCCGGGTCCAGTCCTGGTTTAGTTCTGCTTTAGTCCTGGATTAGTCTGTGTTCAGTCCTGGTTTAGTCCTGGTTTAAACCTGGATTCGTCCAGGTATAGTCCTGGTCGAGTCCTGGTCGAGTCCTGGTTTAGTCGTGATTCACTCCTCATTCAGTCCTGGTTCAGTCCTGGTTCAGTCCTGGCATAGTCCTGGTCAAGTTCTGGTTTAGGAGCTATGTTTACCAAACTTGCAGTAGCTCGAAGCCCTGTGTGTAATATAAATATGAAGGGGGTGGAAGCCTTGTCTCATTTTGTGTCCTCACACAAAATGAGATTATTTGTTAGTTATTATATTATTGGCTGGTTTAAAAACTGCTGCCAATAATGTAATAATATCTTAATATCATTTAAAGGAACAGTATGTGAGAAATAACTGTAAATTCATCTTAAAATTACCCTGATATATCACCAAATATTAAGGAATCATGATCATTTCAAATACTTTTATCACCTACAGCAGTGATTCAGCCTGAATCTTCCCTTTTCTATAGAAACTGCAGCCCTCAGCTAATATTTTGTTGTCATGTGTATATTATGTGTTTTGTTGTCATGTGTATATTATGTGTTTTGTTGTCATGTGTATATTATGTGTTTTGTTGTCATGTGTATATTGTGTGTTTTGTTGTCATGTGTATATTATGTGTTTTGTTGTCATGTGTATATTGTGTGTTTTGTTGTCATGTGTATATTATGTGTTTTGGCCTGTTGCCCCACCCTTCATCTATCTGATTTCAGGATCTTAGCTGGCGACTCTGCTCTGCAGTTCTTCATATATCATCGCAGTACCAGTTTTGGCCACAAATTTTCATGTTCCTTTAAGATTTATTAATTGTAAAAGTAACCATCAGTGTTACGACACTTGTCCACATTTTAACATCTTCATACAAAACTAAGATCTGTAAAACAGGAAACAGTTCGAGTTGTCCCAATACTCGACTGTACAATCAAACTAAAGCAAAAGGCTCAATAAACTTCCATCTATTCAATGAAAAAGCAGCCCAAGAAAATTAAAAGAAAGAAAAATGTCCATCACTTCTTCCACTAAAGTGTTTGTGATGTGCTTTGTACCTGTGTCACATCTGTGTGTGTGTGTGTGTGTCTGTGTGTGTGTATGTGTGTGTGTGTGTGTGTGTGTGTGTGTGTGTGTGTGTGTATGTGTGTGTGTCTGTGTGTCTGTGTGTCTGTGTGTCTGTGTGTGTGTGTGTGTGTGTGTGTGTGTCTGTGTGTGTGTGTGTCTGTGTGTGTGTGTGAGTGTGTCTGTGTGTGTGTCTGTGTGTGTGACTGTGTGTGTGTGTGTCTCTGTGTGTGTCTGTGTATGAGTGTGTGTGTGTCTGTGTGTGTGTGTGTCTGTGTGACTGTGTGTGTGTGTCTCTGTGTGTGTCTGTGTGTGTGTGTCTGTATGCGTGTGTCTGTGTGTGTCTGTGTGTCTGTGTGTGTGTCTGTGCGTGTGTGTATGTCTGTGTGTGTGTGTGTGTGTGTGTGTCTGTGTGTGTGTGTGAGTAGCTCTGTCTGTGTGTGTGTGTGTGTCTGTGTGTTTCTGTGTGTCTGTGTGTGTGTGTCTGTGTGTTTCTGTGTGTGTGTGTGTGTGTGTGTGTGAGTGTGTGTGTGTGTGTGTGTGTCTCTGTGTGTGTCTGTGTCTGTGTCTGTGTGTGTCTGTATGTGTGTTTTTTTTATTAAACTACCCAGTAATGTAATATGTTACTACATTATTGGCTTTATTACATAAACATTATTCGGTTGTAGCAGTTATTATGGGCCATTATTACATTATCGGCCTTTTTGTATAATTCTGAAATGTTCATTATTTTTTAGTTTTGGGAAACCAAACCTTTTATTTTTACTTCTGGCTGTTCAGTATTTTCCTTTGTACCATTTTAAGCTGTTCATTGGACCTGCATCACTTGAATTGCAATAAATAACTGGAAAAATTAGAGTGTTGTAAAACTTTTGACCGGTAATTTAAGTATCAAAAAATAACCTGTGAAAAATCACCGTCTAGTTCACGTTAATCTGGCAGGAGGACTGTCGCACACTTGTGCCAGCGGTGTGGCAGGGTTTGCATTATCTGTAAGATAAATCAAAAACATTTGCCAAACTAAAACTGCAGCTGATTCTGTGAAACCATGTGACCTTCCTGGTCTCACCTCATGTGCACAATAAGCAGTTTTCTTAACTTAAAGTTTCACTTCTGCTCGACACAGCAGTCGTTTTTCATCAACAAAATCAACAAAATTAACAGGGGCAGAGCATGTCACGTGAGCCTTTGCCAAACACACATCACAAACACCAGCCCTCGTGACATGGCTCTTCAGGGAGTGTCTGCAGAACTAAACCCTCTGCTCCTGTTTCAGATCAGACGAGGACTTCATACCTGCAGGACTCAGCTCCTCAGACTCTCCAGACTCTCATAGAAGGTTCCCTCATCACTGAGATCTGCACTCTCCCCTCACACCTGAACACGGTGAGTTCTCCGGGTTTGTGCATTTTAACTGCATCCTGTTAGAGACAGACCAAGTCCACAAAGATGCAAATGCCTGAACATGTCTGTGCCAATTCCCCCGAATTTTATCTCCTGTAATTCTGCAAATTCAGAGCTCCTCAGGTGATTCCAGCTCCCTGTGAATGCTCATGTCTGTAATTGGCTTGTCTTTGCATTGAATCCAACAGCGATTCAAAATTGATCTTTGGCCCATTTTAGGCAGCATGAGGCTCTTTGGAAAAGTTTTGGTGCAAAGTTTGTAAAGTTTGGATTGAGGACAGTATCAGAGGAGAGGATTACCAGAGGTGCAGCTGTATTCCTCCAACATGTTTTCTTTGGAAAAAGTCGATAGAGCGTTTGTGCAGATCTGCCATCTGAACGTTATATGTACATAAAAAAAATCTGTCTTAACAAATGTCTCACTAGGCCCTCTTAAAATTTGATTTTAAAAATGAATAGAAAACATCTATTTGTTGTGAACTTGGAAGAAAATCACAGGGGATTTATTTGTGATGCAGCACAATGTGACAACGCCACATGACTCCAGCTTGTTTGGTTTAGGAGAAAAATAATTTGAATTTTTTACAGCCACACTGAGGCCATTTTTGACCCCTGTACATTACAAACATGTACAAAAAAAATTATCTTTTAAAATAACACGACAGCTCCATCTCATAATCAAAATACAGCAATCAGTTTATTTCAGAGTGATGTTGCAAAAATAATGAGAAAATATGTTGCTTGCCCCATTTTTAATTGTTGTATTTACCCCTCTAGGAGAAATATGGCTTCAGATTTTAGAAAGCACATTGATGAAAGTAAGAAGATAGACAACGGACCTCCTGCACGATACCAACTGCAGCTAAAAAGAGTAAATCTGGACAAAAACAAATGAAGAGTCTAAACTGAGGAGATTTATTCTTGGAGAATTTGATCCAATGCGCGTGAACAAGACCATCCTCCTGATGGGAGCCACTGGGGCAGGGAAGTCCACTCTGATCAATGTCCTGGTCAACTTTGTGATGGGAGTGGAGTTTGAAGACAAAGTCTGGTTTGAGTTCATCTCAGATGAGAAGACCAAATCTCAGACTGAGAGTCAGACCTCTGCTGTGTCCGTTTACGACATCTTTGGATTTGAGGGAACTAAAGTCCCTTATTCTCTGTCCATCATCGACACTCCAGGATTCGGAGACATCAGAGGATTAGAACATGACCTTATGGTCATAAATAAACTCAAAGACCTGTTCTGCATCCCTGAGGGAGTGGACACAGTCAGTGCTGTGTGTTTGGTCATGAAGGCCACAGAGAACACACTGGATGAGAGGATGGCCTATATCTTTAACTCTGTCACTTCTCTGTTTGGCAAAGACATGGAGCAGAACATTGTGGTGATGATGACTCACTCAATAGGAGGAAAACCCAAAAATGCTCTCAAAGCTCTGGAAGATGCAAAGATTCTTTGTGCAAGAGATTCAAAAAATGAACGAGTGTATTTCAAGTTCAACAATCGCCAAAACGAGACGACTGAAGACGACAGCGACGAAGAGGAAGGAGCAGAACGTGCATTTAAAACTTCAAACAAGGGAATGGAGAAGTTCACAAAGTTTCTGAAAACAGCCAAACCTCAGTCTGTGAAGACGACAGTGGAGGTGATTAAAGAGAGGATCAGACTGACGGCCTGCATCCAGAACCTGGAGGAACGAGTGAACGAGGCGGAAATGAAGCAGGAGGTGATCAAAAAGAACAAAGAGGAACTTGAAAAATTTTACCATGAGATGAAGGAGAACCAAAACTTTAAAGTTACCAAAGAAGAAACCTACAAAGAGAAAGAGAAAATAGACGACTGGTGGGACAACAAAGCTGTGACCTGTAATAAGTGTGAAGAGAACTGCCATCACCCAGGATGCACCTGGGCCTGGAATCCAAGCTGGTGTGATGTCATAAAAGACGGGAAGTGTACTTCCTGTTCTGGGAAGTGTTCGGTGGAGGATCATGTGAAAGAAAAATGGAGATATGTGACTAAGACCAGAACAGTGGAAACGACCAGTGAAGAAATGAAGGCCAAATATGAGAAGAACAAAGCCGAGAGTGAGGAGAAGACCAGTCTGCTGGAGGATCTGGAGAAGGAAAGGTCTGAGCTTAAACAAAAGAAAAATGAGTGGCTTAATGAAGCCTTTTGTATCATTGTGAAGCTCGAAGTGATCGCTCTGAACGAGGATTCAGTCTCTACTTACATCCATCTGGAGTTTCTGATTGAGAAAATGAAGGAGACGGGAGACACAGAGAAGGTGAAAAAACTGGAGGAAATGAAAGAGCGGATGGATGAGAAGAATAAGTCTGGAGCCAACTACTTAGCAGGACGTCTGTTTACAAAAATGAAAGCATTAGGCCTAAGGAAATCTTAATTCAGTTTCAGATTGATAAACCAAATCTAATCCAAGACCCAGACACAAAATGTCGCATGTTCACAAAAAATAAAGTGATCAGAGCAGCAGCTTTGGTGATGCTGAAGAATTTGAGTTTCTTAGGTGAGGGTCAAGAGACAGGTCGATATTCCCAGAGACGCAGGCGTCTAGAAGGTCCACAATCACCAGCAGGGCCAAAACCTGCTCCTGGATCCAGAAGTCCCGAGATATATAAAATTACTGATCACACACTATTAGAAACAAACTTCAAGATGGTGGTTTGAGGGCCCCATTTGCATTTGAGATTAAACACTTCTTTCAACATTTCTTTCTGTAAAGCCCAAAATCACAACTGTGTTTAAACAGAAATCAAACTGGAAACAAGCAAATGGAGAAGCAGCCCCCTGTCTTTAGACCCTCCTCCTGCAACAATAAACGCAGTGGGTTATTTTTTTTATTATTTTTTTACTAACATTAGGTATCCTCCTTTCCATATCTGAATGAATTGCCAATATGTGTTCTTTTAATTTTTGTTATCAGTATATAAATGTGAAAAGGGCTTTTAAAAGAAATCAAATTCTGTCCTTTAGCGTAAGTAGGACTCGATCATCTGTGTTTATATAAATTACCCATGTGGCTGTAAATTTTGTTTATATAAATGTGTGCAATTTTTCCTTTTTGTCATTATATCAAGTTGGGTTTATAGAGGTGTATGTATTGTATAATGTCTAAGGCAATGAAATGTTTAACACATATAAACTCTTTGTGCCGAGGAAGCATGGAGGCTCCTTTCCTAACTCCTTCCTAACTGAGCGCACTATTCAAACTGCCTTTATCATGGTTTTGGCCGAAGGAGCTTTGTGGCCAGCTTGAGAAATTCGGAACGAACCAAAGGCCAGTTGAGGTGAGGGGGTAAGGTGAAAAATATTTTAAAATCTAATAAACTCATCCTTAACCTTCCAGTTCCTTTATGGCTGTGGTGGAAACTTCTTATTCAATGTGTGATTAATTGTTGACCGAAATGTATTTTGTCTAAATGTTTTTCTCAAGTAACTAAAGAGCACAGGAAGATGTGCTGAGGAGCAGGAGACAGGGGCCCACTGTCCTTGAAGGGGAAAAACAGTTCCCTGCACAGAGTCAAAACCTAACCAGAGGCTTACTTCTTTTTTTGATTACACCTTCTTAGTTTAAAAGCAGGGAGTTTGCCTAGTTTGGGGCTCCAGATTCGATTCCCAGGGCCCTTCTCTCCCACTCTCCACCGTCTGTTCTCTTTAAGTCTTTTCTATATTATAGTTCACTCAGTGCACAGTACTTAATACTTTGTAATCATTTTGTATCACCTGAAATAAATTCCACGAAACATCTTCTCGCCTCCGGGATTTTTTCCTTTTGAACAACCACATGACGACTAAGAGTTGGAGAGTTTATGTGTGTGGAATGACTTGGATGTTTTGTGAGTATAAAGACGTGTTAATTTTGTCTGAGTATGGCTTCCAGAGAGTCCACTCACCCCCATGACAGAAACAAACTTAAGAATTAGCTTGCTACTGTCTCTTATAGTCAGACCACTGCCCCAGCACACAACCCCAAAGAAAAGAGCACCTGCCACAACTGACTGATAAAAGACATGTAGCATCTCACTGCAGACATCAAAAGATTTCAGTCTTCTCAGAAAGAAGAGTCGGCTCTGTCCTTTTTGTACACTTATCTGCCATGTTCAGACCAGTCCAGTTTGTTATCCAGATGGACTCCAAGATATTTATATGACTGCGCCATCTCAATAGTCCTCTTAAACACGCCACGACTGCGGTATCATCAGAATATTTCTGAATGTGACAGGCTGCAGATTTATATGCAAAGTCTGCAGTGTACAGGGTGACGAGGAACGGCGATAATACAGTGCCCTGAGGGACCCCGGTGTTGCTCAAAAGCAGCAGTTGTATTGTATTGAATGCACTGGTAAAGTCGAAAAACATCACCTGCACGTAACACCCAGTCTGGTGAAGCATGTAGAGCACAGCATCGTCCACCCCCACCTGCTCCTGGTAGGTAAATTGTAAAGGATCCAGCACATGCTGCACCTGCGGTCTGATGAGCCAGAGTACTAGCCTTTCAAAGGTCTTCATAATAACCGACATAAGGGCTACTGGTCTGTAGTCCTTCACCCCTGCCGGTCGTCCTACTTTAGGGACCGGCACAAGGCATGATGTTTTCCACCGAGTGAGTCAATTGAGTCAATTTTTTACACCCGAGTGGGGAGTCCCTGCCTCAGGCGGAGCAGTTCAGTATCTCTGGGTCTTGTTCACAGTGAGGGGAGGATGGAGCATGAGGTTGACAGGTGGATTGGTGCAGCGTCTGCAGTGATGCGGTCGCTGTATTGGATGGACCGAACCACCCACCAACCCACCCAACTAACTGTCCTTCTTTTAACCCGTCTACGTGGTGTAACTGGAGATATAACTCCATCGCAGGGTCCCAGCCTGATATTACCTTTATCATGACTGTATGTCCTGGGACAGCAGAGGCCCTGTGTGTCCAAGCTCCTGGTGATAACAGCTCTGGGAGAAGGCAGGGAGGGTGAGCAGGGAGAGTTTGGGTGAGGGACCAGATGAGGGCTGAGGAGGTGGAGCAGGAGGAAGTTTGGGTTTGGGTGAAAGGTTAGTGAAGATGGGTCGGCCGTTGTTGATGAAATGGGCGCAGTTTTGTATAGTGAAATGTTCAGCAGACTTGATGTCAGAGCCCCTGTGCATGTGGTGTGAGAGGAGTCATCGTGATTCCTGATCTGATGATGCTTTCTAGATGGTTGGGAAGGGCTATGGGTGAAGGTGGAGAGGAGAAGGAGAGTGAAGACTTCATTCATGGAGTAGATGTAGCAAACGGGACTCTGGGTTGGTCTGTGGGCAGGGGAGGTGATTGGTCTGCTGCTGACTCATTCTCTGGGGGAGCGGGAGGTGGTAGTGCTGACTCATTCTCTGGGGCAGGGGGAGGTGGTAGTGCTGACTCATTCTCTGGGGCAGGGGGAGGTGGTAGTGCTGACTCATTCTCTGGGGTAGGGGGAGGTGGTAGTGCTGACTTGTTCTCTTGGGCAGGGGGAGGTGGTAGTGCTGACTTGTTCTCTGGGGCAGGGGGAGGTGGTAGTGCTGACTTGTTCTCTGGGGCAGGGGGAGGTGGTAATACATTTATGAATAAAAAGGCCATTTTTAAAAATGTAATTAGAACAAAGTAAAGAAATTCATCATAAAACAGCCATGACTGGAGTTTCACTACACTGAAGTGAACTATTCATTTGAGCTTAGTCCTGGTTTAGTCCGGGTCCAGTCCTGGTTTAGTTCTGCTTTAGTCCTGGATTAGTCTGTGTTCAGTCCTGGTTTAGTCCTGGTTTAAACCTGGATTCGTCCAGGTATAGTCCTGGTCGAGTCCTGGTCGAGTCCTGGTTTAGTCGTGATTCACTCCTCATTCAGTCCTGGTTCAGTCCTGGTTCAGTCCTGGCATAGTCCTGGTCAAGTTCTGGTTTAGGAGCTATGTTTACCAAACTTGCAGTAGCTCGAAGCCCTGTGTGTAATATAAATATGAAGGGGGTGGAAGCCTTGTCTCATTTTGTGTCCTCACACAAAATGAGATTATTTGTTAGTTATTATATTATTGGCTGGTTTAAAAACTGCTGCCAATAATGTAATAATATCTTAATATCATTTAAAGGAACAGTATGTGAGAAATAACTGTAAATTCATCTTAAAATTACCCTGATATATCACCAAATATTAAGGAATCATGATCATTTCAAATACTTTTATCACCTACAGCAGTGATTCAGCCTGAATCTTCCCTTTTCTATAGAAACTGCAGCCCTCAGCTAATATTTTGTTGTCATGTGTATGTTGTGTGTTTTGTTGTCATGTGTATATTATGTGTTTTGTTGTCATGTGTATATTATGTGTTTTGTTGTCATGTGTATGTTGTGTGTTTTGTTGTCATGTGTATATTATGTGTTTTGTTGTCATGTGTATATTGTGTATTTTGTTGTCATGTGTATATTATGTGTTTTGGCCTGTTGCCCCACCCTTCATCTATCTGATTTCAGGATCTTAGCTGGCGACTCTGCTCTGCAGTTCTTCATATATCATCGCAGTACCAGTTTTGGCCACAAATTTTCATGTTCCTTTAAGATTTATTAATTGTAAAAGTAACCATCAGTGTTACGACACTTGTCCACATTTTAACATCTTCATACAAAACTAAGATCTGTAAAACAGGAAACAGTTCGAGTCGTCCCAATACTCGACTGTACAATCAAACTAAAGCAAAAGGCTCAATAAACTTCCATCTATTCAATGAAAAAGCAGCCCAAGAAAATTAAAAGAAAGAAAAATGTCCATCACTTCTTCCAGTAAAGTGTTTGTGTTTGTGATGTGCTTTGTACCTGTGTCACATCTGTGCATGTGTGTGTCTGTGTGTGTGTGTGTGTGTATGTGTGAGTGTGTGTGTGTGTGTGTGTGTGTGTGTGTGTGTGTGTGAGTGTGTCTGTGTGTGTGTCTGTGTGTGTGACTGTGTGTGTGTGTGTGTGTCTGTGTGTGTGTGTGTCTGTGTGTGTGTGTGAGTGTGTCTGTGTGTGTGTCTGTGTGTGTGACTGTGTGTGTGTGTGTCTCTGTGTGTGTCTGTGTATGAGTGTGTGTGTGTCTGTGTGTGTGTGTGTCTGTGTGACTGTGTGTGTGTGTCTCTGTGTGTGTCTGTGTGTGTGTGTGTCTGTATGCGTGTGTCTGTGTGTGTCTGTGTGTGTGTGTGTGTCTGTGTGTGTGTCTGTGCGTGTGTGTATGTCTGTGTGTGTGTGTGTGTGTCTGTGTGTGTGTGTGAGTAGCTCTGTCTGTGTGTGTGTGTGTGTCTGTGTGTTTCTGTGTGTCTGTGTGTGTGTGTCTGTGTGTTTCTGTGTGTGTGTGTGTGTGTGTGTGTGTGTGTGTGTGTCTCTGTGTGTGTCTGTGTCTGTGTGTGTCTGTATGTGTGTTTTTTTTATTAAACTACCCAGTAATGTAATATGTTACTACATTATTGGCTTTATTACATAAACATTATTCGGTTGTAGCAGTTATTATGGGCCATTATTACATTATCGGCCTTTTTGTATAATTCTGAAATGTTCATTATTTTTTAGTTTTGGGAAACCAAACCTTTTATTTTTACTTCTGGCTGTTCAGTATTTTCCTTTGTACCATTTTAAGCTGTTCATTGGACCTGCATCACTTGAATTGCAATAAATAACTGGAAAAATTAGAGTGTTGTAAAACTTTTGACCGGTAATTTAAGTATCAAAAAATAACCTGTGAAAAATCACCGTCTAGTTCACGTTAATCTGGCAGGAGGACTGTCGCACACTTGTGCCAGCGGTGTGGCAGGGTTTGCATTATCTGTAAGATAAATCAAAAACATTTGCCAAACTAAAACTGCAGCTGATTCTGTGAAACCATGTGACCTTCCTGGTCTCACCTCATGTGCACAATAAGCAGTTTTCTTAACTTAAAGTTTCACTTCTGCTCGACACAGCAGTCGTTTTTCATCAACAAAATCAACAAAATTAACAGGGGCAGAGCATGTCACGTGAGCCTTTGCCAAACACACATCACAAACACCAGCCCTCGTGACATGGCTCTTCAGGGAGTGTCTGCAGAACTAAACCCTCTGCTCCTGTTTCAGATCAGACGAGGACTTCATACCTGCAGGACTCAGCTCCTCAGACTCTCCAGACTCTCATAGAAGGTTCCCTCATCACTGAGATCTGCACTCTCCCCTCACACCTGAACACGGTGAGTTCTCCGGGTTTGTGCATTTTAACTGCATCCTGTTAGAGACAGACCAAGTCTACAAAGATGCAAATGCCTGAACATGTCTGTGCCAATTCCCCCGAATTTTATCTCCTGTAATTCTGCAAATTCAGAGCTCCTCAGGTGATTCCAGCTCCCTGTGAATGCTCATGTCTGTAATTGGCTTGTCTTTGCATTGAATCCAACAGCGATTCAAAATTGATCTTTGGTCCATTTTAGGCAGCATGAGGCTCTTTGGAAAAGTTTTGGTGCAACGTTTGTAAAGTTTGGATTGAGGACAGTATCAGAGGAGAGGATTACCAGAGGTGCAGCTGTATTCCTCCAACATGTTTTCTTTGGAAAAAGCCGATAGAGCGTTTGTGCAGATCTGCGATCTGAACGTTATATGTACATTAAAAAAATCTGTCTTAACAAATGTCTCACTAGGCCCTCTTAAAATTTGATTTTAAAAAATGAATAGAAAACATCTATTTGTTGTGAACTTGAAAGAAAATCACAGGGGATTTATTTGTGATGCAGCAGAATGTGGCAACGCCACATGACTCCAGCTTGTTTGGTTTAGGAGAAAAATAATTAGAATTTTTTACAGCCACACTGAGGCCATTTTTGACCCCTGTACATTACAAACATGTACAAAAAAATTATCTTTCAAAATAACACGACAGCTCCATCTCATAATCAAAATACAGCAATCAGTTTATTTCAGTGATGTTGCAAAAAATAATGAGAAAATATGTTGCTTGCCCCATTTTTAATTGTTGTATTTACCCCTCCAGGAGAAATATGGCTTCAGATTTTAGAAAGCACTTTGATGAAAGTAAGAAGATAGACAACGGACCTCCTGCACGATACCAACTGCAGCTAAAAAGAGTAAATCTGGACAAAAAAACAAATGAAGAGTCTAAACTGAGGAGATTTATTCTTGGAGAATCTGATCCAATGTGCGTGAACAGGACCATCCTCCTGGTGGGAGCCACTGGGGCAGGGAAGTCCACTCTGATCAATGCCCTGGTCAACTTTGTGATGGGAGTGGAGTTTGAAGACAAAGTCTGGTTTGAGTTCATCTCAGATGAGAAGGCCAAATCTCAGACTGAGAGTCAGACCTCTGCTGTGTCCGTTTACGACATCTTTGGATTTGAGGGAATTAAAGTCCCTTATTCTCTGTCCATCATCGACACTCCAGGATTCGGAGACACCAGAGGATTAGAACATGACCATATGGTCATAAATAAACTCAAAGACCTGTTCTGCATCCCTGAGGGAGTGGACAGAGTCAGTGCTGTGTGTTTGGTCATGAAGGCCACAGAGAACAGACTGGACGAGAGGATGGCCTATATCTTTAACTCTGTCACTTCTCTGTTTGGCAAAGACATGGAGCAGAACATTGTGGTGATGATGACTCACTCAATAGGAGGAAAACCCAAAAATGCTCTCAAAGCTCTGGAAGATGCAAAGATTCTTTGTGCCAGAGATTTAAGAAATGAACGAGTGTATTTCAAGTTCAACAATCGCCAAAACGAGACGACTGAAGACGACAGCGACGAAGAGGAAGAAGCAGAACGTGCATTTAAAACTTCAAACAAGGAAATGGTGAAGTTCACAAAGTTTCTGGAAACAGCCAAACCTCAGTCTCTGAAGACGACAGTGGAGGTGATTAAAGAGAGGATCAGACTCACGGCCTGCATCCAGAACCTGGAGGAACGAGTGAACAAGGCGGAAATGAAGCAGGAGGTGATCAAAAAGAACAAAGAGAAACTTGAAAAATTTTACCATGAGATGAAGGAGAACCAAAGCTTTACAGTTACCGAAGAAGAAACCTACAAAGAGAAAGAGAAAATAGACCACTGGTGGGACAACAAAGCTGTGACCTGTAATAAGTGTGAAGAGAACTGCCATCACCCAGGATGCACCTGGGCCTGGAATCCAAGCTGGTGTGAGGTCATGAAAGACGGGAAGTGTACTTCCTGTTCTGGGAAGTGTTCGGTGGAGGATCATGTGAAAGAAAACTGGAGATATGTGACTAAGACCAGAAGAGTGGAAATGACCAGGGAAGAAATGAAGGCCAAATATGAGAAGAACAAAGCCGAGAGTGAGGAGAAGACCAGTCTGCTGGAGGATCTGGAGAAGGAAATGTCTGAGCTTAAACAAAAGAAAAATGAGTGGCTTAATGAAGCCTTTTGTATCATTGTGAAGCTCGAAGGGATCGCTCTGAACGAGGATTCAGTCTCTACTTACATCCATCTGGAGTTTCTGATTGAGAAAATGAAGGAGACGGGAGACACAGAGAAGGTGAAAAAACTGGAGGAAATGAAAGAGCGGATGGACGAGAAGAATAAGTCTGGAGCCAACTACTTAGCAGGACGTCTGTTTACAAAAATGAAAGCATTAGGCCTACGGAAATCTTAATTCAGTTTCAGATTGATAAACCAAATCCAATCCAAGACCCAGACACAAAATGTCGCATGTTCACAAAAAATAAAGTGATCAGAGCAGCAGCTTTGGTGATGCTGAAGAATTTGAGTTTCTTAGGTGAGGGTCAAGAGACAGGTCGATATTCCCAGAGACGCAGGCGTCTAGAAGGTCCACAATCACCAGCAGGGCCAAAACCTGCTCCTGGATCCAGAAGTCCAGAGATATACAAAATTACTGATCACACACTATTAGAAACAAACTTCAAGATGGTGGTTTGAGGGCTCCATTTGCATTTGAGATTAAACACTTTCATTTCTTTCTGTAAAGCCCAAAATCACAACTGTGTTTAAACAGAAATCAAACTGGAAACAAGCAAATGGAGAAGCAGCCCCCTGTCTTTAGACCCTCCTCCTGCAACAATAAACGCAGTGGGTTATTTTTTTTATTATTTTTTTTACTAACATTAGATATCCTCCTTTCCATATCTGAATGAATTGCCAATATGTGTTCTTTTAATCTTTGTTATCAGTATATAAATGTGAAAAGGGGTTTTAAAAGAAATCAAATTCTGTCCTTTAGCGTAAGTAGGACTTGATCATCTGTGTTTATATAAATGACCCATGTGGCTGTAAATTTTGTTTATATAAATGTGTGCAATTTTTCCTTTTTGTCATTATATCAAGTTGGGTTTATAGAGGTGTATGTATTGTATAATGTCTAAGGCAATGAAATGTTTAACACATATAAACTCTTTGTGCCGAGGAAGCATGGAGGCTCCTTCCCTAACTCCTTCCTAACTGAGCGCACTATTCAAACTGCCTTTATCATGGTTTTGGCCGAAGGAGCTTTGTGGCCAGCTTGAGAAATTCGGAACGAACCAAAGGCCAGTTGAGGTGAGGGGGTAAGGTGAAAAAAATATTTTAAAATCTAATAAACTCATCCTTAACCTTCCAGTTCCTTTATGGCTGTGGTGGAAACTTCTTATTCAATGTGTGATTAATTGTTGACCGAAATGTATTTTGTCTAAATGTTTTTCTCAAGTAACTAAAGAGCGCAGGAAGATGTGCTGAGGAGCAGGAGACAGGGGCCCACTGTCCTTGAAGGGGAAAAACAGTTCCCTGCACAGAGTCAAAACCTAACCAGAGGCTTACATTCTTTTTTTGATTACACCTTCTTAGTTTAAAAGCAGGGGGTTCGCCTAGTTTGGGGCTCCAGATTCGATTCCCAGGGCCCTTCTCTCCCACTCTCCACCGTCTGTTCTCTTTAAGTCTTTTCTATGTTATAGTTCACTCAGTGCACAGTACTTAATACTTTGTAATCGTTTTGTATCACCTGAAATAAATTCCACGAAACATCTTCTCGCCTCCGGGATTTTTTCCTTTTGAACAACCACATGACGACTAAGAGTTGGAGAGTTTATGTGTGTGGAATGACTTGGATGTTTTGTGGGCTTCCAGAGAGTCCACTCTCACCCCCATGACAGAAACAAACTTAAGAATTAGCTTGCTACTGTCTCTTATAGTCAGACCACTGCCCCAGCACACAACCCCAAAGAAAAGAGCACCTGCCACAACTGACTGATAAAAGACATGCGGCATCTCACTGCAGACATCAAAAGATTTCAGTCTTCTCAGAAAGAAGAGTCGGCTCTGTCCTTTTTTGTACACTTATCTGCCATGTTCAGACCAGTCCAGTTTGTTATCCAGATGGACTCCAAGATATTTATATGACTGCACCATCTCAATAGTCCTCTTAAACACGCCACGACTGCTGTATCATCAGAATATTTCTGAATGTGACAGGCTGCAGATTTATATGCAAACTCTGCAGTGTACAGGGTGAAGAGGACCGGCGATAATACAGTGCTCTGAGGGACCCCGGTGTTGCTCAAAAGCAGCAGTTGTATTGTATTGAATGCACTGGTAAAGTCGAAAAACATCACCCGCACGTAACACCCAGTCTGGTGAAGCATGTAGAGCACAGCATCGTCCACCCCCACCTGCTCCTGGTAGGCAAATTGTAAAGGATCCAGCACATGCTGCACCTGCGGTCTGATGAGCCAGAGTACTAGCCTTTCAAAGGTCTTCATAATAACCGACATGAGGGCTACTGGTCTGTAGTCCTTCACCCCTGCCGGTCGTCCTACTTTAGGGACCGGCACAAGGCATGATGTTTTCCACCGAGTGAGTCAATTGAGTCAATTTTTTACACCCCGAGTGGGGAGTCCCTGCCTCAGGCGGAGCAGTTCAGTATCTCTGGGTCTTGTTCACAGTGAGGGGAGGATGGAGCATGAGGTTGACAGGTGGATCGGTGCAGCGTCTGCAGTGATGCGGTCGCTGTATTGGATGGACCGAACCACCCACCAACCCACCCAACTAACTGTCCTTCTTTTAACCCGTCTACGTGGTGTAACTGGAGATACAACTCCATCGCAGGGTCCCAGCCTGATATTACCTTTATCATGACTGTATGTCCTGGGACAGCAGAGGCCCTGTGTGTCCAAGCTCCTGGTGATAACAGCTCTGGGAGAAGGCAGGGGAGGGTGAGCAGGGGAGAGTTTGGGTGAGGGACCAGATGAGGGCTGAGGAGGTGGAGCAGGAGGAAGTTTGGGTTTGGGTGAAAGGTTAGTGAAGCTGGGTCGGCCGTTGTTGATGAAATGGGTCCAGTTTTGTATAGTGAAATGTTCAGCAGACTTGATGTCAGAGCCCCTGTGCATGTGGTGTGAGAGGAGTCATCGTGATTCCTGATCTGATGATGCTTTCTAGATGGTTGTGAAGGGCTACGGGTGAAGGTGGAGAGGAGAAGGAGAGTGAAGAGTTCATTGATGGAGTAGATGTAGCAAACGGGACTCTGGGTTGGTCTGTGGGCAGGGGAGGTGATTGGTCTGCTGCTGACTCATTCTCTGGGGGAGCGGGAGGTGGTAGTGCTGACTCATTCTCTGGGGTAGGGGGAGGTGGTAGTGCTGACTTGTTCTCTTGGGCAGGGGGAGGTGGTAGTGCTGACTTGTTCTCTGGGGCAGGGGGAGGTGGTAATACATTTATGAATAAAAAGGCCATTTTTAAAAATGTAATTAGAACAAAGTAAAGAAATGCATCATAAAACAGCCATGACTGGAGTTTCACTACACTGAAGTGAACTATTCATTTGAGCTTAGTCCTGGTTTAGTCCGGGTCCAGTCCTGGTTTAGTTCTGCTTTAGTCCTGGATTAGTCTGTGTTCAGTCCTGGTTTAGTCCTGGTTTAAACCTGGATTCGTCCAGGTATAGTCCTGGTCGAGTCCTGGTCGAGTCCTGGTTTAGTCGTGATTCACTCCTCATTCAGTCCTGGTTCAGTCTTGGTTCAGTCCTGGCATAGTCCTGGTCAAGTTCTGCTTTAGGAGCTATGTTTACCAAACTTTCAGTAGCTCGAAGCCCTGTGTGTAATATAAATATGAAGGGGGTGGAAGCCTTGTCTCATTTTGTGTCCTCACACAAAATGAGATTATTTGTTAGTTATTATGTTATTGGCTGGTTTAAAAACTGCTGCCAATAATGTAATAATATCTTAATATCATTTAAAGGAACAGTATGTGAGAAATAACTGTAAATTCATCTTAAAATCGCCCTGATATATCACCAAATATTAAGGAATCATGATCATTTCAAATACTTTTATCACCTACAGCAGTGATTCAGCCTGAATCTTCCCTTTTCTATAGAAAGTGCAGCCCTCAGCTAATATTTTGTTGTCATGTGTATATTGTGTGTTTTGTTGTCATGTGTATATTGTGTGTTTTGTTGTCATGTGTATATTATGTGTTTTGGCCTGTTGCCCCACCCTTCATCTATCTGATTTCAGGATCTTAGCTGGCGACTCTGCTCTGCAGTTCTTCATATATCATCGCAGTACCAGTTTTGGCCACAAATTTACATGTTCCTTTAATCCTTTAAGATTTATTAATTGTAAAAGTAACCATCAGTGTTACGACACTTGTCCACATTTTAACATCTTCATACAAAACTATGATCTGTAAAACAGGAAACAGTTCGAGTCGTCAATACTCGACTGTACAATCAAACTAAAGCAAAAGGCTCAATAAACTTCCATCTATTCAGTGAAAAAGCAGCCCAAGAAAATTAAAAGAAAGAAAAATGTCCATCACTTCTTCCAGTAAAGTGTTTGTGATGTGCTTTGTACCTGTGTCACATCTGTGCATGTGTGTGTCTGTGTGTGTGTGCGTGTGAGTGTGTGTCTGTGTGTGTGTGTGTGTGTGTGAGTGTGTGTGAGTGTGTGTCTGTGTGTGTGTGTGTGTGTGAGTGTGTGTGAGTGTGTGTGTGTGTGTGTGTGTGTGTGTGTGTGTGTGTGTGTGTCTGTGTATGTGTGTGTGTGTGACTGTGTGTGTGTGTGTGTCTCTGTGTGTGTCTGTGTGTGAGTGTGAGTGTGTCTGTGTGTGTGAGTGTGAGTGTGTCTGTGTGTGTGTCTGTGTGACTGTGTGTGTGTGTGTCTCTGTGTGTGTCTGTGTGTGTCTGTGTGTGTGTGTGTGTCTGTGTGTGTCTGTGTGTGTGTCTGTGTGTGTGTGTCTGTGTGTCTGTGTGTGTGTATGTGTGTCGGTGTCTGTGTGTGTGTGTCTGTGTGTGTGTCTGTGTGTGTGTATGTGCGTCGGTGTCTGTGTGTGTGTCTGTGTGTGTGTATGTGTGTCTGTGTGTCTCTGTGTGTGTGTGTTTGTGTGTGTGTGTACGTGTGTGTGTGTGTCTGTGTGTATGCCTGTGTGTCTGTGTGTGTGCGTGTGTGTGTACGTGTGTGTGTCTGTGTGTGTGTGTGTACGTGTGTGTGTTTGTGTCTGTGTGTGTGTGTGAGTAGCTCTGTCTCTGTGTGTGTCTGTGTGTGTGTGTCTGTGTGTTTCTGTGTGTGTGTGTGAGTAGCTGTGTGTGTGTCTGTGTGTGTGTGTTTGTGTGAGTGTGTGTCTCTGTGTGTGTGTGTCTGTGTGTGTGTGTCTGTGTGTCTGTGTGTAGGTGTGTGTGTTTTTTTATTAAACTACTCAGTAATGTAATATGTTACTACATTATTGGCTTTATTACATAAAAATTATTAGGTTGTAGGCAGTTATTATGGGCCATTATTACATTATCGGCCTTTTTGTATAATTCTGAAATGTTCATTATTTTTTAGTTTTGGGAAACCAAACCTTTTATTTTTACTTCTGGCTGTTCAGTATTTTCCTTTGTGCCATTTTAAGCTGTTCATTGGACCTGCATCACTTGAATTGCAATAAATAACTGGAAAAATTAGAGTGTTGTAAAACTATTGACCGGTAATTTAAGTATCAAAAAATAACATGTGAAAAATCACCGTCTAGTTCACGTTAATCTGGCAGGAGGACTGTCGCACACTTGTGCCAGCGGTGTGGCAGGGTTTGCATTATCTGTAAGATAAATCAAAAACATTTGCCAAACTAAAACTGCAGCTGATTCTGTGAAACCATGTGACCTTCCTGGTCTCACCTCATGTGCACTTTAAGCAGTTCTCGTAGTCCCACTCAAAACTAAATGCACGTTTAAAAGTTCTTGGTAGATTTCACATGTTGTCCCCTGTCCCACTCCCCTGTGGAGTGGAACTCTTTCAGACGCCTGATGGCAGCTGGACCCCTCTCCTCCTCCTCGCCTGGCTCCTCCTCCTCGCCTGGCCCCTCCTCTTCGCCTGGCTCCTCTTCCTCGCCCGGCTCCTCCTCCTCCTCCTCCTCCTCCTCGCCCGGCTCCTTCCCCACCTGGGTAGCTGTGGCCATACCGAACTGGCCCACGGGCCTGGACATCTATAGCCTGTCCGTCCATGGGAGTGGATCTCTCCTTCACTGTAGTTCTCCCCGAGGTTTCTTCTTTTTCCCAGGACCCTGGGTTTTTTGGAGTTTTTCCTTGCTGAGAAGGAGGGTCTAAGGACAGGGGATGACTGGACAATGTTTCATTTGCTGCTTTACATGAATGTTGTTTTTTCCTGTTTTGATATGTCTGTGTGTATGTTTGGCTGATCCATATCTTGGAACACCCTTAGAGGCAACTGTTGTTGTGATTTTGGGCGCTACAAAATAAATTGAATTGAATTGAATTTTGTCCCACACCATTGGTCTTGAGCTCTTAATTCAACAGAAAGCAGGAGGTGCAGGCTCGCAAGGTAAGCTTAAAGTTTCACTTCTGCTCGACACAGCAGTCGTCTTTCATCAACAAAATCAACAAAATTAACAGGGGCAGAGCACATCAGCCTTGGCCAAATCTCAGCAGATAACATCACAAACACCAGCCCTCGTGACATGACTCTTCAGGGAGTGTCTGCAGAACTAAACCCTCTGCTCCTGTTTCAGATCAGATGAGGACTTCTCACCTGCAGGACTCAGCTCCTCAGACTCTCCAGACTCTCATAGAAGGTTCCCTCATCACTGAGATCTGCACTCTCCCCTCACACCTGAACACGGTGAGTTCTCCGGGTTTGTGCATTTTAACTGCATCCTGTTAGAGACAGACCAAGTCCACAAAGATGCAAATGCCTGAACATGTCTGTGCCAATTCCCCCGAATTTTATCTCCTGTAATTCTGCAAATTCAGAGCTCCTCAGGTGATTTCAGCACCTTCTGAATGCTCATGTCTGTAATTGGCCTGTCTGTGCATTGAATCCAACAGCGATTCAAAATTGATCTTTGGCCCATTTTAGGCAGCATGAGGCTCTTTGGAAAAGTTTTGGTGCAAAGTTTGTAAAGTTTGGATTGAGGACAGTATCAGAGGAGAGGATTACCAGAGGTGCAGCTGTATTTCTCCAACATGTTTTCTTTGGAAAAAGCCGATTTGTGCAGATCTGCGATCTGAACGTTATATGTACATAAAAAAAATCTGTCTTAACAAATGTCTCACTAGGCCCTCTTCAAATTTGATTTTAAAAAATGAATAGAAAACATCTATTTGTTGTGAACTTGAAAGAAAATCACAGGGGATTTATTTGTGATGCAGCACAATGTGACAACGCCACATGACTCCAGCTTGTTTGGTTTAGGAGAAAAATAATTAGAATTTTTTACAGCCACACTGAGGCCATTTTTGACCCCTGTACATTACAGACATGTACAAAAAAATTATCTTTCAAAATAACACGACTGCTCCATCTCATAATCAAAATACAGCAATCAGTTTATTTTAGAGTGATGTTGCAAAAAATAATGAGAAAATATGTTGCTTGCCCCATTTTTAATTGTTGTATTTACCCCTCCAGGAGAAATATGGCTTCAGATTTTAGAAAGCACATTGATGAAAGTAAGAAGATAGGCAACGGACCTCCTGCACGATACCAACTGCAGCTAAAAAGAGTAAATCTGGACAAAAAAACAAAAGAAGAGTCTAAACTGAGGAGATTTATTCTTGGAGAATCTGATCCAATGCGCCTGAACAGGACCATCCTCCTGGTGGGAGCCACTGGGGCAGGGAAGTCCACTCTGATCAATGCCCTGGTCAACTTTGTGATGGGAGTGGAGTTTGAAGACAAAGTCTGGTTTGAGTTCATCTCAGATGAGAAGGCCAAATCTCAGACTGAGAGTCAGACCTCTGCTGTGTCCGTTTACGACATCTTTGGATTTGAGGGAACTAAAGTCCCTTATTCTCTGTCCATCATCGACACTCCAGGATTCGGAGACACCAGAGGATTAGAACATGACCTTATGGTCATAAATAAACTCAAAGACCTGTTCTGCATCCCTGAGGGAGTGGACACAGTCAGTGCTGTGTGTTTGGTCATGAAGGCCACAGAGAACAGACTGGACGAGAGGATGGCCTATATCTTTAACTCTGTCACTTCTCTGTTTGGCAAAGACATGGAGCAGAACATTGTGGTGATGATGACTCACTCAATAGGAGGAAAACCCAAAAATGCTCTCAAAGCTCTGGAAGATGCAAAGATTCTTTGTGCCAGAGATTTAAGAAATGAACAAGTGTATTTCAAGTTCAACAATCGCCAAAACGAGATGACTGAAGATGACAGCGACGAAGAGGAAGAAGCAGAAGGTGCATTTAAAACTTCAAACAAGGGAATGGAGAAGTTCACAAAGTTTCTGGAAACAGCCAAACCTCAGTCTCTGAAGACGACAGTGGAGGTGATTAAAGAGAGGATCAGACTCACGGCCTGCATCCAGAACCTGGAGGAACGAGTGAACGAGGCGGAAATGAAGCAGGAGGTGATCAAAAAGAACAAAGAGAAACTTGAAAAATTTTACCATGAGATGAAGGAGAACCAAAGCTTTACAGTTACCGAAGAAGAAACCTACAAAGAGAAAGAGAAAATAGACCACTGGTGGGACAACAAAGCTGTGACCTGTAATAAGTGTGAAGAGAACTGCCATCACCCAGGATGCACCTGGGCCTGGAATCCAAGCTGGTGTGATGTCATAAAAGACGGGAAGTGTACTTCCTGTTCTGGGAAGTGTTCCGTGGAGGATCATGTGAAAGAAAACTGGAGATATGTGACTAAGACCAGAAGAGTGGAAATGACCAGGGAAGAAATGAAGGCCAAATATGAGAAGAACAAAGCCGAGAGTGAGGAGAAGACCAGTCTGCTGGAGGATCTGGAGAAGGAAATGTCTGAGCTTAAACAAAAGAAAAATGAGTGGCTTAATGAAGCCTTTTGTATCATTGTGAAGCTCGAAGGGATCGCTCTGAACGAGGATTCAGTCTCTACTTACATCCATCTGGAGTTTCTGATTGAGAAAATGAAGGAGACGGGAGACACAGAGAAGGTGCAAAAACTGGAGGAAATGAGAAAGCGGATGGAGAAGAATAAGTCTGGAGCCTACTACTTAGCAGGATATCTTTTTACAAAAATGAAAGCAGGCCTAAGGAAATCTTAATTCAGTTTCAGATTGATAAACCAAATCCAATCCAAGACCCAGACACAAAATGTCACATGTTCACAAAAAATAAAGTGATCAGAGCAGTAGCTTTGGTGATGCTGAAGAATTTGAGTTTCTTAGGTGAGGGTCAAGAGACAGGTCGATATTCCCAGAGACGCAGGCGTCTAGAAGGTCCACAATCACCAGCAGGGCCAAAACCTGCTCCTGGATCCAGAAGTCCAGATATATACAAAATGACTGATCACACACTATTAGAAACAAACTTCAAGATGGTGGTTTGAGGGCCCCATTTGCATTTGAGATTAAACACTTTCATTTCTTTCTGTAAAGCCCAAAATCACAACTGTGTTTAAACAGAAATCAAACTGGAAACAAGCAAATGGAGAAGCAGCCCCCTGTCTTTAGACCCTCCTCCTGCAACAATAAACGCAGTGGGTTATTTTTTTATTATTTTTTTACTAACATTAGATATCCTCCTTTCCATATCTGAATGAATTGCCAATATGTGTTCTTTTAATTTTTGTTATCAGTATATAAATGTGAAAAGGGGTTTTAAAAGAAATCAAATTCTGTCCTTTAGCGTAAGTAGGACTCGATCATCTGTGTTTATATAAATTACCCATGTGGCTGTAAATTTTGTTTATATAAATGTGTGCAATTTTTCCTTTTTGTCATTATATCAAGTTGGGTTTATAGAGGTGTATGTATTGTATAATGTCTAAGGCAATGAAATGTTTAACACATATAAACTCTTTGTGCCGAGGAAGCATGGAGGCTCCTTTCCTAACTCCTTCCTAACTGAGCGCACTATTCAAACTGCCTTTATCATGGTTTTGGCCGAAGGAGCTTTGTGGCCAATTTGAGAAATTCGGAACGAACCAAAGGCCAGTTGAGCTGAGGGGGTAAGGTGAAAAAAATATTTAAAAATCTAATAAACTCATCCTTAACCTTCCAGTTCCTTTATGGCTGTGGTGGAAACTTCTTATTCAATGTGTGATTAATTGTTGACCGAAATGTATTTTGTCTAAATGTTTTTCTCAAGTAACTAAAGAGCGCAGGAAGATGTGCTGAGGAGCGGGAGACAGGGGCCCACTGTCCTTGAAGGGGAAAAACAGTTCCCTGCACAGAGTCAAAACCTAACCAGAGGCTTTCATTCTTTTTTTGATTACACCTTCTTAGTTTAAAAGCAGGGGGTTCGCCTAGTTTGGGGCTCCAGATTCGATTCCCAGGGCCCTTCTCTCCCACTCTCCACCGTCTGTTCTCTTTAAGTCTTTTCTATGTTATAGTTCACTCAGTGCACAGTACTTAATACTTTATAATCGTTTTGTATCACCTGAAATAAATTCCACGAAACGTCTTCTCGCCTCCGGGATTTTTTCCTTTTGAACAACCACATGACGACTAAGAGTTGGAGAGTTTATGTGTGTGGAATGACTTGAATGTTTTGTGAGTATAAAGACGTGTTAATTTTGTCACGTCTTTGTCACGTCTAGCCAGCACTGCCGTATGGATAGCTTTACTCGTAGGCAAGCTGTTATGTTGCAGACAAGGGATGCACAAAAAATCGTCAAGGCACACACTGCTCCAGGGACTGTAACCAATACATACTCTGTTATTAACTGTAAGTAGCTTTGGATAAAAAGTGTCAGCTAAGTGTAATGTATAATGTAATGTAAACAGGAGTTATTCTAGGCTTCCCTTATCCCAGGCTATTGTTTTCATAGTCATATTTGCCATGCCTAAAAGATACCGCTCCATTATTGCAGTGGAATAAATAATGAACAAATCCAGGTCTTTACTGATGATTTATATTAGGCTTTTAAATTGTACATAGTTACAGTTCAAAGTCAAATTCAAATTCAAATAACTTTATTTATCCGTTAGGAACTTCGTTTGCAGACAGAGCACCAGCACAAGTGAAGACTCCACACAAACATTAATAAAAAGCACATTCATCAAATGCATAATAATAAATAGATCAATAAAAGAATACATCCATAACAGCACCTCTCACTTCCCCAATGCAGATTAGCTGCCCATGTGGCTTCATCAGCCATTTAACAGGCGAATGGAGGAGGGAATAAAACTGGCCGTGGCCCTCTTAGTTTTAAGTGAGAGGGACCTGAACCTCCGTCCTGATGGTAACAGACTGTAGAGTGAGTGAAGAGTGTGTGAGCTGTCTGTGGAGATCTGTGTCCCTTTCTCAAGACTCTGTCATTGTAGATGGTGGTGAGTGACTCTTGCTGCTGTCCTATGAGTTTACTGCTGATTTTAACGATTCTGTTGAGTGTGTTGCGATGAGTGAGACTGAGTGAACCAAACCAGTCTGTGATATTGAATGTGAGGATGGACTGTATAAAGCATTTGTAAAAAACTGCAAGAATTGATTGGTGAACCTGTAGTTTACAAAGTTTACGGAGAAAGAAAAGGCGTTGTTGGCATTTGGAGAAAATGTTTTCAGTGTTCAGTTGAAAAGTGATTTTGTGATCAATTATGGTGCCGAGATATTTGTATGAGTGAACCTTTTCTATTGCTTCGTTGTTAACAGTGAGTGTGGGAGAGGTGATGAGTCCATGATGGAACAATGACCATTTCTTTGGTTTTTGAAACATTTAAGTCCAAACAATTATTCCTGCATCAAAGTGAAAAAGAGTCTAGTTCTGTCTGTAGCCGTTCGTCAGTGTTAGTAGTGTCCATGATTACTGTGTCGTCCGAGTACTTGATGTATGTTATTCCTGGAGTGGTGCTCCTGCAGTCATTCGTGTACAAAGTGAAGAGAAGTGGAGAGATCACTGAGCCTTGGGGGAAACCGGTGGATATTGTCCTGATGGGTGTGTGTGTGTGTGCGTGTGTGTGTGTGTGCGTGTGTGTGTGTGTGTGCGTGTGTGTGTGTGCATGTGTGCGTGTGTGTGCGCATTCCAGTTATTAGCTAATGCCGCCTATTAGAAAATGGTGTTTACAACAACAGAAAAAGGTCATTTTAACCTTACCTCAAAAATAGTTCCAATTTTTTGGGGTGTCATGTCCTCTTCACGGAGACTGACCCGTTTAGGTCCTTTGAACAGCATATATTGCACTTGCAAAAAGTCCATGATTCGCCACCACTACTAAACTAAATCTATCTTCGCGCAAGTCAGATGGTGTAATGTACTTTCGGGTGAAACATAAACACACCATTTCGCATTCTGCAGATTTCGCATTCTGCAGATTTCGCATTCTGCAGATTTCGCAGTCTGCAGATTTCGCAGTCTGCAGATTTCGCAGTCTGCAGATTTCGTAATAAAACTTTAAATAAAAATAGAAAGAGATGCACAATTACACACACCAAGATGTGTGATTTTCCACTTAGAGCGACTTTTTCACTCGTTATAAACACACACAGTCAGAGGAGTCGACCATCTCGACTCACTTCACTCTTTGGCAAAGTTTGGGCCGATAAAACTGGACGGAGCGCATGAGTTTGGGGAAAACAAAGTTCCTATTGGACACTCGTTTTGTTCACGTCATCACACAGCGTGACTGTGACGTAGGATAAAGCCGCAGAAATGTACAGAAACCTCTGTCTGCACTTTCAGAGGGAAAAAGTAAGTTTCTGTCTTTTACGGTTAGAAAGTTCTGCGCGGTTATAGAAAACATATTCCTCAGTATCTGTCATGGTTTGAGTGTGGTTGAGGACCCCAAAGCAAAGACAGAGGCGCAGGTAGCTGTTAAACAGGTTTATTGCCGGGATTGAAGGATGTGGTGATGGAAACTGGCTGGAGACAGACGGAGGGAAGACACTGGGGTAGACTCACGGGTAGACAGTCTGGACAACAAGGTCAGGCAGGCCGACAAGGGCAGGCAGGACGACATGGACAGGCAGGACGACATGGACAGGCAGGACGAGGACGTAGACAAGGGATTGACAAAGAATGAACTGACACAGAACAAAGGACAAGGACAGAACTAAGTAGTGGAGCTGATTAGACAATGAGCTGCAGGTGAACTACTGAGCAGGTGATCCACACTGCAGCATTAGCCCAGCCAGGCCCCCGAGAGGAGCAGGCAGACGCAGAAGGGAGGGGGAACACATAAACACCAAACCCTGACAGTATCGTATACGATGTCATAGGTCTTTGAGGGTTAAACTCCACAAACCTTCACTAGAATCATTCGGATTGTTTTTTCAGTCCTGGAGTCGCTGATCTCGACTGAACTAAAGGGAAAAGGAGCTGTTCACTTGGAAACTAGCACCACTTCATGACATCACAGGGTGGAGCAGAGCGTTTGGAGCTTTGCAGATGTAACAGACAAATAATAAAGAGTTACTCAAACATGAATGAAACAAACACGACTCCGGCTCTGTTTTTTGTGAGGAGGAAACATCGTTATATCAATGCTTAAACCTCACACAGCAAAAAAGGATTTTCTAGCAGAGTTAAACTGACTTAAATGAAGCAGATTCATCTTAAAAGATCAATTTTAAGATTTTTTTTACTTAATAAGACAAGATTTTTTTTTTTACTTATATATTCCATCCTGATATATTTTATGTAAATATTACAACTTATTCTAAGCACTTTTTATATTAAATTAAGCCAGGTTAAGCCCTCTTTAACTTCCTTCTCAACCCAGTTCTTTTCTCTGGCTCAGATCTGTTCCTCTGTCCTCAGAGTCGTGTCCCGGGGCTTTTAGGTGAAGATATACAGCATTTCTAAAATGTTGAGAAAGTAGAAGATGTGACATTTCAATAAATGCAGTTTCAAATGTGATTGATTTCATGTATTTGTTCAAATGTAAAGATAATGTGAATGTTCGAAAGAAGCTATTCTTAAAACAAGTGTCTATTTAAGAAATAACAGCCTGATTTAAGACATGTTATATACTAGAAATAAACAGTAATAAACAACACTTACTTAAATCAAGGATAAATATACTCAAAATAAGGTGAAAAATCTTGCCATGAATACTTGGCACTATTGTTTTTGGCTCAGAACAAGATTCGTATTTCGTCTTGTTTTAAGACAACTTGGTAAGTGAAAATTTCTTACTGCACTGGCAGATAATTTCACTTTACCTCAAAATTAGTGGGGTTTTTTTCATATTTTTTGAGAGGCCTTTTTTGCAGTGCAGAAGTCCATTTGCGTCATGTGTGTAGGACCTTCTGAATAAAAGAGCGCCCCCTGCAGCTCCCTCACGAGACAGTCCTTCGTTTCTGTCCTTTGAGCAACACTTCTGACCTCACCGAAATAAAAAAATATATTAAGGATATATTATATTATATTAAGTTTCTAAGATGCTCAGTGGGGGGCCAGTCAGCCACAAGAGCAGCTGTGTCGTCTGTTCATTCGTTTTTCAAAATAAAACCAAAAATAAGAAAAAATTAAAAACTTTTTTCTTCATTATTTGGACTAAACCAGGACTGAACCAGGACTGAACCAGGACTAAACCAGGTCTAAACCAGGACTGAACCAAGACTAAACCAGGACTAAACCAGGTCTAAACCAGGACTGAACCAGGTCTAAACCAGGACTGAACCAGGACTAAACCAGGACTGAACCAGGACTAAACCAGGACTGAAGCAGGACTAAACCAGGACTAAACCAGAACTGAACCAGGACTCGAAAAACAAATCATTATCCATTTTTTTCACTTTGGTTTTGGAGACAAATAATGAAGAAAAGTGTTAGTTTTCTGTTGTTTCGTTTTATTATTTCTGGTTTTATTTTCAAAATCGCCTGAGCGACACTCGGATTGTTTTTACTGAGCTAAAGTTCTGCTTCCGAAGGCGTCGCTCTCGCTCTCCTCACGACTCACGACTCTCCTCATTACACCCGAGTCCTGGAGGAGCTCAGAGAAATCCAGTCACTTCTACAGCGACTCCCAACAGTCGCCTAAACCATTAAACACATGATGTTTGTGATCAGTTCATTTTCCAGTTATGATGCAGACTCACAAACCTGGTCACGCCTACTTCAGTGTCAAAATGAACTGGTGCAGGAACGGTGTGTTTAAGAGGAGTTTTGTACAGCTATTGTGGTGCTAAAACTGTCTGTGGTTTGGTTCGTGATTACTCCAACAAACAGTCTCATATTCCTTCTGTAAATGAGTTCATTTGGCACTACCTTTTATCTCGGGTTTATAAGGTGTTTGGTTCTAGTGTTTATTTTTAGCATTAGGTTTTACATTGGGTTTATTTTGCTTCAGGTTATTTGGATTGGATTTTAATGTTGGATGTCTAATGTTAGCGATGAAGCCTGTATCATGATTTCTGCTGCGGATCCTCCACTGTCCTTTATTGCACTGCACTTTGCTCTTACTCACTTTATTATTCTTGGAAAGTTAATACATAAAAAAGAAATATGACCACACCCATTCCTGCCTCAGTTTCATGTCTATGTACTTCACTGCGCCCCGGTCGCTCTGTCTGTCCTGTCTAATATTAGGCCCAATAGTTCTGTGGGGGCCCCAAGCATTTGCCCGTCACTATATTTACAGGCCCAGGGACCAGTCTACAGCAGGTCAAAGGTCAAAGAACAGAATGGGTGTGAACGAGGTCTACGGGGCCTTCAGGTGCATAAGAAATCTCACACATATAACCTGACCTTTGTCACAGATACATAAGATATAAGTTTGTATAAATAAACCGTTTAGTCTCTTAAATAAGGGACACATACTTTTCTGTCTATTGGCTCAAGAGTGAAGGACACATCAGGACACATTCCACCTTCAAAGCTGCCCAAGAGAGAGGAGACACATCCCCAGGCAACAATACTTGGTAAAATGGCAGCGGGCAGTGGGTACGGCCACCCCACATGAAAATATGAACCACTATTTAACTTATCAGAGAGTGAATGAGTGAATGAATGAATGAATGGTCTACCAGGCTCTAAACACAAACTGTGGGAGCCTGAACGCACAGCATGGATCAGGACAAATCAAACTCACTTTATGCAGTCCGCTCCAGTGCCACCTACTGACCAAAGGTCCAAACTGCAATGCCACAAATATACTCCAGTCTCTTCCGCATGGTATTGTCATTACTTAATTAAGGCTGAAGGTAAGAACATAAAACCACTCACCAAACTGGACTGACCACTATGACTTTATATCATCGTTATATTTTAGGTCCAACTCTTGACTGAGCGAGCTCAGAGCGATGGCAGCTTGAGTCCTGGAGGAGCTCAGAGAAATCCAGTCACTTTAGTTTAGTCCCACTTTAGTGTCAAAAGGAACTGGTGCAGGAACAGTGTGTTTAAGAAAAGCTTTGTACAGGTATTGTGGTGCTTACTGTACAACAACTCACCCACTGCACCAGACTATAGAGGGACAGATAATACTCCCTACAACTGTACAACAAATCACCCTTATGGAACAGATAATACTCCCTACAACTGTACAACAACTCACCCTTATGGAACAGATAATACTCCCTACGACAGTTCTACACTCTCCATCAGTACTCGAGGTTCATGGGAGTTTGCACAGTCCACATGAGCTTTGTGGACCTGGAGATTCCACCATGTCTCTCGTGGGGCCTGTGGGGGGCGCTCCAGGAGTCTGGGGTCCGGGGCCCCTCGCTAAGGGCCGGTTCCTGTGTGACCGGAGCAGGAGCTGTGGGGCCAGCAGTAAGTCAGACCTGTTCCTGGTGCAGGTTGGACTCCACCAGGGCCACACCTGTCACCGGTTCTGTTCATTGTGTTTATGGACAGAATTTCTAGGAGCAGCCAGGAGCCAGGGGGGTCCAGTTCCGGGGCAGGGGCCGGAGGGGGGCCGGAGGTGGTCCGGTTTGGGGCAGGGGCTGGAGGGGGTCCGGTTTGGGAGCCACAGGATCTTTGTGGATGATGTCGTCCTGTTGGCTTCATCGAACCAGGACCTGCAGCACTGAGGTTTGAGCCGAGTGTGAAGCGGCCGGGATGAGGATCAGCTGCTCGAAATCTGAGGCCGTGGTTCTGACCAGAAAAGGTGGCGTCCTCTGCAGGTTGGCGGAGAGTAGAAGTGTGCATTGCCATGAGTCTGGCGATACGTATCACACTATACATGTCACAATATGATATCCCAATATATCCAAATACTAAAACAAAGTACAATATATTGCAATTTATCAATAATTACTTCTAATAATATAATCATGCTCACCTTCACAAGCCCAAAATTGTAACTCCGGAAATTTAGTGCAAAATATGATTTTTAAAAATCCATTCAGCCAAATTTTGAATCGATTCAAGAATTGCGCAATTATAGATAGATAGATATACATTATTCATCCCCATGAGGAGAAATTCAAGTTGTCCAGTAGCATAAACAAACATTAAATAAACAAAACACACAAATCTAAGAACCAATTTTAAAAACCTACATAAATAAACACATTTGCAATAAAATAAATAAGTTAATAGTTAAAAGTTACTAACGATAGTAATGAGGTACACATTAGCAAGAGCTGTTAAACAGTCTTATAGCAGCAGGAATAAACGATTTCCTGAACCTCTCAGTTCTACATCGCAGGGAGAGGAGCCTGTCACTGCGGCTACTTCTCTGAGCAGCCACAATCTGGTGGAGAGGATTCCTGCTGTTGTTCAGGATGGAAAGGATCATGCTCCTCATCCTCCTCTCCACAATGGCTTCCAGAGAGTCCACTCTCACCCCCATGACAGAAACAAACTTAAGAATTAGCTTGCTACTGTCTCTTATAGTCAGACCACTGCCCCAGCACACAACCCCAAAGAAAAGAGCACCTGCCACAACTGACTGATAAAAGACATGCAGCATCTCACTGCAGACATCAAAAGATTTCAGTCTTCTCAGAAAGAAGAGTCGGCTCTGTCCTTTTTTGTACACTTATCTGCCATGTTCAGACCAGTCCAGTTTGTTATCCAGATGGACTCCAAGATATTTATATGACTGCACCATCTCAATAGTCCTCTTAAACACGCCACGACTGCTGTATCATCAGAATATTTCTGAATGTGACAGGCTGCAGATTTATATGCAAAGTCTGCAGTGTACAGGGTGAAGAGGAACGGCGATAATACAGTGCCCTGAGGGACCCCGGTGTTGCTCAAAAGCAGCAGTTGTATTGTATTGAATGCACTGGTAAAGTCGAAAAACATCACCCGCACGTAACACCCAGTCTGGTGAAGCATGTAGAGCACAGCATCGTCCACCCCCACCTGCTCCTGGTAGGCAAATTGTAAAGGATCCAGCACATGCTGCACCTGCGGTCTGATGAGCCAGAGTACTAGCCTTTCAAAGGTCTTCATAATAACCGACATAAGGGCTACTGGTCTGTAGTCCTTCACCCCTGCCGGTCGTCCTACTTTAGGGACCGGCACAAGGCATGATGTTTTCCACCGGGTAGGCACCCACCCAGTTTGAAGACTCCAGTTGAAAAGGATTTGAAAAGGCACAGCTAACTCAGATGCGCACTCCTTCAGTATCCTCGGTGGGACACCATCCAGCCCAGCTGCCTTCCCAGGTTGCACTCTTCTCAGCTTGGCACACACCTCATCAACTGAGATGTACAAGGTGGTTGATGTTCCAACAACAGATTTGGAGCAGCCGCTGGGTGGAGCAGAGCAGGAGGTCAGGTTATCATTATAGTATCATAATATATCATCATAATATATCATTGAGTCAATTTTTTACACCCCGAGTGGGGAGTCCCTGCCTCAGGCGGAGCAGTTCAGTATCTCGGGGTCTTGTTCACAGTGAGGGGAGGATGGAGCATGAGGTTGACAGGTGGATCGGTGCAGCGTCTGCAGTGATGCGGTCGCTGTATTGGATGGACCGAACCACCCACCAACCCACCCAACTAACTGTCCTTCTTTTAACCCGTCTACGTGGTGTAACTGGAGATACAACTCCATCGTAGGGTCCCAGCCTGATATTACCTTTATCATGACTGTATGTCCTGGGACAGCAGAGGCCCTGTGTGTCCGAGCTCCTGGTGATAACAGCTCTGGGAGAAGGCAGGGGAGGGTTAGCAGGGGAGAGTTTGGGTGAGGGACCAGATGAGGGCTGAGGAGGTGGAGCAGGAGGAAGTTTGGGTTTGGGTGAAAGGTTAGTGCAGCTGGGTCGGCCGTTGTTGATGAAATGGGCGCAGTTTTGTATAGTGAAATGTTCAGCAGACTTGATGTCAGAGCCCCTGTGCATGTGGTGTGAGAGGAGTCATCGTGATTCCTGATCTGATGATGGTTTCTAGATGGTTGTGAAGGGCTACGGGTGAAGGTGGAGAGGAGAAGGAGAGTGAAGAGTTCATTCATGGAGTAGATGTAGCAAACGGGACTCTGGGTTGGTCTGTGGGCAGGGGAGGTGGTAATACATTTATGAATAAAAAGGCCATTTTGTTTTAATTAAATTAGAACAAAGTAAAGAAATGCATCATAAAACAGCCATGACTAGATAATCATCCAACAGTGAACAAATGAAAGAAGTTTCACGACACTGAAGTGAACTATTCATTTGAGCTTAGTCCTGGTTTAGTCCGGGTCCAGTCCTGGTTTAGTTCTGCTTTAGTCCTGGATTAGTCTGTGTTCAGTCCTGGTTTAGTCCTGGTTTAAACCTGGATTCGTCCTGGTATAGTCCTGATCGAGTCCTGGTCGAGTCCTGGTTTAGTCGTGATTCACTCCTCATTCAGTCCTGGTTCAGTCCTGGTTCAGTCCTGGCATAGTCCTGGTCAAGTTCTGGTTTAGGAGCTATGTTTACCAAACTTTCAGTAGCTCGAAGCCCTGTGTGTAATATAAATATGAAGGGGGTGGAAGCCTTGTCTCATTTTGTGTCCTCACACAAAATGAGATTATTTGTTAGTTATTATGTTATTGGCTGGTTTAAAAACTGCTGCCAATAATGTAATAATATCTTAATATCATTTAAAGGAACAGTATGTGAGAAATAACTGTAAATTCATCTTAAAATCGCTCTGATATATCACCAAATATTAAGGAATCATGATCATTTCAAATACTTTTATCACCTACAGCAGTGATTCAGCCTGAATCTTCCCTTTCCCATAGAAACTGCAGCCCTCAGCTAATATTTTGTTGTCATGTGTATATTATGTGTTTTGTTGTCATGTGTATATTGTGTGTTTTGTTGTCATGTGTATATTATGTGTTTTGTTGTCATGTGTATATTGTGTGTTTTGTTATGTGTATATTGTGTGTTTTGTTGTCATGTGTATATTGTGTGTTTTGTTGTCATGTGTATATTGTGTGTTTTGTTGTCATGTGTATATTGTGTGTTTTGTTGTCATGTGTATATTGTGTGTTTTGTTGTCATGTGTATATTGTGTGTTTTGTTGTCATGTGTATATTGTGTGTTTTGTTGTCATGTGTATATTGTGTGTTTTGTTGTCATGTGTATATTATGTGTTTTGGCCTGTTGCCCCACCCTTCATCTATCTGATTTCAGGATCTTAGCTGGCGACTCTGCTCTGCAGTTCTTCATATATCATCGCAGTACCAGTTTTGGCCACAAATTTACATGTTCCTTTAATCCTTTAAGATTTATTAATTGTAAAAGTAACCATCAGTGTTACGACACTTGTCCACATTTTAACATCTTCATACAAAACTATGATCTGTAAAACAGGAAACAGTTCGAGTCGTCAATACTCGACTGTACAATCAAACTAAAGCAAAAGGCTCAATAAACTTCCATCTATTCAGTGAAAAAGCAGCCCAAGAAAATTAAAAGAAAGAAAAATGTCCATCACTTCTTCCAGTAAAGTGTTTGTGTTTGTGATGTGCTTTGTACCTGTGTCACATCTGTGCATGTGTGTGCGTGTGTGTGTATGTGTGTGTGTGTGTGTGTGCGTGTGTGTGTGTGTGCGTGTGTGTGTGTCTATGTGTGTGTGTCTGTGTGTGTGTCTGTGTGTGTGTGTCTGTGTGTGTGTGTGTGTCTGTGTGTCTGTGTGTGTGTCTGTGTGTGTGTGCGTGTGTGTGTGCGTGTGTGTGTGTCTATGTGTGTGTGTGTGTGTGTGTGTGCGTGTGTCTGTGTGTGTGTGTCTGTATGTGTGTGTGTGTGTGTGTGCGTGTGTCTGTGTGTGTGTGTCTGTATGTGTGTGTGTGTGTGTGTGTGTGTGTGTGTGTGTGTGTGTGTGTGCGTGCGTGTGTGTGCGTGTGTGCGCGTGTGTGCGTGTGTGTGTGTGTGCGTGTGTGTGTGTGTGTGCGTGGATAAAAACAGTGGCGCCAGAGCAGCTCCATCTCTTTTGTTTAGTGTTTTCACTGCTCCTGCACAGACAGGGCCGTGACAGGTGAGGAGACAGGAGGCGCTGGATGGAGAGAATAGAGATAGAGATGGAGACAGGAGCTCAATCATGCAAATGTCCAACAGTCCCAGTCAAATCGTCTGACGCCCGCGACTCTGATTGTGTCGTCAGTGTGGACGTCTGTGTTTGGGAGCAGCGCCTCAGGGGCAGCAGCTTTACATACATTTACCTGAGACTTCACAAACAAAGTGTTCTCCATCCTTTTCTTCAGTACAACCTGTTGTTTCACAATCTGCTGCTGTCGTTGTGTCATGTGGCTGCAATAAAAGATATAGGACCAGAAATACTAATGAAAAAAACAAACAAAAAAAGAAAATTCACACTGTTTCATACAAAACAGGTATAAACAACTTTTTGCACTTAATTTAGGGCTTTAGTCTCAAAAGTGCAAACTATCTAGTCTGTAAATAAACTCAAAATATCCCCAAAATATTACCCCAAAACAAAAACAAAAAAATGTAAGTGCTCCATGACTTTCCTGGTGCTGTCATGGAAACAGCTCCTGTCAGGTCCAGGGCCAGAGCCACAGCACTTCTGCATTTGGATTTGTATATTTGGACTGAAATAAACCTTTAAAATAAAAATAGCAAAGGATGCACAATTACACAGACAGAGATGTGTAATTTTCCATTTATTTAAGAAAAAAATTAGAGCGGCTTTTTCAACACAGACGCTCAGAGCATTGACCATCTTGACTCACTTCACTCTTTGGCAAAGTTTGGGCAAATCAAAATGGACCATGGACCCATCCAGACACGGAGAGAACATGCAAACTCCACACAAAAAGGCCTGGGCGACCCGGGGATCAAACCCGGAACCTTCTTGCTGTGAGGTATGAGCGTTAGCCACTCAGTCACAGTGCTGCCATTCTCGACAAGGAGAAAAAAGCAAGTTTCTATCATTTATGGTTGGAGAGTGATGCGTGGTTTTATAAAGCTTATTCCCAGGTATCGTATGCGATACCGTCTGGAAGGGTTATAAAGAAGAGTTATTGTGCAGAATCCAGTTTTCAGAGCTTTTTTTTTTTTACTTTATTTATTAACATTTTCAGTTTAGAACAAGACAACACAACACATATAATAAAAATGAAAATAAATTAAATTAACAAAAACGAATCAATAAATTTAAATTCTAATTCTATATGACTTACATAACAAAAACATATGTAGGTGGTTCAGTAATAATAATAAAAATAGTCATAAAATAAAATAAATACAAAATAAAAGATGTAACAAAAAAGAGAAAAAAATTGGGGGGGAAATGAATTAATTAAATAAATAAAATTCAGATGCTCTAGAATGGGTTTCCACACTTTTTAAAATTTTTGAGGACTGCCTGACACCTCATACCTCAGTCTCTCAATATGCAACACTCCCATTAATTCCCTGAGTCAGGTTTCGAACTGAGGTGCAGAATCCAATTTCCACAGTTTCAAATGACATCTTTTAGCTCTCACCATATCATGGCCCATGTTTTCCAAAATGGTAGATACAATTTTCAGAGCTTTTAACCTTATTATAGTCATTTCCTCGTTGTTGACCCACTGCAGATGGATTTGGAGTGATTTATGCCTGTTTGAGTCGTCTTTAATCACTTATATTACTGATCAATCTATTTTCACCATGAGTACACGGCCACTGTAACGTACGTACCTCATTCTCCGATTTTATTTTCTTAATAGGTGATATGTATTGTGTAGTCAGTTTGATTCAAATAAAAAAAAAAAGAAAATCCACTATTTGTTCGTGTGATGTGCAGTGATCCATAGGAGGCGCCTGCAACTGCACGGCTCTTTGTTGTGATGCTGTTGTGGCATCATCATCTCGTCAAGTCAGTGGAATTGTTTCTCTGATTGAGTCGATTTAGATATATTTAGAAGATTGTTTTAGGTGAAAATGATCCACAGCTGCCAAAGGTTATTACTATATGGCAGACAATATAAAAAAATGATTTTCTTTTAAGTTTTTGAGCTGAGCAGAAACATCCTCACAATAAAAAGAAAAACAAAATCAGACTCATGCTTTGCATGCATTTTGTACCTGTTGTAGAGGTGGCGATATATCAAAACATGTGTCCTGACCAGAACTGAAGAGGCTGAAACATCTGCACTTAAACACTTTGATCCAGTGACAGAATAGATTTTGTTTTTTTCCTGTAGCCTAATACAGGTTTAAGGCTTCACAAGAACAAGATAAAAATACATCTGCAAACTGTGATGATGAAAGCAGAGTGAGTGTAACAGTGTGGCCACCAGGGGGAGTCACGAGCAGGTTCTGTCCGATCAGGAACGAGGAACTCACTCGGACTTCATACCCTTCCACTCACAAGCAGCCACATACTTTTTTTTTGAGTTTACAATGCTGCCAGGTCAATGCTGAACAATGCAATGTCCAGCTACACATTTGTGCTTTGCTTCTTACATTAAATTTAGAGTAATAATAACACATCTGTCTTTATTGGTTCATTAGTTTCCAAATGCTCAGAGTTGCTTTACAATTTTAGTGCATTTTTGATTCCATCCAAGCTCAATGGTGATAACTACACAACAGTTTTCACACGGTGACACCCTAACCTGGTATTCTCACCAGTCTCCATCCGAGTCCTAACCAGGCCCAGCCCGGCTTAACTTGTCTGGTCACAATAATACAAATAGACTATAGATTATATCATTAAGACCGACTCACTCCATTCTAATGCAGCGGTGAGACAAGATCCAACTGAGTGACGCAAATAAAACACGTCTATATGAGAATTATGTGGCAAGAGCGGGATTGGAGGTCTGTGCTGCAGCTGCTTTGACCTGCTGCTCTGTGGCTCTGAGCTGGTGGATTATTTACATTTTTATTATACATCCACGCTCCAACCGCGGTATGTGTTTCTGTAGCCCCAAACACTGTACTGCAGGCTCCAATTATAATCCCCATCATTTACTTTTTAGGTGCCAGTGGTGGCTGCAAAGGGTTGAGCACACCCCCACTGCTGTTTTTGCTTCTGTTCTGTTCTATTCTGTTCGCTTCGCTGTTTTGCTTGACTTTTGTTTTCATTTTCATTTTTATTGTGCTGTGGACTTTTACAAGAAATTGTTGTTTTTAAAAAGAATTTTGCAAATAAATTGATTAAATGTGTCAGTTTCACAAATAAAGACTCTGTAAATCAGGCATTTCCAAACTATGACCCGGGGGCCAAATGGAGCCCTCAGACCAATTTTGGCCCTGAGGCTTCCAGGTGAATTGGCCCATACTACAGCAAGTAGTACTTTTTACTGCATGTTTTTGAAATCTACCTTGATCAAGCAAATGTAGTGTGTCCTTTTGCGGGTCTAAGCCTGAACAAAGGTCTGGAGGGTCATTCAGACCTGTTACAAATGCACAGATTTGAATTAGTCACTGTTTTGACCCTCAGTCTATGACCCTGGATCGGCCCTCACACTGGTCTGTGTTTTAATATGTGGCCCTTGATGAAAAAGGTTTGGGCACCCCTGTTGTAAATGCTGGAACCTGGCTCTCCCTCCCTCATTATTGACGTCCCTGAGTGCCTCATCTTTAAATTCTGTTTCCCTACACTAGATTTGGGCTGGCATTGTTGCAACAAGTAAATTAACATAAAAACTATTATTATTCCAATATGTTAACCCCTTGTTTGCCACCACATTAACTTAAATAAACTATATGCAAATACTGCGCAACCAATCACAGGACAGGTCTGACAGAGCACCACTGTGGCACCTGGAATTACCTGGACTTTGTTGGTCTCCCAACAAAGTCCTGACCGGCCCAGCCCTGCTTAGCTTCAGTCGAGATCCGGCTTTGACGAGGTGGTATGATGTGGGTCCATGCTCTATTCCCTCTCTCCAGACTGGACCATACACAGATCAGCGGCGCTCCTGCCTCATGTTTGCGTTATTTAAGCCAATAGTGATCTTAAAGCGGCTCCTCGCAGAGCACCAGGGAGAGCCGTCTTAGCTCTGGGGCTGATGTGATGTTTAAACACAGACACGTTCTCATGAGGCTTCAGATCACAGCAAGGAGAGTAACCCGAGACACATGGGACAACACTCCGAGTCTTTTAACATCTAAAACATGTATTCTCCTGGACAGTGGAAGGAATAACAGACAGAGGAGGTCCAGGCGGCTTTGAACACAGAGACTCTGGAAATGAAGTGAGATGAGGGATGAAAAAGTTCCTGTTCCCAAGAATCAGTGCAAAATATAAATTGGCAACAGTTTAGGGAGCACATTCATTGCATCCTTATGTCGTCTCTGAACACTCACAAATGCTCTGTTTGCATTTTACCCAGACTGCTGCATCAGAGGTAAAAAATCAGAGTTACACACAATCTTAGAGCCCATAAACCATCACAGGACTCATTCTGTTCTGTTCTGCAGCTTTTCACAGGGATAAGTACTACAGTTGTTTATTTTGTCATGGTTCATTCCTGTTGCAAACAGCAGGGGGAGCTCCAGCACCTAAACACTTCATTGGAAATGGATGTGGAGTTCATAAAGTACATTGTTCACATACAGACATTATTTGAAGGTATAAAAGATGAAATACTGATGCAAAGGAGACTAAAACATGTTTAAAAGAGAATACTTTCCTTTAGAATCTTTAACTCTACTTCAAATGAACTGTATGTACAGTGAGTGTGCTGGTGTTATGCACTTTTGTGTGATTGTTGCTGTGCTTTTCCCTGTTCTGTAGATGATTTCACATCAACCTGCTGAGGAACTGAAGATTGAAATGAGACACACTGCCTATATCATCATCATCATCATCATCATCATCATCAAGCTTTATTACAGACTCTTGGTCCAGAGTTATAAAAGACACAATGAACAAACACACACTCAAAAACACAATATTCACAGCAGCAAACTGCAGCACCAGGGCCTCCACAGTTCGGACTGGTACCTCATGGTGTTGAGTTTGCCATTTGTTAGGCTCATGATAAACCTGTTCTCATTAAGGCGACAGATGAATCTGTGCATTAAACAGAGCAGATTTGCCTGAAAAGTTCTGATCCCTGCTGACACAAACAGGTTACTTGCACTTTCCCATCTCGGCCTTTTCAGTAGAATCCTTAGACAGTCATTATACACCACAGTGAGTTTGTGTACGCTCGCCCTTTTGTAGTTTGATCACAGGTGTGCTGTAGAAAATACACACAGTACGCTTTAACAAGTGTCTTCTTCACTTCCACTGTACAGACACCAAACCTCTGCGTGAGCCTGTTCACCTGCACATACATCATGTGGCCTTGTCCACATCATCTGACATATTACCTGTGATAAAATGACCCAAATATTAATATTTGTTACATACAGTTAAAACATTACCACACAGTGCAAACTGAGGAAACTTTACATACTTATCCTCCTTAGTTATGCAGACTATTATTATATTTTTACTGGCATTATATTTGATATCAAATGTCACACTGTACTGGGAACAGACACTCAGTAGTTCAACAAGTTCACCTGCAGACATCAGGTGGTTCACTTGGGTCGGCCCAGTCACAACCTGTTCTGCACTTAACTCTTGTGACAAATCATCCATATAGAAACAAAACAGAAGATGAGACAGAATTTCACCTGCATCACCTGGAGGCTAAAATTCTCAATATATACTGAGTCACTACATATTCAAATTTTACATGTGCATTAATATGTGCTGTCCCTTTACAAATAAATAAATAAGAATAAAATCCACAAGAATGCATATGTATTCTTTAATTAAAAATGTCATACTAAATAAAACATGAATAAATACTTTCTAAACACAAATAAGGATCTATTTAAAGAGGTGGTATTATGATAAATCCACTTTTCTGAGCTTTTTACCTTGTTATAACATTGTTCCCTCATCAAAAACCTGACTGAAGAGGTTTTAGATGTCATTTATTTATGAGTAATTTAGCGATCTCTCCCGGGCCCTATTCAAACCCTCCTTGTGATTAACTGTAGGATTCTGTACAAGGCTCCGCCCACAAGCCGACATCACGCATACTCCCACACGATGATTCTCCATAAATATACAAAAACATGATACAAAACTGTAAACAACAGCTTGACAAACCTGATGTATGCTGATTGTGTGGTGATAGTGCTCTGAAGGGGAATGGCTTAGCACGGAGAGCAAAGGCACAAGTAAAATACCTCCTCTTTAACTACGTAGTACGGCCATATTTGTGTTCACTAAACTCAAATGTTACTTTACCTTTTCATCACAGGAATTTCATTATTGTGCGTATGATTTTGCGCAGCTGTTGGCCTGGCGGTCTGGAGATGGCCCTCAGACTGGGGGCCCCCGGCCGGCCCCCCTCACCCCGCACAGAGGCCCTTTGTGTGGGACAGCAGCAGACTGGGACCACTGCGCCCGTAGATTTACATGTGATGATGGAGAGAGTGAGAGCCGCAAAAACCACTCCCATTCACATCAAATGTGGAATCCTCACAGAGCTCGTACTGTCTGTCTGCTCCAGGCAATAACTCTGATCAAACACTTTTACTTATATGAAAATGTGTTGGTTTGCCTTACACGGGGTTGTCAAAAGTATCGAAAATCAGATACTAATCGATATTTGAGCAGGTATCAATACTAAAATAGTCACATTCACAGGGCAGAAATGAACCTGAATGTCTTTAGAAAGATGAGCTGTATCAGAACAAGTATCAGAGCACATAGACTAGTATAGAGCCATGGAGCACTGAGGAACCTACTGCACCACTGAGGGAGCACACAGGTATTGGAAAGTTTTCTTGTTGACAAAAGCCTGTGTTGCATACTGGGAAATATTTTGGCCGGCAGCAAGAAACATGGTAAACGTAGAGAGAAAGCACGTAAAGCGTATCGATCCTGGTTATTTATCCACTCTAACTGCAGAGGACTGAGGACAATTTGACCAGAAATTGTTCATAAACATCGAAGGACGACACCACCTTTTCAACCCCTGCAAAGTGTGGACGAAAGCAAATTTCTGGTCTGAATCGCCAACTATGTGGCCCCACATCCACTTCGGCGATATCCACAATTACTTGTTGGAAACTCCTGGGCCGTTCACAGCAAAATCAAGTTATAAAATTATGAATTTTAAAGAAATGCACAAACCTGTGAAGAAATGGGCCCAACATACGTGTTCTTGTTGGGTTCCACAGTTTGCTTAGATCCAAACTATGGCCCGGGGGCCAAATGCAGCCCTCAGACCAATTGTTTTGGCCCTCAGGCTTCCAGGTGAATTGGTCCATACTACAGCAAGTAGTACTTTTTACTGCATGTTTTTGAACTCTACCTTGATCAAGCAAATGTAGTGTGTCCTTTTGAGGGTCTAAGCCTGAACAAAGGTCTGGAGGGTCATTCAAACCTGTTATAAATGCACAGATTTGAATTACTCACTGTTTTGACCATCAGTCTGTGACCTTCAATCGGTCCTCACACTGGTCTGTGTTTTAATATGTGGCCCTTGATGAAAAAGTTTAGACACCCCTGGCTTAGATAGTTAATATTTGCTCTGCGGATGTTTGAAAGCCGTTTAATCTGACATTGGAGGTTCTTTTCACTCGGAATATGGAAAAGACCTTTTCCTTCTTCCTTCTATTTGTGCGTCCGATAACGCAGCAGGAATTCACCATTATTGCAGATAAACTAAGGGACCTCAAAGTCACGCACTGTGTTTGTTTTTTTACCGCCGGCCTCAATATTTCCCATCAGGCAACAGGCGCATTTAATAACAATGACGTCAGCTGAAACTCGCCTACAAGGAGACATGGGAACAGGAAAAAAATTACTACCATTTAATTCTGGAAATCACATTCTATTGTCTCAATAAAGAGTTTTTTTAAAATTATTTTTATCATTGTGGTATGGGAATTGGTATTGAGTCTTTTCCTTAGTATCGTAACACCACCTGAATGTGTTGTTGATCCTTTTTACATAATATATAATTCATATTCATAAAATTGTCCTAAAATAGCACTTCTGTATCCTTAACTAATGTAAGTGAAATGCTGCAGTCAACATATTTAGCGTTCATTTATTTTTGTAATGTGTAATGGGGAGAGAGAAGAGAGACTAAAGCTGCCCTAATCCAGTTTTTTTGATACTATGGCTTTAAGTATCTGCCGATGTCTGAGATTAACCAATAGTAGTGCAGGGATTCAATTGTAATGAAATGTCACATTGTGGTGTCATTAAAATAAAAATGTGGGGGCTTCAAGAAACTGGAGTGCAAATCTGATTTTTCTTTTGCACAGTTTTTGTCTTTGGACCCAGCTCTGTTACTGGATGTACACGTCCCTATTTACCAGTTCAGTTTGTTTTTAACCACTGGAGCACAAGCTACACACCCTCACCTTTATTTTTTTCCCTGTGCAACTGTGTGTAAAGAGTATGTTACATTTACAAAAAGTGTGACTAAACACTAAATCAACTTTTTTGCTGCTAAACTGTGTATCTGGTGTTTAAATTATATTGTACGGTTCATGTTTTGTCCATTTTAGTGCAAACATCACACACACTGGCCTGATTAAATCTGATTCCTCACACCTGGCTGCAGGGGCGGAGTCTGAAGTGTGGAAACCTGTTAGACCAATCACACTGCTGCTTATACCACCAGACCCCGCCCCCTCACTCTCCCCTTAAGTCCTTGAGAGCATCAAACCGCCATGTTTGATTTCCCAGTGGGATGCGTCTATTGTCAAAGTCAATCTTTACAAGTCTTTTGAACCATATCACTTTTGTTTTCTGGCATTTGGAAAGTACACTACCAGCACAGCTCCTCACGCCACCACACGGTGAAGCGTTTCCATGCAGTTGTTACCACCTGGAAGTGGGTGGAGTCACGGGGTCGACACTGCGTCTTTTTTAGGCGACATTATTAGTGTCACACCGCAATTTGCGCTGTTGTTTCCCCTCTGTTTGTTTACATCTGTCGTTGTGTTGTCAGTGTGTTTTTTTTACACACGGCAGGTGATTATTTAAAGATGCTGGAGCTTCGTTGGCGTATGACGACATTTCCTCTGACCAATCAGTGGACAGCAGTCTGTCCATGTCACGTTGTCGTATTCAGCACGGTTAGAACCACTCTGAAACAGGTATGGAAAATCGGAACGGCTCCAGGTCCAAAACCCAGTCAAAAAGCAAACAAAGTGTGTTGTGCTGTGTCATGCTAAATAGTGCTGGTGGAAAAGACCTATAAGAACAGAGCCCGTTGGAAGTTGTCATCACATGTTTCCAAATGTCTTCCTGGTTTGTGACTTTAAGTCTGAATAGAGCCCATTGAATTTTTATTTAACCATGAAGTTGTTAGTTAGGAACCAATTCTGACGATACAAATACAAATATAGGTATAATAAAATTTTGCGCTCAATATTTCAATTCTCATCTTCAATAATTTGTGGGTGTGTGTTTGACCTCATCACCTCCAAGCTCCTCAAAGCTCATCTGAATAGGGTGCTACAGCATTTGTGTAAAAATGGTGTAGCATTGTGCATTCTTTACTCACGTGTGGGACAGTGTATAATCTAAGAGACAAAATACAGAAGCACAGTCATATGGATTTTGGCTGAACAAATGGCTTAGAACTGATATAGTCCTATTTTAGTCCAAGTTTAGACCTGAAATAGACCTGATATAGTCCTGGTTTAGATCAAATTGGTCCAAAATAGGGACTCCTGGGACATTTCTTGTAAAAAAAACTGACAAATCAGTGGTTTTGGATAAATCTGTTGGGACAGGGGACACAGGGCTCCAAACTGGGAGTGTCCCGGGTAAATAATCTGGTCACCCTAGATCTGAAGAATGACTAAAGATCAGAGTTTGTGTGTCTCCTGCATCCGTGGCTCTTCACCTGTGGCTCTGAACGACGCACAAAGAGCTCACTGATACTGTTCTGATTCTAACACACACAAACACACACGTACAAACACACAATAGAGTTAGTGGGAGGTGAGACTGAGCGTATGAACAGTAAAGTGAGTTAACGATATACTACATGGTTATATGTGGTACAATGGCGCCATCTGCTGGACAATGGATACAGCATAGGAAGAGTTTTACTATAATCACGTGTTGCCGGTGTCTTAACCTCCAGATAGAGAACACATGTGAACTAAAGTTACCATAGTATAAATGTTAAACATGAAATGAATCTGATATCATCTCCAAAATATGAAAGAAAATAGACACAAATAGAATGTAATAATATGAACTATAAAAGCTTTATTATTGACACAGTTAAAAGAACAATCACACAGGCTTTAAGTGCATTTGACAGATACATATATTTTTCAATTATGACTTGGTTTAGTGGGAAGGTTCAGGTTTGTGAAGTTGTCGCATAGAGTTTTCTATCATGGTTTTGCAAATTTGTAAATTGAAATTGGACAGGCTTGTACAGCTAACCATGAGGAGGGTTGAAATAATGAATGTTTGTGTCCATAGAATAATGTGTGAAGTAAAACTAACCTTGCATCACATGAATCGTCACACGTTGAGGGACTATTTTCTCATATATCAGTCCGCCGCTGCCGAGCTTTCTATCAGGAAGTACAACTCACTGCTGCTGCTCAGACAGAAATCCTTCAAATGTAAGGTTGGTTTTACTTCTAAAATGATTCTCTGGACACAAACATTCACATGGACAGTCTGGAGTTCTAATAGTTTTCCTCGGGTCTGTGGAGTGGGTCAGACTGTTTTTAGTGGCAGGACGACTATGGCCATTGACATGCACTAGCCTAGCACCAGCAACCTCTGCAAATACAAGGACTGGATGGAAGATTTACAAAAGTGTCTCCACACGTCTCCAACACTCTGGATCACCAGGAAATGAGGCCCTATGTCCAAAACTCGAAACTTTAATAAAAATAGAACAGTTGTCCCTTGTTTACATTATGTCCAACCAGGAAGTCAAATTAGGAACGTCACCCTTTAACCTCATTCACAATCTGATCTAGGCCACATTTTAGGCTATTTTCTGATCTACCAGTATGTTCTAATATAGTTTCCTCGTCACAAACAGACCTGGAGTTGTGTTTTGTTCCATTCACACGTTTAACACACAAACCCTGCACACTTAGCCTGAGTTCTTCTCTCAAACAGAAAATATATTGCTCCGTTGTGTTTTTAAACTCCACATACCTTCGCTAGAATCATCTGGGTCATGACAAAAAGGTTAACTTGCAAACTACCACTACATGACATCATAAGACCAGAGCATTTTGTTACTCAGATGTGTGAATGAAACAAAACACAACTCCAGGTCTGTTTTTGATGAGGAAACAACATTATAACATGACTTAAAGCTCAGAAGAGTCCATTTTGTGTAATATAAGACCTTTACCTTTGTTTTAAAGAAATGCGGAGTCTCACCTGTCTCATGCACTTTCATATTATTATTATCTAGTACTTACAAACTAAACAGATCTTGTATCCAAAGCGTTCGTGGACAGTTCATATGAGACTTCTGTTGTTTTGCAGTGAGTCGATGAGCATCTTGTTGTACTCCGCCGCCTGCTGGGTGACGCGCTGGGCCACCGGGGCGAAGTCACTCTCCTGGGACTTGGACGCGATGACTGGAGCACGAAAGGTTAAGGGGCAGACTGAAGGACAGAGGAGTACGACATGATACTGTGCAGGGACATCATGCTGGAGGTGTTCTGTACGTCTTCAGACAGAGCAGTGCCTACACTAGCATCACACCCACAGGGAACACATCAGCTGTGAAGTACCATTGCTTTCAAAATGGTGGACAGTACTTTGAAAATACACCATAAAGAGCACAGAGGAGAAGGATACACTCTTTCATGACAAAGTTATTCTGCTCTATGTGCTGCCATTTCTTCTCCAGGTTGGTCAGCTGAAAGACACAGAGGATATGGAAGAAGTCAACAGAATGAAAAATAACTCTTTAACCCATTTATGCCAGATGCTGCGCAGTGCAGCATGGATGTTGATTTGTCCTCATTTGTACTTGTATTTCATGACGTAAATTTCATTTCATTTTTCATTACATCAAATTTCATGACGCAGATTAATAAAAGCTGAGAGTCTTACTTTTTAAATGCCTCAGAAGATCAGAACTTTTACCGCAGAACAGCAGAGGTTTTTATAGGTGTTTTTTGCAAATGTTTTGGGCGTAAACGGGTTAAGTGTTATTGAGAACATAATTAAATACAGAACCAACGACCCAGAGGTGGGGAGAATTCAAATATATTTACTTGAGTAACTATTTAAAGAAATAGTGCTCTTCAGAATACTTTTCTAGTGGCATACTTTTACTCCTATTTGAGTAAAATATTCATTGACATTACAGTACTCTTGTTTGAGTTGTGCTTCCTCTTCTCACTGTGAGTCTAAAGCGACAAAGGCTTTATGACAGTATGAAATGATCTGAACATTTGTTTCTTGTAGCTCCTTCAGATTTGATTTAGTTTGTCTCATTTTCTGTGTCTGTCAAAATACTAGATTTTGTGCAATATTTATTGCTTTGTCTCTTAAATTGCAGAAACTTCCAATTAGAACATATGTCCTGTCAGTAACTTTTCTGGCAGAGGATCAAATGCTTTTCTCCATGGAGATGTTGTTGTTTTGTCTGGAATGTTTCACAGTATGGCTTTAAACCTTTCTATCTTCATATAGCCCAAGTGAGTGTCTAAAAAGCAGATGCATTCAGTGTGTAATAAGTATGTGATCACGTCCATGTTGGTGTAACTTTAGTGTGTAATAAGTATGTGATCACGTCCATGTTGGTGTAACTTTAGTGTGTAATAAGTATGTGATCACGTCCATGTTGGTGTAACTTTAGTGTGTAATAAGTATGTGATCACGTCCATGTTGGTGTAACTTTAGTGTGTAATAAGTATGTGATCACGTCCATGTTGGTGTAACTTTAGTGTGTAATAAGTATGTGATCACGTCCATGTTGGTGTAACTTTAGTGTGTAATAAGTATGTGATCATGTCCTTGTTGGTGTAACTTTAGTGTGTAATAAGTATGTGATCACGTCCATGTTGGTGTAACTTTAGTGTGTAATAAGTATGTGATCACGTCCATGTTGGTGTAACTTTAGTGTGTAATAAGTATGTGATCACGTCCATGTTGGTGTAACTTTAGTGTGTTCTGTCTCCAGACCTGAGAGTGAGTCTCGTTCTCCTCCAGTTTGGTCTTCAGAGCTTCATATGTGTGTGTGATGTGCTCCAGCAGCTGCCTGAAGGACTCCTTCCTCTGGCTCAGAGTCACACGCTGCTCCTCCAGCTTCTGCAACACCACAGATACATACAGGAGAGTGAGGGCGCCATCTGCTGGGGACACTGGGGTAGTGTTGTTTATAGGCTAAACCAAGTTTTCTTACAGAACCTTTTTTTAAAAATGCAAAGTCGGAACAAAATATTATGTATTTTAGTATATATCTATACTACCAGTCACAACTTTGGGACACACCCTTTCATGTTTTTCTTTTTTTCCTGCTACATTTATATACCCATAGAACACATCAAAGATACGCTTGGCTTTGTCAAAAAATATTTATTGGAGCACAGATATGCAATCAGGGTAGGCAATATGAACTATCCGATGGCCAGACATTACAAAGAAGCACACCATGGACGCGACTCAAGTCTACGCGCAGTGGGCATTGAGGCTGTTTGCCTAGATGCCAGGGGCGGGGACAAAGTCAAACGTCTTAAACAAAGAGAAATGTTCTGGATTTATACCCTGAAGGCTACAAGTCACCCTGGTCTAAATGAGGACTTTGATCTATCTCCTTGTTTATGAATGTTTTGGTGTTTATACTAATAATATCATCATGTGAGATAATCCCTGCATGCAACATATTTGGACTAATTTAGGCTACTTGATTGCTCAGTTTTTGTATTGATCTGAGATGATGACTAACTAGTGTTTATCAATCACTTTTTATTAGGAGAGCAAATTATAGCCTAATTGTGATTGTTGTATGTCTTTCTCATGGTGAATCATTCATTCTAGGATGGTGTGTACTGTGACCTCTGTACTAATGTTGATTAATCTGCCATGGTGCTACACAAGACTGTGGGTCTTATCACTGCCCCTTGTGGCTAGGAGTAGACCTAGTAGTATGCATGGTCCAGCTCACCACACCTGAGGGTAATTATATAATCAGATGGCTGTTTGCTTCCACCATACACCCTGATGAAGGCCATGGGGCCGATACGCGTTGGTGATTTTTAATGCATTTTCCCCCATTAAATAAAAGTTAGTGTTTTTACCTTTTCAATCCACTGAAGTGCCTGGACTAAGGTTCTGTTTCCTCTAGTTTTTTTCTTGAATATTTAGTGGATTTTTCAAAACGTTTTCCTTTACTACATCATTCCATATCTTGCTTCATATATTTGATATTTGATGTCTTCTGTATGTATCTAAAATGCAGAAAGTAGTAACTAAAAAGCAAAAAAAAAAAAACATTGAATGAGAGCGTGTGTCTAAACTTGACTGGTATTGTATATAATATATATTATTAATATAAAACTAAAAGGCTATGAAGGCCAAACTACACTCTGAAAGTTGTGAACAGTGCTTATAAACTCATCGTGATGAACAATTAGAACAATTAGGATGTGCAAAATGCATAAAGTAAGTGAGGGTTAATGCTGGGCCACTGGAAACGGTTTAAAATGAACTCGTTCTGTTTTTCAAGTCAATATCAGGTAGAGTCTGTTTAAATAATTAGAACTCAAACTTGTACAGAATCTTATATATGATACATCCACTCTCCACACTTGATGGTACCTATTGTTGCTATACCTGCCTTGAGTTCGACTAATCACCAGTCACTCACTCACTGAAGTGTCTTGCCAAAGAACACAACAGCAGCCTGCACTCCTCAGAGCTGGGACTGACCCAAATGAAAATAGTCAATTTGAGTCATGTATGTAAGCGTACCTTTTTCTTGTCCTCTGCGCTCCTCTTCAGACTGTCTATGTCCCTGTATGTCTTCAGCTCCGTCTCCATGGTGACCATCTGCTGCCTCTGCACCTCCAGCTCCGAGCTGATCTTCCCCTCCAGCTGCTGCACCTTCTCCAGGTCCTGCTGCAGACGCCTCGACTCTAAACACACACACACATCAGAACTTCAGTCACTAAGACCGCACGTTGAGCTTAAGATATATTTTATTGATAACTTGGGAGGGAAATTCATGCTCTGCATCTGACCCATCCTCCAACCAGTATCTCTGGGTTAAACCTGTCAGGAGAAGAGGGACACATCTCCAGATCTTGAGCTAGTCTTAAGGCTGCCACACACTACAGGATTTTTCAGTCTTAAACAATTTATGAGACTAAAAATCTCTGATCTCAAAGTCTGCAGTGAGATCTGTGTGTGGTACAGGATATAAAGCTGTGAGCGCGATGGCGTCAGCTGTTTCCTGTCTACAGTAAAACCACTCGCTCTGAGACTCTGAAGTGTTCAAAGATCAGAGCTCTGCACTTCCAGTTTAGACACAAGTCCAAACTGTGTTATTATTATTTGTGAAATGTGGAGCAATACTTCAGATACAGGATTTTTAAAACATAAAAGATGGAGATAGAGATAGAGTAGAATCACTATCACTAATCTGCAGCTTCACCTCGATCCGTGCGCTGTGTGGATGAAAACAGAGACGCGTGAGGAACTGTCTCCACTTTTTACTTTCCCCAAACTGGATTCACAGGGCGGTTTTGTGGACTGGAGTCATTATTTTTGGAAGACAATTTCTATGGATAATGTGAATGAGATGCTGCACTTTAAATGTACCACTTTACGAGAGGTGAGGAATAAAGTCTTGTCTTTATTTTCGCTGAGTTTGTTTGTTGCATCTCTGTGTCCATCGCTCCTCTGCCCCTGCCGCTCTGTTTTATCGTCTGTTACTGTAAAGTTGTTGATGTTTGGTGGTTATGATCTGACACTGACTCCACACACATGAGGAGCAGCGGCTTCAAAATCACACACAAAGACACAAAGGCGGGTCACGGCTGCCTGAACTCGAGGAGATGCAAATCTCGGCCAAAATTGGGCAAATTCTCCTGTAGTGTGTGGCGGCCTTTAGTCAGGACGATTTGATCATGGAGCTTGTTTTGGGTGACGGGGGAAACTGAGGGCCTGGAGGAAACCCACCCCGACAAAGAACCCTCTTACTGTCAAGCATGAACTATGGTTTGGAACTTAAAGGATTCAAAGAAATACGTGAGAAGTTCTGAAATAATTGATTAACTGTTCTGTGTGGTGATGTCATTGCGTTGTCTGGAATGCTCCACAATACTAAATCTATCTAAATTAATCCAAGTTTAATGCTTCACTGTGGAACATTCCAGGCAATGCAATAACATCAGACAAACAGTAAGTAGATGGAAAAGTTAGACAATGCACCCTTAAATTTCACTCAGAGACCAGCTGTAAGGAGAAACTTATAGATTTTGTAAAGAAGGGTACTGAAGGCATTTTACTGACCGGTGGTGAGGTTTTTGGCGGTGCTCTCTGATTGGTTGACCTCGGTTTCCTTGGATACCAGGACTTCCTGCATGTTGCGGAGCTCGTTGGCCGTGATGGTGTCCACGTGGTGCAGACGCAACTGGCACTGCAACACAGCACGACATTACTCTGGTATTCTGAGCAACATCTTTTTGAGGTATTTTACGTATATGTTGTAAAAGCAGAACTGTGATGATGACTATGGGATCAGAAAAGTAGCAGTAGGTAATATGTGATAGTGTGACAGACTTCCTGTACCCACCCGGCTGCACTGCTCCAACAGAGACTTGATGTTCTCCTGGATCTGAACCTGTTTGTCCTCCTCCCGTTGTCTGGTCTCCTCGAAAGAAGCTAAGAAACCTGCACACAAATACACGCAAATACTCACAAATACAAACAAATACTCACAAATACAAACAAATACTCACAAATACACGCAAATACTCATAAATACAAACAAATACTCACAAATACACGCAAATACTCACAAATACAAACAAATGCACACAAATACACGCAAATACAAACAAAGTACTTTTACTCTAAACTGTACCACATGGAGACAGGGATTTTCTGTTTTGGATTATTTCAGAATCAGATGATGGTAATCCCTCAGAAATACCCTTAAACTTGCTTGTAAAACAAAACAAAAGTGCAGAAAAATCACTTTCTACTAGGGATGCACCGATACTGTATTGAATATTGGCACAGATACTGAGAAATTAGCTGGACTGGGCAACATTTTAGGTTATTTTTAAAGACTACAGTAGGAGGTGTGTTCACTTTGTTGACATGTTTCGGCTGCTGCTGTGAGCCGTCTTCAGAACTGTCACCGGTGTTGGTGGTGACGTGTCGTATATCAGCTGATGTTACTTCCTGTGGGCGTAGTCAGCCTGATGCACCTGTCAGGTCGCTCAGCCTGACCACGCCCCTGTCGCCAGGTGATCAACTGTTTGAACTTATGAGAGAACAAGTTCATCTACTGGGTCAGGAAAGTGACTATAATCAGGAAATGGGGTATGAACAGCATTAACCGTGAAGAAGGACCCCCCTTTCACACACGCGGGACCCCCTCCAACAGAGACCACTGGTGACAGGAGGCATGGTCAGTCTGAGCGGCCTGCCAAGATCCATCAGGCTGACCCCGCCTACAGGAAGTAACAAGAGCTGATATACGACACGTCACACCGGGGACAGTTCTGAAGATGGACTGGGTCATGATATTGGTTTAGCTGAGATCCTGGTTGGGCCTTAATTGGATGTAAAAAGACGATTGACAAGCTGTCTCACTATGTTTGAACTTGGATTAATATGAAGATATTCAGTAGTGATTTGAAGGATAAATAACGCACAGTTGTATCTCTGTCTTTTTGTCGTCCCTTCACTGGTATCAGTTAACCCTCGAGAGGGGTATCGTATACGTTACCGAGAAATATGTTTTATATAACCGCGCATAACTTTCTAACCGTAAAAGACACCGCCACACGCACGCTGTGCTCCTCTCGGCTGTGTTTGCTAGCGATTCAAAAAGACGCTCTAAGTGGAGTTAATTCTCACATACATGGTAAATTAGGCCATTTCTTTCTATTTTTATTTGAAATGTTTATTTCACTCAAAATGAACAAATACAAATGTAATAAACACCATGGAAATGCATTACAAGTGATTTGGCTCTGTTCTATGCTCTGGCCCTGGACTTTACAGGAGCTGTTTCCAGGACTGACACCAGAAAAGTAATGGAGCGATTGCACTTTTTTTTTGTTTTTAGGGCAATAAGGATATTTTTAATTTACCTACGGACTTGATATTTTGCATGTTTGTAGCTAAGGCCCTAAATTAAGCATTTTTTATGTCCAAAAAGTTGTTTATACATGTTTGCTGTGTGTATAAAAGAGTGTGAATTTTATTTTCTGTTTTTTTTTTTTCTATTTCTGGTCCTGTAGCTTTTATCACAGCCTCATGACACAACTATAGCAGCAGATTGTGAAATAACAGGCTGTACTGAACAAAAGGATGTAGAACAAAAGGGGCAGTTTTAAAAGCAAAATTAAGAAAAAAATCCAGGCAAGAAGAAATGTACTAAAATTGCCCTTAGGTCTTCAGGGGTTAATATCTGGTAAAAGTATCAATATTGGTTTCAAAATTGTAAAAGCTGAATTGGTGCATCCTTACTTTATACTCTTGCTAAGAAGATTATAATGCAAGTTAATACTCTTTTTTGCAGGTATTTTACTGTTTTCCTCATTCAAACTATTATTTTGTTTTAAATTGCTTATTATTATGTTATTATTCCTACCTTTTCATCATTCTAAAACCATGGACAAACAATGTATCTCCAAAATCAACAAGTGCAAAATTATATGTTAAAATGTTACTAACTTTCAGCTCTAACTCTGTCCTCATTTCCTGAAAATCTAGTCTTGGTCGTGACTTGATTTACAGCTGGTTAAATATTTTGTTAGTCCTGGTTCATCATTTTGTCTTAGTCCAGATTTAGAGCTGGTTTATCTTGGTTTAGTTCTTGTGTATTCTGATGCTTAGGCCCTGGCCCTGGTTTCAGCCAAGAATAAGTTTCAAAAGAACCATCTGCCATAACTGTTACGTGTCTCTATCATATTATAACATCACATGAACCATCACTAATACTCACTGTCCAGCTCCTCTTCTTTTTTCTTCAACTCTTTATATCTCTGCCGACTTTCCCCTACATGAAAAAGATCATTTACACATTTGTGTTTTGTTAAAAAAAACACTACTAATAATCCTAATAATCCATGTCCACACCTTGTGCGTCCTCAGAGTCCTGCTCCATCTGCCTGAGCTCGTCTATGATCTGCCTCGTCCTCTCTCTGATCTCTGCCAGTCTGAACACAAAGGAAACACCGCTCAGACACTGTTTTCATTTACAGACAAACATTTAGTATGAAAAAGTACATACTGCCGCTCCATGCTGGCGATTTCCTGGTTGTCCTCCTTCACCTACAAAGAAAAACATTTGATTAGTTAGAACAGATGAGCAGAATAATATAAAATATCAACCAGTCTGATACACTTTTTACAAGTTTCACTTTTCTGATGGAGGGTCCACCACCTGTTATTGCTTTGCAAGGAAATGTGAAATTGTTTTTAATTACTGCAAAGCACTTTGGGTTACACTTTTTGTATGAAAAGCGCTTTATAAATAAAGTTTGATTCATTGATTGACTGATAATGAAGTATTGTGATATACTGTATCACTGAATCGATTTTTTCTTACACCCCTAATTTACAATCCAAGCATCTATCTTTTTCACTACAATGAGTTTATAAGTGCTTTTCACAACTTTTAGAGACCAGTTCCATGTTTTGTGTGATGGTGAAACAGCAACTAGTGTGTTAAAATAAAACACTTTATAATTAGAACGTACGCAGCAGACATAATTTGATCTAAAGAGCTGCTTTACAATATATCTGTACTGGGGCAAGACACATTTTGCTCAAATACATGGAGAATAAAAAAATCGCGTAAAGGGCCTTTGACATAGGATTTGTCAGAGCAAAAACACACATATGTGCATATAACTAGATAGATAGTGCCACAAACTATCCCGACTTTGCTCCTCCGTATCCTTGTGAGTAAAACCCTGTGTACCTGTTTGAAGAGCTTGTCCCTCTCCTCCTGTGGTGAGCCCATGTTCTTCTGCTCGGCCTCCAGCGCGTCTCTCTTCTGCTCCAGAGACGACAGGGTCTGGTGGAGACGCACCACCTCCTGCTTGGTCTGTGACTGGGACAGCTCCTGCACACACGAGTACAGCCACATGTAACACTACTGCTCTGCTGCCAGTACGCCCCAACGATTTTGTAAAAAAATATCCCATTGTAATTTTTTGTCCAGCCGGACAAAGCAGAAGAAGATAGATAGATGAATGGATGGATAGGATAGTTAGCAGCTTTTATGCAGACTAAGACAGAAGATTTTGTTTGTGGAGGAGGTCATGGTACTTCAAAAACTGCAGCTTCTGAGATTTGATAATTGTGTTTCAATTTGCAATTAATCTTGCATCTCTAGGTGGTAGTTTTGTGATTGGTTTCACTGCTGGGTTCTTTGGCGTGACTTACAATGTCACAGTCCTCCTTCCTGGTCAGAAGAATGTCCAGCTCCTCCTGAAGAACAGCCAGCTCCTGTCGGACACAAAACTCAGATGTTAGGACCATTTGTGGTAGTAGTAGTAGTAGTAGTAGTAGTAGTAGTAGTAGTGGTAGTAGTGGTAGTAGTGGTAGTAGTAGTGGTAGTAGTGGTGGTAGTAGTGGTGGTAGTAGTGGTGGTAGTAATAGTAGTAGTAGTGGTAGTAGTAGTAGTAGTAGTAGTAGTAGTAGTAGTAGTGGTAGTAGTAGTGGTAGTAGTAGTAGTGGTGGTAGTAGTGCTGGTAGTAGTGGTGGTAGTAGTAGGAGTAGTAGTGGTAGTAGTGGTAGTATTGGTGATGGTGATAGTAGTAGTAGTAGTAGTAGTAGTAGTAGTAGTAGAAGTGGTGGTACTTGGGGTAGTAGTGGTGGTAGTGGTGGTAGTATTTGTAGTGGTGGTAGTAGTAGTAGGAGTAGTAGTAGTAGTAGTAGTGGTAGTAGAACAACTCAGAACAAGTAGAAGAGCACATAGACTAGTACACACCCATGGAGCACTATGGAACCTACCTGGACCCTGAGGGATTACACACATATAAGGACACATGGGAATAGAAAAGAAAGTTCTACGGTTTAATACTGAAAATCACATTCTGTTATCTCAATAAAGAGGTGGTATCATCGTGGTATCAGAATCGGTACTCAGTATCAGGTCTAGGGCTGGATATCATTAAGACGTTACCAATACAATACATACCTTGACACATATGCCACAGTACGATACGCTTTTCAATACAGTGAGCTTTCGATTCAATACGATTCAATATGATATATTTCAAAACTATTCGATACGGTTTAGTGAAAAACAAAAGCTAAATCATGGCTGTGATACTAAAAGTCCACTAAGTTTGTTCAAAGTTAATAAAAAAAAAAAAAAACAGCAAAAATGTCAACACAACTGTAGCTCTTACACAAAATAATTAAGTAAACTATACCTAAAAATACTCTTGCTGATCTATCAATACAGCAGCCCACAATATCAGTACTGTATCATCAAATACAATACAATATATCGATATTTCAATACTTTTGCACACCCCCAATCAAGTCTATTCCTTAGTATCATAATCGAGTTTCAGAATGTAGTATTGTGACGGCACAATAAAGTACTTGTAAATACAGTACTGAGGATTGTATCTAAGCAGTTGACATGAACAGACAGATCTTGGTCATTGTTGGCAGTGACAGTGACAGTGCAGCCTGTGACCTGCAGCAGCTCCTCGTTGTTGGCAGTCATGGTGTAGTACTTCTCCTGTCTGGCAGAGGGCATAGACTGGACTATCTCCTCCGCCACTCTCCTTTCTCTGCGGATGTTCTCCTCTATGGCCCGGATCGCCTCCTCCCTCCTGCACACAACACAAATAAATAATATGATCTTCACAGAGACAGGACACAGAGAACAGAGTGTACTGATCAAACCCTGGTACATGTACTACTGGTGGTAAGTGAGCTACGTCCAGTGGTACACAAGTTCCTCCATACTTCTGACATCTGTTACATTTATAGTTACATTATATATTATATTATATACTTCTTTGGGTATCTGTGTACTCCAGGGGTGGGCTTTTTTCCCCATGGGGCCACATGAGACACCAAAATGCTTAACTCAATTCTGCATCATATTAATTGTATTTCTTTATTAAAAGCAGTGAATAGCATTGATCTGAGGCACTGGTCAGACTGGGAAGAGTGTATGTTAAGACTAAACAGTGAAAAAGTGAGGCTGCCTTATTAAAAAATACTATAAAAACACCTCTAATATAAAAGCAATGCAGCTTTAGCCGGTCAGAGTTATTGTCGACTTCCAGAGAGGCCTCACCCAACATCTGCCAATGACCATCGACAGTGCTGCTGTGGAGAATGAGCAGCAATTCTTGAGGGTGCACATCAGTGAGGACCTCTCCTGGACCAACACTGCATCACTGGTGAAGAAAGCTCAGCAGAGCCTCTACTTCCTGCAAAAACTCGAGCGGGCAAGAGCCTCACCACCCATCATGAGCACACATCTGTTCAGCCTCCTGCCCTCCAGGAGGAGGTACAGGAGCCTCTGTTCCTGCACCACCAGACTCACTAGCAGCTGCATCCACCAGACTGTTAGGATGCTGAACTCTCTCCCCTCTTTACCCACCAGGCCGTCTCCCTAAAGAAGAACTTTGGACTTTTCCTTTTAGTTTATTATTATTTAATTTAGCTTTGATTGAGAGTGAGAAATGTAATTCATATGTGCAGATGAAAATTTTACAATAAACTTTTTACATTCAATTTTGGATTGAATTTGAATTGAATTGTGGTTTTTTTTTTTTATTATTTTAGAAAGATATTGATATGACTAAACTATATCACATTCAAAAAAATATTAAGTTTATGGTATATCCTCTCAGTGTGGAAAAACAAAAGTAAAACTAAACTGAAAGAAATTGTGAAAGAAGTGATATAAAAAAAAATAAACTGCTAAAAACAAGCAATTTAACACAACCAGTAATTTAAATCAGGTTCATTTTCACATGACTTGACAAAATCAGATCTTCTGATTGGACGGTGTGACACGTCCGGCTGTGATTAGCACGGAAATCCTTCAGGTACAGTAAATGTTTAACTTACAGGGCAACAATAAGAGAGAGATCCAGTTTTACACAGGGCCAAAGTTCTTTCACCGCTCCTTCAGATTCACAGACATGTAATCATCTGCTAAATCACCTCTCGAACGGTAAGAGAACGCACTTTTGACACATATTTAGTATTGTAATTATAACAACAGTCTTATATTCTTAAAGTCTCTAAACCACACAAAACCGATGTTACAATATGTAGGTCAAAAGTCGATTGAGTTCACTTTAATAACAGAAGCTTACAGCGTTCTTAGCCTTGAGTATAGCGTTAGAAATGTTCCACGATAATAATTCATGGGTGGAAGGGTTTCGTTTGGCATACAGTACATACACATTGATTTAACACAGAATAAGTGCACATATGTAGGCTAATATATAATCTATAGAGTTGTGATGATACTTCCGGGTCCATCTGCTGAAAACAATGGACATGTTTTACAATTTCCTCTTTTTTTTAGCGACAACACATCGCAGTCTTGAAAGGTCCTAAATTACACAGAATTGACTCTTGTGAGGTTTAAGTCGTGTTATAATGGTGTTTCCTCCTCAAAAACAGACCTGAAGTTCTGTTTTGTTCCATTTATGAGTCAGCCTGCATCTCCAAAGGTCAAAATGCTCTTGTTCTTTCCACCTTGTGACATCATGAAGTGGTAGTTTTCAAGTGAACAGCTCCTTTTACCTTTTGTTTAGTAGGGATTAGGAATTCTGGGGCTGAAATCATCCAAATGATTCTAGTGAAGGTGTGTGGAGTTTAAAAACACAGTGGAGCACTTCCTGTATCACCACATGACATCACAAGGTGGAACAGAGTGTTTTCAGTTTGAGAGAAGAACTCAGTCTAAATATTAGGAGTGTAAGAAAAAATCAATTCAGTGATATATTGTGATACTTCAATGCACAATTCTCGAATTGATTCAAAATGCATCTGAATCAATTTTTTAAATAATATTTTTCACTAAAATTCGTTAGTTGCATTCACTGTTCACATGATTTAAAAAAGGTAATAAAGTATATGTCATACAATTTGGTTCTCGTGAAGGTGTAGTTGACAATATTATTATAAGTAATTATTGATAAATTGCAATAAATGATCCATTGCTTTAGTATCGGGATATGTCTGTATCATAGACTGTATAAAAGAAGTGGACTAAGTGAGTGTGACGTCACCCACAGTGTTCAGCGCTGCTCAAATGAGGCTCCTGATGCCACGATTACAGGAGCGAATCTGGAGATATGAATAGGGGTTTTTTTGACGGACAAAATTGTGAAAAAAAATATTCAGGATCATGTGTCACGGGTTCATACGAACATTTTAAGACCAAATGGCGAGGCCACAGCAGGAGTTACAGAGAGAGGGAAATGTAAGTCAATGGGGAAAAGGGAGAGAAGGAGCCGGAAGAGCCTCCTGGAGCACTTCCTGTTTGGCACGCGGCGGCTAATGGGTTAGCTATGTCCACTCATATATACGGTCTATGGTGTGTATATATCACATATGACATGACCATCATGATATGTATCATGTTGTGAGACTCAAGGCAATGCACGCCCCTACTAAATATACAGGTTTGTGTGTTAAACATGTGTGAATGAAACAAAACACAACTTCAGGTCTGTTTGTGATGAGGAAACATTAGAAACATCAGAAAATAGATCAGAAAATAGTGTAATACGGGCCCTTTAAAGCGACAAAGTTGGTTATAACTGTGACAGAAAGTGTACAAGCGAGGTAGAGGTAAGAAGTTAGGGTATCATTAGCGGTGACTGGTATTATTCAGATATAATCCTGTATAATTCCTATTATGATAGATTTTTCCTAGATTATTTGACACAATTTGTGAATAAAGAGGGAATATTTTACTTCTATGGGACATTAACTGTAACACACAATGTATTTAGATCACCAAAAATGCTGTATTTGACGAAAACAACGTATGAACATGTTTAACATGCTCTGAGACTCCCTCCCTTTGCTCCCCGTGCAAAGTCACCCCCCCTTCAGAGCGCTATCACGTTACAATCCGCTAATGAAACTCCTGCTCATCGCATCAGGTTTGTGAAGTTGTTGAGCACAGTTTGGTGTCCCGTTTTTGTATATTTATGGAGAATTGTCGCATGGGAGCATAAGTGACATAGGCTTGAGGAGGGTTTGAAAATGAGAGGTAATTGTCGATTGTTTGATGGATAAGGAACAAAAGCAAAGTGAGAAATCAGATGTGAAGTTTCTGGTTGGACTGGTATGTTCCCTCACTCTGAAATCCAACGAAATATAAACAAAATACTTCTTAAACTGTCCTTTCAGATTTGAATCATGGCGCAACCGAGCCGCAATCGTCTCTGGATCCTTCTTGCCGTTGGAATTGTATTAAATATTCAAGACGCAAACACAGCGAAGGAGGTGGTAAGTTATGGAGCGGTAGGACACATTATTTCTTTAGATCATTGCTAACTTCGACCAACACCCCTTACACCCTGTAGGTCAGAAATCTGAGCAAGCAGCAGCTCCAGGCCATCCCTCCCTGTGAAAAGAACTGCACAGTGACCACCCTGATCCTGAGTGGAAACCAGATCACCCTGAATGAGACTGACCAGTTAACCTTGGTCAGTTACAGCGCCCTGACTCAACTCTACCTGGACAACAATGCAGTGATGGATATAAAGGCCGGGTGTTTCAAAGGAGCGCCAGGCCTCGAAGTGCTGTCTCTGTCTGCCAACAAAATCAGCAGGTAGTGTTTAAATTGTGTGGAACTAAACATAAAATTTCCTTTTTTTATATGTGGTGTTTTAATAGCATTGTCCACTGTTCCTGGTCATTTTTGACAACAATTTCAGTGCAAATGTGCAGTTTTATGTTCGAAAACAGCCAAAAAGTGTGGCTTCTGCAATTTCAAGTACTACGTGATCACACAGAATTGCCTTTATTACTGTCAGGGGTTTCTGATACAAATACCTGGCAACAGGGGCAGAGTTTGAAGCGTGGAGACCTGTTAGACCAATCACACTGTTCCTTATACCTCCTCACTCTCCCCTTTAGTCTCCAGATGGCATAACAGGTTGGTCACAGGCTTGTAAAATCAGCTCTGAGGCCTCGAGAATCATTATATAAAAGCACTCTCAAGACCCATGACAAGAAAAGCAAAACACAGCATTTTAAAATTTGATGATGTACACCAGGGATTCTTAAACTTTTTTGTCTGGTGACCCCACAAAAAAAAAAAAAAAAAAAAAAAAAAAAAGAAAAAAGACTGACTTGGCGACCCCATTGTCCCAGTACCTATGTAACAACCAGCACCAGCGAGACGAAACAAGAGCGATTCAAAGTTAAAAATCATTTTCTCTCAAGAACAAGAACAATACATTTCATTCATTTAATGAATTTCATTAAAACTCCATGAAAATTTTTGGCGACCCCATATGGGGTCCTGACCCCTAGTTCCCCTTTAGTCCTCCAGACCCCGCCCCTCCTGCCCTCTCACTCTCATCTTTAGTCCTCCAGATCCTCTTCCTCTCACTCTCCCCTTCAGTCCTCCAGACCCTCGTCCCCTCACTCTCCCCTTTAGTCCTCCAGACCCTTCTCCCCTTCTCTCCCATTTAGAACTCCAGACCCTCGTCCCCTCACTCTCCCCTTTAGTCCTTCTGACCCTCGTCCCCTCACTCTCCCCTTTAGTCCTCCAGACCCTCGTCCCTTCACTCTCCCCTTTAGTCCTCCAGACCCTTCTCCCCTCACTCTCCCCTTTAGTCCTCCAGACCCTCGTCCCCTCACTCTCCCCTTTAGTCCTCCAGACACTTCTCCCCTTTAGTCGTCCAGACTCTGCCCCTCCTGCCCTCTTTAGTCTTCCAGACCCCGCCCCTCCTGCCCCCTTTAGTCCTCCAGACCCCGCCTTTCCTGCGCCTCACTCTCCCCTTTAGTCCTCCAGACCCTTTCTCCCCTCACTCTCCCCTTTAGTCCTCCAGACCCTTTCTCCCCTCACTCTCCCCTTTAATCCTCCAGACCCTCATCCCCTCACTCTCCCCTTTAGTCCTCCAGACCCTCGTGCCCTTCACTCTCCCCTTTAATCCTCCAGACCCTCGTCCCCTTCACTCTCCCCTTTAATCCTCCAGAACCTTGTCCCCTCATTCTCCCCTTTAATCCTCCAGACCCTCGTCCCTTTCACTCTCCCCTTTAGTCCTCCAGAACCTTGTCCCCTCACTCTCCCCTTTAGTCCTCCAGGTAGTCCCCAGTTTAGCAGCTCTATTTCAAATGTGATTGTAGGTGGAGTTTAAGCGTTTATCCCCACTTTAAATGTCTGAATTTGGTGCTGAAACCCAACCTAAAACAACCCAACCTAAACCAGTATAGAGTTGAGGGTTCCATGCTTCAGTGACATGTTCCCGTTTGGTTTCAGCCTGGACCCAGAGGCCTTCACTGGACTGACGGCTTTAACCGAACTAAACTTAGCCAACAACTCCTTGTCAGGTATTCCAAAGCAGCTGCTCGACTCGCTCAAGCATCTACAGGTACGAGCTTCATCCACAGCTGCTTCATACAGAGCTGTTTCATATAAAGCTGCTTCATATAGAGCTGCTTCATATGCCAGCGGCGGCCATATTGGCTGTAGTGCTAATGTAACCAAATGTAACTTCAAATTAAATATTCTGCTCAAATGTCAGTACTGTCTTGTCTGTCCTGTCAGCTGAGATCTGGACATTTACACAACACAGCACATCTTACAAAAGCGTAGAAGTTATTCATAAAATGCAAATTCAAATGGGGTTATCTTACTTCTACAGGTTTTTTTCCCCTTCTTCTACGGGGTATTAACTGTAACACATAACATATTTGGACCACCATGTTACCTTTTATTGTAGATTTATTGTATGTAAAATGACACCTAAAACCTCTTCAGGCATGTTTTTGACGAGGAAAAAACTATTTTGTATAATACCCACGCATTAATGACAAGCACTTGTGATTACGGTACAGGTCAAACATAATGAACTACAACCAAAATGGCTGCTAAGAGTCTGGAACTCAGTGTGTGATACAAAATGTGTACGCACTAAATATTAATCCAGTTTTCAAGTTGTTCTATCTCATAACCCTGAGTAAAGTCATCCAAAAGCTGTTCCAAAGCTTTCATTCATCAAACATTTATGAATTATTTTTACTTGTCTAAAGAATTCCAATAAGTCATAATTATTTTGTAATAGAACACTGTATTTTTACAGGTGATGAATGTAGATGGAAACCCCTGGAACTGTTCATGTGAACTCCTCAGCTCTGGTAATATACATGTGTCTGATTCTCCGACACAATACTCACTATCACCCAGAGAGAAAGATTTAACACAATCAGATCAAAATCACTATTTGAACATTAGCAAACAAAAAAATGCATTGGATTTTTGTATTAGTTAAACAGTTTATATTTCAGTATTCTCTTAAACCTGGATGTGCATGAAATAAATAGATAAATAGCAGCAGATGTTTAAACTTCCTTCATCTGAACTTGTTTGTCCTCAGCCTTCACTACCTCGTGTGCCTCTCCACAAAGCATGCTGGGACTGTCCCTCACTGAAGCTTTACAAAAGTGTTCTACAACCACAGCCAAGCCCCCCTCTCCAACCACACCCCCCCGTGTGAAGCCTGCACCCACCTCACACCTCAACTACAGCCTGGACAAAGGTAAGAGCACAACAACTGGCAAACTGATGGACAGGTTAAGGCGTTCACTCCCAAAGAGAAGTCGTTTTGCGTCTTGAATCTGCTCGCACACAGTCACCCAAGACTGTGCAACTTCAATGCAAAATTTGGAAAAACTTCACCAACTGGCAAACAGATTTGGACTTGGTAGCAAAACTGTAAAGAGGAAGGTGCTTCTGTAGAGCTAAAGGATCTGGTACCAACATCAACGTCAGAAGAGAAGTGAACGGGAGTGAACAGCTCAACATGAAAACAGAACAAAAATAAAACATTCAATATAAAATCTTCATCTGTTTCTATACATTCTGTGAAAATTTGAGGTTATTTCAACAAGAACTGCCAAAATTATTGGCCTGCGAAATGATGTCAAATATTTTCGGCACCCTGTATTTTTGAACATACACATCCATTATTAGACGATTATCACAACAGCAGGAAGTGACACGGTGTTGAGTCGCGCAACTTCCAGTCAGTGCTTTTCTACAGCAAAATACCTGTGGAAAAGTGTGGTATATTTTTGACCAGCTTCATAAATCTGCCCCATCACCAAATCTTCATCCAAAAAACATATTCTGTCCATGAAGAATTTATCCACAACTATCAAGGTAAGAAAGACGAAAACGTAAGAAGAACGACGAGCATTAGTGAACTACTGAGCAACACTAACGTTATGGTCATGAAGAAAACAGAAATAACTTGTTCACTCAGACGGATTCTAGAATTAAAATAAAAAATCAATTTTGTGATGTCGATATTAGCATAGATAGAGAGATTTGTGCAGTTTAAATGCTATAGATGTTCACAGATTAAATGGCGACCATTTAAACTGCACAAATCTCTCAGTCTGTGCTAATATCCATCCATCCATCTTCTTACGCTTATCCGGGGCCGGGTCGCGGGGGCAGCAGTCTAAGCAGGGGCTCCCAAGCTTCCTTCTCCCCATCCACTTCCACCAGCTCCTCCGGACGGACCCCGAGAGTTAATATCAACATCACAAAATTGATTTTTATTTTTAATTATAGAACAAGTTATTTATGTTTTCTTCATGTTAGTGTTGATCAGTAGTTTCAATAATGCTCGTCGTTGTTTCCTTTAAGTTTTTGTATTTCTTCCCTTGATAGTTGTGGATAAATTGTTGGACCTTGTTGGATGAAGATTTGGTGTTGGGGCAGATTTATGAAACCGTAGAAAAGCACTGACCGGAAGTTGCGCGACTCAACATCGCCGCACTTCCTGCCGTTGTGATAATAGACTATTGTATAAATGCAAGACACATACGTCTAAAGCCATACTGTGGAACATTCAAGGCAACGCAATAACCGGCATGGAAACAAGCAGATGGTGCACCCTCTACCGGAAAAGTTATACAGTGCACCTTTAATGTCATACCATGGAACATTCCAGGCAGAGCGATGACATACATAGAAACAAGCAGGTGACAAACCCCCAACCAAAAAGTTACAAAGTGCACCTTAAAAATCGTAATTTGAACAGAATCCTATTATCAAAACACAAATCTACTCAAAATCGCAGTGCTTGTCAGATAGATTTGATAATTTGGCATTTTTCCCAAATCGTTCACCACTGCACCCCCTGTCCCTCCTCTGTAGACCTGCCCGTCGTGCAGGGGAACTCGTGGAAGTTCACCATCAGCGTCGCCGCCCTGGGCCTCACCACGGCCGTCCTGATCCTGTGCGCCATCAAGGGCCCCTCCTGGTACAGACTCTTCCACAACTACCGCCACCGCAGACTGCACGACGCCACCGAGCCCGCCGGGACCACCGTGTTCCACCAGACCCCCCGCCTACCGCAGATCTACACCTTCGAGGAGGAGGGCAGGAGGAGGAGGAAGGAGGCAGACGAGGAGGAGGACGAAGACGAAGATGGGTATTTTGAGGATCCGTACATCAGGAGGGAGGAGTGAGGAGCAGACGAGGGGTACGCAGATGCCCAACTGTGCTGAACTCACTGGGCTTAGTTTGGTCTCTTGTGTAGCTTTTCTGGTGGACTGTCCTCTCAGTATGGCATTAAACCTTTCTATCATCACGAAAACCAAACCAGACCACGTTACAGGTCAGATCTATGGAGAGGCGACCCCGCTCACAGTCAGAATGCCTGTTTTTCTAGGTATTTCTGAGCTATAAAACCACCTGTAATTGAATAAATGCAAAGTAGAGCTGTTTAATATCATACATCACCACCAGAAAAGTCACACAATACATCTTTAAAGAGCATATGACAGGTTCTGATGATTCTGATGATGGTTTTACTCCAATCGAGAATCAACTTTCGAGGAAATGTTGAAAAATCTATTGAAAATTACAGCACCTAGAGAGATCTAAAACATGACATCGCACTGGGAGAATTCTGTCCAGATGTTAGGCACCATTTAAATACTTCTGATAATTTAAACATTCAACAAAATAAAGGTGTTTTCTTACATTTTTATATGTTAAATAATCATTTCTGTGAACTGCCCTACAAAAGCAAAAGTGTGAAACTGAGAAAACGACTTCAAAGTTTAATAGGCAGGGCTCAGAAAATCTGATATATATATATAATTTGATACATAATGAAAAGATATGTGTATGTGAAAAATTCTGAGCTCAAAATTGACACTGAAACTGTTACTGCCTTTTGCCTTTGCGTGACTCCTTATTTTTGGCACATGATCCAAAGGCAGAGTACAGGAACTGCCAAATAAGGGTCAAAGGACAATTTTGAGCTCCATATTCTTCACGATATTTATTCACGTGATAAAGGTCTCAGATACCCCTAAAATAACCTACCTTAACTAATTTTTGACCAAACATGATGTCACGGTGCTCTGCCTTTGTAGGGCGGTGTACATAAAGTGGCTGTCACACCTTGATGATTTAGCCAGCGTATTGCCGACGTATGAAAAATTCAGCAAATATGCTGTCGTACGTCAGATAAGTTATAGGTAAATTTTGTATAAGTTATTAGCACGCTGGAGCACACTGAAACACGCTGGCGTACGTTCACATACGGCAAGGTCGCTGAAAAATGTACAGCATGCTTAAAATCGATGTATGTCAACGTGTGCTCATACGTCCTGCATACGTGCGCCATAAGCTGTAGGTAAGTTATGTGATCGTTGACACGTTCACACGTGTTAATTGTAAGTTACTCATCAGTCCAAATACGGTGAGATAATGTCTAGCGTATCCATGACTTATGATTAACATGCTTTGAACCTGTGTATATGAACTAAGAATTATGGCCTAGTGTTCCACATGGTTGCTAGGTAACAGTTATGGAATTCCCTAGTGTGAAATCATATTTTCCAATCAAGAAGAAAAAATTCAAACCTAAAAAAAATGGCCAAACTGGGAGAGAAATGGAGCTTAAGAAAATAAATAAAAAAGCAGGGTTCCTATAGTGTCTTAAAAACATTGAATTTATGAACTTGGAAATAATACCTTAAAAAGATTTGGAAAAAGTTCAGAATTTTTATATAATTTTTATGGGTCTTAAAATGTGTGCAGTACGTAACTTCTCTGTATCACATTTCTCCTCAGAAGTTTAATTTGTCAAACAGCATTATTTGGTTAAATAACGTTGCCTAAATAAAGAGCGGTGAAACCAATAATCAAGAACGCAACACACCCGGGTCAAAATACTCCAAACACGTCACTGAAGATCACTACAAGGAACAATCTGAGCAGAAGAGAATAAAATCAAAGAAAATCTCAGCAGAACATGAAGTTTTATTAATGCCGTTATATTGTTTTTTATTTAATGTTGGTTTTACATTATCGAGCGACACATTTCCTACTGGGTTAGTCAGGAAAAGTCTCTACTCTCCAATATTCCTTTGTTTGAGAAATAAATGAACACAAATTCAAGAATTTTGTTTTTCTTTGCCGCTACGTCTATAAAATAGGTATTAAGTTTTTATATAAATACTCTTAAAAAAGGCTTAAAATACTTTATTTTAACTTGAAGAAACCTGTAGGAACAATGAAAAGGCGTCATTTGCTCCTCAGAACATGTGGAGTCTGCACTGGAGCCGTACAAAAGCTGACCACTAGGGACAGTAGTGAACACAGCACGATTAGAACCAGCGTACCAACAGATGTGAGCTAAAAACTGCCGTGTGCGCCTCCGTGTTTATTTGTTGCTCTATTTCATCCAACTTTTAGCGCAGAAATTGTCCTCTGGGCAATTTGAACTTCTAAATAAAGGATGTGTTCTGTTTATAATACAAACTGACAGTGACTTACTCTCTCCTCTCAGTGAAGATGTTGTCGATGCTTTCAGCCTTCTGGTCATTCTGAGCCTTCAACTGAAAACAAGACGAAACACATGAGAAATCAGTTTTACAACACACTGAACTGACTAGACAGGAGAGAAAGGTGGGTGTGGATGTGTTGTATATTTGTGTAAAATAGTGAAAAATAATCTATGCATTTTATGAAACAGAGTGTTGGGTAATATCAGAGAAGCTACTGACATTTTCATCCAGTTTTCATCCAGTCAGGATCACTGAGTGAGTTTACATGTGCATGAGTGTCCTGGTTCTGACAGTATTCTGGATGTGGCGTTTACATGTGCCCAGAGAAACCAGGACATATCCCTGTGTACATGCACCATTAGAGTATCCTGGATATTTAGACTGGTTGCTATGGTAACTGTGGAACAGATATGGCAAGGAGCTATACATGTAGAAACTTTGCTAAGTTAAGGCTTTTTAAGAGGTTCTAACAGCAAAAGAAGACATGCATTCAAGTAAAAACATGACTGTGGAGTTCTGTCACAACTTCAGAAAAAAATCATTTTTAACAGTTGGAAAATACAACACAGTGTCAATTTGGTCCTAGAGCAGCACAGACAAAGACAAAGATGAGCCTGGGGTTAAAATGTGGCTGTATTAAACAGTAGACTGCTTTATTTATTTATTATTATAAGTATAAAATATTATTAAAAAGTCCTGGTAGGAAAGTAACCACTCCTACTGTGTCTGTTACTTGAGTTCGCACATGCTCAGTACATCCCCAGTCTGGAGAAATCAGGACACAGCGTCTACAGGCCACAATATCCTGGATACGTCTGAGAAAAACCCAGTAAGAGTCTAGTGGTTCCTCATAACCAGAATACTGGCATATCCAGGAAATCAGGACACTGTGTCTATGAACTCTCACATAACCAGGATACTCCAAAAACCTGATCATAACCAGGATACTCCAAAAACCTGATCATAACCAGAATACTCCAAAAACCTGATCATAACCAGGATACTCGAGTGCATGTACCGTTTAGGCACTCACTGTCTAACACTACACCAGCCAGATGATTCTCAAAAGTGTAAATGAAACATACTGTATGCTGGAGAACTATATGGAAATACTATACCACAAATGCCTGACACTATCCCAGACACTCGTTTCTGTGTCATATTAAAGCAACAGAAAAGACAGTCCGTGACAGGGACAGGATGTGATTTTTAACCATGAGTGAGGGACGTGTTGGAAATCACATCCTGTTCCTGTCACGGACTGTCTGTGCAGCATTTCTCGTGACTTTTGTACTTACGGTGTTATAATCATTGATCATCTCCTCCATGTCCGTGTTGGTGTTCAGCTTATCCACGAGCTAAAACACAAATGAGTTGCACTGTTTACAAAGATTTTTAGATGTTTTCCACCTTTGTTATAGTTTACAAAATGACACGATGTCGATTTAAAATGTCAAATAAAAATACCATGTTATAATCGGCCAGGTGTCCTTGTAAATCCTTCAGCTCCGCAGCGAGACCCTCTGCTCTGTAACGGACATGACATTCACAATCACAATCACACCTCAGAAAATTGTTATTCTAGTTCATTTTAAAAGCTGCACTGTGGAACTTTTCGGGTGGAGGGTTCGCTATATACTCGCCTCCATGGAGATACTATTGTTTATTTGTTACACGTGTTTCTGTTGCTCAAAAATACAATCATTCCTTCTGTGAATAGGGACGACTCTCCACAGATCTGTAATGTAGGTATAAATTATACTGTGGAACATTCTAGACAAAGCAATAACATTTCCATGGAGACAAGCAGGTGGCGGACCTTCCACTAGAAATGTTACGCAGTGCATTTTTAAAGGACACATGTAATGCACCATTTCTTTTTAAGCTTTTGGTCACTTCGGGATAAGTATTTCACGTTTTCTAACTTAAAATATGTCTAAAAAATGTCTACGGTTTCAGAATATTCTTTAGAAACGGCACCTCTGTTTCCAATGAGGTATTTAGGTGTTTACAGCGAACACAATTTGACCGCAGAATCAGTCCTGTGATAGTTATGGACTTTAAAACTGTGCAGAATAAGTCTGGAGTTTTATCTGTGACACAACAAAACTGGCCAAATGCAAACAGAGCCTTTTTGAGAGCTCAGAAAAGACGACTTTGAATGGATTAATGAAACTAATGTAGGGTGACCAGGTTTTCAAAATCAAAAACTTAGACACCCTCAGTTTCTGGTGGTTGGTAATAATAAAATTGTGAAATGAGTACGAAATTAAGGAAAACTGTTCTGCACTCAGCCTATTCATGACTAACACAGTTAGTCATGAATAGAGTCAGTATAGTCACATTTTCTTTGTGTTTTGGTTGTTTTTATGCAGCTTTTTTGTATTTTACCTAAACAAATGACAATATATGTCTCTCTTTACTGTTTGCAGGGATCAGACTGGTCAAAATAGGGACACCTGGGACATTTCTTGTATAAAACTGGGACAAATCAGTGGTTTTGGGACAGGGGACACAGGGCTCAAAACTGGGACTGTCCCGGGTCAATAGGGACGTCTGGTCACACTAAACTAACGTGAATGAAACAAAAACAACTAGATTTAAGTATGTATTTACACTTTTTAGTAGGGATGTAACAATAACATAAATCTGGTGATATCGTATCGTCAAAGGTACCACAACAATATCGTGGACCATCACAATATATCGAATCCCAAGTCTCTTTGCTTAAATGAATAGTTCTGATGCAGAAATAGCTTAAAAACAGAGGGAACGACATAGACCATGATCCTTTGCTCCGTTTCAGTGCAGACGACATGAAGAAATAACTGTTCTAAGCACTTTGAAACCTTCATTCTTTGGATTAAGTCTTGTGAAGCATTTTTAGAGGAAAGTAGCAGATTCAGTTAAAATATTGTAATAAATCTGGTACAGTGAGATGTTTATGGTGAAAATCTGGTACAGAGAGTTTGGATATCATTCCATCCCTAATGACAATAAATGACTGGTCAAAGCATTTTAGAATGTCAGTCTTGTTATTCTGTAGAATATTGGAATATCGTGAGCTTTCCCACGATATCGCAATAAATATTGTACTGTGAGGTTCATATCGTGACAATATATCGTGAGACTTGGATATTGTTACAGTCCTACTTTTTAGCAAATCTTAAATCTCCAGTACAGGCCAATATTTTGTTTGGGTTGATCTGCAGCTTAAAAAATCCACACAAAGCCTTAAACGTCAAGAGAATCATGGGTAATCGCGTTTTGAGCAGTTATCTTGAAGGTTTGTGGTAAAAAAGGGTCTGTAGGTGAGTTTGTTGTAAATTAAAATGGCATAATTTGGCAAAAACAATCTAAACTGGCCCAAAATATTCTAGATTCTAAACAATCAGTATTAGCATCAGCCACGAGAAACCATATCGGTCGATCTCTCAAAACATCTCCTGGTGTGTTTATGATGAGGGGACACTAGAACATGGTTAAAAGCTCAAAAAGCCAATAGTGCATAATATGTGTCCTTAAATATAGTCGTGTATGCTGACGTTTTCTCATAGGACAGGTAGACGGAGTTCTCCTGGTTGAAGTTGTCGATCTCCTTGTGCAGTTTGCTGGTCTCTGTGGTCAGCTCGTTGATCTTACTCCTACAAACATACAGAAGACAGAAGGTTTTAACCACTCCACGGACAGAAAACACAAGTGTGCTTACAGAGAACATGAGGATACCTGAGGAGGCCCAGGTAGTAGGACTTATCCAGGATCTGTCTCTGAGGTCCTTATGGGAAAAACAGAATCAGACAAGAGAAATTAGAATAGAACATTTTCACATTTTCACATTTCAAATTTAATAATCACTATAGATTTCTGGGCAGCAATAGATAAATGATAAATAGGAAATTGATAAAAGTTTGTGAAAGTGGACAAGTTTGATATGGGCTTCCACAATGTTTTGGCAAACTTAAAAATGCCAGATCCCCTTCCTATTCCTGAGCGAAGAAATTTGGAAATATTTGAACTTACTTGTTTAAATCTATGTCGGTTATAGGTACTGTACAAGCTTTCATTATTAGAGTCTGTAGCCTCTGCAGAGCCTCCACGATCAGTGTTTAAAGCAGACCTACTGTGCTTGTGTGCTCTACTGTATAGTTATAATCTACACCCGTGGATCATTTTGTTATCGTTTTGACATTTTAAATCACAATATTCATCTAAAAAGACTAAAACAAATAAAAGAAACTTGATCGCTGACTTCCATGTTAGAAAACTGCAGTTTAACATTGACTCACAAAAGCTAAATTTACACCATGATCTTCTCTTGGCACCACTGGCATATCACTATCTAAACTGTGGCATATTTCTGTCTGAATGGAGAATGAATGAATGGAGTCTACTGGCCTTCATAGTCTCTAAATGTGTAACTGGAGTCTACTGGCCTTCATAGTCTCTAAATGTGTAACTGGAGTCTACTGGCCTTCATAATGTCTAAATGTGTCTAACTGGAGTCTACTGGCCTTCATAGTGTCTAAATGTGTCTAACTGGAGTCTACTGGCCTTCATAGTCTCTAAATGTGTCTAACTGGAGTCCACTGGCCTTCATAGTGTCTAAATGTGTCTAACTGGAGTCTACTGGCCTTCATAGTCTCTAAATGTGTCTAACTGGAGTCTACTGGCCTTCATAGTGTCTAAATGTGTCTAACTGGAGTCTACTGGCCTTCATAGTCTCTAAATGTGTCTAACTGGAGTCCACTGGCCTTCATAGTCTCTAAATGTGTCTAACTGGAGTCTACTGGCCTTCATAGTCTGACCACACTTGCTTTATAAACCTCCTCCTTTGGAAGCAGGGTCAAGGGGCCTGAACACTCAAAGATCATATTATGTTCTCTTTGGAATTCAGACTATCTTCACATTTCAGGTCCCCCCGGTCCCGTATTACTGATGATAAATAAACTTCTCCTACTTAAGACGTCCAGTTGGTCTCCAGCCTTTTACTTCCACCCTTTCTTGGACAAGCTGAAAACTTCTACAGCAGTGCCCAATGGGAGCTGACGTCACCGTAAACGTCATCACAACATATTTTTTCATTTGTACCAAAATGACTTTGCAACGCTGCAGAATCCTGTGTGTATCACCAATTAAGAAAATAAACCTGGAGTGTGAAGTACAGAGAAGTAGACCTGTACCAGTGATGGTTATTTTATCTGCAAAATGGCATCTTGAATATAAGCGATGAAAGCTGACTCAAACATGCACAAATCACTCCAAATACAACTTCAGGTGAGTAAATGATGAAGGTTAACAACTATAACATGGAGAAAAGCTCTGAAGACTATGTGACTCAAACTTTGCTGTAACACAATCTGACCATACAGAACTGACTAAGGAACTACGGATGGGTGAGATGATTTGTGAAGTTAAACAAGTCTCTTATACAAAAAACTACAGTGCAAAGTATCATTATATTAGCAGCAACATGATCTGGCCCTGCCCTATTTGTTGTCACCGTCATCATACATATTGCAGTCTGCGTTCTGAAAAGTGTATGTGGGGTTGGTGAGACATTACCTTTCATTCCGGTCTTCATTCCGCTGAGGCCCTGCTGCGTGACGGGTCGGTCTGTGACTTTGATCTGAGCAGATAACACCCCGGGGACCGCCACAGGGACCCCTCCTCTCAGCCCAGAGAGACCTCCTGTACCAGGGACCATCTGAGAGACACACGAAGACGAGGGTTCACACTCCCAAACACGCACTGAAAGAGGTTCTGTTTGGGCACTGGGGATGATACTTTGTTTGGACCACAGGGGGCGGTATTGAGGCAGAGTACATGGGTGCATAACAGAATTTGGATGTTTTAACTCTTTCTCAAAGCTTTGTCAGCAATATGTTTCTGTGTCATTAGAGATGAGGGAACTTGAGATGTTATGTTTGTTCTGCCCAAACTCACAGCTCCACAGAGGCTTAGTTATTTTCAAGTGGAAGGTGTTTTTAAGCACTGCTTCAGATCAAGTGACCTGCAAATGAAGCCTTGTTTTGGTTCTGCCTGTGTAGTCAAGTCATAACAAATATGGTTAATGAAGGTTTCCAAATAGATAATACAAATCAAATATAGTATTGACTGTCAGATCTAATCACTACAACATGATCATAGACATCAGAGATAAATCCTGAGCCTAATACCCCAAACTTATTGTTCAGTGTGACTCTCTATCTTTGTTTTATCTGTCTATCTCCCTTTGCAGCTCATGATAAAGGCCGCTTCACACTACAGGATTTTTCAGTCAAACGATTTTTAAACATGTGACAAAAAGCGCACACCACAGACACGAGGATAATCTTAAAATCTCTGATCTCCAGACTGCAGCGAGATCTGTCTGCAGACCACAGGATATAAAGCTGTGAGTGCAATGGCGTCAGCTGTTTCCTGTCTACAGTAAAACCACTCGCTCTGAGACTCTGAAGTGTTCAAAGATCAGAGTTCTGCACTTCCAGTTTAGACACAAGTCAAAACTGTGTTATTATTATTTGTGAAAAGTGGAGCAAAACTTCAGATACAGGATTTTTAAAGCAGAAAAGAGGAGATAAAGTCCACAGGAAGTAGAGTCACTGTCGCTGATCTGCAGCTTCACCTCGATCCGTGCGCTGCGTGGATGGAAACAGCCACACGTGAGGAACTATCTCCACTTTTTTTTACAGAAAGCTTCAAACTAGATTCACACCGCGGTTTTGTGGACTGGGGTCATTATTTGTGGAGGACAATTTCTAGGGATAATGTGGATGAGATGCTGCAATTTAAACTGACCACTTTACAAGAGGTGAGGAATAAAGTCTTTATTTTCACTATTTCCTGAGTTTGTATCTTGCTCACTCCTCTGCTCCTGTTTTATCGGCTGTTACTGTGGTGTTTTTGATGTTTGATGGTTACGATCTGACGCTGACACCGCACTCACAAGGAACTTGTGGCTTTGAAATCTGAAATTTGAAGTCGGGCCACACCTCTCTGAATTCGGGAAGAAGAAATTGCAGCCAAAATCGGGCAAATTCTCCTGTAGTGTGTGGCAGACTTAAGACTGTAGTATTTTCATGGAGATGGAAGCTACAGCTCATAAGTCCACTTCCTCTAGCACGAGTGTAGTTCGTACCCCAGTGCCCACTCGTATGGCTGTGGGAGGGGGCCGCACTGCAGTGGGGGGTCTCCCAGATCCGCTCCTGCTCACGGGCCGAGCCATGCCAGAGGGGGGCCGCTGAGTCGCCATGACAACTGCACACAAACACAACACATACTGATATTGTTGTACAATCCAAATGTTCTTGTAAATGTGTAACTGTGAGAAGACATGCTGCAATGTTACTATTCCTCAGCATTCTTCTACTTTTAGATTTACAGTCATGATTGTTGATTTATTGGCTCTATCCCTCTATCTATAAATCTATTTATCTCTCAATCCATCTCTCTGACTGTCTCTGTCTCTCTTATAAACATGTTGGATTGGAGCCATTGGCTAATTTCTATCATTGTCCCATGTTTGCTCTCACACACACCCTCTTTTATACACCGGTGTAATTCAACACTAGAGGCAAGACGGGTTAAGGGTCTTGCTCAAGGGCACAATAACTACACCACTAAACCCACCAATATCCCACCAGTAAGATATTTTTATTAAAGATTTGGGAAAATTATCTAATAGTGATTTTTCTGAGAAGCACTGTGATCAAGATTAGATTCACAATGTAAATTTGAATAACAGAATTCTGTTCAAAGTTTTAAACACGTCCAGAAGAATTTATGAAAGATTAAAATCTGCACTGACAAACGAATACGAGAATCACATCCTCAGTTTCAGAACATGTGCAGATCTAAACTCTGGGACAAACCATTTTTATGCAGACTGACACAGATTGGGACAGACGGAAATTACCGCGCTTCTTAAATGCAGATTTTGCGATTTTGATTCCATTGTGATTAATCTTGGAGCTCTAATTTTTATCTACAAAAATATTCTCTTACAAATTCACTCACCTGCATGTTTTAATTCATTTAATTTCAGGCTTAAATAAAGTTCATTTAAACCTAGATCTTAGATTACAAATAGTTTATTAGCCCAAAGGAAATTCCTTATTCTAATGTAAATGATCTAAAGTGTTTGCCCATGCAGAGAACTCCCTCGTATTATCGTTCAGGTTCACATTTGTCATTCCACTTCAGCTAGAATATAACGCCTAAAATACAGTGAACAGTCATTAAAATCTATGATCAAAACAGTGCGTTACGTGCTCTCATTTGGGTTAGCATTTCTACAGTAGCATTAGCCCGTGTTAGCTTCTCCTCCTCTCTTTACGACGTCTACAGGCTAATGCTAAATCCTCACGTATTTCTTGTACCGTCTAAAAAATATAAAACTCATAAACGTGCTGTGAGGAGGGAGAGTTATCCATGTGTGAGAAAAGTGCAGTTTTAAATCAGATAAACGCTAGTCTGTGTACCTTCTGAGGATGTTGTCGTTTCCACAGCAACCGTCTTCTTCGGGCTTCAAAGTGGCGGCGTGTGGAATCAGTGCTGCCCCCTACTGCCTGCAGCGGGTATTACGTGTTGCGCCAAGTGCAGTTTACAACTTCAATTTGATATCAGTAAATGGATATTTTATTAACCCAGAGAAATTCTAATTTTAGCAGCAGCAGAAAAGAAAGTATTACAGTTATATAACAGTCCATCGTCTTGCATTCATCATAGTGATGCTCAATGTCATTTCAAAATCTTTTTCAAATGACAATAGTTTATCCTTTAACACTTATCTTATTCTCTCTAATTGTGAAGTATTGATCAGCAAAGTCCCAGAGCCACATTTTAGAGCTTAAACCGAAGGTCCCTTGACAGTATAATGATATCCATACAGTATGTAAACCCACCGCAAGAAAAATCCTTCTTTTAGTTCTGTTTTTATACGCCCGTGATAAAACGGGACGTATTAGGCCTATGGTATGGCGCTGTCCGTCCGTCCGTCCGTCTGTCCGTCTATCCGTCTGTGGACACTTCAAAGCTTTGAAGTCTTTGAAGCTTTGTCTTCATGAAAGATCTGAACTCTCTTCTCAAATGTTCTGCTGCTGAAAGCGAGAACAACCCACATTCTCTGCTTCTTTGAGCTTTGACACATTAAAGCTTTGTAGTGTCTTTAAGTTCTGTTGCTGCAATCTGATTGGTGGAATTTCCGATTCTAGAATTCTATATACAATAATTCAAAGTACGGGCGTATTTTGCCCCGCTGGCGGAGCTCTTGTTATTATTATAGGTCAAATTCATCGACCATATACATGAGTGGACAAAGCTAACTTGCTTCGCCTTGTGCCAAGAGGCTCTTCCGGCTCCTTCTGACTCTGGCTCCCATTGACTTACACTGAGATCTTGGGGCTCATTTCTCTGTAACTGCTGCTGTGAACCTCGTCAGTTTAGTCTTAAAATGCTAATATGAACCTGCTCTATATGGTCCTGAATTTTCTTTCACTATTTTGTCCATCAAAAAAATCCTATTCATAATAGAACCTGGCTCCAGATTCGCTTCTGTAACTGTGGCAACAGGAGCCTCATTTGAGCGGCGCTGACGCTGTGGTGACGTCACACTTAGTCCACTTCTTTATACAGTCTATGGTCAAATACCAGTAAGTGTAAGTAGCAGCTGAACTTGCATGATGAACCAGTAAATGACATGTTTTAGTACATTATAACATTACAATACGTCTACATAAGAATATTGGCCCAAATCTAGGGTGACCAGCTTTTCTGAACTGGGTTGGGATGTTTGATATAAATAAAATGGTGAAAAGAGCGTGTAACATTGTGCATTCTCATGTCAGTCATAATCTAAATATCGCTGCATTTTTTTTTTTTTTTTGCATCATGGTCATTCACAAACAGATTTCTATATTTTGGTAAAACAAAAGACAATTTTGCTCCTCTTGACTGCTAGCAGGGATCAGATTAGTCAAAAACAGTGATAGTCCTGTTTTAGATCAAATTGGTCAAAAATAGGGACAAGTGGGATAAAAAAAACTAGACAAATCAGTGGGTTTGGATAAATCTGCTGGAACAGGGGACACAGGGCTCAAAACTGGGACTGTCCCGGGGAAATAGGGACGTCTGATCACTCTATCCAAAGCAATTCACTGGGTTTACTCTTGTGACCGTTTCAAAAATGTTTAAATCAAAAGGTTTATACAGTCTAAATACTATTATCCTCTGGTACATTTTGTAAGTACCATGTACTTACATGTGAGTTCATAGTAATTAAATGTTTTTATATGATGCATCTGGAGGGCTTATCCAAAAGATATAATACATGCATAGATATTATAAGTACTATCTTCACCTACTCCAGTCTAGTTACATTTACAATTGTCAGAAATGTGATAGAAAAGACACACAGACAAACTCCAAATGGGAGTTTTAGTTCATTTTATTCATGTTTAATAATCACATCACTAATTAACAAGTAATCACAATAAACACTTTGTTCAAACCAAGAAAATAAAAGTCATAATTAATGAAAAAAGTAAAACACAAAAAAACAATGGAGTTTTCTCAAAAATGACAAAGAGTAATTCTAGCTAACACTACATCCCATAGTTGGTAGCATGCTCTGGCTTCAGCTAGTGTTATGCTAACGGCGGCTATGCGTGCAGCATCTTCCTCACCATGGATCTATGTTCTATGTTCGTCACACAGACTGCACGGCTTAACGTCAGCGTCTTCACACGGGGAGAGCACGAGTCCAGGGCCGGACCTATAGTGTACGAACATACACTTCGATACAGGTCCAATAAAGGGTAGTTTTAGCCCACAATGTCCAATAGAGAGATCGTATCATAAATGATTACGCTTCTGTCCACGCTATTGTATTTTCCCTTTTAAACAACATTGTGAATTTCTTAAAACTAAAAAAATTAAGTTAAAAAAGTAATTGACTTAAATACATGGATTGATTGGTTGGTGTGTGTGGTGTAGCCATAAAGTCAATAGAAAGAAACGCGGTAACGGCTTAAAGACATGTCAAAATGGAGGATTAATAAGTGAGTATGAAATAAGGTGACCAGATGTTCAAAATCAAAACCTGGGACGTCCTCAGTTTTGGGTTCCACCGCCTTTTTTGACATCCTTTCATTACGACATGCCTCTATTTAGACGTCCCGGTTTTACGACACATTTTAGTATCGCTATTCCGACATGACGAAATGAATGAAGCACAAAGGGCCCATGCAGCCTCCGTTTTAAATGAGATGTTTTCCCGAAGGCCTTTGCTCTTTTTTAAAATGCACAACTGTTTCCCACGGTGATCAGTCAGGACATTTTCCCACTGTCTGATATCGTGTGTGACTGAAGTTTTCTCTGATCAAGCCCAAGCATCTTATGATACAGCCTCCTAGGACCTAAAGAAAAAAAGTGGATCACACTTTGCAGGTATCTATTTGCAGGTAAATGAACATTAGCATTTAATTTTGTTCATTTTATTTTTATTTCTAATTTTGATTTGATTGATTTTAATTAGAAATAAAATCACCAATATCAAAAAGTTGTAAAATTCCCTTTTAATTTCTTTTTTTTATGTTAGTGTAGCCAAAATCTAACTCCAACTGATTTTTTTTTTATTATCCTGGACATGATAGTGCCCTATAATCCCTCAGCCCTGTTTACGCAGTGGAACCTAGTGCTCCCATTAAGAGTGGAGCTCAAAACACTTTAAAGAGTGGTTAATGTCCACTGTAAAGGACACTCAGGAGGATAGGGGAGCACAAAGTATAATACTAGGCTATCACATTCATATTATTCATGTTGGAATAGCAGAATGTTTGAAAAATAGTAAAGTGGCACTATTCCGACAATGAAAAAAAACAATGTCGAAGTATTGGGACGCTTCAAATAATTAAGACGTCATTGTCTAAATAGCAGCATGTCGGAATAGCAGTATAGAACCCCTCGGTTTGTGGTGGTCGAGTGCGTGAGTCAGTATAGTCACATTTTCTTTGTGTTTTGGTCATTTTTAAGCAACTTTTCTATATTTTACCTAAAGAAATGACAGTTTACGCCTCTTTTTACTATTGGCAGGGATCAGATGGGTCAAAAATAAGGACATTTTTTGTATAAAACTGTGACAAATCAGTGGTTTTGGATAAATCTGCTGGGACAGGGGACACAGCTCAAAACTGGGACTGTCCCGGGTCAATAAGAACGTCTGGTCACCTTAGTATTCCGTATATTTGTGGTAATTTAAACCCCTATGCTCTATATAGGAAAGGTACACAGGTGAGTAAAGTCATTTAAATCACCGTGGAGATAACCTTGTACAAATATTGGCCTAGCGCAAATGAAAAACAAAACGTATTACTGTATTGTTAATATCAAGAGTAGATTATCCGACTACACGAAAAGACCACACCAGCTGCTTGAAATCTCTAAACACACATCCCAGTTTTCTCTCCCAAAAAACAAAATTAAAACTCCACCTCTGCGAATTGTCCGAGTATAACGAGCATCGGGCGAACACGACCACAACGATAAATAATATACAAAAGTGTTGCGTCTTTTACAATATATCTCAAAAAAAACAAAACAAAAAAACATTCTTTGCACTTCGTCGGCCCCTTCCCAACGAAAAGGGCTCAAATTCCAATAAGAATTCCACCATCGTCATCATCAGAATACAAGAAATTGAAATCTGTAAAATTCATTGTCTAAAACCCTCCCTCCGCTCGACCCATTGCTAAATATTTTTTGTATTATTTTTTAAGCAAATATTAAAATTTAAATGTTCAGGAAAATATTGTTTTAAGAACTAGCGAGACAGTGGCAATAAAATAAAATAAAAATCAAGCTGCATTATTTTATGTGTAATAGGCGTTAAAGGGATGGTTATGGAAAGTTAAAATAAAGTGTATACATTATTGCTCTATTCACATGCAAAAATTGAAGAAAAACTTAAATTTTTTTTGAAAATCTGAATATTTTAGGGTCTTCTGTTCAGAGACCTCTTTGATACATTTATCGTTAAGGTGCTTTTCAATTTTAAGAAGCAAAATTAAAATCGGGAAAGGCAGAATATGATATCAAGACTCGTGAAAAATCGCAAAAACAATTGTATGAAAATATAAATATACGATGCAATGAGTAAATTTTGTGAGTGATTTTTGCGAAAATTCAAAAACGTTTTGTGGATTTTAAACTGTTGATTTTAAAATGACTATCATTTTCAAAAAAAGTTAATTCGTAATTGAAATCCGATATGGTTTAAAATCAATAAGGCAGAATGCTAACGAGAATTCAGCGTTATCCTTTGGTGCGTAGCAGTGGGGTCAGCTGCTACACTCTTACTTTAAGGTACCGGGGTGCTACAATATACGTTTTTATATGTAATACTCAAACAAGAAACAGATTTTTGGCTTTAAACATTTTACAAAACCAATATATTTTCACTGGTTTAAATAGTGGCCTTAACTACTCATCTTTAACTCAATTTGAATGTAGTCTTTTTGCTTTTACCTGATGTTTCGGCATGCATAGAACAGCAAAATCACCGACAGAGATCACTGACGACAGCTTCTGAATGATACAAATGCTAAGGTGTAGCCAAATGACTAAGGTGTAGCTGATGAAAGGCCCTGTACCTGATTTCTTTTCCATTTTTATCTTTCCCCAGAACAGATATTTAGCATAAACAGCTCTAGAAATCTAAATAAATCCGCTGCGTACTTTTTGCATATAATTTAAAAAGCGCTTTATTGTCAGAGAATCAGGTTGTGCACGGTTAGCATGCTAGTTGATGTAGCACTTACCTCTGAAAGTTATGAAAAGTGCTTAGAAACTCATCATATTTAGGATGTTCTGAATGCGTAAAAGCACTGCAAACTGTTTCAAATGAACTAGCTGTGTTTTAGACCGTCAAAATCAGGTACAGAGCCTTTAAGATCTCGGGGTCACAGTTCACACGGGGGTAACGGCAGAAGACGTGGCCATGCAGAGAAGGCAGCTGGAGGCTAGGCTAGAATCCAACTTCGGTGCTTTGTCGACAATCTTTCTCGAATCGTTTCGAACTTTCAGCTTCTGTAACGCCGTTCGCTTTCTCGTCCACAGGTAACGGCGCGCTACTCCCTACTGACAACAGGCACTTACAGCAGAGGTGGAGAGTGGCAGTCGCATTTACTCGAGTAAGGACTACATATATTCAGGCATGAAAACAGCTCAGGGGTGTAAAAGGGGAGTGTTTTTTTTTTTTTTGCTTTTTTGCAAACTGAGTGCACGGGGGGCACGGGGGCATCTATTTCGGATTAATAAGACTAGGCCCTGTCTAACTGCATGGAGATTCACCAGTATATGCACTAGTGTTGTAGTCAAGACAGCACTAATCGAGACCAAGATCTGTCTGAGACCAAAGGGTTCTAAGACTGAGAGAAGACCAAAACCTCTGAGAGTTGAGACCAAGACTTTTAAAGATTGAGACTGAGAAAAGACAGAGACCACGGCACTGAGACCAAATCAAGACCATCTTTATCATTTTATTTAGTGAATATGATTAACTTAAGTTCAGGAGCAGGACCACGCCTCAACCACCCTCGCCTCCTCTCCAGCGAATCACAGCTCACTTCTACCCCACCTCAATTTCCCAGGAGCCTATTCGTAGCAGCCTATCCCGACAACCCAGTTTGTCCTGGATAACTCGACCCCACCCTCCCAACCCCGATCTGTTCTCTTCCAGACATAAGATGCCTACGAGGGGGGTCCCGTCCTGCTGGGCCATGTGAAGACTGAGAATGAACCCCCACCCTGAGTCTCGACCCAGCCGACCCACCTCTTCTTCATATAATAAACTCTTTTCGCTTCGCACATGTGTTGTTGGTGTGGTCCTTGCTAGTGAATTACATTTATTTGTATTTTACAGTTATTTTGGCACATATATATCAGTGTTTTTATAAATCTATCGTCATTTTATTTGATTAATGTTAATTTAAGATTAAAATAAGCCAAACAAACCGCATTACACTTAAACACTGTGGCTCTTTTTTGGACCCTCACCCATGATTTGTGTTTTGGCTTCAAAACTACAGATTCTGCCGAAATGTGAGAGATTTTCATGCGTGGATATTTGACAGTGCCACGGTACTTTTACTTGAGTAAAAGTTGTGGCTCCTCTTCCCACTGTGAATAAGTCTAAAGTGACAAAAGCTTTATGAGTGTATAATATATGATTTAGTTTTCTCATTTTTGTCTCTATCCTTTGGAAATACTGGATTTTATGCATTAATTACTGTTTTCCTTCAAACTACATTCACTTAAAGTATAAATCTGATATTAACTCCAGATCTTTTTCTTATTAGAGTAGAAGTTTCCTTAAAAACTTTGAAAGAAACTTTGAAAGAAAGTCTTGAATGTGATTCTTAAAACCACTACTTCTACATGATTAATACCATTTTGAAGTAACAGTGCTCTTACTCGAGTACATTTCTGACTTCCCTACCCACCTCTGCACACAGGACACACTTCCTCTCACTTAGGAAACGTCCTTCGAGTCACTTCCTCTTCCAAAGTCTACTTCCTGTTTCCTCTCAACAGACTTCCATTCTCGCATTCCTCTTCCTACTTATGTGCTTATAGCGTACGGAATCCTGTTTGTGTGAGAAAAAAACCTGAAATCACTAAAACTATACGAACTTTAACAACAGTCTTAAATGAAACTTGAATCAAATCAAAAACACAGATGCTACACGATTTCACGTCGGCACTAGTACAAGGAGAAACGGGCGAGTGCTTTGAAATACGCACGAGATTTACGCTACCAGTCAAAAGTTTAGACACAAACTCTCGTCTGATTTAATGTTTTTTTCTTCATGTTTACAACTTTCTACATCAAATATATGAAGCAAGATCTATGGAATTAAGTAGCAAAAGAAAGAAACTATTTAAATTTTAGATGTTAGACTGTGCAAAGTAGCCTCCCTTTGCTTTGTTGACAGTGCTACAAACTCTTGGCCTTCTCTCGTTTGTCAGTTTGATTGTGGAGACTCCTGAAATGGTTTCACTTCACAGCTTTGCCATGTCAGGGTTTATTAATGGAAAGCCAACAGTGCAAAAAAAGCAGTGAGCAGAGCAAAGGGTAAAGGCTGTTTTAAGCCGGGCGTAAACTGCGATTTTTGGCCCGATAAATACCTCACGACCAGCTCCTGATTGCTGATCATAGGTCGCAAGAATATCAAACCTGTTTAAATCCAGTAGCCTCTCGTGACGGTTTCACACTGCTGAAGTTGTTCGTAAAGTGTGAGAACATGAATTGTGAGCTGTGAACTTTTAAACTTTGCGATTTGGTCGTACAGTTTGAGCTGAAGCTGAGTGAAACCATTGAAAAATATACTGTACGCCCGGCTTTAAAGAAGTGTAAGGTTTAAAGTTGTTTTTTTTCACACTTTTTGTCTTTTGATTTGATGCCTTCAGTGAGAATCCACAACGTAAATAGTCATAAAACTGTTTAAAAAAACGTAAAAGTGTGTATAAACGTTTGACTGGTAGTGTCGGATGCAGGTTTATGAGTTTGAATGGATCATGTAGGATAGGCGACCGTTTTGTCGTTTTGTCACAACCAGATAAAGAAGTTCAACTGTATGTACTAGTATACGGTTAATATGCAGTATGGAGGAGTACTTCAGACGGGGTTGTGGTACATGGAGTCAAACTGGGTCAGCTGATTCAAACGGGGAAGGTGGATTTCGCTGGTACAGTTCAGATAGGAAAATATATCGGACACAGTGGTAGCATAAGCTTTCAATGGGTTCCTGTTATATGCAACATTATCAGGACCCATTCAAATGTGTTGATCGCTATGGCAACAGTCCTAATTTCTCATCATTCTGTTCTGAAACCCATTAATACATTTCAGGGTCTAAAAACGCTCAAGTTTGCTTTATGTATTTTAGCGTAAATTTGATTATCTGACTCGTCTTTAGTGTAGATTCTTTTTTATGTAGCTAAACAGCTTTCTGGGAGGGCATCTGGCATAAACTCCTGCCAAAGTCCACATGTGATATTTTACTCTAATGAGAATTCATACTACTAGTTATCAGGTATATCAGATTTTGAAGTACTTGAAGTCAAATTTTTTATAATAAGCTTTCAGAATTAGACACATTTCACGAAATATTTGGATTTTAAATGGTGAAATAGTGAAAGAAATGATTTGAGAAAGTAGTATTTTTCCATACTGATACGACATTTAAATTACAAGATTAATTGCAACAATAATTAGTTGACGAGAGGGGTGGAAACAAGCTAACGCAATTTGCCAAATCCAAGCGTTCATTTGTCAGGGGAGCGGTGGCGAAGAGGAGGAGGAGGAGCCATCCGGGTGTAAGGGGGGGCGGGGCTACTGCTGTGGTTGCCGCGGAGATGGTTGTCCAGGTGAGGGGGCGGGCCGGGTGATGATGTCAGCGCCGTGGTCCGTGCGAGAGCGAGCTTTCCCGCGGAAGTTGAGCTTGAAAAACTCAATCTGCAGCACAGGGGGGAGAGAGGGAGGGAGTGGAGGGGGTGTGATGTAAACGGATATGGGAGGGGCGGGAGGGGTGATAGGGGGTAAGAGGGGGTGAGGTGGTATCGAGGGCAGAGGGACAGGAGAATTAGAGGCCTGCAACATAAGAAGTCAAAGACGGCGGGGGGTGATCATTCTACACGGACACGAACGAACACACAACACAATGTCTGAAATCTACGCTCATATGTTCGGTTTAACACGGGATTGGGCTTTAGGGCTTTGGAAGATCTTAGAAAACATAAAAATCAGAATCAGAATTGTTTGGGTCATGAAGGAGCTCAACAATGACCGCTCACCAGGTTTCAGAAGTACATTTCCTATTCATTTATTTAAACATTCCTATTCAATATAAATATACTGCTCATAAGAAAATACATGATTGTTTTTTGTCCAAAAGATACATTTAAAACCAAAAAATTGTCGAAATGTTTTAAAGAACACAGGGTAAGCATCATACCCTTTTAAACATGACTTTTCTAACTTAAAATAATGGAAAATTGCAAAAAAAACAAAACAAAAAAAAACAACCTTGAATGAACATTTAGAAAGTAAACAAATGCAGTTTTTTTGCTCGGTGAATGCTCTGCTATCGAGCCATGTTTGATCGTAGAATGAGTCCGGTGTAGTTTATGGACTTAAAAACTGCTCAGGAGAAGTCTAGATTTTTGTCTATGTCGCAACAATTTGGGCAAAATGTAATGAATGCATTTTTGAGTCAACTTTAGATTAATGGATCAAGTGCTGAAACACCTATAAAGACCTATAATTTCATCAAAAACATCCCTAAAGTTGTATTTTGTTTCATTAACACTTGTTTCGGCGATCCATTAATCTAAAGTCACCTCAAAAATGCTTTCATCACATTTTGCCCAAATTGTTGCGTCATAATTAAAAATCTAGACTTCACCTGAGCAGTTTTTGAGTCCATAAACTGTCACCGGCCTCATTCTACGATCAAACTGTGTTCACAACAGACACATGGCTCGATTAGCAGAGCATTCACAGAGCAAAAGGACTTCATTTGTTTACTTTAGGTTTTTTTTTTTTTTTTTTTTGCAATTTTCCATTATTTTAAATTAGAAAGGGCATGTTTAAAAGAGTATAATGCTTACCCTATGTTCTTTAAAACTTTTTGCCAATTTTTTGGTTTTAAATGCATCTTTTGGACAGAAAACAATCATGTTAGGAATATTAGTTAACACATAGTAGGTCATTTTTGCCTTTCAGCTCTTCACAACTGAAATTTTTGTGGGAATTTCATGGGAGAACTGAATGGAAAGTTACTTCCAGAACCAGAGCAAGTGGGACTGTTAGGCTCCATTGAAATCAGATTTTATTTATCTATATATGGGTCAATGACATGACTAAATCAATTTTTCAGAAATCATTTTTTCAGTTATTCTGCATGTTTTTTGTCCTTAAAGTGTTAAAATGTCATGTGGTGCGACCATGCATCATGTGGTGCGACTAATAACAGCAGGAATTCTATGGCTGGAGTTTAATAACAGACAAAGTCGACTTGGGTGAATGGTTCTTTAGGCATTTTTCTTCATTTGATGCATTTTCCAGGGCAGTGGTTTGTTCATTAAACACAAGCAGGTGACTGTCATATTGGAGCAAAAGAAAATATCAATATGCATTAAAAATCTAAAGAAACGCAACAGTTTGTTTCTACACACTTCATATTAGTCACAACTTAGATTAATATCCCAACCATCTTTTAGAAAAGAAAACTATTTTAATGTTATTCTCGGTCGCACCACACGACATTTTACATGAAAAATGCTTCAGATAAATGTTAAACACAGATTTATGAACCTGACACTGGAAATAGTTGAAAAAGTTCAACAGAAACTAAAACTTTTTATCTTTAAAATTTGCCTGTTGAAAATCCTTATACGTCACTGACCCATAAATTGTAAAATGTGCTGTTACTCCCCAAATTGACTTAACACTTGAAAACTGATTAAATAATTAACATTATTTATTAAAAAATGTAAGTAGAATATTTGCTACAGTGCATTATTTTGATATATTAAACTTACTTCTAGCTAATGTCACCATAGCAATAAGTTTAACATACTATGTAGCCCTGCAAACACTGGATTTGGATCTGTCTCCAGTTATTAGAGTGAACACAAACAGAGATTACCCAGGACAAAACTAATGGAAACATAGAAACACAGAAACAACAAAAATATGTAACATCTGCCCACATCTTGGATCCACTTGTGTTTGTGTTCTTCAGCTGGTGCTTGTGGTCACCCCCTGTACTCACTTGTCTCCGGGATAAGGGCGTCCAGAGCCTGCGCCCCCTCCCCTTCACAGAGGCCATTGTGGTGGGCCGCTCCCCCCTCGGCGCTGGGGCTGGGGGGGGCGGGGGCGTCTGTGGGCAGGCCTGGCTCCTGGCCCTCTGGCTCCTGGTCCCCCTCAGCCTACATACAAACACAGGGTCAGTGTGAGGGGGGGGGGGGCTGGCTTCAGGATCAGTGATGGATTCTGATGTTTGACTGTCCAATGGTTTAGAATCGAGGTGTTTGTTAGGACTGAAACTGGAGCCAGACCGTACAGGGAACAAAAACAGGTGATGTCGTGAAGTGTGGCTAAAATAAGAACATAAAAAAACAGAGATAGTGTCAAACAAAAGCAGTGCGCAAAAGGATAAAGTGTGCACAAGATGGATTACTGATTTTATAAGAAAACAAAGAGGTAAAGTGGAAGTAGAATAAAAGGGGTGGAGTGGCTTTAAAACAGAAGGATTAGGATTAAAGGGATTTAATGTAAAATAGAGGGAGTGTGCACTGTGACAATTACTACACTTATTACAACACAACTCGGCTGACTTCAATGAACTTAAGTGTGACTATCTTACATGGTCAGATTTATTTATTTTTTATTATTTGAATGTCTGAGCTACCTTAACTGAAATTTTATTTTTTCCCCAAGCACACCTGGCAACACCTCAAGACACACTATTTATTTATTTAACCTTTCTTTACCCAGGAAAGTCCCATTGAGATCACATCTCTTTTTCAAGGGAGTCCTGGCCACGCACACACCACTTTCATACTAGGCAATGTGGGTGATGTGCCTTGCCTAAGGACACAACAACAGTTTTTGTGACTGGCGCCCCCCTGTGGCACCTGGAATTCCCAGTGGTCTCCCATCCAAGTACTGACCAGGCCCTGCTGAGCTTCTGAGATCTGACGGGATCAGACTTTGACAAGTAGGTCTGGCCACTAGTGTTCCCCTGCACACTGGTTCAAAATCAATGCAATAATAATAATAATAATAATAATAATAATAATAATAATAATAATAATAATAATAATAATAATAATAATAATAATAATAATAATAATAAAACTAGAAAAAAAAAACTATTACCACCACTGATCTGTAGGGGGCAGTGATCCCCTATTGTTTCACTTACAGGTATCTTTAAGTATCGGTCTTGGGCAGAATATTGTATAATTGATATGAAAAACTCATTTTTATTCTCAAAAGGTCCTGACTTCTCTACATAAGAAAGACATTTTTCTAATATATGACAGGATATTCTTAAGTACTGTGCAGTACTTTATGTGGCGGTTCATCAGTAATTCACAGAGCATTAACAGGATTTGGGATTTAAAAATTTAATGATTACAGTACCAGTTGGGGTAGTTAAAAGTATCAGTTAGGGATGGTACAAGATCTCACGCCACAAGATCGTGCACACAGGAGGAAAAAGATTTTGTGAGATTTTTCCCCCATGTTTTTACATTTGGATATGTATAAAAAGTTAAAAAATTGATACATTTTTTGAGAAGCTGTAATCACAAAAGCAGTGAGAACGGTGAAAAAAAAAGGAACTTAAAAACATGATTTATTTATAGTAAAGAATGTCAAAATCTCGTCAAGTCTCATGTCTCATCTCAACTTGTGGAAACTGTATCTTGTTCCCCCCCTAGAATCAATACTTAAACCAGTATTGAAAGTAGATACTCATTTAAACAAGTATCGATACTGAAAAAAATCCATATACAAGACAAAATGGGATGTTTCTTGAATAGTTTCAGAATGGCCTTTGATCTACAGTGGATGAGAACGAATAGAAGACCAAATGGTATAATATTTAAAAACCAACCATTACTTTAAGATTACATTCTATTGTCAAAAAGGAAATGTTTTCCATTATCATTTTAGTCTCAAACTGAGTCTAGAGCCTTTTCTTTAGTCTCAAAATCGAGCCAAAGTCAAGCTCAAAGTCGAGAAGTTTCAAAAGCACCTAAAGATAGAGTAGACGACCTAAAAGCTGATGTGCCAGATTAGACTCCATTGGCCCTTTATGGTTATTTTTAGACCGGCGCTACTTTCAGGTGTTCACTTAAAACGAATCCTAGGACTAAAATAAGAAGAATAAGAGTGTGATCAGGCAGAAGACACAGGGGTGAGAGGAGTGAGAGGATCCAGGGGTGAGAGGGGATAGGCTGAGGGGACAGGGGCAGCTACAACTACTGCCTCTGCACGACAAAGATTTCACCCGCAATATCACAGGCGATTCAAAGGAGTTAGTTGAGGTTAGACGTTTACAGGAGGTTAGGAGCTGTTAAAAAGACGCTGCTTCAAATTCAACAGACAAACAACAATAACGGAAAGTCAATGGAGCACATAAACACACAAAATAAAATCTGCTGTAGGCGAGTTTCAGCTGACGTCATTGTTATGAAATGTTGCATGATGGGAAATATTGAGGCCGGTGGCAAAAAAACAAACGGTGCGTGACTTTGCGCTCTCTCAGTTTATCAGCAATAATGGTGAATTCCTGCTGCGTTATCGGACGCACAAATAGAAGGAAGCAAGAAGGAAGAAGGAGGAAAAGTTAATTTTCGTATTCCGAGTGAAAAGAATCGCCAACGTTGGATTAAACAGCTTTCAAACATCCGCAGAGTGAACACTGACGATCTGAGCAAACCGTGGAACCCAACAAGAACACGTATGTTGGGCCCATTTCTTGACAGGTTTGTGTATTTCTGTGGCTTATGATTTTGCTGTGAATGGCCCAGAAGTTTCTACCAAGTAATTGTGGATATCGCAGAAGCGGATGTTCAGTCATGTAGTTGGTGATTCAGAGCAGAAATTTGCTTTCGTCCACACTTTGTCGGGGTTGTAAAGGCTGATTTGTCGTCCTTCGATGCTCATGACTAATTTCTGGTCAAATCATCTTCAGTCCTCTGCAGTTAAGAGTGGATAAACAACCGGGATCAATACGCTTTATGTGCTTTCTCGCTATGTTCGTCATGTTTCTTTCCGCCGGCCAAAATATTTCCCAGCATGCAATACAGGCTTTTGTTAACAATGAAACTCACCTATAAAAAATACAACTTCAGAAATATGGAATACAACAAGGCAACAAGTACGTATTATTCAAAGCCCTTATAAATGGGACAAAACTGTTTTTAATGTATATAAAATTAAATTGTGTCATAAAGGTGCACTATGCAACTTTTCTGCTCTCCATGGAGATGTATTACTTTGTCTAGAATGCTCCACAGGTGTGTTTTATTTTTGTTGTCTTCATGGAGATGCATAAAGTTGCTATAATGCCATAAGGTCATACTGTGAAACACTGTAGGCAAACTACTATCTCTACTGTATAGAGACAAGTAGATGGTAAACAGCCAACCAGAAAAGTTACACAGGGCGTCTTTAAAAGTGGCCTTAAATGATGATATGTTAGGTAAAGTTTTGTTAATTGCATTTAGTAGTGGAAAAGAGGCTATACCAGTGCAAAGAAAACAAGAAAATATACTGTAGGTAATCTTTAAAACAAAGACAATTCAAAATTTATATTAGAAAAAGAAGATAATTTAGAATTTAGAAAATAAATAAAGAAAAAAGTAAAGCAAAGAAGGGGGAAAAAAAGAAAATATCTTTAAAATAATGCTGTAAGATTGTAGTAAAAAGGATGATGAAAGGAAATGATGATGGTGAAAATATTATTGGTTAAGTACTAAAAATGTTTAATAAAAATGGGGAAAAAAGAAAGAAAAGCAGGGCAATTAAATCATAAATGGGCCAAAATATGAATAAAACGGGGCCTAGCAGTATGGTTATGCTGCACTATCACATTTATTTTTATTTACTTAAGTGTGTGTGTGTGTGTGTGTGTGTGTGTGTGTGTGCGTGTGGGTGTGTGAGTGTATGTGTGTGTGTGTGTGTGTGTGTGTGTGTGAGTGTGTGTGTGTGTGTGTGTGTGTGTGTGTGTATGGAGTGAGGAGATGTGTTAGGGATGGGGAGCTTTCATTTTCTGTTTGTTTTAGGTATTTTATGTTTTTGTGTCTTGTTTTTGAGCTTATTATTGTATTTTGTTATATATTATATTGTATTGTCTTTAATAATAATAAAAAAAGAATACAAGACGACAACTTATTTTCCAGCTACAAAGTTCCAGTAGTTCCAAAACTACTGTGAAATGATGGAAGTTCCAGTTCCATCATTTCGCAGACCAATAATTTGGGCAATACTTGTTTAAAAAACAGAATGTATAGAAACAGATCAAGATTTAATATTTACTGTTTTATTTTTTATCTGTTTTCAGGTTGAGCCGTTCACTCCTAAACAGAAGTCATTTTGCGTCTTGGCAAATTTGGTCCCAAGTCCAAATTCGTTTGCCAGTTGGTGAAGTTTTTCCAAGTTTTGTATTGAAGCTGCACAGTCTTGGGTGAGTGTGTGTGGAGCAGATTCAAGACACAAAATGAATTCTGTTTGGGAGTGAAGGGCTCAACCTGAAAACAGAACAAAACTAAAAGTAAATATAAACACTTGATCTGTTTCTGTACATACTGGGAAAATTTGAGGTTATTTCAAGAATAATAACAAGAATTGCCACAATTATTGGCCCGCGAAATGATGTCAAATCTTTTGTGTAATAATGTAAAAAGGTAATGTCATGTCCCACCTTGACGGTGCCTCCTCCAGGACTGTGGCCCACATTGTCCAGGGAGCCCACTTTGGACTGAACCTTGTCTTTGAAGTTGACTTTGTGAGAGTCGATCTTCACGTCTCCTCCTCCTGTTCAGGCACAGACAGGCCACAGACCGTTATATAAGCACATGCTCACATTTTTACATATTTGGGAATCATTTTGTCTAGTACTACACACAGATACATGTCAGTAGTTACACACAGACACATGTCAGTAGTTACACACAGACACGTGTCAGTAGTTACACACAGACACGTTTCAGTGGTTACACACAGACATGTCAGTAGTTACACACAGACACATGTCAGTAGTTACACACAGACACATGTCAGTAGTTACACACAGACACGTGTCAGTAGTTACACACAGACACGTTTCAGTGGTTACACACAGACACATGTCAGTAGTTACACACAGACACATGTCAGTAGTTACACACAGACACATGTCAGTAGTTACACACAGACACGTGTCAGTAGTTACACACAGACATGTCAGTAGTTACACACAGACACGTGTCAGTAGTTACACACAGACATGTCAGTAGTTACACACAGACATGTCAGTGGTTACACACAGACACATGTCAGTAGTTACACACAGACACGTGTCAGTAGTTACACACAGACACATGTCAGTAGTTACACACAGACACGTGTCAGTAGTTACACACAGACACTACTACACTCACCAGGCTTGTGCTTGATGTTGTCTTTGGAGCCACACTTGGAGGTCACTTTGCTCAGGTCGACCTTCTTGTTTGTGATCTGCACCTGTCACAGACACAGATCATCAGCACTGCTATTCCACCTGTCAGTGAGCGGTCAAAAACACACTAGCTGGTATGTAGGGTACAATCACTATTTCACTAAATTAAATTCTATACCATTCTACATCCATTTCAATCCCCAGAGTTTACCACATTACAGCACCGCTGCAGAGGGCAGACAGAATGAGCAGGATTCAATCTGTTTTATGGAGCATGGAGGAAAAGTGGCAGTGCTGAGAGGATTAGAAAGTAGAAAGTTTAATTGAACTCTCCAAAAGGAAATAAAGCTATAACTAAATGCATTAGTTTGCTCATGTTTACAAAACTATTTTGATGGGTGTTATTCATGAGAAGTTAATCTAAAAATTTAAAAAGCCCCACAGTGCAACTTTTTACTTATAGACATATAGACTAAAAGGAACAAGTTTTTGGTTATTACTCTGAAATTTTTTTTAAAAAATCTATTCAAAATTTCCTCACTGTGAGAGGCTTGCACCTCCACAAACCTGACACGTAACTATGCTGCTTGTCTACATGGAGATGTTGTTCCTTTGACTATAATCTTCAACAGTATGGCACACAATGTATCTATAGCGAGAACGTTATCATAAAACGTACATTTTATTTTAACTTTCTGTTTCTATGGATTAACACAGGTGAGGTGCCACCCTTCAGAAAGTTACATGTTGTTGCTTTAATTTAATTTTCCAAAGAATGAAAAATACAAAATAAATTTTATTGTCTGTAATACAAATATAGTTTGTGGAATTTAATGAAGTAAAAGTAGTGCTTAAGTAAAACATTGTGGCATCTGTACTTAACTTAAGTAGCTTTTAAAGTGGATACTTTTACTTTTACTTCACTACATCTGTGAACAGGTATGTCTATTTTTTACTTCACTACATTTTTGGACAGGACTGAAAAGTAAAAATATTTTTTTTATTAGTCTGAGACCTGCTGAAAAGGCTGAGGTTTTATTTTTAACATGTTTGTAGTTTGAGCAAACACAAATATACAAAACATTAAAACAGCTAAAAAATATCATCACAAATTCAGAACAAATTTTTATCAACAACTCTTCATTTGAAGTTTTATTAAATCCCCAAATCTGCATGAAATACTTTAAAATTTTAAACAGATTAAATAGATTTTGTCATGTGATACTTTTTTACTTCAATATTTTTTTCTCCGGTATTTGTACTTTTACTTAACACAACTGAGTACTTCTTCCACCACTGCAAATATAAATTCATTTTGTCCCACCCATCATTTACCTCAAACACATTTTCATTTCCTAGATTCTATTTGTGTGTCTACAAAAAAGATTAGCAGGTGCACGCAGAAAAACTATGAGAAAAGTCAGAGCGTAATGTCAGATGTCTAGTTGAGTTAGTGACAACACAGAAGGAGAGCGAGGAGCTGCAGGGGATTGGGTGGGTTTAGTGTGCCAGCATGCTGCCTGACCAGTCCCTCAGCTTCTTTCTGAGGCTGTCGGTTGGATTCCGGCTGCTGGAGGACAGTACTTACGTTCCCTCCACCGGGCACATGCTTGAGATTGTCCTTGGAGCCCAGGCGTGAGGTGACGTGGCTGAAGTCCAGTTTTTTGGAGACTATTTGAACCTACACGGATGGATGGACGGACACGGCACGGCAGCAGGAAGGGGCGGCGCATGGGGCGGGGCATGTGACAGGGAAGTGGCACAGGGTGGACACAAGAGAGGAGAGGACAGAAGAGAGAGATGGAGAGGTCACCAGCACATAGGGTTAGAGACATAGGGGCTAGAGCAGGTTCTACAGGAGGAAACAGGATTCTAATGCAAAGGACTAAACCTAAGGACTATTTGTGGATATTATTTACTGATTATCATTATTACATTTCCCCTCATACTGTCGGTAACTTTGGTATAGAAAGATGTATAGACAAAATTTGAGATGTAATTCAATTCAATTCCAATTCCAAAGATTATTGTCAAATTTTTCGGACTATAAAATGCACTTTTTCCATGGTTTGGGTGGTGCGACTTATACTCAGGTGTGACTTATATATTACATTTTTCACACTGACAGCCCATAGACCAAATATATGAATCGTATATATGAATCAAAAATGAAAAACCAAATCATTATCTGTTTTTTTCATTTTGGTTTTACAGACACACCAGCCAAAAATGCACAATGAAGAAGAAAGTTGCACTTTTAAGGCTAAATTTATTTTATAAAATCAGAAACCAAGAACCGACATTTCATCTTGAAAGACGAGTTACAGAATTTATAGTAATAATAATAATGCATCAGTTTTATATAGCGCTTTTCTGGACACTCAAAGACGCTTTACAGAGCATTATTCATTCACTCCATACCCGGTGGTGGTAAACTACTATTGTAGCTACAGCTGCCCTGGGGCAGACTGACGGAAGCGAGGCTGCCAATCTGCGCCATCGGCCCCTCCGACCACCACCACCATTCACGCACACACCACTTTCATACTAGGCAATGTGGGTAATGTGCCTTGCCTAAGGACACAACAACAGTTTTTGCAACTGGCGCCCCACTGTGGCACCTGGAATTCCCAGTGGTCTCCCATCCAAGTACTAACCAGGCCCGGCCCTGCTTAGCTTCTGAGATCTGACGGGATCAGGCTTTGACGAGCCGGTTTGGCCACGTAGTAGTAATAAAAACAACCCAATAGAGAAGAATCTGTGTATCATTCGTTCATTCGTTTTTCAATATAGAACCAAAAATAAGAAAACTAAAAAACTCTTTTCATTATTATTTGTTTCTAAAACCAAAATGAAAAAAAAAAAAAAACGATAAAGATTTGTTTGTTTTTTCATTTTTGAGTCATATATATGATTCATATATTTGGTCTGTGGGCTGTCAGTGTGAAACATGTAATATATAAGTCGCAGGAACCACCCAAACCCTGAAAAAAGTGGAACTTATAGTCCAAAAAATACAGTAGTTTCTGAATCCATTAAAACCCCAAACTAAATAACATAATAGTTGAAAGAACAGGATATTTTATTACATTGTTTTCATGCAAATAATGGCTGTACTGTTTAAAAATAAAGCAGCAGTAAAGGGGTGAACAAAAACTGCAGAGGAATGGGGAAGAAACAGCTAAATGGCCTATTTTAAATCACTTCATTCAGTAATATATAAGTGCACAGACATTTCTACAGGGCCTTCTGCACTGTTATTGAGTATTTCAGTAGTATAATGATGTTTTAAGAGAATAAAATGAGCACAGAAACCCCCCTGGAAAGCAGAACCATAGATTTAGAAAACACACAGTGACTACAGGCATCTGACCTCATGTTAGTGATGAGAAGGGTTAAAGATTCATTCTAACACGTGTCACTTACCTGAAGAGCAACACACATTTTGGCATAGTTTTGTGACATTTCCCCACCCACAATCATGAATCATTCTGTCAATATTTCCAATAGGGTAAAGTGTAGTGGATCATTGGCTTATAAAGGCTTTACAAACTAAAAATAAGAATCAGGATGGTTTAAATCATAATTATTCAGAACGATTATTAGAGAACACACGGTATCAGCGCCTAAAATTAAGAAAACAAATGACTTTACAAGTGGAAAGGTACAATATGCATTATGCAGGTGACTTTTCCACACAACCACTATTCTTTTACACCATTTTTAAGTGATTAGAGCAATACTCATAGTTATAAAATTAAAATAAGATGAATTGGACAGCCCAAAATGTCTTTAATTAAAAGTATAGGGGCTGAACTGTAGAAAAATTATGGAGCAGGAGCTAAACCAAATTTGAAACCACAAATCAAACAAAAGAAGCAGTTTTGATGAAAAGACATGATTAAGGTAAAGCGGTGGAGTGTGGGGGGATGGATGGAGGGAGGGGGACTCACTTTGGCCTGGCTGAGGTCTTTGGAGGCCACCCCCCGGCTCTGTGAGGCTGACGGCACCTGGGACACGCCCGCAGAATCAACCAGAACACAAACAAAACACAAACAAAAGGTACGAGAAGCAAATAAGAACAAAACTCCAAATCAAACACAAAAACAGTGCATGGAGGTGAGCACCGGGGATGGATCAGGGAGAGGGGGACAGATGAGACATGATATAACCGTCCAACTGTGTATATGAAAAAAAGAATAAACCAAATAAATGAAATGGATATGGTCCAAGTAATGTAGTTTTAATACTTATTTCAGGTTCTGTAGTGATTTGATTAGTGATGATGTACTTGCACTGACTGGACCAAGAAGTCACACTGTTATTAGATCGTATGCTTGCCATTTCTAACTACTCACTAGCCCAATAAAAATAATAACAAGAGTCTCTCACCCCTTTTCCTCCGGTCAACTTCTTTACAAAACAAAAATGCCAGAGAGCTATGCATTTTCGCGGTGTAAGAAATGTAGTAATTCAGTTAAAGGCCTAGAAAACATACACCTTTATCCATTTATTAGTGCAGAAAGTAAAGTTAGGCATGAACATGATACATTTACAATTTTACTTTTCTATTCATTCATTCTATTCATCACATTTTTGTTATTCACCACAAAACTCTTTGGCGAGCTACTTGGAAAGAGGTGGAGCTACTGGTGGATCCAAGCTACAGGTTGGAGAACCCTGGTATACAACTTCATTCAACTTTCAAATACAGAAGTTTTAGATGCCTTAAATGGACAAATATTTTCTCCTATTAGGGGCAGGAATGATGATGCAAAATATGACTCTTCACACTTAGATTAGTTCAATGGACTCAGAAAATAGAACCCTTAACCTAGAACCCTGCCAGAAGTGAAGATGCTCGGATGATTGTGTCAAAAGATGTTCACTCTTATACAAGACATAGTGTGCTTGTGTCTGCTACATAGTTCTAATAATAATAATAATAATAATTATAATAATCTATGGTGCCCATGGATTATTTTGTCACAATTTGTACATTTTAAAAGGAGCACCTTAGCTGACTTCATTAGAAAAAAGAGATGCCCGATGGGAGCTGATGTCTCTGTAAACGTCATCAATACAAAGAACTACACAGCTGTGGCCCCTCTGGTGGAGCTGCAGATCACACTAGTGAGCAGCAGATCTTTTTTCCATTTGTATCAAAACGACTAAGCAACGCTGCCAAATGCTATGCGTATCACAGATTAAAAACATACAACGTATAGTATGTAAAACGGGGTTAGATATGGTTAGATGGACCAGTGACATCGTGAATACCCAAGAATAAAGATTGTGCAAGAATCACTCTAAATCCATTTAGGTGAAGGAACTCAGAGCTTCTGCTCTGGGCTGATGTGTGGGGAGTTGTGTCCAAACTTATAGGCTACGTGCAGCTGTTTTATGAGTTCATGATGAGAACTCAGGATGAGGATGGCCTGTGGTGTTAAGAGGCATCGGTATCTTTCGCATGCGCTGAACGACTGAAATTATTTTAAGCGGAATAAACGTTTACATGATCTAGGAATAATTTAAATCGGATTTAAGAAAAGAATAAACCACCCACTTAATTCGGAATTAAGTTTAAATACTAAAGATAAACATTAGGAATTAAGTGTTGGTCTTTTAAAATCAGAATTAACTTTTATTCCAAATTTATTTATTTTTAATTGGATTTAAAGGTCTCATGTAAAGAGGGCATATGACACAGTTAAAAACTCCAAAAAGTGGATTTGTATAATAGGTCCACTTTAAAAACTTTACAGAATTGTAATTTCTCATGTGATAAACCGTACCTGGACACGTGAGACATTATGAGGACATTTTAGAAGCTTAACGTTCAAAACAAAAGCTCCCAAAGGACCCACCTTCCCTCCTCCAGGCTGGTGCTTCATGTTGTCCGTGGAGCCGATTTTGGAGCGCACATTGCGGATGTCTGGAGCCGTGGTGGTCCTTGTGTTGGTGGTTTTGGTGGTGCTGGTCCGTGTGGTGGTGCTCCTCGTGGTGGCTGTTGCCGTGGTAGCAGTGGTGGAGGAGGAGGTGGAGGTGGGGCGAGGCGTCCGGGGGGCAGCGGGCTTCTTCTCCCCGGTCGTCGAGGAGGGTGTGCTGGGCTTGGCCGCTGTGGGGCGCGGACGAGCCGTCGGAGCACTGGAGGTGGTGGTAGTGCGGGTGGTGGTGGGCCTGGGTTTGGCTGCATCTACTGGACAAACAAAAGGGTTACAGGTCAAATAAGATTACAGGTCAAGACTTCTGGAGTGCGAAATCTGAAAATGTGTATTCAGTTACATATTTAGTTTTCATAGTTAGAAAAAGGAAAGGCAGACGAGTGAGGACTTGAACTTCCAGCACAGAAAGGAGGAGTTACTAAAACTTAAATAAGAGGCATTCCACTTCTATGGGGTATTAATGCTAATGCATAACATAATTAGATCATCATGTTACTTTTATTATTTTGAAAAAGCTATATTTGCAAAAAAAACAACTTACTAACATGTTTAATTTGTTTCTCATTCGTATTTGATGCTCAGTCGTCCTCACTTTTTGGGAATGTAAGTAGGTACATTTGCAGCTTTGTGGCTACTGAAATTTCAAGTACTACATGACATTACACATGACTTCCCTGATTATAGCCTGCTGTTTTTTATTACAAACACCCTGACTGCTGCAGTGGAGTTTGACGTGTGGACACCTGTTAGACCAATCACACTGTTCCTTATATCCCCAGATAACGCCCCTCACTCTCCTCTTTATGCTGTGTTCAATTATCCACCTACGCCTCGGCGGTATGAAGATGTTGCCCAGCTGACACGCCCCTTTTCCTCAAACAGCTCAGAAGGGACCGAGCAAGGATTCCGAGACAGATTCCAAGATGGTTCCGCCCAGTGTCACTTGTAAGTATGAACTGTTTTCATTGTGTTTGGACCCTTTGGCGGCCTGTGGGTTTGGTAGTATTACTGCAGTACTTTACTGCATCTGTATAACAGCCTGTGGGTTTGGTAGTATTACTGCAGTACTTTACTGCATCTGTATAACAGCCTGTGGGTTTGGTAGTATTACTGCAGTACTTTACTGCATCTGTATAACAGCCTGTGGGTTTGGTAGTATTACTGCAGTACTTTACTGCATCTGTATAACAGCCTGTGGGTTTGGTAGTATTACTGCAGTACTTTACTGCATCTGTATAACAGCCTGTGGGTTTGGTAGTATTACTGCAGTACTTTACTGCATCTGTATAACAGCCTGTGGGTTTGGTAGTATTACTGCAGTACTTTACTGCGTCTGTATCACAGCCTATGGGTATGGTAGTATTATTGCAGTACCTTACTGTGTTTGGTAGTCGGTGTGGTGAGGCCAGTATTGAACACAGACTTAAGGGGTGTTTTAAGGGGTGTTGCTAAACGTCCCTAGGGTTGCTAACAGAAAATAAACAACCACAAAAACAGCTTTGGGGTTGGCATCCACGTTTTTCTCCAAGTCTGACACTCGAAACATAATAAAGCACTTGAAGAGTGGACGTGACGTCATATCTGGGATCTGAGTGGGTTCACAGAGAATAACAGAACGCAGAATTAGTCGTCCTGTGCCCAGTTTATCAGTCTGTTTGAAATGTGGTTGTGGGAGGATTTTAATTGTTAAGTCCCACTTTCATTGTACTTGAAGTGATCCATGCATGTTTGAATCATCTTTCTGTCCTGCTTTAACCCTTTTAAACGAGGAGCATAGGATTTTCTTCACTTTCTCTTCTGTCACTGATGGCAACAACATAAGAGCCATGACAAATTGTTAGCTTAAACTCCACACTACACTGACACGTACATGTTTGGTACTTAAACGGTGCACTTCCTGTGCAGTGTCAGCCTGCTCTTTGAGTCCTGCTTAGACCCAGAGCTGTGCCTGTTGAAACCCTTTAATTTGCCTGAATCCTGTTTTGGATTTCTGTTTCAGAGGAGCTACTGGGTGTGTGTGTGTGTGTGCTGTGGCAGATCCAAGACGAGTCAGCAGGAGTGCCTGTCACCATAGCGCCTGTCAGCAGAGCGCCTGTCAGCCGGAGGTGATGTTAATCCACACGGCGCTGCGTTCAAGAGCTTTAACGGCATGGGATTTTTCACTTCTGAAGCCCGTGGAGCCACATATGCTCCATTGTCACGAGAAACAGAGATGTGGGTGCTGACGGGGCTCTGGGGGTTTTATGAAGTGACCGCGGAGAAAGAAGAAAGCTACGAGGCATGATACAATAACAAGTAGGGCTGGACACTGATCTCTACGTATATGGTGGTAAAAGTGCATATGACAGGTTAGACCGGCCATTTCACAACAGTTACCACAGTTACGCAAGGCTTTAGCCCAGTGGTTCTTAACCTAGGTTCGATCAAACCCCAGGGGTTCGGAGAGTCACTCAGGGGTTTGGCAGGGGTCAAGACACACATCCAACTCATATGATTGGTGATGACACGCCCCATTTGGCCGTTATTGGCTGCAGGAAATTTTGTGCGTGCAATAGTCTTGTGACTGTCGTGATGGTGTCATGTAATTTCTTTCTTAATATTTTCCCTTCATACAAACTATGTCGAGCAAAAAAAGAAAGTGGTCGGACGAATATGTGCAATATGGATTCACATGTGCACCAATAAAATATATATACCTGTCTTATGAATTTGAAAAAAACATTTTATTTTTCCAATTAAGAAGGGTTCAGTGAATGCGCAGATGAAACTAGTGGAGTTCAGTACCTCCAACAAGGTTAAGAACCACTGTTTTAGCCAAAACAACCCTTTTTCATTTGGGGTATTTTTATAGAACTAAAAAACATGCATCCTCACTGTGAGTAAGGACATGGACATGTTCCTTTGGCAATAATATTCCACATGATGGCATAACATGTATCTACCTCCATGGAGAATGGTCCAAAGTATGGATTTAACTTTCTATTTCAATTGAGTTATGTAGATAATGTACAACCTCCAGAAAGTTAAAGTGTGGCGTTTTATAGTATTCTTTTTGTCTTCACACAAGGTAATTCCCCCAGATTCCATAATTTCTCTTCATAAACTGACATTTATCCAACCAAAAATCTACTTGGGATAATATTTATTAGTGATTTAACTTTTTAAACACATCCATAAGCATTCACATTTGAGAAAAGACTGAAAACTGAAGTGCTAAACTAAGAATCCCATGCATTTCCGAACATGTCTGTAGAAGTCTAAAATATCGTTCTATTATTCTGTTTGTGGAAGCTGTAAGATCAGAGCCCATTAACTTACTGTGTACCGCTTTGCTACTGGTATAAGGACTAGTACTAGTACCAATACCAAGCTCTACTGACGGATAAACTGATATGTTCTTGTATTTTTTGTCTTCAAAGTTGATGTTTTAAAAGAGAAAAAACTGGTAAAACTTTGAGCGAGACAAACTGTGATAGCTACAGATAACTGGGTACTGTGTCCATCAAACTGTCCAAGGAACGAACAGTGCTGAATCATGCGTTTGACTTAAATTGGAAAATTGTCATCAAATTGACAACTAAAAAAAAGTAAAGCAAGTGCCATAACTGAAGGAAGTAGCACTAAGAACTGAGATTTAAAAATAATAAAATATAAATCAGATGAGTCCAGAAGTATGACAGCGAATACATAAAAGTAGAAGTATTTAGGTTGGAGCTTAGGATCTACAAAAACCCAACATCCCAGAACAGACATAAACATCCAACTCAACCTAATTTCTTAATCCACATGTCATCTGCAGACGAATGTAAATATGTGATTTTCTATTTTAAGAATGTAGAACAAATAGTCACTGACCTGAGAGCAAACAGAACTGGGTCATACGCTGTTACGCAACTAATTTATGAGCAACACTTGAGTACACGTTTACACGCTATGAACACTAAATTATTGAGTTGGAAGAATGGACCCAGTTACTACATTTGAGATACTTATTGAAGTCTTTAGTGTTACCTGTGGTTGTCCTCAGTGTGCCAGGCTTCTTCTCCTCCCCAGGTTTGCTTTCTGTCTTTGAGGCTGTGGGACCAAAACAAAATCGATATTATCAGGCTATAGGCTACACAGCAGAAAGGAGAATGTTTGGAGTGTTAGTTCGAGATAAATCCAGCTGTCAGTCACGACAAGCTTTACAGAGGCTAACCAACAGGAGGAGTAAGTGTTAGTTTGAGAAGACAGCTGTATGAAAGAGACCACAGTCCATCGTGAGTTGATCATATCACTAAAATAGCAGACTGTCACAGAGATTGAATTTTATTTGTATCACCATATCACTTGAAATGACTTTTATTTTCTTGTAAAACATCCATGTTTTGATTTTTCCTAGTTTTTATGGTTGTGCTGTGACCTGCATAATCACAATTATTGATTAACATCCATAATTCTAAGAAGTCTCACACCACATTTCACAGTTTGAAGGACACAAGTACTATTGGATTTTGTGAAATGAGCTGTTTGATTTTCCTGTATCCATGGAGACTGTGAAAGAGGCTAGCTAAGGAGCGAACTAAGGAGCTACCTATGGACATTTGAGATGCTTTTTATACCATATGATGCTGCAAGACAGGAGGGGGACACTTTTGGCTCTTCCAGACCAGTCCTCCTGTGAAACTGCACTGAGAACTTTGACTGAGACACAAAGGACGCTGAGACGCACAGTGTAAATGTTACTACAGCAAAACTTGAATTTCCCTCAGGATCAATAAAGTATCTCCCTCACATGAGTCCATTATGTTAAATGTCAACAGCTGTGCCTTGTTCTGGACTTTCACTTGTCACTTTCCTCTTACCTTTTGTGCACAGTATACCATTTGTACCTGCACAACCTCTTTCGTATGATAAAAACTTGTCTTTGTGCTGAGTGTAAAGCGTCTCATACCCAGAGGCTTCCTGGCAGCAGTAGAGGCTGCAGGGCGAGCAGTGGTGGTAGTGCGGGTCGTGGTGGTGCTCCTCGGGGCTGCAGCTGCTCCATTTTTGGCTGCAGCGGCTGGATCAGAGGAGGTCTTTGGCACAGGGGTGCGCTTCTCTGGGACAGTCTGCATACAACATACACATATATGCAAACGCTCTTAGTTATGTTACACAAGGCAAAGAGTGCAGTGCTTTCAATGAAGAGTCGATGTATTTAAATCTCAAGGTGAGATTTTAATTCCAACCTTAGTTTTGATATAGAACTGTATAGTGGCCAAGGTGTTGTAATCCTCTACCCACACTCAAAGATGCTGTACCTGATGTTCACTGTCTTAAAAACATGAAAAATGGAACTGGTTCATTCTAAATAGTTTGCAGTGGTCCAAGGTTATTCGACACCCTTCCTGGCACACCAACATTCACTTTTCAGAGGCCAGAAGTATCACAGTACAGCACAAGTCCTGATTCTTGGAGGTTAATGTGCATTATAATAAAATGTAAACTCATTTTGATCCCAAGAGTTCTTTGCTCCATGGAAGAGTTACAGCCTCTTTAAAGGTTGACTGTAAGAATCCTGCAATGGTATGTGGCATACTGTTTTATTGGGCAAGACTTATGTGAGGGTCCATATACCGATACCCTTGACTGTGAGAAGAGCTCATCATAAGCTGCTATTTGAAATACAACTCCAATTCACCCAAAATGTCACTTATGACCCAACCATCATCAAACCATGTACAGCACATATGGTGTAGAGAAAAGTGGGTCAAATGGTGCCCTCTTCCTGTCTGCTCACTGTTTATCACATTTACCCAGATCTGTGTGACTTGACCGTAGAATCCAGGTCAGAGAATGTATGCTGATTCAAACATCAAACCTGGAGCCACTGCGAAGTTGCCCCTCGGTGCTACTGATGATGAGGCTGAGCCATAACAGAACAGACTGACTCACCCAGCACCCATGGGTGCCTACAGGCTAAATGCAGACTGTTGTGTATGTTAAAGGGGTCATGCAAAGAGAGCATAGGATATATATATATATCTATCTATATATATCTATATATATATATGTGTGTGTAATGATTTTATTGGCCGGTAGAACTAAACTGTCTTGGTAAGGTAAGGTAAGGTAAGGTAAGGTTTATTTATATAGCGCTTTACACAGACACATGTCCCCAAAGTGCTTTACACAGCATTTTACAGAGCATTTGTGTATAACATTGGTGGAGATTCATAATATTGATCAATTTAGTCAAAAATCTTAAGTGTCACAAATATAAATAGATGCGGCTGAAGTGTCTTGCCAAAGGGTACAGTGACAGGATGCGGGGATGTGGGACCACTGTTACTCTATTTAAACTGTTCTACTCAACTAGACTGAAAATGTTATCGCTGACTTTGCCTCTCAAATTATGAATTAGAACCAATGGCTCAGTGGAGTTTAGCATTTGTCCACCAATCTAAAGGTCAGCAGTTCATTCCGAGCTCTGACCAGTGCACAGGGTTGCCGTGCCTTTGAGCATAACACTTTATTTTACTGTGCCTATGTATGAATATGGTGTGCGGATGGGTAATTGATAGCAAAAGAAAATTCTGAAAAGAGTAAAATATGTTTCGCCATTGATTCAAACAGCTTCTTCAGTTCTGACAGGATTCAAGTAAGTAACTGTGTTATATCTGTCTGAAGGAAGAAGTTAACTCCACATTTGCTTACAGATGAGCATCTTCTTGGTTAAATCTATTGAACTAGCCTAAGGTGTGAACTGTCACCTGAGTCATATTTTGCATTCATGCCCCTAAAGATTCGTCTTAGTCCTACTGTTTTCTTTGTTTTAGTTTGAGAAATGGAAATGTTTTGGAGGACCAATGCCACAGATCGGCAGCATTTCTTGTAAGAATCTACCCTACTATAGAAACAGATTAGTATTAGGAGAGTCTGAATAATGCATGAAACTTGAGAGTCCAAAAAGGAGCCTTATTAAAACAATGCATTATATCCAATCACGTGTGCCTGGTTTCTTACTCACCTTGGGCTTGAGGTCCCTGGTAGCAGTCGTGGTGGATGTGAGGCGGCTGCTGGAGGTGCTGGGGGGTCTCTTGGGGCCGGCTGTGGCTGTACTAAGGGGCCTAGTGGTGCTAGGGACTTTAGCTGTGGTGGCAGTGGGCTTAGCTGTGGTGGCAGTGGTCTTAGCTGCTGTGGGGGCCCTGGCTGTGAGGGTCTTTTTGTCTGCGGCGGAGGAGGGGGTGGGCTTCTTGGCCGCGGCTGTACCGACAGGGGGCGCTGTGGTGGAGGTGGGCCGGGTTTTGGTTGTGATACCGGGTTTGGCTGGAGCGGCAGAAGCGGGCTGGGATGAGGGGCCGCCGGGAAATAAAAAAGCAACATAAAAGAAAAATGCAAATTAACTCAAATGTCATGGTCTCAAGGGTTAGCAGCAATGGAATTAGAATTATGCAAATGAAAGTAATGAGCTAAAATAAACAGCGGAATTAGAAACTGTATGCAGAGAAAATGAAAGATTTGAAAATGTCATGTTCTAGTTTAGCATTCTAGTTTGTCAATTTAAAGCAGAAAAAGCAGAAAGTAAGCTTTAGCAAAATAGCAATATGTAGGGCTATAAACATTGCATAATTTCAGAGTTTTATTTAGGGATGGTACAAAATGATTTTTTGAGCCGATTCTGATATCTGATATTTGGCTTGCTACTGTAGCCGATAACCCTAACCCTATTAAAGGGGAACTCCAGTACGTTTGAAGCTAAAGTCTGTTGCTAGAGGTGGTGGAATTCTGTCAGAAGCCAAAAAAAGGCACAGATTAGTGTTGCCTCGACGGAGATCTCGCTGTGACAGTGAATCTGTCAAACTAGTGCAGTGATGGCGGCAAGTTCTTAACTTCCACGTAAAATGCCAATTTGCTTCACACTGAAGAAGCTTAACACCACTTTACCCCATCTTATAACAGCCACGAGTCAAAAAACAACTTTATAAAAGACTCGATTGTCGACTCCAACAGAAGCAACAAGTGAGGATTGACTACTGACGGTGAAGAAGAGAAACTCAAAAGTTGTTGAAAGAAATGTTTTGGGAATGTATTTTCTTAGCGTTTTTCAAAAAATTTAATACACTCGTAAATTAAAGTGAATTAGAAACAACATCGGCGATCGAGTCTTTTGGGCTTTGGCATGTGCAGTGGGAAATCAACAGAAGTGAGTGTAAGGCTGCTTATCAAGTTGTTTTCTAACGTTTCCAGACACTAAGGAGTGAACCCGGCAGCGCGTTTTGTTTGTTAGACTCGTGGCTCTTGTAAGATTGGCTAGAAAGTGGTATTAAGCCTCTTGCTAGTTTGTTGTCTTGACAGACTCACTGCCACAGTGAGATCTTCGCTGAGGCAACAATGATCTGTGCTGTTTTTTGGCTTCTGACAGAATTCCACCACCTCTAACAACGGACTTTAGCTTCAAACGTGCCCAAGTTCCCTTTTAAACACATGTACAGGGAACGTTCATTATTTTCAGAACAGGCCCCTGGATGTCGTCCAAGATTCACAGAACCATAGTTACATATGCAGCTTTCACTTTAGTTTAAATCCTAACTCTCTCTTACCTTGGTCTTCTCTTTGCTTGGCATCGTGCTGCTTCCATTAGTGACAGGCTTCGCTTTTTTAGCCTTATCACCTGCCTCTGCTTTAGCCTTCTTCTCATCCTTCTTGTCCACAGTCTTCTTCTCAGGTGATGCTTTGTTTTGTGTGTCCTCCTGAACCTTCTCAGGCTCCTTCTCAGGCTCTTTCTCAGGCTCCTTCTCAGGCTCCTTCTCAGGCTCCTTCTCAGGCTCCTTCTCAACCTTCTTTACCTCTTCTGTCTTGATTTGTTCCACCTTGGTCTCTGGTTCCTCTTTCTTCTCAATGGGTTCTAGTTCTACCTTCTCAACAGTTTTTTGTTCTACCTTAGTTTCGGCTGGTTCTGGCTCTACCGTCTTCTCAATAGGTTCTGGTTCTACCGTCTTCTCAAATTCTTTTTGTTCTACTTTTGTTTCGGTTGGTTCTAGTTCTTGCTTCTTCTCAATTGGTTTTGGTTCTACCTTCTCTTCAATTCGTTCTTGTTCTACCTTCTTCTCAATTGGTTCTACAATAGGTTCTGTGATGGACATAACTTTTGGTTCCGGAGTCTTTAATTCTTCCTTCATTTCAGGTTGTGACAGCTTTTCTGGTGTTTTGTTCTGAACTTTTTCTTCAATTGGTTCTTGAGGCTTTTCGCTGAAGTCCATCTTCTCCACCTTCTCCTCCATTTTGATTGGTGAATGCTCAAATTCTTCTAGATCAGCTTTGTTCTCAGATGGTTCCACCACCTTCACCATCTTTTCAGGTTTTTCTTCGACCTGCATCGGTTCAACTTTAGGCGTCACCTCAACTTTGACTTGTTCTACTTCCTTCACTTCTTCTTTCATGGTCTCGAAGGGTTGAACTTTTGGGAGCTCTGCTTCCATCTTGGCAGGAGGTTCGTTGCTTGTGAATTCTACGGTTACACCCTTTTGTTCAGCTTTTTCGTTTGGACTTAGAACTTCTGGCATCTTCAAGTTGGCCTCTAGTTTGTCCTCTGTTTTCTCGTCTTTCTTCGTCTCATCCTTCTTTTCCTCTTTCTCTGCTTTAATTGGAAAGAAACAAAGAAACAGAACAATTAGTGGAGTTAATTACATGGAAAGTGGTTGCCCATATTCGACTAGATAACTATGATATTTCGATTTTTTAGATTATTTGGGTATGCGAAGTTTATCATGACCCTAGTGGTTGAAGTTGACATTGCTGTCCAAACTTTAGATAATACCTTGGGATAGAACTAATCTTGGGATATAACTAACTAATCTTAAATTACACTGGACAAACAAAAATAAAAACAGAACCACAACACAAAAACGTACAATTGACTGACTAACCAGCATAAATACTAATACATATAATAGGACATATTTTTATGTATGAAAAATGTATCTTGTATTGCTACTGCTGTGGTGCTGATAAAATGAATAAATCATATATGTCAAACCCTCTTCTATCCAAAAAAAAAAAATAATAATAATATTCAACAGCTAGACAAGACAAAATAGTTGTAGATCAATGTACAGTGTCATATCACCTAAGCCTAAGTATTATAGCTGTAAACTTAAACTCATTGAACCAACTAAAAGCTTAATATGCCTATGCAGTGATTTGTTTTGGTGTGACCTATTTCACAGTTTTCCATATGCTCCATAATAATGAAATGACATGTAAAAAACTGGTTCAGCGGAGTGCAAGTGTCCCATCTTTAAATGTTACAAAGCTAATTTCAAACCAGACACTGTGTTAAATGAGGAGAAGAAAAACAATGAGCCAATTGATTAGTTGGCTAAAAACGGGGTTGTGGCAAAAACTCTCGAAACTAATTGATCTAACCATGTATCTGCAGAGATTCATGCAAAAACAACAATTTATGCAGAAGTATTGAAACTGTAAAAATCCAGATTAAACTCATGATTCAAATCTAAATTTTCAGCCATTTCACCATATACTCTGCTGTTGCCCCATATAAATCCTCAAAAACTTCAAATCTTTGGTTGACTAAAAAAACAGTGACCAATTAATCAACTAGACGACTAAAGAATAGCAAATTATCAACATAAATTTGCATTATCTACCATAGACAACAGTGCACATAATCAAAACCGCTCTTCTCACGTAAAAAAAAGTCAAACTTGGCCATGAGCAACAGCCTTTCAGCTCTACCATAACCTTAGCATATAAATACACATTTTCATTACATTGACCTGATTCACTTGTGCGTTACTAATGTAAAGCAAAACAACACACATCTGTGCTGACCTACATACAAAGCTGACAATTTAGTGACAAGACAAAAGTGCTAGAACGGAAGCGAGGGAGAATGGAGTGTGAATGAACGAGCGGTAAACAATACAAGACTCCAGAGGACGAAGTGATGTGCTAATTGGGGCAGAAATGTGATATGTCTGTGTGGTGACAAAAGATGAGGGGAATAGTACTGTTTAAGAGCACCACGGGAGGCCACACCCACTCTCACCGTGATGACGGCTCTGACAGCTCGTTCCTGTTCTAGAAGTCAGGAATTGTGCTGCAGTGTGCTGGGGCTATAACGATTTTAGTATAACAAGACCGTTTAAAGAAGACTTACTGTGCTTGTGTCTGCTAGAGTTATAATCTATGATACTTGTAGATCCTTATGTCATAATTTGGATGTTCTGAATTGCAATATTCTAAAAAAAAAAGTTCACTGACTGCGTTAGAAAAATGTGGTGCCCAATGGGAGCTGACATTGATGTAAAAGTTGTCAGCCCCTCCTATGGATAAGCTGCACGTCACAAAATGGTCACGTTTGCATGATGTTTTTTCATTCTGAATTAATTGTTCTGAATTAAATAGTTCAGAATTGCATTTTTGCTTCAAGTTTACATGGAAATAATAATTCCGGATTGAGGTTTCCATGGAAAACTACAGTAAGTTAAATTGTCTTTATTTGATTCCACTCAGTGTCTGATGGTGGGGAAGGGTTCTGATTGGACAGGGGCACAAACATATTTACGTTGGCCGGAAGAAAACTCACACGTCACAATTCTCAAATATAGGGACAAAAAAATCATTGCTTCGGTTTTTCTATCATCTCGGTTTGTCGTTTTGCCACTGACACAAACACGATCCAAACTTTTTCCGCATTGGTTCCGATGATAATGAAGCAGCAGCTGGAGAATTCTCTCCTCACGCTTTACGTCTGTGAGCTGAGGAGGAGAAGGGAAGAGTGTCGGAGAAGGAGGAAGAAGACAAACTGAGTCTGAGGCTGCCACACCTCAGCCTACTCCCACATCCCGCTCACAAATCCAAAGAGACGTGGAGGAAAGTCCAAAGAGACGACTGGTGGAGCCGGATCGTCCGGATCGAGTCAGAAGGACGACCCAACGAGCACCAACCAGCGGGATTATTTTGAAGAAGAACATTTACATGATCCAGGAAGAAATTCATTTGGCTTTAAAATCGGAAAAATCCACCAGGAATTGAGTGTTTACATGGTCTTTTGTTAAAGCGGAATTCATTTTTATTCTGAATTAAATTATTTTTATTTTTTTATTTATTTAAAGCTTTTATGTAAACGTGGCCTATGTGGCGCTTAAGAATTCTACAGACATCTCGATTAAGAAACTACAGTTAGAGAACAAAGTGGGTACGTCACAGTGGGCATATACAGGTGGAGGTGAAAAAATAAGCAATGAAAGATTACTCACACATGCACAAATCACTCCAAATACAACGTCTGGTGAGTAAATGGCAGTTGCTGACACTGATTAAAGTCCAGAGAAACCAGCGGTCAGTAAGCTCTGTCGATATTTTGGGCCAATTTTGGTAATTTTCCCCAAATAAACAAGACTGAATTAAGTACAAAGTAAGGCTGTAAAAATAATCACAGTTTGAATGGTCACAAATATTTAAGTACTGTAATTTCTTCTGCAAGCAAACGCATATCCTCTCTATTATATAAAAGTTGCTAACCCTAGTTCAGACTTGTGCAAATACTGTACAGAAATGCATATAGCATTGCATTTTATCAGTTCAGATATCATTCTTAGGTCTCTCAAATGTTAAATGCTCCTGTCATTAAACTTTGAACAGAATGCTGCTATCTAATCACAACGCGTGACAGAAAAATCCCATTTATTTTTCCAAAATTGTGCAGCTCTAGTACAAACTCGCCTATGACATCTCTTTATTACAAACTGAATAACCTTTTTTGCAGCACCTTCTTTGGCCTAAAGTGTTTAAATAAAGGTTTAAGCATATTCTTTAGGCAGATGACTGGTCCAAAACAAATATTAGCCTGTTATATGGGTTTACAGTATAAGTGTAATAGGAAAACCGTGTAGCAACTGCAAAGTTTGAACAAGATGTTGTCCGGTTACTCACATTTGAATCCAATCAAAATCCAATTGTTCCAAAAGGTCAATGATCAGCTTTGGTAGTTTTAATCAAGAGGTCCACAGCCAAACCGCGTTTGTGTCAGTAAATCATGTGGTTTGGAGCATAGAAATGTGTTTTTTTGTGTTAACTGGCTCTTATTTTGTTCAAGAAGTTTCATTAAAAATAATAATACAATTGAAACTACACGATTGAATGAAAAGAGGAGAAAAAAGTTGTTTTGGCCATATCACCCTTCCCCAGGTGATATTTATAAGAAAAAGAGCTGCCAATTTGAAAGTGAATATGTAGCTTATGTTGACTTTTTATATATCTTTCTGTATGCTCTTTTCCAACAGACTATCAAAAATTAAAATGGAAATAAAAGAGAGTTATGGCTGCATGCGACACAATGAAACAAATACATTTCAGTAAAACACATTCTGTCATTATTTTTATAAAAGTGAAAAGTTAATGTGAAATTGTCACTTTAACGTAAGATACATTTGTGGGCCTCCCTATGGATTGAAAAAAATTAAAAATTAAAATTAAATATCGGTATCGGAAATATCACTTATTGGTGGCCATATCAGCAGGCCAAATATTGGTATCAGCCCAGAAAATCCACATCTGCCCATAACCTGTTGTCAGTAGTTGCAAAGGAGACCAAACTAGTATTGGCCTAAAAATGAAAAATCTAGTCTGGGAAAATCCAGGGTAAAAAATAAAAAAAAATCACTGCTTTTAGATTTACATTTTATCTGGGCAAACATGGATTTAGTTATTTATGGATTTAGTTCTTATAAATAAATAAATAAATAAATAAATAAAATGGTGTGCATAAATTTCTAAGTCTTAAAACATGTGGTTCACTTTGTTCATCTCATTTTGCTCCTGCAGCTTTTGTCACCACAGCTTGCCCCAGGACACACATTCAAATCCTGTTTCTTTTGCTGTTACGATGAATTATTAACTGCAACATTTCCAGACAGACTCCCATGAATACAAAATCCAAAAGAGCCATTTTTCTTTGTTTCTCGGCAGGACAGGACATGTTCTAAATGTGAGAAGGGGTTTGAGTGCAGAATTCCTTTGTTTACACCTGGCTTTCTTTGAGAGAGTAACACAAATCACTGGCTTTTTGTTGGGAGTTGTTGTCTAGATGAATTATACCAAGAAAATTGAGTCTTTTCCAGGTAGCTCTGTGTTTGTGTGTGTGACCTCCCTGTAAATGGACTCTCCAATATCAGAGGAACACCCAGGAGCTACAGCCACTGTGGGGGTGTGAATTATTGACAAGGCTGGAGATAGAAGCATCAATCTCTGACATGGGACAAAACAGGATAATATTTACACAACACATTCTGACAGGACTGCTGGGGCTGCTTTAGATCACTCAAGACTAACAAGTGGAATTAGTGTAAAGTCAATTTCAATACTAAGGAATAGACTCAATCCAGATACCACACTGATAATTAAAAACATTCTTTAGACAGAAGAATGTCATTTTTTCCCCCACATTCTTTTAGATTACCACGTGGCCTTATATCTGTAATCCCTCAGTAGAATTTTATCATGATAGTAATATTTAAAGGAACCATGTGGAAAATTTTGATATTAATTTCCATAAACATGACCTAATCATGTTCAACTCAAATACAGCTTTTACTGATAACTGTAATGCTGATTTATTCTTGTTTATAAAAAAAAAACATTGGACATGATGGACAAGTGGCTTGGCAAAATTTGTTTTTTTGATTAAAAGGATTATCCAATCAGAATGTCGGTAATAGATAAATCTGAGTCAGTTCTCTCGACATCCGTTGTAAATGCGTTCCATTGCAACAGTTGGGAAAATATGGATACCAGAGAAAGTTTAATGTAAGATCGCTAGCTCCTTCTAATAAATAGTCTTAGCTAACATAAGCTGTCAGCAACTCAATTCTGGCAGTTTGACTAGGACATGTTCAGAAAAAAACTTCAACTGTGAAATGATGTGACAGAAAGTCTAAATGTCACTACAAAGTTTTTAGAAGACACTTTCTCTACACAGACGCAACTTAACATATCAAAATGACCAAAAGATGATTCTCCCTGTTTACTGTGTGCGTCTGCACCAAACTGTCTCGAGTTTGTGTTTCGGAACCCCAATGTGATTGGCCGTAACATTGCGCTTTCTCGAAGTGGAGGTCGGTTTTCCCCAAGTCCTGAGCACAACTGGAGCAGTAATGGTGAAATCCAGTTGGTTTAATCCTAAAATGTCTCTCTGATCTGGACGGTCACTTCCTAAACCCCAGCACCTATAACCAAACATGAGTCAGTGCTCGTTTTTGTTTTTTTTTATTTATTGCTTGAAATGTGTAATATATAGTAGCAGCGAACTCAGTGCCCCGACAGCCCAGTGAGAAGAGCAGATTCACAGCGAACTTTGATTAGAGCCATAAGTACTCTCAGAGCTCATTTAGTGTTCAAGAGCCGCCCTCTGCCCCCTGCACAGCCAACCCACAGCCTGTAATGGACTATTTATGCAGATGAAAACACTCGACTGGAAGGTGGAGGAGAGCAATCGGCATAACATACATATATTTGTACAGAGAAAAACACGACACGGGCTGTTTATTTCAAGAATTTAGTTCACCATGTTGATTCTTAAAGATACAATATGTAACTTTGATGGGGGCATGGAGGGGTTTATCATCTGCATACTGGATTTTTTGGTCTTTGTTCTTTCTTCAGTTACAATTGCAGCCTTTGCGATTTGATAACTGCACCACATCAAATTGCGATTTCATTTTGACTGCCATGTATAGTGTTACCCTAAACACTACTACACAAAATATAGTGACATATGTGTGTGTAACTGTTAGAAACTGAAGCTACAAGACTCCGTACTCTGGGATCACTGGCCCTTTAAGTCCCTCGTGGCTAAGTCAGGTTGTGGTTCGTTCAAAGGGCATGGATGAGAGCACAAGATGAACCCAGTACGACCAAGACAAAGAAACCACACTATTTAAACACATTTGAACAACTCTAAGTGTCGATTTACCCTCAACCAGATGTTTTGTCTTTATAGTCTTTAAATTATGGATGTCACCATATCAAATTGTAATCATGAGCGATATTGGCAAAAATGACTCTCTCAATATAGTTTTTGTTTTTTTGTTTGTTTTTTCAATTACACAATTCATGGCATGGAAAAGACAATAAAATTAACTAAAAAATGCATAAATTACTTTGTACCCTCATTTGGAAAGTAAGATTGCACAAAAAAAAAAAAAAAGAATTGCAATATTATCTTGATTTCATATATTTTCTACCTCTAAATCTGTGTTAAAATTGTTGTGAGAAGGACAATTATTGACACAGTGACCAAACAACAGCAGAAGACCTTAATTCAATTTCATTTAAACTATACCACTCCTTTATAATAGGACCACCAATCAAACTTCTGGAATGGTAAATGTGACAAAAGGAAAAGAAAGCAGCCACCAAAGAAAAGCAACACCTATATTTCCATGGGTATAGATTGAAGTGAAATGAAAGAACTTCTTATGATTACATTGTGACCTGAATAATCAAAATTAACCAAATAATATCAACATCTCTAGTTTTGAAAGTCATTTCAGAAAAAAAGAAAAGCTCATTGCGTTAGAATAGAAGATGGGGGTGGGATTAAATAAATGATCTTCTTCCCACTCCTTTGTTATTTCTATTATGATTTCTCTAATGTTATATGTTCCATTGTAAAAGAATATACATTTCTTAATTGTCCAAAATAAATACATTCAGTCATTTATTCAACTAAATGAATGACTCTTCCACCCTCACTCCAAACAAGATAAAATTCAACAGATCTAAATCACACATTACAGTGGAATAACGTGAGTAATCACAATTTAAGTGGCGACAACAAGCAAATTAGAAAAGCTGCCATGACCAACATAATTTAATTTCCTCTGCAACATAACAATCTGTCTCCACAAAGTTTGTTTCTGTCTAAAAGTGTAAAGACATGCGTGGGATACTTCATTTCTTTTTCTCTCAAATTACTTATGCTCATGGATATGTGAACTATGAACTCAATCTTCTAGAACAAAGACTATGAATATTTAATCTGAAAGGCCATTTGTCAGAAAAACACACACTTTTCTCCAAATTTCTCGAAAATCCTTCCACTTTCAGATGCACGCTCTGAACTGTCAACTCTAATCTACACGTTAGGGGTGTGTGTGCTTGTCCACCTACCCTCCGTGGTGATGAATGGGTTAGTGTTTGGGTTTCCGCTCAAACTGCTGTAGCTCTCATCTCCAAGGTCACTCTCCAGATGCCATGCAGTGGTGGACCTGTTCCCAAAGTCAAAACCTGCTTGTGCATCCTTGGCGTACATATCGGGTTGGCTAGTTTGCTCGTGATCTCGGAATCCTTTGGGACTTGGAGGCACTGGAAGAACTATACCACCTGGTTCCTTTTCCAACCTTAATCCGTCAAACGTAGGTTCCACAGGTGTCAGGGTGTCCTTCAGAGGTGGTAGAGGAGATAAGCGAAGTGGTTGTTCTTGTGCTTGGCGTAAGTCGATATGAGTCGCACCCGCTGCGGACAATGTCGGTGGAGGGGTTGGTGGTTGGTCTTCTGCCACGGTCAAAGATCTCTTCATGGAGTGTGGACTACGTCGAGGAGCACCGATTGGAGATAAGAGCTGGTCCGCCCCATCTCCGCCTGGGTACTTATCGGAAAGATCTAGGCTGGTTGGCACCGAAAGATGGGTGCAATCGGACATCGCCCTCCTCATGGCCTTCCTTTGCACCTGAGCTCGTCCCATCAAACATGGCTCTAGATCTTCTTCCTCATCATCATCATCTTCTTCTTCCATCTCCTCCTCTTCTTCGCTATTGTCTCCTGTGGAACCTTCTACCATGCGACCAGGTAAAGGCGACTCCGCTCCGACTAAAACATCTCCAGAACTTTCCATCTCTTTCCCAATGACGCAATATTTTGAAGAAGCTACCTGGGGCATTGCGACCTTCGGGCTGGACTGCGGGAAATCGGAATTGTCCCAAGATTCCGACGGCGAGATCCCTTCGGTCGGAGACTCTTCCATCAGTCTTGTTTGATCCCTGGGCATGGTGGAGGGAGATGAACCACCTTGAGAAGACAGCTGCGCCGGGGAAGGAGACGGCGAAGACGAAAGACTATCCGCACTCTCACCGGCGCTCCCCAGTGAGGCATTACCCAGAGACGGGCTGGTGGACATGCCAGACGTACGACCTGGAACTTTCAAATCCGCATCCGCTCCACCTCCTCGCGGCTGGTCAAAGAAACACAGCTTATCTTCGTCGGTGAGAGAACCTCCGGAGACCACCAACCCCCTCGGAGAACCCATGCCCTGCCAATCCCACGGTTGAGGTGGCCCTGCCGAGGACATTGCTGGACCCTTGCAGAGCTCGCTGTACTCGGAGAAAGGATTGGAAGAGTGCTGGTCCGAAAGAGAAGACATGGTGTCCCCCTTTTGGCTTTTGTCCTCTTGGTTGAGTCCTTTTGTCCAGATACGTCCCACTAACTTATCAGCATGTAATATCTGTCAGTTCTTTTGTGGGCTTTGCTTTCACTTGTGTGCAGTGAATGGTCCACTCGCACACTGACGCTCCCCCTGCATGTGCAGCTCTGCCTCCGTCTCCCTGTCTCTCTCTCTCTCTCTCTCTCTCTCCACGGCCGTCACGTGACCCGGTTGTGGGCGCTGATTGGTTACCGCAAGCTGTCCAAACTCCGCCTCCCGTGGTGGAGTGAGTAGGTGAGCCCCCTCCTCCTCCCCACAGAGCATCCCCTCGACCCGGTTTCTTGTTCTGTCATTTAGCAGAGTACACACTACAAAAAATGACTATGTGATCGAAAATAATGATGTACTACTATAAATAGCTTGTAAAAATGCTATTTTTCATCATATTTTCCAACAAATTCATGATTTTTGTCATGCAGTGAATGCGCTGTACAATGTTTGATGTTTGATTTTTGATCTGGAACAGTCGTACCAAACCATAAACTAAGAACCAGGACATGAATATGATTAGATTAACGCAAAACATAACATAAAAAAAAGAATTGCAAGATTTTTAGAAGGCAAGTCTATTTGTACAGCACGATTCATACACAAAGTAATTCAAAGTGCTTTAGAGAATAAGAAATACATTAAAATCACAATACAAACTAAATCAAAATATAAATAATCATCATAAAAATTTTAAATAGAGATGGGACAAAATTAGAGAGAATTAGAGAGAAGAGAAGAGTGCAGAATGAGAAATGAAAACATTTCAAAAATTTTAATTCAAAACTGAACTTCAATCTAACTGTAAAGTGTTTTGAATATGCCTGTTTTTGCCTGTACTTCAAACAATCAAACTTTATTTATAGAGCTCTTTTCATACAAGAAATGTAACACAAAGCGCTTCACTCTGAAAGTTAGATTTCATAAAAATGATCACATATTAGATACGTATTTGCGAATGAAATCGAAAGAACAGTGGATTTCACGGTTTGTTCGTAGAGTTAATAATCGTAAATAATGGTTGATTTGTGATGTTTCCTCTCACAATAATCGTAGTGTTCAAATCTGATATAATGACATCCCCATACGAGCAGATTTAAACCGTCATAAAGCAAGTGAAATGATCGGAGTCTAAAACAACTCATCTCAACTTGTATCAAAATACAGATGTCTGAATAGTCGGAAATCCATTTTTGCAGTGTAGCCCAGGAGAGTGGAGGAGGGAGGGGGCAGTGAACTCGGGAACCTCGGTAACAGTACACACACATATACAGTAGGTACGTGTGTGTGTGTGTGTGTGTGTGTTGGGTGTAAGTGCCGTGAATTTCTGTGCGACCTTTCGCCACACTGTAAACATGTATTTTCTCATGACCTAATTCTGATTTCAAACTAACCCTTATGCACCAAGAAGCTGTGTAGTGTGTATGTATAGTATAGTGTAGTATAGAAGGAATGTGCAAAATCCATTACTGCTGACATATCCACATAGAAACATCTTAAGAGTGAATATTGTTGCTCTAAATCCCTGTCCAATCACTTCATTGAGCAGCAGGGACGAGATCGCACAACAGCAACTTTATTTCTCACGCCATTTGAGACATTATAATTAGTGGCACACAACCTGCTAGATGCTAAATGCTGCATAATATGAATAATATTATGTATAATACTGGGCTCAATGTCCCTTTATAATTTCATGCATTATTCATTCACTTTGCACATTGGGTGGTGAGGAGCTAATTCAGAAGCAACAGCTGCCCTGGGATAGAGTGACTGAAGCGAGGCTGTCAATCTGTGTCACTGCTGCTCCAGCCGCGAACATGTCACACACTACACAGGCCGTCAAGATAAAACTTGTGCAATAAGATAATCCACCAGCTAAGTACTATAAAGATTCAACTGAGAGCTGTTTTTCAACCAAAGATGAGAAGTGATTGATCTCAAGTGTGAATGAAGTTTTGAAATCTTGGTCGCAGTGAGCCACCTCTTACTGCGTCTTTTCTCAAACATGTGATCAATAGAAAGCACAAGCAAACTGGAAAAGTAACAGCAGAAGAGTTCAGCCATGAACCCTCTGCTCATTTGTCTTTCATGTTCTAACACTCAAAAACAAAAACCAGAGATGGACCAATACAGCTTTTTCAGTTCCAATATAGATTCTGTTATTATGGCTACTATTTAAGTATTTGCCAATACCAGTGCAGAGTGAAAACAGCTTTTTATATCCTTTAAACAAAAATAAAACAGGGCAAAACCAATCCAAATGTGTTATGGTGCAATTATTTATCTCTTTGTATGAAACATTCAGTTTTTCTGGTCAGCTACAACCAGTAAATACTGTAGTTTTATTACATCAGTGTATATGTCCAAGCAGGATACCGGCTTGATATTTGGATGCTGATATCTGATCCAGCACATTTTACATTATCAGTGCCAATATCAATACCAGTATCAGATCGATGTATCACTAATGAAAACAACACAAGCAGGCATAATGCAGTCAATAGAGGATTCCTCATCTACTAGTGGGCTATGTTCTCTCTAAGCTGCACGCCTGCACGGCTGTGCAAATTTCTTGGACCTGTCGCACACGTGACAGCGCATCAAATAATTGCTTGAATTTTTTTTTTATTGGACTGATATCTCCAACAGGACATACGCACGGACTCATGATCTGCAGACATCCCTCTGTCACAGAAAGAACACCTATAATCGAGCTGTTTTTTTCAGCATTTATAGCTTGTGCAAATTAGCCATTTAGCTGTTTTAAGTGTTTCTGTAAAACGCAAACAAATGTGTACAAAGCTGCATTATAATATCAAACGGGCTGATGTGGCTCTATAGTAGTTATGGTTTATATGTTGTAAAATTAAGTTTGTTTAGTTGCAAAAGATTTTAATGAAGAATCTGCTGCAGTGTAGAGTTTGGAAACGTTCAGTTTGATTTGGGCAGAGGATTGTGGTTCACAATTAACTGTTCCAGAGTTGTTTAAACCAGCCCAGACAGTATTTAACCTCAATGTATAAAATTCTATTTCATTTGGACATAATATAAAGACACTAATATAACTGTAATGGAGGATTAAAGCTAATTGCCAACATTTGAGTATATTTAAAGCATGCTGTGTGACAGTTTCAGAGTCATGTCCCTCTGTCTTTGCCTTAGGAAGTCAGTGCAGAGTATAGAGACTTTATTGCTAATATCAGATTTATGTTTCAGCTGAATTTTAGCTGTGTTCTTTTCTGGCCCAGACAGTTAAAATGTTCAAAGTAATGAACACAATCTTAGTTATACACCTGTTGTTAAACACAAATGCTCAACTAAAGTGAACAAATATAAATAAATACATATTGCCAACATGATTATTAGTATAATGATCGCTTACTATCCATTATGTGATCATATACTGCACAGTTCTGAAGCTGCTCATAGTGCTGAGGCCACTCAGACACATTTCAATTTGCTCAGGGCTGAAAAAAAAATAGAGGGAACATTACTAGTGGGCCCATTTTTCTTTCCTTTTACAACACTATACTAGTGCATTTAGTGTGGTCAAGTGTGTTTGATCATCATGTTATATTTGTATTTCACTCTATATTGTTCTATACAATCTATACAGTTCTACTAAATTCAATGGTCCCAGACAAACAAAGTCATTTCAGACAAAACGACCAAGAGGACCTCACATAATTCTTCGATGGTGCTTCACATCAATCATGAAAAGTGAAATGGGGAAAGCACAGAGACATGACATGTCATAATAGATCAGGGCGACGAGTGACAGTAGACGGCCCGTCCTGTGCATGTATATGTGTGTGTGCATGTGTGCACGTGTGCATGTGTCCAGTGCTGGGGTCACTGCAGCTGTCAGTGTGATGGCGGCTCTGGCTCTGAACAGCGGTGTGGACAGACAGTCACACTGGGACAGAGCCAGGGGAGCAGGCCAAACACAGATTACATAACACTACAAACATTTCCATCCAACTTTATGTAAATACAGAAGCTTGCATAAAAATGCCTTTTTCTAAAAAAAAAACATGGTTCACAAAGAGACAGTAGCGTAGTCGATTGAATGTTTTCCATCAAACCAGAGGGTAACTCACATCTATGTATTTACAACTGGTTTATGACGGCAACCCTGACTAAATAAAAGAATAAGCCAAAAGTAAAAGATTAATTTCTTTGTCTGCTTTAATTTGGGGTAAAAAAATTAATGAAAATTATTATTTAGTTAAAATGTGCCCTAACTAAGTACAGATATATGGTACAAGACACTCCTGAGGTCCAATATTGCATAAAATGGATTTTTGTGAGCTTTAAACTATTTTATAATTCTGTCACCTCATTGAGAACATACATGGTGTTGTGTTTTGTTTCCTTCGAACATGCTTGAAAAACCCTTTATTATTATTATACTGTCTACATCTCCAAAGCTCAAAATTCTCTGTTCCTCCTTGTGATGTCATGAAGCAGTTGTGTTCAATTTAACACGGCCTTTTACCTTTTAATTTAGAGGAGACTGGTCATTTCAGGGCTCAGATCACCCAAATGATTCAGTTTGGTGAATGAAGGTGTATGGAGTTTAAAAACACAAGTTGAGCACTTCCTGTATTGCACATGACATCACAAGGTGGAACAGAGAGAAAAAAAACAACAACAACTATGCAGAGTTTGTGTGTTAAACATGTGAAAGAAAACAAAACTCCAGCTCTGTTTGTGATGAGGAAACTACATTATAATATAAATCACAATATAAAATGGGTCTTTTTAGTATTGATCCCCACCTGTGACTCAGCCATGATCCCTTACACTTCCTCCTCTTCTTTCCATCTCCATGGCTTATTTCTATGTGCACAGAATCTAAATGAAGGTACTTGAATGGTATCCAAACGCACACGTCTACTTTGAGAAGGCTCCGGTAATCCCCAGTCTCCCCCGCGAGAGGAAGAGAGAGACATTCTAAGAGGAAACAGTTCTCCCAAAACGTGAAACGGCCAAGAGATTCTGGGCGGAAAGAGGATTACGCCAAGCTGCTATCGGATAATGGCCGACTAGGTAGACGAAAAAAGAAAATATGGGACAGTTACACTTAAATACAGATGGAATGTCTGCCTTAGTATTTTAGAATGTTTTTAAGCTGGCTACACTGTATAAAAAATGTAATTATCATTCTATATGAGCATAGTTTTAGTTATATGAGATTTTATGTGATTTTATATGTGATTGTTTTGGTAGTGCTGGTGTTACACATGCAAGTCACTGTTCAATATGTTTTCTACTTCAGACTAGGGTTGTCAAAAGTACTGAAAATCAGATACTCATCAATACTAGAACTAGTATCGAAACTAGATAGTTATTTGAGCAGGTATCGGTCATAATCACAGGACAGAAATGAGCCTTTTCTGACGGAAAAGAAAGTACTACCTTTTAATATTTAAAATCACATTCTGTTGTGTGTAAAATCCCTCAGTCGTCCAGATAGAATCCACGGCAAAGGAGAAAGTTTAATATGTCAACAGGATAAGAAATTAACGTCTTCGACCAAAAACTCTTGTCCAGTTGAAACATTGAACTTTCTCCTTTGTCATCACATTCTGTTGTCTATAGAAAGTCTTTTTTTTTTTTTATCTTTGTGGTATCACAATCAGTATTGAGTATCAAGTCTATTCATTATTACTGAAATAGAGCTCTAAATGTTAGTATTGTGAAAACACTATAGACTAAACAGATATCTTGACAATACTAATACATAAAAAAAACAATACAATATCTAGCCTGCTGCTGTGGTTGATAACCAATCTTTGCAGATACCAATACTTGGCTTTTAAAAATGTGACATGCCAACAAATGTATAAAGCATGTCTGTTTACATGATTAGTCCTGAGTCTGTTCAAAAACAAAAACACAATGTACTGAGGACAATCTGGGAATGATACATAATACACAGAGACTGGGGGAGTGAAAGAAAATCTGTAGTGAATATCAATATAGGTTGATACCAATATTGGGAAAAAAGATTGATGCATCAACCAATAGTGATACGAGAACCAATCCCATCCCCAACAAAAATCCCTGACTTACATAAATGCAGGTACACTCAATGTACATTTTCTGGTAAAGAGAGCGCCTCCTACTTGTCTGAAAACGTCACTGCTTTGTCTGGAATATTTCAGATGCTACTTGGTCTGATGGAGCAAAATGATTCTCTTGTGGGGAGATGCTCGCACATTCCAGCTAAAGCAATACATCTCCATGGAGACAAGCAGATGATAGACTGTCCACCACAATGTTACATAATGCAGTATAAAACAGGAAACAAACTGTCCTTGTAGGATTTGCCATTTGATTTTTGAACATTTTGCTCGTATGTGTTCCAGCACGTCATGCCTTCCGGCCACAGCGTTCCATGTTTGGACAGTTGTCTCTTTGCAGCTGTCGCCATGGTACCCCAGCTCTCCCTGTACAGTCACATCAGTGGGGCTGTCACTGGGCTGTCGAGGTGGATCACTGTACATGTCTGCTCCCTCCATCACGCTCTGCCCTTCCACCAGCTTCATACGACAGTATAACCATGGAATAAGACACAGGGCCAAAAAAGTCCCACCAAAGCAAAGTTTAGAGAGGGACTATAGATAGTACCTGCATGTTCAGCACTGGAATGGGCTCAGAGAAAGAGGTCAGCTGCAGCCTTTAGTCCTTCTGCTGGGTTACTCATCCATTAGCATATGGTGGCTTAGTCTTGACTTAGCTAAGTATTGCAAATATAGGAATTTCAATGCACAAAAACATAAAAAAAACAAATGGATGGAGTGAGTTAGCTAGAGTTTTGGGAGTAACTGGACAGTTTAATGGAACTGTATATCTTAAATATCTTATCTGTGTTCCCAATATGAGACATTCAAATAAATGTAGCTTTTTATAGATAGATTTATTCGTAATTACTCTTAATTACTCAAGATGACTCTTCTCTCTGCTCATTTTCATTCATTTCTTATGTGTTTGATATTGTGACACTGTAGATGTCTTTTTAAACTTTACGAATGAAATAAATAAATACATAAAAATAAATGATAAAAAAACATTGGATATGATGGCCAAGGTGTTATATTTTAATGTTATGTGTAAAAATTATAAATGGTGTTTTGGTGTGTGATCAGAAACAGAATGAGTGTTTCATTTGGGATTTAGGTTGCCAGTTTCTCTGCGGAAATTCAGTTAGTTTAAACCTAAAAGGACTCTCTCTGAGCTGAATGGTCACTAAAAATGAGAAAAACTTGTATATTGATGGATTAGCGGCACTTATTCAGATGAAATACACATTCAGTTGTAATTGTGGTACGTTTTAAAACTGAAAACAGCGAGGATTTCACCCATACATACAGTTTACTAGTACTTCTGAGAGTTGCAGAGTTGTTTTCAGTTGTTCAATCAGTGAATAGAGCATGTATTTGGTGGACCAAGGATGTCTTTTGTTGAACCAGGTTTTTCCATTAAAGCTCTGTTCTCTTACCTGATGTGTACAGACATATTGCTAGATGACAAAGCACACGAGTCCCGTTGTCAAAACTGGTTTGGTGCAGGTCCAAATACAAAAGGTTTAATCAAAAACATTTAAATTAAAATCAGAAAATTTTGAATCACATGAGCCACTTGATCTTTTCTACAGCAACTTTTAAAATATAAATAGGAAAGGAGAATGTGGAATTTTAGTGTCTGATTTGAAAAAGTATGGAATTATTAATCAATTTTCAATATTCCTGTGATTTAGTTTATCAAATTTCAACATAAGACACTAATATATAATGAGAGCTGATGGGATGACCTCATGGTGTTTGGACGGTGCTCTGGTCCCACTGAGGCTCACTAATGCAGCGCCAGCCCTCAGACAGACACTACTGGGATGTGCACAGAGGTACAGCTGCGATGGACAACAGTTTTACAGGTTAAAATCACATTAGGTTTTATGTTACAACGTCCATCATAATCCCTTAATGGCCCGCCTGCTGTCACAGAAAAGCACTGGGAGAGCACTATCAGGTTGGTTGGAAAGGAAGACTACATGCTAACACAAGTATAAAAAGAAAACAAAAACACAGTATGGCATTAAACTAAAATGTTAAAAAATAGTAAAAATAGCGTGGAAGATTGTGCATTCTCATGTCAGTCATAATCTGAGGGATTTCTGACGCTGTATTTTTTGCTTTATGGTCATTCACAAACACGGATTTCTGTATTTTGGCAAAACAACTGACAATTTATGCTCGGATCAGATTAGTCAAAAACTGTGATAGTCCTGATTTAGTCTTGGTTTAGATCTGATGTAGTCCTGGTTTAATTTTAGTTTAGTCCTGGTTTAGATCAAATTGGTTAAAAATATAGATCCACAAGTTGGCTGTGTAATTCTAGCTCCCACAGCTGAATGCTGCTGTTGTATCCTTGGGCAAGACTAGGGTGAGTCGATTTTCAAAATAAAAAAACTGGAACATCCCTGCTTTGTGGTGGTTGGTAATAATTAAAATGTGAAGTAAGTGCGTAATTAAGAAAAAATGTAATGCATACAGCACTAATGTGAGTCAGTATAGTCAAATTTTCTTTGTGTTTTGGTCATTTTTAAGCAGCTTTTCTGTATTTTACCTAAACAATGACAGTTTATGCCTCACTTGGGACATTTCTTGATAAAACTGGGACAAATCACTGGTTTTGGATAAATCTGCTGGGACATGGGACACAGGGCTCAGGACTGGGATTGTCCTGGGTAAAAAGGGACGTCTGGTCACCCTATGGCTGAGTGGCTGTGGCTGAATGGCTAGCACTCATGGTTCACAGCAAGAAGGTTCTGTGTTTGATTCCCTTCTGTGTGAAGTTTGCATGTTCTCCCTGTGTCTGGATGGGTTTCCTCCTGGCATCCCCCATCAACCCAAAACATGCACAGTATGTCAAATCTTCTAATTAAGGTAGTTCTGACCAAGACTAACTCAAGATCTGGAGCTCCTGAGGTCAAATGCACGGGGTAAATTTCCCTATGGGGGAAAGAAAGTGTACTTTAACCCATGTTAAAGTAAGAAAGCATGTTTTTGAACACAAGTACAGCCCATTACTGTAGAAGATTCCAAGAAAAGCTGTAGCATCTCCATGGAACAAGCTGATGTGCCCTCCACCAGAAACTCTTTGAGGAACTCTATACTACAATGAACAAAGGATGGAATATTACTTTTGCCAACTGAATTTGGTAGACTATTAAAAAAACAAAAATCTATGCACCTCACAACTTCTGCACCAGAATCCTCAACAATCCAACAGTACACAACAACTGCAGCCTATTCCAAACCCAGAGTGCTTTGGCGTGTGGTGTTGTTCAGTTTAATCCCTCTAAAAATATAGAGCAGAATCCTTCACGGTTTGAATAGAGTTTTTGTGCTCTTTGTCCAGTCACAGTGGTGGGTATAAAAAGCGGCTGAGGTGCGGGGGTGCGTGGATGCTAGCGAGACATAGCGTCTTGAGCTAAGTCTATTTTTAGCTGCTTGCGTTCCTTCTTGGCCCGTCACAACACCCACGTCCTCTCCGAGCATCTATTGTTTCCACGCTGGCTCCTCATCCCGTCGTTCGCCAAAGAAACTGCCTCTGGTTGCCATGGGAACGTGCTAGGCTAATCAGAGTGGCAGTACCAAATAGGTGGGGTGTAAACGCGGTTGGTGAAGGGGTGGAGTTGGTGAAGGGGGTCATGGAGTTCATTCTGGAAGAAAATATGGACTGGCAATGAGAAATGTAAAAATAATGTTTGTGGTATCTAGAGATTGCAAAATTAAAATGGGAAATGGGAAAAAAATAGATATGAACAATAGTCGAATGCAAGTGGCTGTGGTTTTCTGAAATCTAAATTGAGAACATCACAGCCTGCTTCCCTTTTGTTTCCACCAATAAACTCTCACTACAGTAATATAAAAACTAGTGCTGTCAACTGATTAAAATATTTAATTGCGATTAATCTCATGAGTGTCATAGTTAACTCGCAATTAATCACCAATTTGTCCCGCACCTTTTTGTCCCTGGAATCATCATTTTAATCCTATCAACAGAGAAAAGTGGATAGGCTTTGTGCAAATGTGTTTTTTTAATTGCCAACAATAACAATTGTCAGTGAAACAACTCCACTCTCATGTTCCACTTTCATGAAGTGTAAATGAACAGTGTGGGTGAAGCGCCTCTTCTGTCTTCCGAACAGTCAGAGCGACTGCAGTTTCACTGTGGGTGAAATAATGTGCTGTGACCTGAGGAAGTTCTCATGACTGAGGGACGTCCAGTGATCTCCAGTTAGCACCACTGTGTTTGACACCCCAACGCTGCTGTACCAAGTGCCAGGACGTCATTACACGGTGCTGTTTGTTTACATGCCATGCAGCAGAGCTTTTAGCGGAGAAAATAAGTCCAGTGGCATATATATCTATTAAATAGTGAGACCGATATGAGTATGCCCCTCTGTGAGTTTATGGATATAAAAACAGCTCGGAGCAGTGAAAACAGCCGAAGGAGAGAAGCTGCAAAACTTCTGTCTCTGTCACAGTCTTTATTGAAGGTCAGCGTGGATTCACCAAATGTTTTGGACTGGACTTTATTTCATGTTTTCCTCATATGAATAACACCAGTGCAGACACAGGACTTCTCAGTTTCATACTGATTATTTTGATTTGGACTTACGGCCAGATCCTGTAGTTTTTCTAACATTACAGCCGTGGCCACAGCTTATGAAAAAACTAGTTAGGTAGATCACAAAGAGCTTTAATCTCACGATTAAAAATTTAACAGTTAAACTGTTTTGCGTTAATTTGTTAATAATCCAATATTTTTGACAGCACTAATAAATACACTTCCTCCCCCCTCTTTGCTGTGCTACAGGCCAACTGTAGTTAATCTGCTCCACAACAGCTAAACCGCAGCAGAAGAACAGAAGAATCAGTCACCTCCACCCTCACTTCTAGATGCCGGGGGTGATTTTGTACAGATACCAGAGACAGAAATTTCACTTTACACTGTGCCAGCCTCACACCGCCAGCTCAGTCCTTGTTAGCCACACTGAACTATAGACTGAAACGGACAATAGCATCACAATATCTCAAGGGTTAGTGTCTTGAGGGTCCAGTTCTTTCAACTCTCTGACTATTTACATTTTATTACAACAATTCCTAAATAACAACGTCCTTATTTCCCATATATAGTTACGTGACCGAGGGACAAGAGACCATAACTGTGCCTATTCAGTACACCGAATAGTTTAATATTGAAATAGTTTAAATGCTTTCTCTTTTAACAGAGCAAAAGAAAACAAAAGTACGCAAACTGATATTGATAAACTTGTATTGTTTTAAATGTTGAAAATTTATTGTCTAAAGAAACAGTTTTATTATCATTGTGTTATTGGAATCAGTATTTAGTATCAAGTCTATTCCTTAGTATAGAAATCGAGTGTGATTTGGATACCCCTCTCCTCTCAGGCTGTTGATGAGGTGCAGAGGATTATTGCAGACTGTGACAGCTCTTCTCTTCTCATCTCATTCCCCCGTACACTCAGAGGCTACAGTAAATCCCCAGCAGAATGTTTCAGCTGTTGCTAAGGCTGTTTTTGATGTCTTGATGTAAAATCATTAATCCATACACACATCCTCCTACAGTCACTTTTTCACCCCGCGTTGCACTTATACAAAATCATCATTGTTCGTATGCAGCATGTCGTATTTATTTTGTATGATTTGGTATCCGCAGCTGCTTTGTACCACCACATGCTGTGAGCTGGTTAAATAAGAAATCCAACAGGGCACAGGCTTTTTCAACGCAATCATTTAATACACAAAGCATAAAGCAAGATCTGATGACTTAAAGGGCAAGCATGCAATGTCACCAGGCTTTTTATTTTTACAGTGTGTATATGTAAAAAAAAATATATATATATATATATCTATTTGTGATATTTGTCTGTTGGGCTTTCAATCTGAGTTCACAAACATAAAAAGTGAGATTTGGAGTAAAGTTTGGACATTTGATGCTCCACAGCGCTGCAAGAAATTATTTTGGAAATCAATTCATCTCGCAGTTATTCTTTTGCTTAATCGATGTTTGATTGTTTAGATTGCAAAATGTGAGATCTTTACTAAAATTGAGAGGAAGCTGAAATCATGTAGTTTGACAATATGGTCAAAAAGTATATTTGCACCAAAAACATATTTTCACTAAAAACACAAAATCTACATCAGGCGTTTCCCATCTTTTCCTCTGGCGAGTTCCCTTTACAAAACAAAATTCCCAGAGAGCGGCCGAAAGAAATTGAGACGATTATAAGAAAGAGGGCGAGCCTTTGGATACAGTTAGATACCTGCAAACTATAAACTATTGTCCATTTATTAGTGCACAAAGTTGGGCTTCAAAATGATACATTTACAATGGTACTAGGTGTGTAACACTTTTTTTTTTTAAATTCAGGACAATGGTATAATTCTAAAATCCCTCGGTGATCTACTTAGGGGGTGCACTGTGCCAGAGGATGTTCTGCTGATGGTGAGTCTGTTCTTATGAGTGTTCTCTCTGTGATAGAGGATGTTCTGCTGATGGTGAGTCTGTTCTGGGCGTATGTCGCATTGGAGATGGTTCATGTTAAACTTTTCAGAGATCGTACGAGTGCAGCAGCTCTTTCACTGATGTCGCTACAGTCACTTTATTTATGTTGCTCTGGTTTCTCATCACCGGGATTCTGGCTTATTCGGGATACTGAAACTGGAATACTGCGGAATGTGTCGTGTAATAGTGGTGTGTAGTATCGGCAAATGTTTAACGAGTACAAGTATATTATGGACCAATACCAGTATCGGTATCGGTGCATCCTTAACTGGGAGTCAACCTTTTCTCTCCACACAAAGCATGTGTTGGAGTCTGTTTAAAGACCAACTGAATGAGCTGATTAGTTGATGTTTTCAATAATCAATTAGTTATGATTAATCATTGACCTTTTACAGAACTATTATATTACTATATTTTTGGAAAGGCAAGGCTGCAAGATACTCACCATAATATTCAACAATACGTTCTAGGAAAAGCAAAGACATCTTACCAAAAGCCTGTGGTGGCCATAGTCTACTATTAAAACATATACTGTACTGAATATGAATTTTGGATAAAAATGTAAAGAACCAAAGTTGCAGCTCTCTTCTTTAAGCTCATCACTTCATCAAGTCGGCTGTAGTCAACAAGAACATTTTTACAGCAGCACTAGAGCCAATATAACGCTGTTAGCTTACTCATTTTGCTAGTTTAATTTTGCTAACAGCCACACAAAATAAGTTTTATTTCACCCAAGTTTCCGCCAAAGATATTAAGATTCTTCCATCTGGATTCAACTGGGAGCTGTATTGTATCTGTCCAAACTGGGCTAGATAATGAAAAAGCCTTTTAGAAAACCCAAAACTTATGCACAAAATATCAACTTTTCAGGGGGTCCCACATGTATCTCTATGAGTGGAATGTGCAGAAGTTACCATGGTGACACAATGCACTCATTAGCAAACAGACAAAAAGTTTAAAGATGAAAACTCAAGAAAACTACAAAAAAAACCTATGGATTTAAATAACAGAAATTATCTCAGTTCCAACCAAATCAGCTCTTTCTCTCTACCCAAAACTTATGCCAAAATACAAAATGGAATGAGACATTGTACGGTACAAGTTCTCCACTCCAGAGAGCGATTAGAACTCGACGTTCCTGTGCTGCTGTGTCATTATCATAGACCATCATTAGTGCCAGCATCTGCCACTGTTCTGCACCAATAGTAACTGATCTTTTGTCTCCATGGCAACACGCATCCACCCTGACTTTTTTCCAGGCTATTTACTTTTTCCATATTTGAGATAATTTTATGTGCGTGACCTTTCTGTGTGGTTCTCTTCAGGACGGTTGCGTGCGAGCGTGTGAGCGGTCACGTACGGAGCAACGGCGCTAATAGCGTTGTTATGAAGCCATTTAAAGTGCGAGAGACGTTCGTCTATAGGAGGTGGAGGAGCAGAGCGGAATGATGCAAAGGGAATTGGAAGGTTCATTAAAGCCAAATAAACATTCTTACGAGAAAAATGGGCACATTTTCAGGCCAGATCAATTTGCACAACTAATGGACACTAGAGATCAACCAATATGGGTTTTTTCATGACAAATGCAGACATTTTCAGAGCTACTGATGACCCAAATGTTCTGGCAATATTTTATGCTGATATATAGGGAAGATTTAGATTTTTTACCCCCAAAATGAATTATTTGAAATGACTTATGGTTTTAGAATAAATTGAAGTAGTCCAAGAGTCATAAGAATAGGCGTTAGTCCAGTATGGCTATGCTTCTGTTGTAGGGAGTATTATACTTCTGATGACTTAGGCAAAGATAACGAGGACTGAGCTGGCAGTGTATTGCTAGTGGGAACTCTACAGAAATATATAAAATATAAATGACTCTCTACAGTGAACTTTTCAAAACAGGAAAAAAAAATGAATATGAAAGGGTTATTAGATATCTACAAACCTGTTTTACGACAAAAGTATAAAGTTACATTTTGATGCATTAAAGCTAGGGGTGTGCATTGCCTTGAGTCTGACAATACGATACATATGAAATGCATGTCACGATTCAATATATCAGGATATATCCCGATACTAAAACAATGGATGATATATTGCAATGTATCAATAATTACTTCTAATATTGTCAACTACACCTTCATGAGAACTAAATTGCAAGAAATATAATTTATTACCTTTTTTAAATCATGAGAACAATGAATGCAACTAATGAATTTTAGTGAAAAATATTATTTAAAAAATCAAATCAGATGCATTTTGAATCGATTCAAGAATTGTGCAATGAAGTATCTCGATATATCACTGAATGGATTTTTTCTTCCACCCCTAATTAAAGCTAATGCTGGACTCAAGTGTTCAAATAAAGCTTCTTCTGTCTCCTTTAGTCAGGGGGTGGGGCACTACAAAAGATCAACCTGTGGTGGAGCTTTAAGGCTAAACATAAAAGTGAAAATTGGAACTACCATCCACACCTTAGAATGTCATATTTCAGACAGGATTGCTATGCTACACTTTTTTGTTACGTTAAGATAAAAAGACAACTGCTAACATTCCTGTAGTTTGTGCCAATGTAGTACTACTATTATATGGCAGTACCATGAAGCAATACAATTTGCATAATTTAATTTAGCACTGTAGCTACATCTGTCCTGTCCCTGGCTTCATCCTGTCTGCTCCACATGTTCTGGAGCTTATGCATTTGGCATATGTACTGCAGGGTTCAGTATGTAGGACATACACAAATAGAAGCTGTTCTGCTTAAAGTGAAAAGTGAGCGACCCAGAAGCACCTCACAAAGCCTCTCACCTGACCGTTATATAACAGACACTTTCTTAAAGAAAAGAGTAAAGAAATGTCAGGTTATAAGAAGGGATTTATTAAGACACTGCCACAATAATAATATCTAATCCCTTGCATAAGCTGTTCTACTCTGATTAAACTGTGGCTGACCCGAGTGTTTCAGCACCATGGACAGAGACAGGACAGCTGCACGGTTCAAACTCATCCAAAAGAATCTGAGCACAAAGGGTCACACATTGGACAAGTTCAGGTAAGCTAATATATTCATTTCAGTGATAATGTCTGCACAAGAAAAACCTCTAATGCTCTTTCATAACAAATCCTGTATGTGAAATATGGCGACAAATATTTCAGTCTGACAGGTTGCACTGCTCATCACTAATGGCCTTTCTTTATGCCTGAAACCTTTCACAATATACATCAGTGTATAGAATGTGGTTGTAAAATATCTTGTTTGGATGTTCTTTCTCTTTCATTTCACATTTGAACACTTGAATTGCCGCACTATACGAGCTGAAATGAGAATGGGGATGAGGAAATAATTTACGTAAATGTGGGAATGAAAGAAAAAACTATTCCAGGTATGTTTTTAAGATGTGCAAAATGATTACAACATGGCCCAAAGTCAGTTTACTCGAATTGGTTTGTTCTTTACAAACAAGCTATGCCTACACTACACAACCAACTTTTAACTTAACATTAGCAGTGTTTCCAAAAAATACAAGAGACTGGTGCACCCCATAGTCACAAACAGGAACAAACAACAAAAGTGATATACCAGTTATAGCCGCTTACACCTTACACCAATTTGTAGACCAAAATGGAATGTCGGCTGCACCATTAACTTGGAACCAATTTCGGCATCAATATCCAATACCAGTATCATATTGGTGCAGTTATTATTCAATTACTGGTGGCTTTACTTGGTCTGGTTTGTGTTCCGTGATGATAAAAAGGTTTAAAACTTACACAACGCACCTTTAAATATAAAATACAGGCAAAAAGTGACATTCAAACTCCACAAATAGTATGAAAGAAAAGTATGTATAAAGTATTTGTGGCATGATAGTCTGAACATCTATTGGAAATACTGCAATAGTAAAAGAACTGGTTCCAATAGGACAGTTTAAACTATTGATCAAAGGTTTGGAAATCCATGGTTTGTAAATGTTTTAAATAGTCTTATGAAATTATTGCTTGAAATGTGTCCTGCAATATTCTAAATTATATTGTTGAGCCGCTGTCTTGGCCAGGACTCCCTTGAAAAAGAGATTAGTAATGTGCATATTAACATCAATAACAGATTAAAAAAAAAAAGTAACAGCTTGTATTTCAGACATTACTGGACGCAAGCCCAAAGTCGCTATAAAGAAGAAGACTTCAAACTCCAGCCCACAGTGGAGCATGTATGTGAGAGGATGGGCCTGTACCCCGGAGTGACCGCTGTACTGACCGGCTCTGGAGCAGCGGTCAGGACCAGGCTACTCCAGACACCTCCCCCAAAGCGGACACACTACATCAGCTCACAACACGCAACAGCCCTGACCCGGAGGAGAGAGAGGAGCAGGACTGTACATGTGTCCCTCCCAGGCTTCCACTGCAGAGGAGAAACAACAGTGTGTGGTAAAAATAGCCTGATGGCGCAGTAAATAAAGATGGAGTTACGAAATTTACTTTTGAAATTGAGGGGCAGAAAATAAAGCAGAAGGAAAAGGTATAAGTGAAGAGCACTGTTTAATTTTTCTGGTAAAGGGCCTTCTGCCTGCTTAATGCCATACTGTGGTTACATTGTGCCTGTGATTGTGGTATTAACGGCCACTAAGAGGAGAACAGAAACTAGGGCCTGACCAATATGGATTTTTTTGGATCTGATATGATACCGATATAACAGGCTTTGGAGGTGCCGATAGCCAATATATTTAATGAAATTAAAATTCACTGTGAATCTCAGCTGACTGTAAAACTTAGGTTTGACTCCATTAGATTTTAAGTTGGGTTTGTTTAGGCTACATTTATTGTTATTTTTTCTCTTTACAGTCATATTTAAAGACCATAGGTCGGCCTGATGGGATTTTTTGCATGACATTTTTACCTGTAAACAAAGTAAGTAATGCTGGCTTTCTATTGAATGTCGGAAGTCGGTAAATCCAAGTCTGTTCTCCCGACATCCGATGTAAATGCCTTTGCAACAGTCGGGAAAATATGTATGCTAAGGACTAAACCAGAGACCTAGACTAAGAATAATACAGGAGTCTAAACAAATCACAGCACATCCTGTTCTATATGTCCCATTCATTGCAAATATAGCCAAATTCATCATCAATATTTAACACTTTAACTCTGATTTTTAACTCTAATTTTTAATGGTTGATATCCATGTTCTATGTTATAATGTTTCCTCATCACAGACCTGGAGTTGTGTTTTGTTTCATTCACACATGTTTAACACAAACCCTGCAGATTTAGGTTGTGTTCTTCCCTCAAACAAAAAACACTCTATGCCACCTTGTGATGTCATGTGGTAATACAGGAAGTGCTCCGCTGTGTTTCTAAACTCCATACACCTTCACTAGAATCATTTGGATCATTTCAGCCTTGGAACTGGTCATCTCGATTGAACTAAAACTATAAGGGAGTTTTTGCTCTGTTCATTTTGAGCTTTGGAGATGTAAACAGACTAATATTACAGAATTACTCAAATGTGAATGAAAAAAAAAACACAACTTCAGGTATTTATGTTATTAGGGTCTTTTTTTCTGACCAAGGGTTAGTTTTCATACAGTTTCAGCTGCTCACTAGCGGTCTTCCTCAGAGTGGTCACATACAGGTTTTGGTGCCGTCTTCCTACCGGTGGAGGCAGGACGACAGCGCCAAAACCTGTATAAATCAGCTGATCGAACACGTTTACCGCAACATCACGTCACCACGCTGAGGAAGACCACTAGTGAGTGGTCAAAACCCTTGATCTGAAAAAAGAACCGAATAAGATAAATTATCAGAAAATGAACCTCATTGGATTACAACTTCAGGTATGTTTTTGGGGAGGTAACAACATTAGAACATGGCTTAAAGCTCACCAAAGTCCATTTTGTTTAATATAGGATCTTTAATACAACTATCAACAAAATAAAATAGGTATACAACATAATAAAGCTTGTAGCGTTCAAAATGTGCAAAACTATCTGAAAAATAACTGACATTTCTTCTCATTTGTGGTGAATTTTCCAGTTGGCACTTGAGCGATACTTGTACCATATGAGAACAAATGTTCATTTAAATCCTGGCAAAGCGCTGAGGTAATGAAATAAAAACATTGCCCGACAACCAAATCAGTTCCAGTTGTAAAATCCAATTGCAGTAGATGGACTGGAGCATGTTTGCACTGGGTGGCTGTTAGAATAAAATGCTTATGATGAGGTTATTAAAAAAATGTACATCTAAGTTAAAAGGTCTCAATTGCAGAGGATGAAAGGGCCTTTGTTAACCTATCTCTGCTAAAACCAGATGTGTGACCTCTTGTGACCTCTTGCTTCGCACTGAGCTAGGTTCCCATCAGAATTTGTTCAAATGTAAAACAAAGTCATGATATACTTCACTATGTTATCTGTGGTAAACTTAACGAGATTATGTATACGTTGTCTTTGTACTGACATGATAAATTGTTTGAACCAAATAAAGGTGTGCTGGAATCGGAGGGGCTTTGGAAGAGCAGCGTGGACGAGCCTAGTAAGCGCACGCACGGCCATGCTCTTCTCCGTGCAAAAAGGCACGTAAAAGAGATCTGACTCAGTGGTTTGATTTTAATCCCAATTGGTAGGAGACTGGCGTTTAAATGTCACAAATACATTCACTGGATTGTGATTGTATAAAATTATGACATAATGGTCCTTCGAGCCGGATTCGGGGATTCTGCTTGGAGGATGAACGACAGAGATTGGAAAGCGCGCACCCAGCTGGAGCTGGAAAATCCGTCTTTTCTCGACGGCAACCCCTGTGGGGCATCCTCTTCGTGGAAGGACCCGGTCAACCAGATCCAGTTATATCACCCGAGGTCAGAAATTTAACTTCTAGAGAGTGAAGTTATATAGAACTACATAGAGATTTGTAGTTATTGTAGTGTGTGAATGAATTGTTGAATGTATGGAAATTCAAATTGGTCATTGTTAAGATGTATCAAGGTTGAATTTCATTCAGGTCGATGTTTTGTTGAAAATTGATCTAGCGTCCTTCTCGGTGTGTGAATTGACACCCAGTTTATGACCGCCCATCGTGGTAGAAGCTTGTCATAAAACACAGAGAAGTTTCGTTGATCAACAGTAGGCAAAACTTAGACACAAAGTATCATGGCAGAGAAAAGAGAAAAAAAAACAGTAAAAATAGAAACAGACTCGGAGAGAGTTGCAAATTCCTATGAAAATGAAAAGTAAAATATAATTTTGGTGAAAAATTAGATGAAATAAAGTTAAGTGAGCTAATGATGAACCTATCAATTCATGATAAGTAAAAGCGTAAAAGCGTTAAAACATTTAAAGTGTCTCGTCCGAAGGGCGATGATAGCACAGTAGTGATGTAAAAAAAAAAAAGCCCTCTACAGGCAGGACAGGCAGAGGGTGGTGAGGAACAAGGCGAAAATGACAAATTGGGTGAAAAAGAAAAGAAAAGGAGAAGTTTAGGACTATGGGGCTTTATCCAAAAAGCTTCCAAAATTAGAAGTATGAAAAACATAAGCCAACCAAAATCTAGTTTGGGCATTTCCCACTAATCCAGAGGCCCAGCAGAGCCCTCCACCCGCATATGATAAGAAAACTCCACCCCCCTGCGTTTCCCATCTCCTAGGTCAAAAGGTGACAGTAAGGCAGAGGCGCGAGGCCTAGTCAACTGTGCCAAGAGGGAGAGGGGGAGGGGGGGGGGGGGGGGGATAGAAAGAGAGGAAAAAGTAAGAGACAGAAAGACAGAAAGAAATTGAAAGTGAGAGAAGACAAAGGGGAGATAGTGACAGTGAGAAAGACAGAAACACAAATTCAGTAAACATGACTAAATAAGAAATACAAATATAAGTGTCAGGAAAATAAAAGAATATTGACACAATAGGCTTTGCCAAATGTGTCAAACAGGGGGAAATAAGGTTAATACAATAGGTTTTAATAAATACTAAAAAAATTTTTTGTAAACAATGCCTAATCTGTATTAAAAATAATGCACAAAGACAACAGAGATCTAGAGGAGTTTCCCTACTCCAGAGCATCCTTTTCACATGTTACACATGGACTCATGAAGACAAAAGAACAACCAGACTCTGATCAAGATCTTATTGACTATTTGAGAAAAACCCTGTTAACAAGAAACGTTGTAAACAACAATAAACTGCCAGAAAGAACTATTTCTCCACAGGGCAACACGGCAAAACCAGGAGACCACGTGTTCATAAAGACTCTGAGGAAGACAGGACCAGTCCAAGGTGGGACTCATCAAGTCGTCCTGGCTACATCTACTGCAGTAAAGGTCAAGGAAAGGTCAACCTGGAGCCACATCAGTCGCACTGTAAGTGAAGGAACCAGTTGGACCTGACAGATCCAGACCCAGCCTCCGAGAACTCGCAAACGCAGAACGTCTAGACTACTCCTAAACCAGGACTCCACGACAAGAGTGAGCAGTAGGTAAACAACTGTTCACTCCAACGGTGTTCTTACGAGGAAGTTGACCCTCGGGCACTGAAAAAGATGACAGCTCCATCCATCCCAAGGGAAAAACAACTGTCTGAGAGAAGAAGACGTCAGACAGCCACATGACACCCAGTTAAGATGGTTAAATAAGGTGTTATTGTAATGATTCTATTCATGGTGCACATAGCAATATTGTTTGTGATACATATCAAACATACACACCCTGACTTGGTAGTGAGTACACAATTCACACAACACAAATGTAACAACTGTCTTTGAGACTGTGACACAGCCTACAACTGCACTGACAAAAGAGGACAAGACAGAACTGACCCTGACGAAGACAACCAGGACTTTGAACACAAATAGGCAAACTGAAACACAAGTTAAAATGACTAAGAGCCAACATTATCCTCAGTGTATGATTTTACACATTTTTGTGATGACATGTGCTAATATAAAGTGAAATGACATGTTCTGATCTTATATGATGTAATTTTTATAAACAGGGGGAAAATGTTAGAATAAAATGCTTATGATGAGGTTATTAAAAAAATGTACATCTAAGTTAAAAGGTCTCAATTGCAGAGGATGAAAGGGCCTTTGTTAACCTATCTCTGCTAAAACCAGATGTGTGACCTCTTGTGACCTCTTGCTTCGCACTGAGCTAGGTTCCCATCGTAAATTTGTTCAAATGTAAAACAAAGTCATGATATACTTCACTATGTTATCTGTGGTAAACTTAACGAGATTATGTATACGTTGTCTTTGTACTGACATGATAAATTGTTTGAACCAAATAAAGGTGTGCTGGAATCGGAGGGGCTTTGGAAGAGCAGCGTGGACGAGCCTAGTAAGCGCACGCACGGCCATGCTCTTCTCCGTGCAAAAAGGCACGTAAAAGAGATCTGACTCAGTGGTTTGATTTTAATCCCAATTGGTAGGAGACTGGCGTTTAAATGTCACAAATACATTCACTGGATTGTGATTGTATAAAATTATGACAGTGGCACAGAGCTGACCGTTTGGTACAGAGAGCCCCAGAACAGACTGTCACTAACACTGCGCACAGACATTTTATCCAAACTAAACACAAATGAACAAAAAGAGGGCAACTGATGTAATGGAGGAAGTAGACTAATCGTGTGTAGAATTTGAAAATGTATTTGTGAACCAATTTGAATTCATTCTGACACTTTTCTACACCTGTTTTGTCAGAAATTGCCAGTATTTTTTCTCATGTTTTTCAATCCCATTTTTCTATTTGATCTTCTTATTCAATCCAGTGACTTTTAGTAATCTGATTCATGAACATAATTAGATTCACACAGAGCCTGGCTGATGACGTGCATGAAAACAGATACTAAATGATCGCCTCAAATGACTATTTCGTTTCCATTTTTAGCTAAATTGTTCCCAAGTTATTTCTAAATCGTTCCCACACTTTAACCAGTTTGTATCTGTGAATAGGGAACAATAAACATCAAAAAAACCAAAAAACAAACAAACATAAATGAACATATATTTCACCTTGTTTTGTGTCTGCAGAGATCCATAGCTTCTATGCTGGAAGTAATGCCAAATGAACGCAAATCTAATACCATGCCCCTGTTGTGTTTAACTGGAATTGGAACTGGAGTTGAAGAAAATGAAAATGGGAACGAGTTAGCTAAAATGTGGAAACGAATTATATTTGGGGTAATAGTAATAGTAATGTGATTGAGTATCTTTTTCGCACACATCATCAGGTTGGCTCTGTGGGTTCATGAACATAGACAAGATAGTTATTTTAGGCTAAGAATAAAGTTTTTCCCTCCAGTTTTCTTGTAAATTAATAAAGTATGTTTTTCTTCCAACCAGAACATGTAAAAGCAGAACTTTTCCACTGAACTGTAAAAACAACAACAACAACAACTACCAACCAACATTGAATCTATTGCAAACTTGTAAGAAAGAGCCTTGTGAGTCACTATATGACACTCTGGGATGACGGCTAATTGGCTGTTTAATGGTGGTTCACCATGCTTCAGTTTTTCCATCTGAAAAAGCTGTTCTTAAGCTCTGCTAGTGACTAAACCTTCCTGCCAAAGGGTTTGTGAGAGCAGACAGCAAGTTAGATAAGATTTTAACTTTCTTATTTCACAGTTTGAAAATCAAGCACTCCAGCTTTAACACAAAAAAATCCTCAAATTTCATCCTCCAAAGTCTGGCTCAGCTCCAAACGTATTGAAAATCAGGTACTAAACTGATGGTAAAACTAGAAATTCTGAGCAGGTATCAATACAAAACACAAAAAAAATCACATTCTCAGGGTGAAACTGAAGCTTTCCTGAATGTTTTTTAAATGATCTTGAGCTGTATGAGAACAAGTAGAAGAGCACATAGTAGTAGTAATATAAAAGAAATACCATGATTTAATATTGAAAATCACATTCTATTGTCTAAATAAAGAGTGTTTTTTGAGTATCGAGTCCCTTCCTTAGTATCGATACAACAGCAACGCTGCTTTTACTGCCTGGGGTTTGGCTGGAGGCGTCTCCATTAAAAAGATCCTCACTGATCATTGACAGTTTTACACAATTACAGATGTAGAGGGCTGTGCCAGAGTAAATTTCCAGTCTGGACACAGTGCCTGTTGTTTAGTGCACTCTGCTGTCTTGTCTTGTACAGTTAAGCAGCACCCTGATGACAGAGGCACACCCCTGGCACCACCAAGGCTCTTATTACTGTGAGGCAGGGTGAAGGCAGCTGTGAGGGGCTCCGTTCTCCTCATCTCTCCCTAAATCCACATCTACAGCGAAGACAAGAGCGCTACAAACTTGAGGGTACATATGTCTGCTAACGTTTCTGCTCTGACACGTTTCTCTGATTGGTCAGTTCAGCTGTCAATCACGCCGGTCGGGAGTCTTTTTTGCTTCCAGGCCCAGACGTCTTTGTAAAGTGCGTGGCCGTGGCTGGTAATGCAACTATAAATGTTCTGTTTTTTCCACAAATTTGATTGTTTTATCACCCATACACTTTTATACTTTTTTTTTCTGTTCAAAATCATTATATATCCTAATGCCTTATGGCAGAGCTTCGCAATTATTTTCTGTCACGCCCCCCCAGAACTAAACTAGCGACTAAACCAGAACCAAACCAAGACTGAATTAGGACTAAACCAGGACTGAACCAGGATTAAACACGGGATTAAACCAGTAATGAACCAGGCTCGCAGCTAGCAGCCGAAACATGTCAACAAGGTGAAAATACACTTGGCTACATTGTCTTAAAAAAGAACCTAAGAAGTTTAAGTAATGAACCAGGACTGAAGCAGGACTGAACCAGGACTGAACCAGGACTGAAATAGGACTGAACCAGGGACTAAACCAGAGCTGAACCAGGACTAAACCAGGACTGAATCAGGACTAAACCAGGACATTTTCAAAGCTCATTCTGGGTGAGAGTGTAAGCGCAGATCTCTAAACGGGGGATGCTCTGAAGAACCACAGAACTTTACCAAACGCCAACAAATCGCCTTCAGTCGCCAACATACGAGAGCAAATGTTTTAGTCACGTCTCCAAAGTATTTTACTAATTTTATGTTGTTGCATAATATATTTTTATATTTTGTTTCAAATTCAAAATGACTGTTTATCCTCATGTATTATGGGACTGTGTGAAGTTTTTTTGTAATACTGCATTAGAAAAAAAAAGCAACACTAAAAAAATTATTTATAAATGAAAGTCCATGATTTATCTTAGTATAAACTGTTTAGCTAAAGTATAAAAATCTACTTTACTTTTAATAGTTATTGAATGCCACATTTTTCATCATATAGTACATCTCACTTCCTCACACTCACAATCCTTTACTATATTTCTTTTATTTTTTCTCCCAAGTTGTTCAAAAGTTGCACTAACAAGCTTTAACCCGCCTCCAGATGGACACATGTAACATCTCAGTGACAGAACATCCGTTTACACCACACATTTGGTTGAGAAGTGACAAATCAAACTCAGCCTCAGCTAATTTTACCTCCGCTCCGGTTCGCTGCAGTAAACATGGACATTTCACAGTCTGCTGGAGCTAATGGAGCCGTGCTGAGCTGCTCTGACAACAGCATACATCACAGGGCGCCATACAAAACAGCCACAAATACAAACTGGAATTATGAGATTTTTCAAACTCCAAGTTTAGTTGCACCATATGAAAAAAGCAAACAAGTTCTCTCAACTCCAGTCATGGTTAGAACATTGAAATAACAGCGTTCACATACTTGGAGTCATTCTATCTTTCTATTCTATCTTTTTCTAAAGAGATGCGAACAATATATTATGCTTAACTCTTTAAAAACACACAATACACAACTTAATAACCAAAGTTTCTGTATAGAACTTTATAGGCAGTCGAGATAAAAAAAAAAAAAAAAATTACTTTACTCCCTTACTGTGAGAAGACTTGCATCTCCACAAACCTGACTGGCCTGTAGGAAGGCTTGTTTCCATGGAAATGCCTTTGGATATAATCTTCCACAGTAGGGTATTTCATTAAACATTTATATCTCCATGGAGAATGTTCCTAAGAATGGTTTTAACCAGAGCGCGTATATCTGAGTGGACGAAGTGAGTGTGATGTCACCACAGCGTCAGCTCCGCTCAAATGAGGCTCCTGATGTCACGGTTACAGGAGCAAATGTGGAGCCAGGATCTATGTTATGAATATGACTTTTTGACAGACAAAATAGCGGAAAAAAACTTCAGGATCATGTGTCACGGGTTCATACGAACATTTTAAGACCAAAATGAAGACACTCACTGCAGGAGTTACAGAAAGCGGGACGATAAGATCTCAATGCACGTCAGTGGGAAAAAGGGAGAGAAGGAGCTGGAAGAGCCTCCTGGAGCACTTCCTGTTTGGCACGTGGCAGCTAACGGGTTAGCTTAGTCCACTTATATATACAGTCTATGGTTTTAACTTTCTTTTTCCATGAAATCAAGCGGGTGACATGTCACCTCCAGAAAGTGACATACTGTACCTTTAAATCAAAACACAGCATCTTCTGGTGTACAAAAACTAACTGCATCAATCCAAATTCAAACTCAAAATTCTCATCTGACTTGCCTTATAATTTCAGACAATTCTTCCAATCAAAGCAAATTATATAATCGAATCTTTTCCATCTATATTTTTCCATTTTGCCCAAGTCCATGGGCAACCTTAAAATTTCCACAACTATACCAAAAATGAGCATGAATTGTAACAAAAATTATTACTCACCTAAAAGTCGATCAGCAGGCAGAAATCAGCACATACAAAGAAAGAGAGAAACAACAGTTAGATGCTGATATGATCAGCATGGACAAAAGCACAGATTACATTTATAATCAACTGATTCAAAAGACAGATTACACACACGGATTAGTACAAAGACCACACCACACGTGGATTCAAGAAAACGTTATCATTGTTTAAAAAAAAAGACAGTTTTGATTGGACAATGCTGTGAAAGAGAACGGTTTTGATTGGTTAGTGACCAGTGTGCATCATCAACAACATGATTCAGTGCAATTTTGTGTGGATTTCAAACTGAAGGGTTAGACAGAGGACATCCCATAGTGAGGGTTGTACATGGGCTCGTGCATTAGTTACAAGACAAGAGAAAATTGTCATTGTTGTGGTCATGCGAGGAACAAACAACTTGCTGGTTAGTCTTCTATATCAGTGTTTCTCAAACTGTTGGTACTACCTCAAAGAATGTTTCATCATGAACTAAACAAGGTCCAAATTGTGATTTACAAGGACTAAACAAGAACTAAACCAGGTCTTAATGATGATTCAACAGCAGTGAAGCCGGGATTAAGTCTGTTTTAATATTTAGGCCTGGGTAAAGAATCAAATTATAATCAAATCAAACATACAGGTCTGAAGTTCACATTTTGGAGCAAATTTGTTTTGTATTGTTTTTTTCTACTAAAAGGCCTGTCTTGTAATGATCAAATTACACATAATTCATATTAATAGCTAACAGCGAAAAACATGCCATGGGGCCCAGTCCTATTTTAACCAACACTAAGACAAGATTAAACTGTCTAAACCAGAACTGTTCTAAGACTAAAACAGATCCAAATGATACCTAAACAGAGCCTATACCCAAAAGACTCCTGAGCACCACAGTTTGAGAACCACTTGATCTAACATTCTCAATCACATTGGTCCTAAAAGCTGGTTATTAAACATCAGTGATCTACACAAGCAAACGCTGGAACATCATGCGGATAGGGAGGTCTAGAACTCCTACTGTCCAGCGCTGACACCAACCAACCTTCAACGGTGGGAGACACTGGCGAGACCTCCGCAGGGTCCACCACTGGGTCTGCAAAACTGGGGAAGAAGGGCTTGGCGGCTGGGTTAAGCGCAGACCCGGGCGCAGGGGATGAAGATGGGCTGATTGCTTGGGAGTCTTCGGTTGGGAAAGGTTTAACATCTGGTGAGGTTGGGCTCTTTGAAGAAGATGACTGCCGCGGCTTTCTGGACTTCTTGGTATCTTTGGGTTGGGACTCTTGAGCCGTAGTTTTCGGGGACCGCAGAGGAGCTGGACTTGACGTATCGAAGGAGAGGCAAAGGCCCAGCTGGTGACCAGAACTATCAGTGAACTCAAAAATATCATTGCTGCTGCTCATTTGGGATTTGTTGAGGAACCACGAAGCGTCCGATGGAGATAGTGGTGGAGCAGATGCCTGGATGTCATCCTTGGCCGGCGGGCTGGCCTGGGACGCGGAACTGAACGCCGAAGTGTCTCCGTCTGCCATCACTTGGGAATCTTGGAGGGGCGTAGTTTTATCAAAGATGCCGCTGTCCACCATGTCTCCTGCAAGAACTTCAGGCAAAAAGGGATTGGAGAAGGTTTGGTTGCCATTTTCCAGATCCACCAGGAGGTCGAATGGATCATCAGGTTTATCAGCCGCTGGGAAGGAGCCAGGCATGGTGAACGGGGGCGCGGTGGCTTTCAGCTCGCTGTTTAGCACCAAGGGGCTGATGGGATTGATTGTTGGTGCGAAAACATCTTCCGATAAAGGAGCTGGGATGAGGTCTTCTTCTGCTGGGGGTTCCGGTCTCCAGTTGTGGTGGTCAGAGAAAGGAGGGTCCGCAGCACCAGAACTTCCAAGATCCATCATGATGTCTGGGATAATCTGGGCGGTAGCAGCAGAAGATGGTACAAAGGGTTCCGCCATGACGCTCCACTCTTCTGGAATCTTCTTACGGCTTTTGCTTTTCTTGCCTCTGCCTTTGCCGAGCTGTTCCTCCCAACCAGGGTCCCCACGGTCCCTCCTAGGGCCAATCCTGTTGTAGAAGTCATCTCCTGGTGTACTTTCTCCCTGCACCTGTGCCTCCGCTGGGCCTCTGCTCTCCAGATGCTCAAATGCTCCTTCATCTTTCTGTCGTCTTTTCTTCTTTTTCTTCTGCTTTCGGTCTGATCCTTCCGTTTCTCGTTCATCACCTCCAGCATAAGCTCCGCTCTCCCGGCCTGGCCACCCAGGTTCCGGTTGGTCCTCGGGGTTGGCTCCAAGATGGCCGGCGTGGCGACTTATCACCGTGGAGACGCTGGGGGTGAAGGGGAGGTCTGAGGCCAAGCACGAGCCTTTGGGGGGCCAGGAGTCGCCTATTGCACCTTGTTGTGGATGGAGAGGGGATAGTTTCAGTGGACGAGATAGTCACAGACACATTTAGTTTTAAGTAAATCATTGTTAAAGAATAGTAACTGTTTGTGCTTTTTTAACACTGTCTGGAATATAGGACAAAATTATACTGACAACGGATGCGTCAATCAGTCATTAGTAACAAAAAGTGCACAAGAGGTGACATTTTTGTCCAATACATCGATATAGGAGCTATTACAAAGCATCTTATTTCCAAATACTTTACCATAAATGAATGAACAGTGAGTAGAATTGCTGTGTCACTACAGCTGAACACAGCAGTAGTTGGAGGTAAGTGTGAATAAGGTTAAACACTCTTTTCTCACAGCAAGAAGGTCCCTTGTTCAATTCCTAGACTGAGTTGGGGGCAGTCTCAGAGGAATTCACTTGTTTTTCTTAATCTGTATTGTTTGACTCTAAAATAGTGTATCCATCTGGGACAATCATCCCCTGGCAATGTCATTCTGAATTTGGATTTATACAAGGGTCAACTAAATAAATCAATATGTGAAGGCTAACTGGCCCCATCCTTCACTTTTGTTATCTGTCTGAGTTCTTCTGTGGATTCATTAAAAGTACCATGACCTCCAACACTAAATAAAAATACTGTGCAGTGGAAGTAACACTTTATTAGCAGAAAGCAGAATGTGATTATCCATATTACAAATACAATATAATGTAGATAATGACATATTTTCAAATGCTATTTTTTTCTGATACAAAAAATATCTCTAGTAAAAGGCTATCTCTACAGAAAATCTGCAAGAATAAAAGAGATTTTAGAGATGTAAAATCCTTTAGAGTCCTCAGTCAGGAAAATAAACAGTAGTATTGGAACAATGAATTGGTATGAGCGCTTTCTGATTTTTATGCCTGAAAAACTTGTGGTATCAGAGCCACTATCAGTATTGGAACAACCCTTATTGTAATATAGCCAAGAACATGTCCTGATAAATTTTCTGAAGAAGTCAGTACAGTAAAAAAAAAAAAAAGACTGAATGCATGTACAGTACAGTTAAGTATTGAGAGGTGCTGTCTCCATATCCACATAATGACCTGCTGTAAGCTAATGAACCTATAGACAAAAGGTCAGTGACTGTCCAAGTGACCCTGGTCTAACTGATGACTCAATTAAACCACATCATCAACACTGGACCTAAGAGCAGAGGGAAGGAACAGAAAGTTCCACAGTGTTCCACTTTGTCCTAGTTTGCTGTTGGGTTTTGCTGTGTCTTTAGGCTCTTGGAACGATTCAGGAGAGTTTAAGTAGAGCAGCTGTCAGCCTGTATACTGCGCTCTGGTCCTCCAGAGGACCATTCTTCTTATTAACACAACCATGACAGAATCGGCTCTGTGCTGCAAATGCTCAAATTGGGTTAGAAAAAGACACTGGCCATAGGAGCAGAATGGATAATTAAAAAGAGAAAGGTCACGGAATGGCCATCAGTGTGTATAGGCACAAAAAGCCACATGTAACATTACCTTGTGTTTTCACAGCACATTTACACTATACTAATACTAATACTAATACTAAACCCGTCAGCATCCAGGTGTTTGATTGTTTTTTGTCATAGGAACAGATTGATAACTATACTATTTCTAATGAAACGGAATTAGTAAATAATTAAAAGTAAACTGACAAGCAGGTGATGGACTCTGGATATACAAATGTAAATGTTCTATAATTCTGCAATTGAGTAGTTTAGCTGTTCCTTTTTCACCAAATATATTGCGTAACTCAATGCCTAAAGGAACTAGGTGATCCCAATTCTAATTTTCATCACATAATTTGCAATGAGAAAATGCCCAGATGAGACTGTACTGTGAATAACACAGCTCTCTGTTGACCCATAATGTATTTGCTGCTCTCTGTATGTGCCTAGAAAGTCAGCGCTGCCTAGAGTTCACCCTTTCTCGCTGCCTTCACAGTTGGAACTCCTTTTGTGAACACTTGAATGCTCCCTATAGGACCTCATGTGCACCAGACTGGACAAAGGCCTGTGGTCAGAGGAGAGTGGACATGGGAGAGACAGCTCGTCACTGTGAGATAAATAAAAACACATGACGAGTGCCCTGCACATGTGAGCATCAGAGGAGCACTGACCTTGGACTGAGAGGTCACTACGGAGAGACACGCAATAATTACCCAGGGGAGGGCTGTTCCACCTTATATACGAACTCAGGAGAAAATGTATCATCACTCATGTACTTTTTAATAGTAGTTATTAAGTATTTTGTAGGGTTGGTCCAATATTACAGGTTTTAGCCAATACCAATATCCGATAACTGTCTTTGGTTGGGGCTTATAGGGATGTAACTGACGCTCATTTTACCAATTAATTTTTCAGTCAACTAGCAAATATTTCTACTGTACATTGAAATTTTTTAAATAACTTATTATCAACTAAACTGCACTGCTCCATTTTCAGTGTTCTCATGTGTCCATCCCAGTGCAACAGAGTCAAAATATGAATTTTTATCCCAGATAAACACAAATTGGCAACACTCAGGCCTCACAGCAAGAAGGTTGTGGGTTCGATCCCCGGGTCGCCCGGGCCTTTCTGTGTGGAGTTTGCATGTTCTCCCCGTGTCTGGATGGGTTTCCTCCGGGTACTCCGGTTTCCCCCATCAACTCAAAACATGCAGCACCCCTATGAACTAACATCAAGGACCATGACGTCCACCCTCCTGTGGGCTCACCACCTGCAGAGGGGTTCATAGGGGGTCAGGTGCTATGAGGATTGGGCAGCATGCTGCCCCCGCGACCCAGTAGGATTAAGCGGGAGAACATGGATGGATGGTGTTTATTTGAAACTTCACTATAACTTAACATTTACTATAGGTTTCAAAAGCTTAATCTGCAAATATCAATTGCCAGTCACAACAGACAAACATTAGATCTACCCTGTGCACTGAGGACAATACAGAATATCACATGGACACACAGAGAATGGGGCATATACAACTAATTTATTAACACAATTTATTTTTATGATATCCATATATTAAAAAAATCCAGTATGGTCAATACTACATTAGCACCTTTATATTGTACATCTTTACAAGTTTGACCGAAAACCTAAAATGGAGTAGTGGATATTTTTCACAGCCAATTTATATAAAATATTGGAGGACACTTTTTTCTTTTTTTGACAATAACTAACCATCTTGCCTTCTTAGTGGATTACGCTGTATGTTTGCATAAAAATGATGTCTGATTCTATAATTAACCCCGTCTCCCGAGGAGGAGGAGGGTTTACCTGGGGGCAGGTCCATGGGGCTGCGTGGAGGCTGGGGCTCTGGGAGCATGGGGCTGTGGTCTTTGGGCACATCTGAAGCTGACTGGGGGGTGGACAGCTGAGCCTCTGCTACACTGGGGGGCTTCTCACCAGACAGGGGCGCTGCGCTGACGTCTGCTGGCTGGGAGAAGTCTGCGGTGGAGGAAGAGGACAAGATACAAAGTCAAAAGAATCCAGGCTGATGCAGATTTGAGTAGAAGGTCGAAAAGGTCATCTGTCATTGTTTTTTAGACATTTCAGATCCTGTAAACAGCTGGCACATGGTAACATAACCTAGCATTATGGTTGGCTTAAGGCAGTGTTTTTCAGCCTTGTCTGAGTCACAGCATACGTTTAAAGGTCGTATATTACAGAAAATGGAGTTTAAAAACATAGTGGAATAAACAGTACTTCTTGTATTACCACATGAAACGAGGTGGAACAGAGTGTTTCCTCAGCCTAAATCTGCAGGGTTTGTGTGTTAAACATGTGTGAATGAAGCAAAACACAACTTCAGGTAAGTTTTTGATGAGGAAACAACATTATAACAAAGATCAGAAAACAGCGCAATATAGGCCCTTTAAAGAAGCATTACATACAACACATACTGTATTTTTCGTACTATAAGGCGCACTTAAAATCCTTTCATTCTCTCAGAAATTGACAGTGCGCCTAATGTATTAATTCTGTTTGTGTTTACTGACCTCAAACCGATTTTATGTGGTACATGGCACTCAGAAATCTGCCAAAATGTTTTAGTACGACTTTGTCAAGTCATAAAGCCACACCGCTGGATGGACTGTCCACGCATTACAGCTCCTGTAGTCAGAAGCCTAGGCGAGTAGTACTGTGCTTCAACATCATATTATGGTGTGTGTATAAGGACCCAAAAATGGCCCCTTAAGAAACTAATTCGGTGCCAACATTCCAGGTGGATTAACCAAAGAGCTCCAAACACTAGATATCGTTCAAAGTTAAATATCGAGCTGTGTGGGAGCGCTGGACGACAGAAGGCAAATACACTTTCACCAAGACAGAGGCAACACCAGGCGAGTTACACCACGATCTTCCAATGGATCGTGGATGTCTGGGCTAAGGTATCAGTCTCACTTAATGTACCTTATAATCCAGTGTGCCTTACAGCCGGAAAAATATGGTAATATATTTAGAGCACCTTTCAATGGTATATTCGCAGAAAACGTATTAAAATGTTCAATAACTTACACTTTGGTTTTTAAGCTCTGAGTTCATCGCTCCTCTTGCCTCCTCCTTCAGAGCATTATCACAACACCTTCAGCGTTCATCCCAGTAACTAAACTACTGCACACTCCATCAGGTTTGTGAAGTTGTAGTGTATTGTATCATGTTTATTTATATTTAAGCACAATTGTGGGCCAGGTTTTGGACAGAATCTTAGAGCTAACAGTGAGGAGTGAGGTTTAAATAGGGCCCGGGAGAGATTGCTAGATTACTGAAACATGCATGGATGACATATAAACCCTCTATAGGCATGGTTTTGATGAGGAACAGTGTTATAACATCGTCGAAAGCTCCAGCAGGTAAATTTTGTATAAAACCCCCTCTTTACAAAGATTCTACGGTACACCACCCAGTAGAAGATTACAAAATTAAAAGCAAAAAGGGTCCAGATGTTCATTTTCCCTTTGTATGGTTCTTTCAGTTCAGTGATTGTTATGATTTCTCGACAGGTTTAGAAGTTGCTCCAAGCACAAGACATGATTCAGAGCTAGCATATAAACAAAACCTGGGCAGCACAACAGCTCCCTTTCGAGACAGGACATATTTAACGCAACAGTGACCAAACCTTTTCTACCTTTTCTACCTTTTCTACCTTGGATCACTCCTGGACAAATGAGTGAATACACTGATATTTGTGTTAATACATTTTAAAGTCCTGGGATGTTATGTGTAGATGAGGTAGGACTCAGTGAGCAGAATGTGGATTTTGTGATGTAGGACGCAGGATAATGGACTGGGACAAAATTGGATTTTCAATGTGCCTAATGTTTATAGATTTAAACAAGAATAGCTGCTGTGCCCATCTCAGAGAAGGACATCGACACATTCGACACAAAATGACAATTTAACCACACTAAGACCCACATTCACCTCACAGCCCTCTCCCTGTGTCTTTACTACCATCAACTTTTATAGTTATTATCGAACATTTTATTGTATTATTTCATTATATGCTAACTTGGACCCCAAGAAGAATAGTCTTTACCCTAGTAAAGACTAATGGGGATCCAATAAATAAATAAATACCGTATTTTCCACACAATAAACCGCTACTTTTTTTCCCAGGCTTTGAACCATGCAGCTTTTAGAATGGAGCGGCTAAATTTTGGATTTTTGTTCCACCGCTAGGGGCGCTCTAACCGGAATTTCAAAAACAAGATAGACAGAGAAGACTATGCTACTTTTTATTTAGCAGATATAACACACACGACAAATTAATGACTGGTAATTATTTTCAATTCCTCGCCCCTTCATCATGAAAAGCGCACGAAGGAGTTTGTATGATGCAAGTTTTAAGTTGAAGACATCGATCTTGCTCCAGAGTCCTGCACCCGCTGTAGAGTCCTGCACCCGCGGGACCCGCGGGACCCAACACAAAACAGTGCGACGCGGGACCATGGATGTAATAAGAACATTCTGAAAGAACATTCTGAAAGCTTATTGCGGGCGCAGAGGGGAGTGCGACCGCACGACGCGGGGGCGGGAGCGGTACTGAAGACTGCAGGAGCGGGACTGAAAATTGTGTCCCCCGCAGACCTCTACCGTGCTGCTGCACGTAAGCTTGAGATGATTAAAGTGACTTGTGGTTTCACTGCACAGGAGAAATGAATATTAATCAGATAAAATGGAGATAGACTGATTAAAAACACAGTGATTGTGCAGGAAAAGTACAGTCATAATTCTTTTGTGTTTTTTGTATAAAATTCATTCAAATAAGTTGGTGTGCGCAAGTTCTGCACTGTAATAAACGTTCAAAACTAAAAGTCACTTTATAATTTTGTTGATCATGTGTTCATTCCACTAAGCCATTATTGTAGCCACATCTGCCCTGGGGTGGACTGACTGAAGTGAGGCTGCCAATCTGCACCACAGGCCCCCCTGACCACCACCTCACGCACACACACTGGGCACTAGAGCCAACGCTGCCTCACTAAGGCACCTGGCATGCAGTCACCCATGAGTACTAGCAGACTCTGCTGAGGTTCTAGGATCAGATGAGATGGAGCATTCTCAGGCTGCTATGGACAGTGGAATGGCTGTTCTAAAACTTTAGTAGTGTGGGATTAGTGCAGAACTGTGAAAGACAATCTTAAAGATATATTTTAAACAAGCTTCCATTAAGATGAAAATCTTTTTATCACTTTCTTTTTACTTTCCAAGTGCCCCCTGCTGCGTTACTCACACCTAGTAGGAGGTAAATACGATATTATTAGTATTGAATATTTAGTTTGGTCAGAAAAATGCAGGTTCTTTTAGAAATACTGTAGTAAAAGACATGATTTCTGGTGGTTTACTGGTTGGTGTTGGGATCTGTTGACGCCTGACCCACAAGGAGGAAAAGGTGGACCTCAGTGTCACCACAGAGAATGCAGAGACACTGTGAGCACTGAAGAAACTGCTTCATCTGATGACAACAGCCCACTGCCTCAACACAGGAGCTTTAACTAACCAACCATGGATTAGACTGAGGTCAGCAATTGCAGAGGCAACACTGAGAACGTCTGAGCTTCCCTCCTTAGATATATTTCAGACCAGAACATCATTGACCATCCAAACTAATGCTGAATGATGATACAGCAGAATGTTCTCATGTCTTCTCCAGACTCTCACATGAGCTCAGACTGAACCTGCTCTAATGTGTAAAACACAGGATCCATACAGATGTAAATAATGTAACTGCTCTGGAGACTGAGCTGGAGACACAGCAGACCTTCTGACAGCACTATGTGAGAGAGGAAGAGCATGAGCAGAGAGAAAAGACTCTGTTCTTGATGAACTCTCCCTGTTTTGAATCTCGTTGCTGCCTCTCTGGTGTTATGTCTGGTGGGTGATAGTTTACCTGCTAAAAAGTCGATGTTGAAGCCCTGGTCCAGAGAAGGCGGCCGCACCTCTCCCTGTGGCTCTGGGTGTGACGCTGCCAGCTTCAAACCTGTGGACACAAAGCACTCAATAACACTGGGCTGGAGCTAGTCATTTAGCTAAGAGTAAAGATAGACTAAAACTGACACAATAAACACCAGTGTCTCACCTTTCAACAAGAGTGAAAAGATCTCCATTCATCAATCACAAGTCAAAGCAAAAGCTACAGTTATTTATCATTTGGAATCAATTTATTTTCACTGCAGTTTTATGGGCAAGTTGTCTAGTATTTATATGTCACCCACTATTTATATGACATTATTAAATGATCATTTCTGTCCATTAAATGCAGACAGAGTAAAAAAAATATCAAATTTAAATCACAACGCACATCAGAAAAATTCCCCTTTGGATATTTTTCTGGTTTGTCTGTACCTTCTAAGAGTCAGGTCCCCATCAGCTGAGTGCAGAGTCTGAATCCAGTGTGTAAGCCTCACTTGGAGAACACACTGAACCCCCATGTCTCCCTCTCTCTTTCCCTATCTCTCTCTTGCTCACTCTCACACACTCTCTCTCTCGCCCATACACACACATGGCGTCTAGTCTAGTATTTTGGTTATACTCATGTTATTGGTATTACAGTATCAGTTCATCTTATTGACTTAAGTCACTATTACAACCCACTGACCTGATCTCAACAGATTTTTCAAAGTTCAACAAGCAAAATATGAATTATGAAGCTGAAAATGTCCCCCACTGAAAATGGTCAAATATTACAAATTTGTCCAAAACTAATTAAGACAAAATACTCATTTGACTATTAACCACATAAAAAGCACAATCATTGATTCCTGACTTGTTTCAAAATGTCTTGAGCTATAAATAGAAGACCACATAGTAATATTCAAGAAGCTACTTTTAATATTACGTGTCTTCCTATAGTTTAATCTTTATTTTTGTCATAAAGTATTGAAACTGGTATTGAGTCTTTTCCTTAGAATCAAAATTGAGTTTATAAAATGTTGTTTGTCTGGGATACATCATACACACGTCTTAAATACTTTACAAAGATGGTGTCTGCTCTGCTCTGGTCACAGGTGAATCTCCCACAGATCAGATGGAGATGATTGACAAGGGAATTAGCCAATTAGAAACATGCATGGACCACCTATACCAAAACAAATATGACTGTTTATGAGAAAAAAAGAAAAAAACAATCACAAGACCCGGAGCAGTTTTGTTCTAGCAGTGTCCAAAGAGTGACGTAAGGAGAGCGCGCACGCGCACGCGCACACGCACACGCACGCGCACACACACACACACACACACACACACACACACACACACAGGAACGGAGGTGGGGTGAGGGAGGAGTGGTGGGGAGGTACTGTCGCGTTTACAAGGACGAGCTCACAAACAAACCATAGGCAGGGTCACCCATCACCAGCACCCGGCTCTCAAAAATAACACATCCAGGGCTGACTTGGAGGAGTGAAGAGTGCTTTTGTGGGTGGGCGTGAGAAGTCCTTGGTGGTTCATAGTGACACAGGCGCACATGCTGCCGGAGGAGTAGAGCACTGGGTTATGTGAGTGACCTGACAGTGTTTGTCTGCTAAAAGCTAAATGTTCCACCTGCTAATGGCACATCTACTCACACACTGCTCTAACCACTGCATCATTCAACATAGAGAATTGGGAAAAGGTGCAATTTTGAGACAAACACTTTAAGATGACTGGGGCAAAGACTGTATATAGATGACCAAAGCTAACGCTGTTCCAAATATAAGTGGGCGTGTGTTGTTTTTATTTTACTAGTTTGTTAAGATATGCACATAATAAGAGACCAATCAGGTGCATTCTTTCCCCAAGGTAAGCTCCAGCTAGTGTTAGAAACAGGTTTGATTGAGAGCGTTGTTAAGTGGTGAGCACCTTCGAGCAGCGAGGTGCTTGAGGTGCTCCTGATTGGCTCTCTGGTTCCTATTGTGCACACGCTCGGAATTCCAAATATGGAACTCGGCTCCAATTTAGCTGCATAACTGCTAGGCTTGATTGGGTTCACTGGGTGGATTCTTGTGAGTTTGTGAATAAGATTTCATTTTGCTGCAAAGTAATCAGAGCAGAGTGTGGAAAGGTTTCTGTACATGAGGGAGGGAACATAGAGCTGAGGGAACATAGAGCTGAGGGGACATAGGGCTGAGGGAACATAGAACTGAGGGAACATAGAGCTGAGGGAACATAGAGCTGAGGGAACATAGGGCTGAGGGAACATAGGGCTGAGGGAACATAGGGCTGAGGGAACATAGAGCTGAGGAAACATAGAGCTGAGGAAACATAGGGCTGAGGGAACATAGAGCTGAGGGAACATAGGGATGAGGGAACATAGAGCTGAGGGAACATAGGGATGAGGGAACATAGAACTGAGGGAACATAGAACTGAGGGAACATAGAGCTGAGGGAACATAGAGCTGAGGAAACATAGGGCTGAGGGAACATAGAGCTGAGGGAACATAGGACTGAGGGAACATAGAGCTGAGGGAACATAGAGCTGAGGAAACATAGGGCTGAGGGAACATAGAACTGAGGGAACATAGAGCTGAGGGAACATAGAGCTGAGGGAACGTAGAGCTGAGGGAACGTAGAGCTGAGGGAACATAGGGCTGAGGGAACATGTGGAGATGTTAGTCCAGACACCAACATCTCCACAACAATTTGTGTGCCCCAGTCTGATTGGTCCTTACATAATCCTGTCGAGTAGCAGAGACAAAGCTGACATTGGCCTGCCACAAACACTTCACGTCTCCTCCTGTTTGTATGGACACTTGAGACGAGCACATTATGTAAGAGCACGGCCCTCATTGTACACTGTGTGTGTGTGTGTGTATAAGTGTGTATGTGTGACTCTGGACACGTGGGGTCATGTGAGGACATGGGTGGTAAATTTGTGCTGAGAAACATCGATCATTTACGAGTACGCTGACGTGTGATGAATGACAGCTTTTCACATCATGGGCTAGATGCATGTGGCTCTTTCATCCTTCTGTTGTGGCTCCTGTGACTTTGGAAACTAAAGAATGAGTTAAATTTGTAGATAATGGTAATCTTGTAACACTCAAATAAAATGTTTTTAATATTTTTGTTGCTCAAAATATGCATGCCACAATTTGCGACACCCGACACGTATCTGGTAGCTCGGATTTACCGGCACCTGCACAGCAACCGGATTTAATGAGCTTTTTGACCCCTGGTAGGTAAATGATGGACAAATCCAAGAAAGAAAAAAAAAACTTTCTGAAGAAAACAGAACCCTTAATCAGGGCTCTACAGTGCGCCCATTTCACTCGCATTTGCGAGCAAATATTTCGTCGCGCGAACGAGGAAAATAAAACAGTCGCACCTGTGCGAGTGCTTCTGCAGCACAATAAGGAGCTGCGCACAGACGCAACGTGATGAGTAGTGCTGCCGCGATTATTCGACGTTGTCAACGTAATCGAATGTGAAAATGAGTCGAATACAATATTCGCCTTTATTTATTTTTGGTCTCAAACGGCTCGTCCAGAGACCTTTTGCTTGCCTGAGATCAGGTATTTCCCCTCCACACCACTAGTCGTACTACTCTCGAGGCGGACACCGGCGCGGCTAACAGCGGCTACACCCGAGGCGGACACTGGTGCCGCGGGCAGCGGCTGCGCCCGAGGCGGACACCGGCGCGACGGGCAGCGGCTGCGCCCGAGGCGGACACCGGCGCGGCGGGCAGCGGCTGCGCCCGAGGCGGACACCGGCGCGGCTAACAGCGGCTACACCCGAGGCGCGGGAGCACGACCACGATGCATGAGGTATTGAGAATACCGTTGCAATATGCTGCTCGTGCATACTCGTTAAATTGTGTGTGCATATCGTTGTTCAACATTGTCGAATGAGCACACACAACAGACATAACAGCAATAACCTTTGCAACTCGCACGCACAGCACACACAAGGTAACCTCCCGGGAAAATCTAACACACACACTTGTGTGTGTTAGAACCGCTTGTTTTTTTTTTTTTAATTAGTCGTTTAGATTAGTCGACTAATCAAAAAATTAGTCGAGAGATTAATCGTTAGAAAATTAGTCGTTAGTGGCAGCACTAGTGACGAGTTAAACGTTCTACATGTATCAAACATTTGGGGCGCACTCACACTAGGACATCAGAATCATGCCCAAGCCTGGATCGCCCCTAAAGCGCGACACGCCCAGCGCGAGCGCAACCGAACCGTGCCCGGGCATGACACCTCTGACCGCGCATGACCCCAACATACGAGCTCCGGGTGTGCGGCGATATCACTCATACGAACAAACTCTGCTTCAAAACACCCATGCCCCCTTAAACGAGGAGTGGCACCGCAGCAGGACCCACACCTGTTCCACCACTCAGTAGATTCCCCTGTGCCGCTGGACTTCCCTCTCTAAAGCGAGAGCTTTGTCTCGGTCTTGTCTCGGACTCGAGCGCATTTGGACTCGGTCACGTCACGGACTCGATGTCTGAATACTGAGTGCATCATATTTCATTACGGCCGTGTCCACTGTGTCCACCGCGCGCTGGCGGTGCAGTGTCCACGGGCTCCAGCACACAGGTCCCGCACACTGGTACAAGTTTATTGGCGACAGCAGCGGCCGTACGATAAAAAGTAAATCCACAGGGCCGCAGTGGCGGAGTGCGTTCTCGTGCGCAGCTCGTCAGCTCGTTATGGTCAAATATTTGGACCGGTCTCACCTGCTGCGCTGGGTCCTGTCTGCTCCTCAGCTCCTTTTTTCTCGGTCCCGATCGGTTCGTTTCCATTAGCCCGTTTAAGGTCCAAGGTCCCGGCCAAGCGCCAGCGGCACAGCGGTGAGTTCGGGGTGGCGTGCGCGCGCTCACACGTGCGCCCATATATACGATTAGGCACCTTAGCTGACGGGGCAATCAGCTGATCAGATAAACAATAACAAAACATACCGGCCACAAAGAACTTTAGAAATAAATACATCTACAATTTATGTTGCCTCTGATACACAGATTCATGTCAAAACACCTGAATTATCCCTTTAAAACCAGAGTATGCAGTGAACGAATAATGCTCTGAAAGTGTCTCTGAGTGTCCAAGAAGTGTTATTTAAATCAAATATTATTAATAACCTATATTAGCATCACACTGACTCCGTTGCGGTTCTCATTTTCTTTTTTTGCAGTAGCTACCAGATTAAAATTGACTCCAAAAAATATTACAAAATATATCCATAACTGCGTATAACTGCCTCTAAACCCACAAAGCACTCACACAAAAACAAACTAATCTCTGTGCACATGAACCAAACTTGCTCCCAGACAGTGCTGTGGAGATGATCCACTTCACTGACACATGCTTGGGTCGTTACTGAGCCTCAGAGCCAGTCTGTGTCCCCTACACGACCCCGTCTTAGACCACAAGCTCAAAAACACACATTCATCAAGAGTGAAGCCACGCTGGCACTGTGAAATATAAGCTCATTAAACAGACAAGCCTCCAGTTAACTACAACTACTTAGATCACCAACCACTGGAAACATGTGCCTCTGACCTAAAGCAACTAAGAGCCCAAATGTCATTAGAATTTTACAGTTCATTAAAGGTCCAATATAGCACAAAAAATGATTCTTTTGAGCTGTACACCATGTTCTAATGCTGTTACCTCCTCCAAAACAGACCTGAAGTTGTGTTTTGTTTCACACATTTTTGAGTAACCCTTTATTATTAGTCTGTTTACATCTCCAAAGGTCCAAATGCTCTCCTTGTGATGTCATCAAGTGGTAGTTTTCAAGTGAACAGCTCCTTTTACCTTTAGTTCAGTAGAGAAGGACAATTCCAGGGCTGAAATCACCCAAATGATTCTAGTGAAGGTGTTTGGAGTTTAAATCACAGTGGAGCACTTCCTGTACCACATGACATCACAAGGTGGAACAGAATGTTTGAGAGAAGAACTAAATCTGCAGGTTTGTGTGTTAAACGTGTGAATGAAACAAAACACAATTCCAGGTATGTTTGTGATGAGGAAACTACATAGATCAGAAAATAGTGGACCTATAGAAACCATAACCTCCCTCAGTAATGAAGGACATTTCACATAATAAAGTAACATTTGTCTTGCAATTAAGTGAGATCGCTATGTGCTTATAAACTCATCATGGTAAATACTGTATTTTTTGGACATTTTTTTTCATGGTTTGGGTGGGACTTAATACTCAGGTGCAACTTGTATATTACATTTTTCACACTGACAGTCCATAGACCAAATATATGAATCGTATATATAAATAAAAAATGAAAACACAAATCGTTATCCTTTTTTCATTTTGGTTTTAGAGACAAATAATAAAGAAAAGAGATTTTTTTTTCTTCATTTTCTTATGTTTAGTTCTATATTGGGAAAAACAAATGAATGAAGGATACACGGATTCTTCTCTATTTGGTTGTTTTTATTACTATCACTTCCATAACTCGCCTTTCAAGATGAAATGTCGGTTCTTGGTCTCTGATTTTATAAAATAAATTTCCCCCTTATAGTCCAGTGTACATATTTTTTTCTTCTTCATTATGCATTTTTTGGCGGGTGCGACTTATAGTCTGAAAAATACGGTAATGAGGATGTGCAGAATCGACAAGGAAAGTCAGAAAATGTTGATTTTTTTTTTATGTAAATCTTGTAATAATAAAAAACCTCCTCTGCGATAAACAAACAATTCAAAGTGTGTCCTCTGCCTGAACCTCCACTGTAGCCCGCGGAGCCTTTGCCTTTGACCGTATAACGCTGTGTCTGCATGTCTGTCTCTGTCCACTGGAGGACAGGGGTCACCCAGAGGACAGCTCATCCCTGATTCCTCTGTTTGGGTCAAGTCATCTGGAGGGGTGAGCAGTGTCCAGTCTGGGGTAAGGGGAGATTGAGAGAGCCTGGCTTAAGTCCAAGAGATAAAAAGCTCCAAGCTGCTCAAAATAAAGCCAAAAGGCAGTTTATCAACTTTGGTGAAAAAAATAAAACATAACTGATTTGGCCATTTTTTTCTTGTCAGGATACTTTTCTGGGGATTTTGTACTTGCACTTCTATAGTATCTTTCAATTTGACTAAAGATAAATCATTGTGCCATATATCAAGTTAAACACTGATTTAGAATGTCAGATATTTGGAGCCATGTCATAATCTTACTGCTAAATATTTTCCCAAAACACACACCACATTCATAAAAAATCACCAAATGTGCTCTCACAATAAAGAAAACCGGGCCAAAGGAGATCAAAATTGTGCAAGTCATCACTGAAATCATGATTATTTGGAAGAATTATTTATGTTGTGTCTAAAGTTATCCTGCAGAAGAGACTTGGTCTCCTTTAGGAGTAATGTTTAGTGAGAGGGAGAGCACAGCTGGCCCACACCACCCTTGGGTGCTCTGTGTCCATTATGTCAGTATGTCTGCCACACCTCCTGTGTGTAGCCTTAGATCAGATCAGGGTGAAGGGAACACTACTGCAGGGGTCTCCGTCCTCTGGGACTCTGGGCTGTCCTGGTCTCTAACAGAGCACTCTGCTCATCCAAACAGTGTCGTCACACGGGCGGAGAAAACGCACGGCTGTTCTCAAGTCAGTGCACGACTGTTACTACATTTATATTACATGTGATGGTCTGGTTTGTGAAAGCAACTCTGCAGCTTTTAAAGATGCTCTAGATCTTAAAGATGCTCTAGATCACAATTCAGGGGGACAGTCCACCATCTGCCTGGTCTCCATGGAAATGTTGTTTTGCAGTATGGGCTTAAATTTATCTCTATGGAGACAAGCAGGTCACACCACCAAGCCAAGTTACAGGTCAGATCAGTGGGGAGGCGAGCCAGCTCATAGTTAGTAGGGGTGTGCATTACCTTAAGTCTGATACGATACAGATCATGAAATGCACGTCACGATTCGATATATCCTGATACTAACACAATGGATGATATATTGCAATTTATCAATAATTTCTTCTAATATTGTCAACTACACCTTCATGAGAACTAAAGTGCATGAAATATAAGTTATCTTTTTTAAATCATGAGAAGTGAATGCAACTAATGAATTTTAGTGAAAAATATTATTTAAAAAATCGATTCAGATGCATTTTGAATCGATTCAAGAATTGCACAATGAAGTATCACAATACATCACTGAATCGTTTTTTTCTTACACCCCTAATATTTAGGATGCATATTTTTGAATAAACACAGATGGATATGTTTAATGCCATAAGATGGAGCATTCCACTTATGTCCTTATAGCCATTTCCCATATGTCTGATACTTAAACGTCCGCTTAAACATTTAAAGATGTGTCTGAAAACGTTTCTACTGGATTGAAATAATATTGTCTGAATATTGTTATTAGGATAAGACACATTCCTTGTTATTATAAGCCGCCCTGAGCGCTGATATACCTTTGTTGATGGTGCTGAGTTTAGATTACGTAATGGACAGAGCCTATAGAAACATGTACATGAAAAATGTATAGAGCAAACCCCAGCTCACAGCCAGAGTACAGCCTGAGTACAGCCCTGTGTGGGAGGAGTACACTGTGTCCTGTTCTTAAGTGCTCTGAAGGATATAGAACGTAACCGCACGGATAGGACTTCAGAGGGCTTTGGATTTGAATCATATTTACCCCAGGTCCATATGTGTGTTGTCTGTGAGAAGGCTAAAGTTAGGAGGAGGTCACAGGTCAGAGGTCACTCCGCTGAGAGAGAGCGTTCACCTTAGAAATATGAAAAGTCTGGGATTGTTCAGACGATATTTTGGCAGTCCCTCAGAAATGTGTCAAAAGTTCTTGTAAATCTTGGTTGAGTTTCAGGTATTGCACAAATGTGGAGAAATGGAGAAATGTAATAGTATGTACACATTTGGTAGATAACAGCAGGGTTATCTTCTTTTACTTTTAATCGGCTCTTTCTCCATGCCTTTTAAACATTAATAGCTCCAAAACAACAACTGCTTTTGCAAAAGTACAAAAAATACAAAATTTACAAAAAGTAAAAGTACTGCACCTAAGTCAAGTAAAAGAATTGTGTAAACATATTTCACAAAGAATTCTTTTAACTTTTACTTTACTATATTTAAGAGCAGGTATCTGTAATTTCTATTTCACTCCATTTTTACAGAACCAAAGAGTAAAATTTACCTTTGATATTATTTGAGGAGTTATTTTTAGCACATTCATGGTAACATCCAGCTTTGAGCAAACACAATATATCCATTTAATACATAGAAGAATTAGAAGATTTTAAGATTTTAAGAAATGCATCCATATTGCTTCAAAAATCTGCTAAATTCTTTAGAAATATTACCACATTTATTTAGGACTTAAAGAGTAAAGTTTCACACAAACTGTAAGAACAGTATGTAAAACAGTATCTTTTTACTTATATCTATATTTTGACTTAAGAAATTTGAGTAGTTCATCCACCACAAGTCCTTCACTGCAGAATGAATCTCACACTGCTGCCAAACCACAATTTCATTTTTATTAGCGTTTAATCCACCAGAATTCGTCTCCCAACTCTTCCCAAAAATGAAAGCGTAATACACTTTATTTTGACATAGAGGCGACAGAACTTTATCATCTGTGGAATATGCTAATGTGGCCAAGCTATAAAACCAACTGACTGCGCAAACTGCCAAAGATGAACAGTAACAATATCTGTGGAAGCTCAGGCTGGAATGTGCCGGGGCAAGCTGACAGAAAGAGAGAGAAAAAGTGACGCAATCTCAGTAAATCTGTGCTGTAGAACTTTTTTCAGTTAAAGCTCAAAAACACATTGTCAAACGAGCATTCTTACTGTGAGCGCAGTCGCCTCTCCAGAGATCTGATATATAACTCAGCTTGGTGGCGTCACCTTCTAGTCTCCATGGATATACACTACAAGTTTAGACACTCGACACTAGGGATGTTAACCGGTAACCGTTTGACCAGTAGTTGACCGGTCAAAACTTTTTGACCGTGGGTTAAATGGAACCCTACATAATTGTGCTTGAGCGCGGCACAGTCCGAGTGTGAGTCGCCCTAAATGATCATAGACAGTCACCTAAACACACATTTCATGTGGTGCGAGGTCTCGATGCTCAAGACGCAAGATCCACGTCATTGATGATGTTTCACCTCAAAATGTGACACCCTCAAGTCTATTCTACAGGTGAGAAAAGTCAACCTACCATGCTAACTATGCTAACTGTGCTAATACAGTGCTACAGCACTTTAGTGCTGCTACGAGCAAGTTGTTTGAGTTGCCACAGAAGTCCTTTTGTTGTGTAGGCGACTGTTGGATGTTTTGGCATTTATACTCTCGGTTTTGTTCATATTGTGGTCTAACATCATGACTGCTGGGTTAAACTGGGCCTTATGTGCTTGTCTGTGTATAAATGACAGACTTGTGCTCCACAGTCTATAAGCGGCATCTCTTGAAATGAGCCACGGCGATGAGCTTCTAACACTTGACTAACACCTTTATCTTCAGCGCTGTCACATGTGAGAGCCGGCAGTAGTGCCGCTCCAGTCCAAATGGCCATTATTTCAATTAGCAATTAGACTTAGAATAGAGTTTAAACTGACCAGTCAACTGATTTTAACCAGTTAATGAGGCCCGGTGGTCGGTCATGATTTTTTTTTAGTTTTCGCCATCCCTACTCGACACTCGGAACCAATAGGACATATGCACTAAATAGGCTAATGTTGTTTCATTATTTCATTTAGTTGCCTTGTTGTACCTTTAGTAGTTTCTTAGGTCTATATAGTATTTTATTTATAAAAACCTCAGCATTTAGTTTAAACTTCAACAAAACTTTTGATTAGTATTTCTCAATATGAAATTTAAAACACAGGTCTTCCTCCAACATAATTTGTATGAGCAAACTGTTCTGGTGCTTTACAGTCCTTCGCTGTCGTTCATTTAAAAGAGCGGTGTCCCTGTACCAAGACGGCGGCTTTGCAATATGCATTTGAACAAAGAGACAGGCAGTAAGTGTGGTTCCATTGGTTTATTAGCACAGCACACAGCAGAGGCACAGTTAGTCAACAGGCTGGAGTAAAGCATGCAAATAAATATGAGTTTAAAACTGGAGCTACAAAACATCTACAAAGGTGAAAGGAATTTAGTACAGAGTGAGAGCAAAGTAAGTTGAAAGTAATTTTAAGTATAGTTTTGGTGCATTTCTTACCCTGAATGACGATTTGGTTAAATATGTGTAAGATTATTTTATTCAACTAAATGTTTTAGTTTGGTGTCAGTATTCATAGTTCATATTATATTGTTTGTTTGTGGAAAAGGCTGAATTCCATGAACAGAATTTTAAGAGTGAAAACGTTTCTCCACACATCCAAGTAGCTTCTTCAGTTCTGATTGGTGACAACTATTTAGCAGCCATTTATTTAAAATAAATAAATAAATAGATGCATAAAAAATGAGGCTGAGAGTATGCAAATATATGCTGAGAATGCAAATATGTGCGATGTGGTAAAGCTAACTCCTCTCTTCAGACAGATAAAAAGGAACGGACTCATCAGAACCTTGTCAAAACTGAAGAAGCCTCGCGAATCAGCGGCAAAACGTTAAAATGTTAAAATTGGTCCATTTGACAGACTACTTTTGCTCATTGCTATTTGACTCATTGCTTTTTTTTACATGTGAGGAAAATGTGAGTGTGTTCAGTGTGAGACAAGCAACACAAAAGTTCTGAACAGGTCATATATAAAAATAGACAGTGCATATTTTAAATTTATATTGCATGTCGTTAGATCCACTACTCGCTTCAGGTCTGGTTTCAAGTGCAAAACATTTATGCAAAGGCAGCAATCGGAATGATTGTTTTAGAACACTTAAATATTACCTGATAAAATAAGGACTCAAGTAGAAGAATCACATGCGTTTGTTTGAAGGGCTAAAGGTTAGGTTAGCAGGTTTTACAGCCACAAAACCAGACAAGGCAGGATATTTTGTAGTCGTGCATTTTTTGTGTGAATATGACAGGTTAGACTACTAATTTGACCAAAATGTGGTTAATGTAATTTGTTATTTGTTAAACAGTTATCTTAAAGAAACTGTAACCTGTGCTCTAACTGTGTAAAAAAGGATCATAATCACAACTGAACCTGCGTCTCCAGAGTCTTAACCTGCAGGTAGAGACACATCCACAGTTTATGGACAGGCCTTATGTGAAGCTCAGAACCTCCAGAATTCCCTCACTGAGCTGCAGAGGCTGCACTAGCACTGATTCACTGATCAGAGCGAAACATTTTAAATTTAAACCAGCTGGATTTCAACACTGAAACTGTCAATCTAAATGAGAGACTCATATGAGGCTCATTCCACTTTCTGATTGGATAACCAACAAATTATAACATAACCTTGTCCATCAATGTTTTTGTAATTCAGAATAAATCAGCATTACGGTTGTTATCAGTCAAAGTCATATTTGAACATGTTTACCTGGGGACACAGATAGGTCATGATTATGGAATTTAATATCAAAATCTTACATACAGTTCCTTTAAAATCTGTACAAAGATCGCCTTGAACATTGTATTCAATGGTTTTTTATTTGACAGATACAAATTATGAAAATTGTCAGAAAAAAGCGTTCCTTGAACATTAATCAAATCTGGCTGCTGCAATTCTCTCTCTTGCCAATTCCCCTTAGAGAATGGATGGAATGCTAAGTGAAGACGTACACTTTTGAGGCTATGAGAACTAGGGATGTCCCGATCAGATATTCAGTATCAGTATCTGCTCCCGATCTGGCTCTTTTATGAGTATCGGACAGTGTTGGATTCAGTCACGTGATTGGACCGTGTTTCACATGTTTTTGCAGCATCTACGCGATTTACAGCAGCTGTAAATCAAAACACCACCATGTCACTGTGTGGGACTTTTCACTACAACAAAATGAGAGTCAAACAGCGACGCAATCGCTGCAAACAGACAGTTTCTCCTGGAGGAACCAGCAGAGCCACTTTAACACAACAAATTTGATTCATCACTTACAAAAGAATCATCCGGACGAGTTTGAGATTTATAAGTGCAAAGCAGCAAAGCCACAGCAGCAAGCACTGGAGGAGGCATTTAAAGAAGATTAAAATATTTACTTGTGTTATTTTTTATGACCTTCCTCAGAGAGTAGGTTTGTTAAACATGTGGTTTGAGGTTTTGAAAGTGTAATAAAACACTTAAGTAATCATTTCAATCTGTGTATGGTTTCTTCCATTCCTTAGGATTGAATTTTAAAAAAGGTATCGGATCGGAAGCCAAAAAATCTTGATCGGGACATCTCTAATCAGAACTAGTCAGGTGGTATGGTCTGGGCCCCATTATCCTACAAAATGAAGTATAAATAAAACTAAATATATAAAACCTGTCATATGCACTTCACTCTTCACCAGGGCCAGTATTACATGAACAGAAATAAAGAAGACAAAGCAACACAAACACTACTGGTGCAGACTAAATTTGTTGATTGCTTCTGACATCTTTTTGCTACATTAAAATGAACATTAAAGTGCAACTCATGAGCTTCATTGTTGCCTGGCTTAAATACTAATAGTTGTACAGTAGTGAACCCAAACACTGTGATGGCAGCAAAACCACAGTCTAAGAAAGTACGTGTTCTGAGGCGTCTACAGTCTAACAGTGCACGGGGTTGCCATGGAGACGTCATGTGTGTCTGTGGAGAGAGGGAGGAGCGGCCCCGCACAGGAAGCACCGACGCCGTGGCGACGGGGGTGGGCTCTAGTCCTCTGAAGCATGGGGATTGGAGGAGGAAGGAGAGGGGGAGGGGCGGGCAGCCAAAATCCAAATAAGATGTCAAAGAAAGTACGGGGAGAACGGAAGAGGGGAAGGACGGAAAACCCAGAATAAACGTTTGAAATGAACCAAAAGGGGAGGAGATAAGGGGGAAAGCAGAAACAAGTTAGTAAAGCTGTAAATGAAGAGCAACGCATGTCAAGAGAAACAGTGGACCAACCTGAGGAGCTGAGGACTGGATTTGGAATAAGCATTTTTAAGTGGAATACTTGAAAACTAATACTAGTTTCTAGAGAGCTATATGGACATAGAATGACAACCAAAATACTGCAGTTTGTGAAAACATTGTGTGTGTGTTTTGAGGTTGAATGATTTGGGGGAAAAAAATATCCAGCTGCATTTTTTTGACAAGCATTGCAACTGAGATTATGTTTGTGATTCATGTTTTAATAACAGGATTTTGTTTAAATGTGTCTAGAAAAATGGACATTTCAGAACATGTTCATACCATAGACTGTACAAAGAAGTGGACCAAGTGAATTTGATGTTACCCATAGTGTTCAGCTCCAGTCAAATAAAGCTCACCGAGGCTAGCAGTTATAGGAGATTCATTTACGGATAAAATCGTAAAATAAAACACCAGGATCACATAGAGAGGGTCTAAATTGAGGAGCCTGACAGCAGCTGTTACATAGAGGGACGATGTTTTTTCAATTGAAAGTGAATTGGAGTTAGAGTCGATGGAGCTGGAAGTGCACCCAGGCTCACTTCCCATCTGGAACACGGCGGATAGCAGGTTTGCTGTGTAAGCATTAACACAGAGCCACATGTTCTGCAGTTTTAAAGTGCAATACATTGCCTGTACATATATTTTTAATATGGAAAACCACTCCAAATTCGCTCATGTAACTGCTAGCCTTGGTGAGCATCATTTGACTGGACCTGAACGCTATGAGTGACATCACACTCCCTTATGCCGGGCGTATCCTGTGCAATGCCGTTCGTGAGCTGGTCATGAGGTATTCATTGGTTCTCGTTACCCCATGTTTACTACATGAAGCATGACACACCATCCATCCATCTTCTCCCGCTTAATCCTGGGTCGCAGGGGCAGCTTGCTGCCCAATTCTCATAGCACCTGACCCCCCCTATGAACCCCTCTGCAGGTGGTGAGCCCACAGGAGGGTGGACAACATGGTCCTTGATGTTAGTTCATAGGGGTGCAGGCATGTTTTTTTGGGTTGATGGGGAGTACCCAGAGGAAACCCATCCAGACACGGGTGAGGAACATGCAAACTCCACACAGAAAGGCCCGGGCGACCCGGGGATCAAACCTGCAACCTTCTTGCTGTGAGGCCTGAGTGTTGCCACTCAGCCACCGTGCCATGACACAACATTAAGCCAAAACTTGGTCCGATCCCAAAAACAGTCGCACGAGTGAGAAATCGGCTCAAAAGGGCCATAAAATTGCACAGTGTACACCCGGCTTTAGTCCACTTCTTTACACAGTCTACACACAAGACCAAGACCATATAGAATTGTAATTTCCAATGACAAGAGTGACAAAGTTCAATATTATGACCATACTGTTTGTGTCTGTAGAATCAATGCAGTGCTATCATCTCCAACCCAGAAATAGTCCTCAGATTGGTCAATTATTAAAAACATAGCAAAGAGACTTACACTATAGCTTGCCATGCAGAAGCGCCATGCATCGGGCTCACATGCACCCTCTCCACACACAACACACTTGTACATTGGGTGTACATGCCTCTTGGAGACTTCACATTGACTTACGTTCATATCTAGACCAATTCTAACCTTAACCTAAACACTCACGGTATCCCTAACTTTAAACCATGCTGTTGATCTAATAAGAAATGTTAAATGTCAAGAGGGCCTAATTTTAAGCAGCAGGTCCCCATGTTGTGAGTGTGCGTACAGATTTTAGTCCCCATAAAGTGACAAATAGGCGTCCACACACATATACTCTCACACATAGCCCATATACAGTATGTGCCGGATGCTGTGACCCACTTTCCCCTAGAACTGGGGACACTGTGATAAATGAACCACAGTCCCAGCAAAAGGACACAAGAAGACACTCAAAAACATGTGGCTCCATCTCGCATTAACATCTTTAACTCATCAATAGTGAAAAAATGAGGCGGACATAGCCAATTAAAAGCCATACTGAAGAAAACCATAAGGCAGGGAAGGTCAGGGAAAGACAATACCTCCAATCGGAAACATTGTTGGATGAGAGTCATATGGAATCAATTATAACTGTATCCAATCAAATGAATACACAACCTCTGTGTGGAGTAATATGCTGTGATGTACAGGTTTGCTCTGTCTTGCAATAACTTCTACACATGTTTAAGGTGATTTGTTTTTTTCTAGTTTTGGGGTACATTGTAAAACCAAACTTTGTTTGGTTTTACAATTCCACGTGGAATTACCCCCCAGAACAATCCTAGATGATTGTTTGTCTGACATGGTTCGACATGACTAAACACAGTTGTCATATTTTCAAAGAGAAACTATGAAATGCACATGTCTTTTCTCCATTGAGATGTTACTGCTTTGTCTAGAATGTTTCACAGTGCGGCATTAAACCTTTCTATTGCCATGGAGACCAAACCAGAACAAGTTACAGGCAGATCTATGGAGAGGCGGCCCTGCTCACAGTCAGAATGCCTGTTTTTGTAGGTATTTTTGAGCTATAAAACCACCTATAATTGATTAAATGTAAGATAGAGCTGTTTAATCTCACACTGTGGAACATTCTAAGCAGAGTAATAACAGACTTTCAACCAAAAAGTTACACAGTGCATTTTTAATAATATTATGCAACTTTCTGGAGGTTGCCGAATGCCTGCATGATTCCATGGAAACAGAAAGTTAAATCAAACTTCGGAACATTTTCCATGGAGATAGATACGTTTTATGCCATACTGTGAAAGATTGCAACATAAGGAACAATATTTCCATGGAAACAAGCAGAGGCTCTCCTCCAGGCCACATAACAGTCAGATTCATGGAGGTGCCAAACCAAATTAACCAAATCGAAAACACATGCTTTTATTTGAGTCTGTCTTTGGCAAAAAAGTTACATTCTGGGGTTTTACTTGAATATTTACATCAACGCTTTTAAGAACATTAAACTGCTTGTATTTCATCGTTTCATTGTTGCTCTTTCATTATTTTAGTCTATTAATGCAAAACAGAACTGAAAAAAGGCAAAAAGAAACTTCTCCTTAATGAAAGTAACTCCTAAAAAAATCAAAACTTTCCAAAGTGGCTATAAAGAAGCACACTTGGCAACTCTAAGAATAAGTGGGCGGGGGAAACGGCTCAGACTCAAACATGTCCTTTCACTCATGGCTCAAAATTGAGTACAGTACATTATTAATGCCATTTACCGAAAAAAAAAGCACACCATAAAAAACAGGACCAGAAACTCGAAGCACAAGGTAGTAGCTGCTTTCTAAACCTGTGGTCAAGTTGTCCTCTCTATTCAGTCCTCTCCTTTGAACTGAACTTAAAATGAGCATCTGCAAACACTGGGGCACTCAGACGTATCCACGGTGGTTGTCATGGTGACGCAAGCTCATGCCATGCCACACACACAGCTAACATGCTAACAGGATGAAGTGCTCCTCCCACTGTCAGCAACGCAATACTACATGTCTCACAATATAGCCATTATATATGTAGACATTTAGTAGGAAAAATGTGAAAAAGTGTTATTGATGTTTTCAGCCATAAAAGTTTCCTACAAAATTAATTAAGCAAAATAAAAGTCTCTAAAAGTTTTCTTTTTCAGATTGTCTTACAAATAAATAAATTACACTTCAAACAGCTCAGTTGCAGCAAGTACAGTCCTGAACTAAAACTAGTGCTCAGGGCTAATGAGATGAGCACAGTGAAGGTTCGGTTTAGATTTATGGGTTTGTTTAACATTTTGCTGGAGCATCGCGTTCTGTCAGTGGGAGGTCAACAGATAACAGATAACCTGTGCATGCACTTCATGCAAACTACAAACAACTGATGAGAAAAAATACAGATAAATCAAAAAAGTAAACAAAGAAATAAAACGACGCAACAGAAAACAGCACATAACTGGATAAGAGAGGGGCTTCCATGACTGCAACACCAGCTCGCGTTAGCCTTTGCGGGTTGAGTACAGTTTTATCACTAGGCCAGCATCAACTAGCTCTCCAAGTACCTCTCCAACTATCTCTCCATCTACCACTTCAACTATCTCTCCATCTACCACTTCAACTATCTCTCCAACTACCACTCCAACTACCAGTCCATCTCTCCAACTATCTCTCCAACTACCACTCCAACTATCTCTCCAACTACCATTTCAACTACTACTCCAACTATCTCTCCAACTACCACTCCAACTACCTCTCCAACTACCAGTCCATCTCTCCAACTACCACTCCAACTATCTCTCCAACTACCATTTCAACTACCACTCCAACTATCTGTCCAACTACCACTCCAACTACCTCTCCAACTACCAGTCCATCTCTCCAACTATCTCTAACTATTTCTCCAACTACCACTTCAACTACCACTTCAACTACCTCCCCAACTATCTCTCCAACTACCACCAACTACCTCTCCAACTACCAGTCCAAATATCACTCCAATTACCACTCCAACTATCTCTTCAACTACCTCTCCAACTACCACTCCAATTATGTCTCCAACTATCACTCCAACTACCTCTCCAACTATCACTCCAACTACCACTCCAACTACCTCTCCAACTATCTCTCCAACTACCTCTCCAACTATCTCTCCAACTACCACTCCAACTATCTCACCAAGTGCCATTTCAACTACCGCTCCAACTACTACTCCAATTATGTCTCCAACTATCTCTCCAACTACCACTCCAACTATCTCACCAAGTGCCATTTCAACTACCACTCCAACTACTACTCCAATTATGTCTCCAACTATCTCTCCAACTACCACTCCAACTATCTCTCCAACGACCACTCCAACGACCACTCCAACTACCACTCCAACTAACACCATTGACGACAGCAACTACTGTGTGAGCAAAAGAATGGAATTGCACAATGTTCTATAATGTGACTTTGTTTGTTTGTTCTATATATTTTCAGTTCATAACTGCCCAGCTGTGCATTAGAAAGATGTAATGAAACATAATTAGTATTCAGCTATTAGATCACATGCAAACAGATGTGAATAGAATGTGAAAATATATTAACATTTGTATTGTTTAAAAAAATAAACATAAATGTTGAATGTCATATTTGTCTCAGTACATGCGCAAAATGTAAAAAATAAAGTGGGTGAGTTTGCAATACCAAGGGCAATGACATCCCTGCGCCACTAGAGGGCATTGTTGTTACCCTTTATACCAAACAGAAGCGGTACGATGAACACAATACACGTCAAGATAGACTTTGAAACACCCTCCAAAAGAAAACTAATTAAAAAAGGTAAATAATAATAACTGACAAAAAAGAACAAACACTCAAACAGACGTGAGAACCAAAGCAGTACCCAAGCCATGACAGGTGACGCCAGATGAACAGTGTGGTGTAGACGTGATGATAATAAAGTCTTACCCGGCTTCTGCACTCCCTGCACCTCCTTCTCCCCGTTCTCCAGCGCTGAGCCCGCCGCTGCACACACACCAACCACACCATTACACCCACACACACTTCCGAATCCTGTGAGCTTCACCAAGATTTACTTCAAGTCTCCCACGCGTACTACCGAATTGAAATGCACCATTGTCTGCCTGCATCCCACTGTCAGTCTGGCTGTTTAAATATGCATTGTGTAACCTTTTTCCTAACTTTCCTTGTCTGCTACTATGGAGATGTTACTGCTTTACTAGAATGTTCTACAGTATGATATTAAAGATGCTTTTAAGATTTGTTTTTGGTTTAAAAACATGCACTTTACTGTGAGCTGTGTTGCCTCTCCACAGATCTACATATAACTTGGCTTTGTGGTGTCAATGAATTGTCTCCATGGATGTATACGTTTAATGCTTACTGTGGAACATTCCAGGTAAAGCAGTAAAAATTTTACAGCAATAAGCAGCTCGGCAGAAATGTAACACAGAAACATTACACAGATCTCCTTTTAATATTAATATCATACTCATTTATTTATTTATTCTCCTCCAGCTAAGTTAGTCATGACCAAGGCAAACTCAAGATCTTGAGATGGTCCCACTGCTCCTCAGGTCCCAGTGACACTGAAGAACGGGTCAAATGCAGATTACAAATTTCTCTACAGGGACAATAAAAGCTAAACTTAACATTAAGTCAAACTAATTTATTGCTACACAAAATAACAATTAACATCACACACAACAAGTCAGTTGGGCATTGGCAATAGGGATGTAATGATATCCTAATATCTCGATACAATATTTTAACAATAGGCAGCTCACGGTACCATATTTACTGCGATATATTGTGGAAGCTAACAAAATTGTGAATATGCTACTTTTCTTTCATCATAATCCAAATAATTAAGATTTAAGTGCTTAATAACAGTTATTTCACCATATATATGTTCATATTGTATTTTAATCCATGTTTGAATGAAATGCATTTAATCTAAGGTGTTATATTTTTCTATTTTACTAATGCACAGCTATAATGTTCAGTTTTAATATATTTATAAGTTGGATTTTGTTTTTTGCCTCTTCCCGCACTTACTTTTTTATCTATTGTGTTTTTGTTTTGTTTTTTATTGTTTTTATATATATATGTGTGCTAAATAATTAAATGAAAATTAAAATAAAATATACACTACCATTCAAAAGTTTGGGGTCAGCCAGACAATTTTGTGTTTTCCATGAAAAGTCACACTTTTATTTACCACCATGAGTTATAAAATGAACAAACTATAGTGAAGACATTGATAAGGTTAGAAATGATGATTTGTATTTGAAATAATAATTTTTTCCTTCAAACTTTGCTTTCGTCAAAGAATCCTCCATTTGCAGCAGTTACAGCATTGCAGACCTTTGGCCTCTAAGCTGTTAATTTGTTGAAGGATCTGAAGAAATTTCACCCCACGCTTCTAGAAGCTTCTCCCACAAGTTGGATTGTCTGGATGGGCACTTCTTGCGAACCAGATGGTCAAACTGCTCCCACAACAGCTCAGTGGGGTCTGTCCATAACACTTCTTTAAAATCTTCCTCTGTCCAATGTCTGTGTTCTTTTGCCCATATTAATCTTTTTCTTTTATTAGCCAGTCTCAGATGTGGCTTTTCCTTTGCCACTCTGCCCTGAAGCTGCGTCTCGGAGTCGCCTCTTCACTGTAGATGTTGACACTGGCGTTTTTGGGTACTGTTTAATGAAGCTGCCAATTGGTCCTCAATTGGCAGCTTCATTAATCTGAGGCATCTATTTCTCAAATTAGAGACTCTAATGTACGTATCTTCTTGCTCAGTTGTGCAGCGGGGCCTCCCACTTCTCTTTCTACTCTGGTTAGACCCTGTTTATGCTCTTCTCTGAAGGGAGTAGTTCACACCGTTGTAGGAAATCTTCAGTTTCTTGGCTATTTCTTGCATAGAATAGCCTTCATTTCTAAGAACAAGAATAGACTGTTGAGTTTCACATGAAAGTTCTATTTTTCTGGCCATTTTGAGCGTTTAATCGACCCCACAAATGTGATGCTCCAGATACTCAACCTGCTCAAAGGAAGGTCAGTTTTATAGCTTCTCTAACCAGCTAAACTGTTTTCATCTGTGCTAACATGACTGCACAAGGGTTTTCTAATCATCCATTAGCCTTCTGAAGCAATGAGCAAACACATTGTACCATTAGAACACTGGAGTGATAGATGCTGGAAATGGGCCTCTATACACCTATGCAGATATTGCACCAAAAACCAGACATTTGCAGCTAGAATAGTCATTTACAACATTAGCAATGCATAGAGTGTATTTCTGATTAGTTTAAAGTTATCTTCATTGAAAAAAACTGTGCTTTTCTTTCAGAAATAAGGAAATTTCTAAGTGGCCCCAAACTTTTTAACAGTAGTGTAGATTGGACTGAAACCGAGCAAAGGATCATGGTATATGTAGTTCTCTCTGTTTTTGTGCCATAACAATGAATTTAAGCAAACAAATGTGTAATCTGATATCTTGTAATGGCCCACAGCATTATTGCAGTGTTTCCCACAATGATTTACAGTTAGCGCGGCCACCTTAACAACAATTGCCCCCCACCTTCACTATGTCCCTCTAAACCACGTGAATCCTTGCAAATCCGTCATGCCCCACTTTCAGCAGCACGCCGGCACACGACTTTAGACGATACGATATCACAAGTTACTGTTACATCCCTAGTGGGTAAAAGTTGTAGAAACACGTTGAAGTGAGTCAGACAAAGTGTTCTGGCTCCTCTTCGCTGCAACGGGACCTGGGCCAGACACACAAATTATACGTGCCTCACAGCTCTTCCACCAGCCCGGCCCTTCCCAGCACAACTCAGCCCACAGAGGGAGAGGGGGAAGGGCAGGGGGCTTCCGGACACTGATCGTCGACAGGGGACAATAGCAGCAGACAGCCTGGCCTCACTGCGCAGCAATGAACCTGTCAACAGGTCTGCCGTGCGGCCCGGCTCATCACTGGCACCGGCACCCGTGGGCCCCTCCAACACCCACACTCCCCTCATATTCAGGGATTTTATGGGCGTTTGGAGATCCACTGAAACAATCCAACCTCCACTTGTGAGCATACAAAACATAACTTTTTTGGAGTGAAGAGGAGTTGAAATGAGGCCAAAACCAAAAGCTGCTAGCATCAAAATTCAGATGCAGAGTCATTTGAGCGTTTAAATGATGCTTGTTTTGGTCGAGCTCAGTTACTGGGTTAGATCTGGTTATGTTTTATCCTGTTTTTATAGCGGTCTAGATTAGGGTTGGGCGGTAATGCGGTAATACAGTATCCCGCGGTATCAAAAAGTAACAATGATATCAGTTTCATTACCATCGTTAAAAGAAATCTGCCTAAGGAGCTAAAACCACAGCACGGACTTTCTCCCCTCTGCCGCTCTCTCCTCTTCAAAAGTCATTACGCTCGGAGATTTCCATCCACACGCAGTGACGAAGAAGAAAAAAACCTGACGCTTCGTGTGTGATGTTGAGCCGAAAAGTTTAAGATGGAGACGTTTTATTGAACGCCCAGAGTTGAGAGGGGACGAGGCGCTGAAGAGGAGAAAGTTCCTGCTTGAGAGCGAAGTCAGACTTTCATGGAGGAGACAGTAAAGCCCAATTTATGGTTCTGTATCAAGACGCCGCAGACAATAAGAGCTGTGATTGGTCCTCTCCACTGCTCTACATTTCCATTCTAGACTTTGAGTAATAATGTGTTTGATGCAGCTTTGCACACATTTGTTTACATTTTACAGAAACCAAACTTCAAACTGCATAGCTCATTTGCATACAGTATAAGCGCTGATAAAAACAGCTACAAAGTTTGGTTTGATCAGAACTTGTGCCTAGGTGCAGCTACAAAATTTTTATTAGTCACAGTAATACCATATACCCCGGTAAAACGCTGAGATGGTTTAACGGTATCAAAATTTGGAAACCGCCCAACCTTAATCTAGATTGTTTGTTAAATGGGGTTGTGCTTGATTTTTTTATGTTATTAAGTACTGTACAAATATATTGTAAAAGCAGCTCTTAGGGTCCAAACAAGAAAGCTGTGTTGCCTGATTTAGAATAATTAGAATCCTAAAAAAGTATTAGGAAATGAAGGCTGTATAGAGTTAGCGGCGCTGTAGCTAACCTGCTCTGTTATCGTCGTTGTCCAGCAGGGGGATGTAGTCCGTTTTGCCCACGGTCTCTCCCACCTCGTCGTCAAAGGTCTCGGACTCCAGCTGAGCCACGAAGTCCCTCTCCACCCTGCTCTCTGGGCTGGGCTGGGGAACCCCATCTGTCAGAGCGTCACTCAGGCTCAGGTCCAACTCCGCCATGGCTGAACAAAAACAAAAGTTACACATTAGTGATGGAACTGAAGAGATGTCTGACATATTCAATGAATCAATAATCAATTTAGAGAAACTGTTGCATTTGGAAGACAAAGTACAATGAATTTTACAAGGATTATCTGGTTCTTTTTTGTAAATGGTCACATATTTATACAGCGCTTTCCCTCCTTTAAGGCACTCAAAGCTCTTTACAGCAAGGAACCAGTTATCCACTCACACACATTCACACACCAGTGTACACAACCTGTGGGTCAGTGAATCTGACCGCTCTACCGTGGTTTATGTTGAGAGCGGGATTTGAAACTATGAATCAGTGGACAAACACTATTGCCCCAGATGTTTGTCTGCTTGTCATTAGTTTTCTCTTTTTGCATAATATTCTTTGTCCAAACTTGCATTGGCGTTAATAATCAGAAATCAGATTACTCACAGCAGATGGACCTGTTTACATGACACTTCAATAATCCAATAACTCCAGAGATCAGATTATGATCAGAGTTTGTTGTGCGTGTAAACAGCCACTGGTCTCCATCAGTGTTTCTCAAACTGTGTTACATGTACCAGTGGTGGTACTCAGTATGTTCTTGATACTCTGAACATACTCTGAGTACCACCACAATTGTGTGTGAAAAGTTTGAGAACCACCGGTATCCATAATACATGCACAATAAACAGTAAACATAATTTTATGACAATGACATTTGGGAATTGTAGTTCCTGTTGGGCATTAACAGCAGAGCAGCAACGGAAACTTTACCTTTCATGTTAGAATGAGAAAGTTGCATTGAACATAGCAGTCCTACAGAAATTTTGATTAACAATCTTATATAACTATAGCTTCACTTTTAGACAGAAATCTAACTGGAAACTGGAAACTTCTTCATAACCCCACAACGAGGAAATGACCAACCAGGCACATCTTTCCTGGGATCCAGTAACACACTACTACAAAGATGTGAGTCTGGTCACTAAGGAATCTCCCTTCAGTTCAGATGGGCGTGATTGACATGTGGATTAGCCAATCAGAGACATGCATGGTCTCTGTATGTATAAAAAAAGGTTCCTTAAGAGAAAGAAATAAAGAAAAATCACAGGGGACTAAAAACATGTTGCATTTCTGCGAAGCACTAAACCGTGTTAATCCGAGGTGAGTCATTTTATTTCAAATGATGGTGAACAATGAGCTCCTTTGTTTCACATGCATCACTGAAACAAACACATTTGATTGCATGATTATGCTTCTGGCTTGAGCTATGACACAGGGAGACATGATCAGATTAATATGCCTCTCTACAAAAAGTATAGAGAGATGTTGTGTGGACCTGCCAGGCAAAGCCACATGGATCTCAAAACATTCTGAATGCACAGATATTATATTACCTAGATCCATAATGGACAATGTGATATGCAGAGTCATGCTGTGTCATCTTTTCTTTATACTATTTCAGAATAGACCATAATCAAAAACAACTAATGTGAGCAGCTCATCTACTAGATTCAGTCATTTCTAACAGTCAGGGAACATCTTGCGTGTTTCCAATGGAGAGGTCGACAGTCAGCTCTCTGCCAGTAAAAGAATGTGGTTTGGAGCAGATTCAAGACTTTGGGGGAACAAACTGTATGATTTTTATGTGTTAAATGGAATGATCAAAAGCCTGTGTTGTTTTCAGGAAAGTTTGTTTTTAATAAGGCAGGTAGAAAAGTGATGGAAAAGAATAATGAATCTTTAAATCATATTGCGAAGCCCTGGAGAAAGAATGAATTGAATAAAAAAGTACTGAATTGCAACATCTGACATTGGACAAACAAAGACAAACAGCTCACTCTGCTGGAGACAAATGTAACTACAATAACACAGGAGCATCAAGTACAGAGCCAATGAAAACAGTGACAAAGCAGGGCTAGTCTTATTTATGTAATACTGTTCAAACAGGCTAATTCAAAGTGCTCACAAAGGGAAATCCACATATTAAATAAATATATTATTTCAATCCAAACACTGTAATGTGTGTGTACACACACAGCAGTGATTTACAGTGACAGCTCTGTCATAAATATTATGCATATTAGTAAATTATTTATAGATTGAAAGCAGATCTGGAAATCACATTTGTTAATGCATATGCTCTACTCTTTTAATCAAATGGTTAAATCACTCATGTAGACTTTAACTAATGCGATCTTTATCATCAGATATCCCACCCCAGAAAGTCCATGTCCACAACTACTAGCCAGACTTAAACAGTGCAGTAGTAGTAGTAGCAGTAGCAGTAGCAGTAGTAGTAGTAGTCGTCTCCCTCCAGTCGAGTTGGTTCAACGTCACCCAAACAGAACTCATGTTTCCTTAATAAACAATCTAAATCATATGTGGGTTATACTCACATATACTACTCAAAAATGATAAACCCGATCTCAGTGAGTCACAAAAAAAACATTTAGTAATTCATTAAGCTTGTGACGTTTTATTGTGTGCTTTTATTTCACTTCTCGATAATATTTAACCTCTCTGTGTACTGCAGTGGGTTTGGGTCAGATGTATCATGGACATATCAGATTACTATATCAAATCTCAGATTTTTGATCTTTACACTAGTGCCATACAGTTGTACTCATAAGTTTCCATCCTCTGGCAGAATTGATGATTTCTTGGTCCAGAAGCTGCACATGGGACGTACTTGGATATTCCAACATGATAATGATCCAAAACACAAAGGCAAGTGGACCTGTGGCTCCAGCAGAATAAAGTGAAGGTTCTGGAGTGTTCGTCTCTTCTGACCTCAGTATCACTGAGCCTCTGGGCAGATCTCAAGCTGCAGTTCAAACAAGAGCCCAAGAATTTACAGGAACTGGAGCCTTTTGCCAAGAAGAATGGGCAGATTTACCATCAGAGAAAAGAACACATCCACAACTATCCCAAAAGACTCCAGCTGTCACTGGGTCATTTGTGTAGTTTCTGTTTCATTACGATTTAAAAAGAGGAAACACAGTTGTTTGATAAGAAATAGCTTCACCCAAGCACTAACCATGAGTGAAAGAAAAGTTTGTGTTATCATCCATATTCTCTGAAAGATGGACAAGAAATCATAAATTCTGTCAGGGTATCTAAATTTATGAGCACAACTATACATCGAAAAACAGGAAACAGCTGTTGCTAACATGCGAGTTTTGTTTTGTGAAGCATGTCGGCTCAACATATAAGTCACATCACTGGAAATACAGCGGTTTACCACAAGATCAAGGCAAGAGTTGGTGAGAAAGTATTATTTTCTATTTATATCTGCTCTTATCTTGGTTTCACAGATACTTTACAGACCACACTCATCCTCTCCAAACTGAGCACGATGAAAACAGGCTGTAGTAGTTGTAGTTTTTAGTAGTTGCAGTAGCTGTTGTAGTTGTCATAGTAGCAGCAATAGCAGAAGCCTACCCGTTGTGGCACTTGAGCACAAAGCAGACATGCATCATCTCAATCAGAAGACATTAGCTCACCAGTATATAAATGACTATAGAGGAAAACTCCGCTCTTTGTGTAGGGCAGAGATGCTGAGGCCACTGCACACACACCGCGGGTCCCTGTGCAGCTGCCTGTGTGCAGCTGGGAGCAGGGTGTGTCCAGCCTCTCCCACAACCTCAGCCCAGGCTCCACTCTGGCCCACTTTCCAAATTTAACCTGGGCTAACCTCCAGGCACAGAGGGGAGCAGCTCTGGACCTCACTGCCAGTTTTTTTTTTTTTAGTTTTGTTTATAGTTTATCTGTAATTTGCTCCATTTGTGTGTAACTTTCTTTGTGTAATCCGAGCTTTCATTAGCGACTGCCAGCTACTGCGAATGAATAATGAAATATATCAAACGAATAAATCCAATGACTCATGCTTCCTGCAATCTCCCACGCATACTTCAATATTTATGAATGAAGAGCGGCCTCGGCAAACTGCGAACAGCCCCGTACAAATCACAGTGAAAAGGAGCTGGTTCTGTCCTCTCCTCTGCAGCACTTGAGCACAAAATATACGCAAACAGAGCGACAGGATGACGTCACTGCTCTGGGCTCGCTTCAGTGTGAGTGTGTGATTACAGACGCTTCTGTGGCCTGCTTTCAAGATCATTCCACACTTTAGGATACACTTTTAGGATTGCAGACTCTCTCAGCAAGTCTCAGCTCACACATGGAACCCACAAAAACAAAAACGACAAAATGATAATGATTATATTGACTAAATAAAGGTAAACTAAAACTGACTCTTATAAAGAAGTGCACAGTTTTTGGAAAGTAAAATGGACAAAAAGGCAGATTATATTCATGACTTCCCTTTATTAAGTCCTGCATTAGATTTGGGCTAGTCTCTCTCTTTTTTTGCCCCAGCTTGACTAAATGTAGGCCTTTCTGTTTGGAGTTTGCATGTTCTTCCTGTATACGGGTGGGTTTCTGCTGAACACTGCAATTTCCCCCATCAACCCAAAACATGTAATTTGTTCCCTCCTCAAAAACAGACCTGGAGTTGTGTTTTGTTTCATTCACACATGTTGGAGTAATCTTTTATTATTAGTCTGTTTACATCTCCAAAGCTCAAGATGCTCTGTTCCACCTTGTGATGTCAAGTAGTGATAGTTTTCAAGTCAAAAGCTCCTTTTACCTTTTGTTCAGTAGAGATTGGCAATTCCAGGACTGAAATCGTCTAGTGAAATTATCAAATGATTCTAGTGAATGTGTGTGGAGTTTAAAAACAGTGGAGCACTTCCTGTATTACCACATGACATCACGAGGTGGAGTGGAGTTCCAATATTCAGTATCTGTATCGGCATCCAATCTGGCTCTTTTATGAGTATCGGACAGTATTGGATTCAGTCAGGTGATCGGACCATTCCAGTTTCACATGTTTTTGCAGCATCCATGTGCTTTACGGCAAATCAAAACTCCACCATGTCGCTTGTGTGGGACTTTTCACTACAACAAAACGAGAGTCAAACAGCGACACAATCGCTGCAAACAAACAGTTTCTCGTGGAGGAACCAGCAGAGCCACTTTAACACTACCAATTCGATTCAGCGACAGCAGCAAGCGACAGCAGCAAACACTGGAGGAAGCGTTTCACAGAAGGTGAGGTAGGTAAGGCTTTTGTCGTCTAATGGACTTTATGAAGCTAAGGTACGAACTTCTTTCTCGACACTACACTACAAGAGAAAAGAGCACTGCTTAAAAACATCGGATCGTATCGGAAGCCAACACACATTGATCAGGACATCTCTAGAGTGGAGGTGAAGTTTTTTTTTCTGTTTGAGAGAAGAGCTCAGCCTAAATCTGCAGGGGTTGTGTGTTAAACATGAGCGAATGAAATAACAAAGAAACTACATTAGAACAGAGATTAGAAAAAGCTGGTAGTTCTGACCAAGAGTATCTGAAAATCTGGACATGGTCCCTCTGCCTCTGGTCCTGACAGGTCGCCCCAGAGGAGTTAAAGGTGCATACATAAAGATCAGCTTTGTAAATGGCTCAAAACACTCATTTGCATCTTGGGACATCATTAACTGTTACAAAAGAGAAAGTAACAGTAACACTACCATTTAAAGTAAGTGTTTTAGCTCAGAAGCTGTCTTTATTTAGACAACCGAATGTGATTTTCAACATGAAATCGTAGTAGATTATTTTTTATTCCCATGTGGTTTTATATGTATGTAATCCCTCAGTTTCCCAGGTAAGTTCCATAGTGCTCCTAGTCTATGTGCTCTTAGACTTGTTCTCATATAGCCAAGAATGGTTTATTTTTGTCCTGTGAATGAGTATTTAGTTTCAACACTTTTAGAATTGATTCATATCTGATTTTCTATACTTCTGACAACCCTAATTTCAAATATAAAACCCAATCATTATGCTCTTTCAAAATACACTGATTTTGTTCTCTTTCCACATGACCACAGCCTTTCATTCTCCTATGCACAGATGGATTTACACGCAGCGCTGCTTTTTGTCCTCACTGGGCTGCTGTAGTTTGGGCTGTTGCTGCTTTCCCGTCCGGCTCACTCGGAAATAATCTGCTTTCAACAAAGGAAGGAAATCCCGCTCTTGTATAGTGCAGTCCGGGCTCTAACACGTCTGTGCAGGGGTGTGAGGAGAGGGATAAACCCGTGTGCATCAGCCCCACACTGGTATCCAAACTCGTAGATACTCAAACAAGTGTCACCCCATCAACTCAAAACATGCCAGCTCCCCCATGACATCAAGGACCATAATCTCCACCCTGCTGTGGGCTCACCATCCCCAGAGAGGTTCATGGGGGGGGTCAGGTGCTATGAGAATTGAGCAGCAAACTGCCCCCGCGACCCAGCTGGATTAAGCGGGAGAAGATGGATGGTATCAGTATCAGTATTGAGTATCAAGTCAACCCAAAACATGCTACATAAATACTAATAAAATACAATAAATATAATACTAAACACAATCAATTAATTAAATAGTGTCCAACTTTAAATGTAGCCTTTAACTGTATGTTTTAATAATATTTGTTTATTTTGTTGTAAGGAACCTTGGGTGTCCAGAAAGGCACCTAATAAATAGTAATAATAATCAAAAGCATAATCATAATGCATTTGTATTATGATTATGATTATGCTTTTGATTATTATTACTATACCTCTATTCCTTAGTTTCAAAACTGTGCGAAAGTCTAAAATGAAATTAATAATTTATTAATTAATAATTGTATTTGTATAGCACCTTTCAAGAAACCAGTTACAGTTCATTGTTCATTCACTCCACACTCAGTGGTGTAAACTGTCATTGTAGCCACAGCTGCCCTGGGGCAGACTGACAGAAGTGAGGTTCCAATCTGCACCACCCCTCCAACCACCACCACCCAAGCACACTCCACTTTCATACTAGGCAATGTAGGTGAAGTGTCTTGCCTAAGGACACAACAACAGTTTTTGTAACTGGCGCACCACTGTGGCACCTGGTGTTCCCAGTGGTCTCCCATCTAAGTACTGACCAGGCCCTGCTGAGCTTCTGAGATCTGACAAGATCAGATTTTGACAAGCCGGTATGACCATGAAGCTTGGTAAGGGGAAGGGAGGGTCTGAGGAGCCTTTCTCAACACATTTTGTACAAACGAAATGAAATTTCCTACATTTTTTCCTGCAGATTTTTTTTTTTCAGGATATTTGGCCTTCTCATTTTCCATGTATTTTCATATCTGGAAACATGGGCCTTGATTTGCCAGGATTTCTAGGATTTCATTAGATTTGACATCTGACACAGTGAAGCGTTTCTGATGTTACCGGCCTCTGCCTTTATAGCTCCTGACGTCTATACTTTACTACTACTACGAAGTCTAATGTTCCATCTCATTAGCAGGACACTGGTGCATGGCCTGGTTTATGTCACCAAACATTAACATTCAATCAACCATCAAGGACTACATGCCCACCAGAACCAGAACACTCTAAACTCGAACATGTGCACAACAGAACAGTGTGCAGCCTCAGAGCACAGAGACAGTCCTGTGATAAGTTCCCATCAGCAGAGCGTCTGTAAAGACCATCACTGAGGTATGACATAACTCAACTAATCCCCAAATCACAGCAACATGCTCTGTTCTTTAATATAACTGAACAATGGAACACACTTAATCCCTGACAAAGGTACTTTGAATTCTGCATCCTGGCTCACCTCAGAATAATGGTCCAGGTATTCTGCGATGGATTTAAACCGGCAATGTAACCACTTAATAAAATGTGATCAAATGACTGCAAAAAGTGATTAAAATCAAAAAGAAGGAACATTGACACATACTGTATACAACTATAGTGGAACATCCAGTGTCAAAAGCTAATACTCCAGCTTCCTCTTAAGCCTGCAGTGGAGGATAAAGCGTTTAAACAGAAATCTCTGACTGTACCATAACACTGAGGTGAGGGTTAAGCCTCTTATCAGTCTGTTTCACAGCACTAGGGTCAGTAAGAAGGATCCAGGACATGCCAGCACAACTGTGGACATGAGTCACTCTAACAAATGTTTGCCTAGTCACAACATACACAACACTGGCCAGCTACAATTAAGCACTGAGCGAGCAACTGCTGGATTTAATCAATCACAGTGAGCTTTCAGAAGAAGCAGCTCACTCCATTCATGCAATTTTGGAAACTATTTGGTTCATAAAAAGTGCAGTATAAATATAGCAAATTGGGGATGCTAGCAAATTAAATCTGAGCCTTCATTAGCTGTGGGGCTCATTACCAGCACTGCTCTGCTGACGACACACCGGCCCAGACAGTAAGTGGAGCCCGTCCGCCTCAGCTTCCCTCCCTCTTCTACTCCGACTCCAGTGTGCAGAGTCCAGAGAGAACGGGCCAACCGCTGAGGCTGTCAAACTCAAGTCCAGCAAGAGCCCTGTGATTACAGAGGTCAGACAGAGCAGCCCAGACACTGAGCTCACTACTGTCTGCACGGGGAAGTGACGTCAGGCAGGGAGACGTGCACCACACAGGGACTGCTCCAAAAGCAGGGAATGAGATCAGAATAACACACAGAATCCATCTTATTTGAATGTACTCATCTGTGCAATACCACAATAAGGACATCAGGCCATCTAAAACTGAATCCATGACCAGCTCCCATGAGCTCACTTGGGACTGAAGCCTGGACACGAACGGACGCAGCACTGATGATCAAAATCCAATGCCTGAGATGATATGCTATTTTGGTGAAATTGTCACATGATGTTCCACCTACTCCTGTGGGCCAGCCTCTGTCAGGCTCTGAGTGAGTGACAGGTGGGTTTAAAGTGGACCTCTTATGTAAACCATGTAGCCGTTTCCCTTCTCATTTACCCACAAAGTTGTATTTAGTGTGATTCATGCCTGTTTGTGTAATATTTATTTTCCTGACGTCACTCTCTAATCTACCCCATTTTTCATCACCACTGGCATACACTGCTCTGTACTTTATCTTCTTCTTTCTTTTTTCTTAATCAGTGATACACATAGGATTCAGCAGCATCACATAGCACTTTTGATACAAATGAAAAGAAATCCACTACTCTTTAGTGTGATGTGCAGCTGATCCATAGAAGGGCCGACAGTTGCACGACTCTTTGTTGTGATGACGTTTATGGTGACGTCAGCTCCCACTGGGCAGACTTGTTTCTTTTATTAAGTTATTTTAGATGAATATTGAGATTTAAAATGTCCAAATTCTAACACAATGATCACCAGGCGTTATAGATTAGAACTGTATAGCAGAATATAGCAAAAGCACAATATGTCGTCTTTAACAAAGCGAAGTGAAGTGTCAACTCTCAGGATAAGCAGATTGTTGTTGTTATAATGATGGAGTTACAAGTGTGATAAACTTCTTGAAGTATTTTTTACCCACCATAATGAATTCACTCTTCAGTCACACTGTACAATGCATAGAACTGTATACAGTCATGGGCAAATGTTTTGAGAATGACACAAATATTACATTTTCACAGGGTCTGCTGCTTCATTGTTTTTAAGGTGTTTTTTCAGCTGTTTTTATGATTTGCTGAAATGCAATTACAAGCATTTCATAAGTGTTAAAAGCTTTTATTACAATTACACTGAGCTCATGCAACAAGTCAATATTTGCAGTGTTCACCATTCTTTTTCAAGACCTCTGCAATTCTCCTCGGCACCAACTTATGGACCAAATCCTGACTGAGGCCGTCCATTCTGGCATAATCAATGCTTTGTCAGTTTGTCAGAATTTGTGGGTTTTTTGTCCACCCGCCTCTTGAGGATTGACGACAAATTCTCAATGGGATTAAGATCTGGGGAGTTTCCTGGACCTAAAATATGTTTTGCTCCCTGAACCATTTAGTTATTACGTTTGCTTTATGGCAAGGTGCTCCATCATGTTGGAAAAGGCATTGTTCACCAAACTGCTCTTTGATTGTTGGGAGAAGGTGCTCTCAGATGACATTCTGGTACCAAAATTAATATTTGTGTCATTCTCAAAACTTTTGGCCACGACTGTATATAAGTGGTATATCTGCATCAAAAGCCAAAGTCTTAATAACACATGCACACAGGCATGGTGCATGAAGTGTCTTGCTCAAGAACCATACATCCACAAAGCAGAGATGGAACCACCAGCCTTCTAGTTAGTGGTTAAAGATGTGCAGGCCTGCTTTCCTGTACGTTCTCTTTAATCCACAGTCTGGTGTCGTCGTAGCAGCAGATGCACACAGACAGCTGACTGAGCACTTTGGCCACAGTTGCTCAGACATGCTCCGAACTTCAGCACTGTCAATGAGTTTAATTACAGCATCATTTCCCTCCAAACAGCCTGTAGCCGTTAGCTTTAGCAGGGAGAAAGGCTAACACAAGTGCACAGCCCTGACGCCGGCTCCGGCTCCTATTACACCCAGAGAAGTCATGCACCGTCACCAGCTCTGATTATCTCACTGACAGAGGCAAGGTTATCATGTTAATGCACCGTTCAAAAGTGGATCCCCAGAGCAGTGAAGTATTGATTGGTTAAATGCATAGGATCTATACTGACCATCCTGGTACGGTATTGAAAGTATTGATCAGGCCTACAGCCAACATTAAAAGGTATTAAAAGCAGGCTCAGGTTAATGGAAGCATAAAGCATTATCTATATTAAACCGAATTAAACACTGGGCCTTGGGGTGGGCACAAACAGAGTACAAGCTCATTTCAAATCTTCTCAAATGCCAAAAAGTTCTAATTCTTTTAAGCAACATATAAACAAAATCTAGTAAATAAATGTGGTATGCAAAGTGTAACCATGGACCTACTGACCCTCTCTCCCATTGACTTACAGTGGAATATTGTGCCTGCTCTCTCTGTAACTGCTGCTGAGCCTTGTTATTTTGGTCTCAAAATGTTCGTATTAACCCACTCCACTCCTGGGTTTTTTCGCTATTTTGCCTACTCATAATATAGAGGCTGGCTCCAAATTCGCCCATGTAACCGTGAGCATCAGGAGCTTCATTTGAGTGGAGCTGAACGCTGTGGATGACGTCACATTCACTTAGTCTGCTTCTTTATACCGTTTATGTATGGAACACAATTTATCTTAATGAAATAAGCAGCAAAATAATAAATAGAGATGGTCCAATATGGAGTTTTTTAAGCCAATACGATATACAGCCTCTGATATTTGTCTTGCTTTTGTGACTGATGACCGACCTACTGATCGCTTTTAAAATGTATAGTACAAATAAACTTGTTAACTTATAGTGAAGTTATTATTTATCGTCTTTGTAAAAAGTTCTAAAAATGAACATAAAAATAAAAAATAAGATGACGACAAACTGGACTTGACACATGGGCACACACAGACACAGACTGGGGTGCAGAAAAATATCTGTGTCAAATATCAGCAAAATGTTATGAGGCCGATACCGATATCTGGAGAAATCAATATTACCAATGTAACAGATTAGTGACATACCATCCCTAATAATGTACATATATTACACAATTCCTATCTTTAAAAAATGACTTTGTTTCTCAGGAAATGGTGTAAGAATGTGTGGAATCCCCATGGCTGTGTGTGCAGCCTCATGTGGTGTGACGTGGTCTAATGTGTAAATGAACATGAGGCACGAGTTTGAGGTTGCCCTCAAATATGGAGCTCTAGTAAAGTACACTGGGATGTACGAGACAGGGTTTACCACATGCTTAGTCTGAGAAAATCAAAATAATCTGGAGAAATTAAATGAAACAAAGTCTAAATCTAAATAAAAACAAGCAGTAAACCTCACATCGCACTCATTTGCACTTTCCATAAGACCCAAGAGTATCTAATCTTATAACCATGTGTCTTTGCTTTTTGTTATTACATTATATTGTGATGTGTGAGCTTGTGTGTCCAAATCATTTCCCTTGTGGATCAATAAAGTCTATTAGTCTACCAACCAGTGAAATTCAAAAGAAAATGTGCAAATGTTGAAAAAAATAACTAAAGAGGTCTGCAGGAAAAAGCTCAGTTAAATCTACAAGCCAATGTAGTAATACCTCCAGAAAATACCCATTCTGGTATTAGGGTTGGGCGGTAATACGGAGGTATCAAACTGTTTAAACGGTATCAGTTTCATTACGGTTATTTAAAAAATCTGCAGTGCATAAGGAACTAGTGTAATATTATAAATTGTTTAATTTGATACCTAAATTTGTTTGCTCAGCACAAATGAATGTGTGGTTGTATTTTCAATTTAATGATATGTCCTGGTTCGGTCCTGGTTCAATCCTGGTCATTTGCTCGTGCTTGCAGCATGTATATATTTATACACCACTAAACGGAAATTCCAGCCAGACTCCGAATGTACAAACGGTTTATCCTCAGCACGTTACAAGTCATCCCTGCCTCTCTACTGTGTACGCTCGGACGACAGAGCAGGTGGTGAGCACAGAGCTTTACACACAGCATCTTATGGCACTCAAGTGGTACAGGACGCTTCTACATTGAAATTTACTTTTGAAATCCTCATGTTTCCCATGGTCAGCCTGTAAATATGGTAAACACAAGCCTGTTCTGCTGTTACTTTCAGTGTAGACCTGATACAAGAGGCTAAACGCGCCCAGTCCAGTTTGATCGACCTATTGAGTAACAAAGAGCCAGAGCCACATACGTCCTGCTGGAGCATCTGAATGGTTTAGACCCAAGGTCTGAAACAATTCTTAATTAGTCACGATAATACCGTATACACTGGTAAAATGTTGAGACAATTTAGTGGTATCAAAATTTGAGTACCGCCCAACCCTAAATCGTATTGGAATTCATTCTAACTTACTAACAAACGTGTTCCCATTTTGGTGTCTGGTAGTCAACAAAAGGGGTGAGTGTGGCTAACAGTTGGTTAATGCTAGTTATCTTCAATGTTATTTTAGAGGGAGTGGTTCTGTGGAAATCAGTTCACCTGATGAACTTCCAAATTAGTTCCTTATGATTACTAAAGCTCAGATTAAAATCTAACGTGAGTACAATATTCTCTGGACTATAAGTCACACTGGAGTAGAAGTCTCTCCAGCCAAAAAATGCATAATGGTGAAGAAAAAACCATGTATAAATCGCTCTGGACTGTAAGTCGCATTTTTTGTGGAAATGTATTTTATAAAATCAGAGACCAAGAACAGACATTTCAACACTTCAAACTGTTGGCCTGGGCTTAGAAGTCTGCTGCAGATTTTGGGACGTCATTGTCTTTGATAGAGGCGGTTGTGTTGCATGAAGCGAAGCCAAGAAGGTCCTCCCACAAAGTCATTAATATTCATCGCCTTGGCAACTACCTGGGTGTGAAGACGCAACTGCACCGTTGACAAGCCTCTCCCGGCACCACGTTGTTCAAGCGCCAATTTGTGAACTTGTTCCTCCAAGCTGTGGCCATTGAGCTTTTAACCTGCAATAAGCTTTTTTTGTTTTCTCATTGGAGTTAGAGTATCCTTCTCTTTTCTCCAGTCCCTCACAAGTATCTCGCTCACTCTAAACTTTCTTTCTGCTGCTCGATTACTGATTTCACTACCTGCAGCTTGGTAATGTGCAGAATATGATTTTCTTTTTGGAGGCATTTGTGTTCAGACTTTCTCAGTTGTCTTTGTAAGCTGATGATTTTCAGTAATTCAGGAGTAATAGGAGTAGCAGATACTGGCACGCAAGCCTACAACATGTGAAATTATAGATCCTAATATATATATAGTCCGAAAAATGTATTAATAGAACTTCAGACAGACCAGAGCCTCCAGTTAGCTTCACACCTCTAAGTAAAGCATTATCTCCTTGAAAGCTATCATTAGGGTCTTAGTAATAGTCACAGGGAAAAACTAATTGGCTGCCTGTGCTCTAAGGTCATCCAAAATTAGCCAAATGTAGTCTTACCCTTGTCGACCCCCTGTCCCCGCCACCCCTCATGTCCCAGCCTGGCCCATGACTTACCCTCCGAGGATGTGGAGGGCTTTAGTGTGTAACCATACACTGGAAAAGTCTGCTCCAGGTTGCCCCCTCACCCCTGCACTTCATCTCACACTCAAACTGACGCACAGACTTCTAGGGAAAGTGGATGGGCTCGGACTGGGCATTTTCAAACATAGGTGGACCAAAGCTAAAGAGGTTCAAAATGAGAGCGCTATCATTTTTAGGGTTGTCAAAAAACCCAGATGTAACATTACAAGGGAACAAAATCTAATTTAGAGGAGAAAACAAATCTTTTTAGAATGGTCTTGATCTATACCTGAACTAAGGTAAAAGGAATAATGTAATCCTAAAAAATTACTATGTTTTGTTAAAAATGTCTTTTTTTTTCTTTTCTGGAATCAAAACCCGTGTTGAGAATCGAGAAGAATCTTTTAGTATCGAACCAACGCTAAACGACAGTTACATAACGATTATATAAAGACCGGTGCCTCATGATGAGTGAAATGTAGGTGATGACATGTGACGCTATGCAACATATTCACTAAAATTAAATAAAATAAGTACTAATTTAACTTTTTTTTTTTTTTTTAAACAGAGAATAATTCATTTGCAATACTAATGTATTTTATTGTGAATCATTATGGAAGTCTAGGATAAAGGGAAAAATTATGGATATGGACATTGTTAATAACAGAGATTATTGACCTTATTTTGTCCTGCTCACTTCTGGTTCTTAGTGTGACTAAACAGCACCTTCATTGTAGTGGCATTTTGAGAATTCGAGAAATGTTTCTCTGCTAAAATATTACATAAACTACGTTGATTTGTGTCAGATGTTCAATGTTCGTGTGAAAAACAAGTCACAGTGTCCCGATTCTCTGGGAAACGTTGTTACTTTGTTTGGAATGTTTCACAGTATGGCATTAAACGTTTCTATCTTCACGGAAACCAAACCAGACCAAGCTACAGGTCAGATCTGTGGAGAGGCGACACAGCTCACAGTCAGTATGCCCGTTTTTCTAGGTATGTTTGAGCTATAAAGCCACCTATCTAGATTCTTAATTCTATCTGGATTACACCTTTAAAATGCTTTTGAAATCTGAATAGAATTTACTTGCTTGTCAAGATCGGCAGACTCATACAAAATAATATAGCCCAAGGGAGGATGGTGGTGCCCACAGCAACTTCCGGAATTTCAATACCTTATACCATTTAGCGCACCTGAATATAAGCAGCATCATAAATAAGAAAAAAAAAACAAATATAGGCTGAACCTATCTATAAGACGCAGGTGTCCATCTTCAAGAACGTTTTCAACTTCAGGCCGTCTGCTTTTATTGCCTCTGAAAGTTTTTGTCGTCTTCTTGCACTGAGTCAGTTAATCATGCTGCTGCCGTCAACATCTCAATTTCGACTCATTGATGCCGAACTTATGTGCAACAGCTCTATTAGTTTCTTCAACAGCCAGATCAATTCCCTTTTAACTTAAAAGCTGCATCATCTGCATTTCTTTTCCCATGGGGAGGGTGTGTGCATGAAGTGCAAAATAACTGTTCAAGACACAACCAAACTAGCATCTACTTCATGTTTCCTGCAGAAAGAGCTGCTGTACTGTCTGGTATCATGTCTCCTGCAGAAAGAGCCGCTGTCCTATCTGGTATCATGTCTCCTGCAGAAAGAGCCGCTGTCCTGTCTGGTATCATGTCTCCTGCACAAAGAGACGCTGTCCTGTCTGGTATCATGTCTCCTGCAGAAAGAGTCACTGTCCTGTCTGGTGTCATGTCTCCTGCAGAAAGAGTCACTGTCCTGTCTGGTATCATGTCTCCTGCACAAAGAGCCGCTGTCCTGTCTGGTATCCTATCTCCTTATAGATAGGGCCGTTGTCCTGTCTGGTATCATGTGTCCTGCAGAAAGAGCCGCTGTCCTGTCTGGTTTCATGTCTCCTGCAGAAGGAGCCACTGTCCTGTCTGGTATCGTGTCAGTGTCTTGTAGGATTTCAGATTTCAGGCTCTCTCGGGGTCGGGGTTAGATGTATTGATCAGGTATGAGTGGATGTCTGGCTACTGAAGTTTGAGACGTTTCTTTTCATCATTTACGCACTCACCAGCCTTTAACGGATACGAGTGAATCCGGAAATTACGGTCTCCATCCATACCATTTACTTAAATTCTTTTTAGGCCCCTCTTTATGGATGCAGATTAGATTAAGATTTCTTTTCCTTCCATTAATCCCAAACAGAAGCGCAAGAGGGACACGAAATATCAACTTCATGAACTAGTGGCTTAGACAAACACAAAGCGCTCTCTGGGCTTACATGAAAGGAGAGAGGGACAGTATACAGTTACATGATATCTGTTCACAGCCCGTAAATCAGTGCTCCAGCGGCCCCCGGGGACCCTTCCCTCTCCTCCTGCGCTGAACGCACAGGACATACTCGTTTCTGCAGGAGCGTTAGCCATCCCATGCTAACAGGCCAGGGGCTAATGCCGTCTGCAGCTAAAGCACTTTAATGTGTGACCTAGATATGACTCCAAACATAAGATGAAAAAGTTTTAAATTAATAATGTGTTTGACGTGAGTGTCTTGCCCAAGGACACAACGGTAAAAGTAGTACTGTCAGTCTTTAAATTAGTTACCAAATGCTCATGAATACTTGCCTATTAATTCAAAGGTTAAATCCGTTGTGCATTTGAAATTTTTCTTAAGTCACCACAAATTTTTTGCCTAAGATTATAATAAAGTTGGTGCTAATTTAGTATTGTGTTACCTTATAGTAGTTCCTTGCAAGTGAAGTGGTAGGCTCCCTTTTGGTGCAGGACGTCGGGGGTTCTATTCCCTCGCAGTGCACCAAAAACCTCGAGCCAGTTCCGAGCCCTGAAAAACAGAGCGTTCTGTTAGGTTACAAACCATATGAGTGTAGTTTATAATCTTTCAGAACCATTACAAATATACTTAAAGGTGCACTATGGCACCTTTATGATGAGGGGTCTGCCACCTGCCTGTGTTCATGTAAACGTTACTGCTTTGATTAGAATGTTCCACAGTATGGCATTAATGTTATCTACCTCCATGAAGACAGGCAGGTGATGCTACCAGGTCAAGATACAGGTCAAAATAAATAAAAAAATAAAAAATGCTGGCTACATAAGTTGAATACCATAACATCTCCATGGAGACAAAGACATAGCCTCCACCAAAAACTGCATACATATTCCATGCAGTACACCTTAAGGGAGGAGTCTCCAATCTTTTGCCTCCATTGAGCTACCTTTACAAAACGAAAATACCAGAGAGCTACTCATTTTAATGGTCGCAAGAAACTGAGTAAAGAGCCATGGCCTTAGATGAGGGACAGTTAGATGCTTAGAAAACATACACCATTTATTACTGCTCAAAGTTAAGCATTAAAATGATATATGTACAATGTAATAGCTACATTTTGTTATCAGCACAATACATGTAATTCAGAAATCCCTTGGCGAGCTCCTTGGAAGGGGGTGGAGATCTATTGGTAACTCCTGGGCTACAGGTTGGAGACCCCTGCCTTAAGGCACCAGTACAAGATACTGCTATCACAACTCAACCTGTTCTGAGTGCCTTAACCTGCAGATATACCTCATGTGAAAGCTCAGAACCTCCAGAATTCCCTCCCTGAGCTGCAGAGGCTGCACTAGCACTGACTTATGATTGGTGCTGGGGTTTAGGGAGTGACCGTTCAGATCAGAATGAGGACTTTTAGGTTTAAACTAATTGGATATCAGCATTGCTGCTTTCTGATTGGAGAATTGTCTAATCTTGTCAACCAAAACAAAAACCTGAACAATTTAGCCACTGTGCTCCATGTTTTAAGAATAAATCAACATGGCAGTCAATCTCAGTAAAAGCTCTATTTGATTTGAACATGTTTGATTTGTATTTGGGAACTAAAATTAAAAATCTAACTCTTCCTTGACATTCCCCCTTTAAGCAAAAGTAGCACAACTGGCCTGAGGAAAGGTTAGCATAGCAGTTATGGCGTAGCTGTGCTAATCTGACAGAGATGTTATCATGCACATTCCTGACGGGCCTTAGGCTTGCCGTCACACACACACACGCCCTCAAAACAACATACAACTGCACACAAACGTTAACACACAGTGCGCAATACACACACACACACAGGAATACCAGGGATTCCTCCAGCACAACCATCCAAAAGTCTGCACCACTTTGAGACAGGGGAGGGAGTTTTGGTTTGGTCAGAAGTAATGCAAAAGAAAACATTAGGATAAGCAAAAATCTTGAGCACCACAAATTCTACTCTCAGAAGAACCTAAAGCAACGTATTAAACATTTTAAAAACTAACTCTATATTGTAAAAATATATAAGCTGCAGTAAATAACAAGTACAAGTACAACACTTTAGTACTTGGTTAGTAAAATGAATGGATCATAGACGATCTGGAGTTGAGCGTTGGACAGTTTTACTGAGTGATAAATATTTTTGGCATTTAGACCCTGACAGAGACGATGAGTATTTGGAGGAAGACGAATGACCAGGATATAAAATGGAACCTCAATCCCCCTGAGCCTGAGGGAGGAGTCTAAGCACTGGGGGTGGAGCCTAAAGACACTGGGGAGGGGCCTATAGACACTATGGGAGAAGCCTAAAACAGTGGTGGTGGAGTGTAGACACTGGGGGAGGAGCCTAATTGGTGTGGGAGGAGCCTAGATACACTGGGGGTGGAGCCTAAAGACGCTGGGGGTAAAGCCTAGACACTGGGGGTGGAGCCTAAATATGCTGGGGGGGAAGCCTAAAGACACTGGGGGTGGAGCCTAAAGACACTGGGGGTGGGGCCTAAAACTGCAGGGTGGAGTCTAGACACAGAGGGTGGAGCCTAAAGACTGTGGGGGTGGAGCCTAGATACTGTGGGTGGAGCCTAGACACTGGGGGTGGAGCCTAGACACTGGGGGTGGAGCCTAAAGACACTGGGGGTAAAGCCGAGACACTGAGGGTGGAGTCTAGACACTGGAGGTGGAGTCTGAAGACGGTTGGGGTGGAGCCTAGACACTGGGGGTGGAGCTTAGACACTGGGGGTGGAGCCTAAATACACTGGGGGTGGAGCCTAGACAAGTGAGGGTGGAGTCTAGACACTGGAGGTGGAGCCTAAAGATGGTTGGGGTGGAGCCTAGAGACAGTGGGTGGAGCCTAAAGAGGCTGAGAGGAAAGGAGGAGTGACACCCGAAATGCTGACAGGTAAAGGAGCAGTCTTCCAGTCCGTACTTTCACTACAGCTGCATCAGTCACACAGTCGCACACACAGCAGCTCAAAAGTATAACCTTTGTGTTGGATGGTCTGGCATCTAATCATTTCTAAGAATATGTTATTGCTTTGCCTAAAATGTTACAAGGTATGACATCTGACTCATCTGTTTCAATGAAGGAGAGCATGTGGCGCCACAAGGCAAAATGAACAAAAAAAAAAAAAAAATCTGTGTACAGCCAAGCCCGATCATAGTAAGAATGCATGGTTTTCATTTCTTTTCTTTTTTTTTAGTTAAAAAAAAAAACACAGATGAAGAAATTTCCGCAGCCAAGCAGGTAGAATGTCTGGAGAAACACTGTTCTAAGATAGGGGTGTGAAAAGTACCGAACACTAAAACTACAGAAACTAGACATTTAAGCAGGTACTGATACTAAAAAAAGTCACATCAACCATACAGAAGCTTTGGAGATATAGACAGACTAATAATAAAGTGTTCCTCAAACATAATGAAATAAAAACACAACTCCAAGTCTGTGTTTGAGGAGGTAACAACATTAGAACATGACTTAAAGCTCACGAGAGTCAATTTTGTGTGATTAAAGACCTGGTGAAAAGCGCATTGGCCACGTTTACGTGATGTTTTGTCTTTATTTAATTCTGTTCAGCGTCTGGGGGTGGGGAAGGGTTCTGATTGGACAGAGACACGAACACACACTTTAGCTGGCCCGAACCACCAGGATTATTTTGAAGAAGAAGAAACGTTCACATGATCGAGGAAGAAATTCATTCGGCTTTCAAATTGGAATAAACCAATAAACCACCCAACCTCGAATTAAGTGTTTGCATGGTCTTTTAAAAGCAGAATTCATTTTTATTCAGAATTAAATTATTTTTATTTGGCATTAAAGTTCTCATGGAAACGTGGCAATTCTGACGTCTGTATTATCTAGTGTGAGTGTTTTTAACTATATTTGAGTGTGAGTAATTTTTAACTATAGAGTAATCTGAATCGGTATTGAGTATCGAGTCTATATCTTGGTTTCAAAACCTTAGTGCGTTGACAACTCTAGTCCGATCACTGATAGAAAACAGTTCTTCTGACACTCTGTTCTCTTATTATACAGGCAGTGTTAACATTGCAGCAGTTTCCCGTGGGCTGGAGGAGGAATGCTGACTCAGGCTTGACATAGTTGGTGCAGAGCCAGATGAAGACGAGCCCCAGAGCGGAGCTTCCATGTCAAGTGGAGTCTAGCTCGCAAGGTATCATTAAGCAGCTAGATTACAGCTCCAGAGTGCGAGCCTTTGTTCAGAGACGAGTGGTGACTGCAATTGGCTTTTCATTGATATGGGCCTGATCCACGCTGACAGGAGCAGAATAGCATCTAATAACACACATAAGCATGAGGCAATTAGTTGTAATCAAGTGTGCGGTAATTACTGTAGTTGGTCTGTCTGTGAGCTGCAGCAGTTAAATCATCAATGTAAGCAGCAGTTTGACCTTTGACCTTTACCATGACCATGTTCTGTCCGCTAATGTAAAGGGTATTCTTTCTTTTTAACAAATACTAATGTGCTGTAGTGTCTGGGCGTGCTTTTCAGTCCCGTCTGCAATATGTTACACTCCTATATCAGAATGTCATATCAGCAGACACAATACATCATGAGAAATGTGATGTGGCCCTGGCCTGGCTCACAGCGGATTACGTGCGGAACAGTTGAGTTCTACACAAATATTGGATGGCACGCCCTAAAAATGTGAACAGGTCACAAAACAAGCCAAAAGAAATAAATAGATTCAACTCTCATTGCGATACAAGGAGGGAAAAGCACAGGTACATCTCCTCAAATGCAAAAGAAACACTTTCTTCAGTAAAATAAACTGTATTTCTGCTAAAACATTCTGAAGTCTGTCTGGCCCAGGTTTGTTTTGGTTCCTTTGGGTGCTTCACCTTTGACTTCCACCCAAACCACCATGCTGCCCTGTGATTGGTCTGAACCAGTGGAGGCCCAGCCCCATTCCCGAGCAGACCACATGGATTCTTGTGAGTTTAATTCATCTTACTGCGCAAGGTTATTGTGGCCATTGCTTTTGCTAATGCCTTCACATGTCATAGTAATGCTAGTATGATGTTAGTGCCTTTTGTACTTAATGAATGATCCTTAAGTGTTTTATCAGGTAAATAAAGTCAAGATTCAACAACAGAAGACGTGTAAATAAATGTGAATGATGTGTCTGTAGCAGAAGTGTGCAGCGGTGATTTGTGTGTGAGCTCAGACTTCTCCAAACATCTACGAGGGGAAGAGTGGAGAAGGCCTCACTGTTTACACCAGCGTCCTGGCACACAGTGTGCTCACACTCTGCTGCTTCAGCCACCACGTCCTCCTGCTGCACTGACAGCGCACACACACACATCAACACACACACCCACACACACACCCACATCCAATTACACACACCCACACACATCAGCATACCCACACACACACACACACCAGCACACACCCACATCAACACACCCAATTACACACACCCACACACATCAGCATATCCACACACACACCAACACACCCACATCAGCATATCCACACACACACTCACACCAGCACATAACCAATTACACACACACACCCACAACAACACACCCACATCCAATTACACACACCCACACACATCAGCATACACACACGCACACACACACACACACACCAGCACACACCCACATCAGCATATCCACACATACACATCAACACACCCACATCAGCATATCCACACATACACCAGCACACACCCAATTACACACACACACGCACACCAACACACACCAGCACACATTAGCATACATACATACACACACCAACACACGCACATCAGCATACACACACCAACACACCCACATCAGCATACACACACACACACACTAACACACGCACATCAGCATACACACACACACTAACACACTCACATCAGCGCACACACACACATACACACTAACACACCCACATCAGCACACACACAAACACACACATACACACACAAACATACACACACCAACACACACACACATCAGCACACACACACACCAACACACTTACATCAGCATACACACACATATATACACTCACACATCAGCACACACACAACACACCCAATCACACATACACACCGTAACAGCACACACACACACACACATACAACACACACCCACATCACACACTCACACACAAACACACATCAACACACCCACAACAATACACACCCACATCACACACTCACACACAAACACACATCAACACACCCACAACAATACACACCCACATCACCACACACCCAGATAAGAGCACAGGGACCACAGCCGTGTTACTTCCTGGTTCTCAGACAATAAAAAGGTTTTATCATTAGATAGCGATTAGAGATGGAGCAATATGTGTTTTTGCATAGCCAAAGCAGATACACCATTTGTTTAGAATCCTGAAAAAACGGTGGCCAATAAGCTGACGATATTTTTGGGCCGATATGCAAGGCCAATTTGGATTATTTTCAACAAATTCTGTCATTTAAATTTACTACAAACTCACATTTTTTTATTTCTTACTTTATTTATAGTTGCGTTTTGTGTAGTTTTCCTGATATATCTCTAATAGCGACAGCACACACAGTTTCATTTTGACCAATTTGACCAAGGGCTGCTTTTACAATGGAACTAGACTGGGACAAAACAAAAGCACTTCATGACATGGAAAAGTAATTTCCAGCTCTTTAAGATGAGTTGTGCATGTATGCAAACATAAGAGTCCCAACAGTTTGTCTGATGCTTCCTCATGTGTTGTGCCATATGGACTGGTGTTATATAATCCTCAGCAGATGTATAATGAATGGAACAGAGGGGCTGTGACGGTGCCTAAGCGTTTTCCTGTGTAACTCAGAGAAAAGGTCTGTCACTGTCTTAAAGAACAAACACTGCTCTCCTCCACCTCATGTTCACCCACAGCCACAGCACCACAGGGAGCAGGGCACACACGAACTCTACCAAAGTTCAGCTCTGTAAAGATAACGCCACAATTCATAGTATAATTATGATCTATAATTAAACACTTACTAAGAATTTTATGAGGAAAAAAACATTCAAGACAGACACGACATTGTACTTGTTTCTGATAAATAGTTTCTATAATCTATGACAGCCGTGGATCTTATAATACTTAATAAAAGAAACAAGTCAGCTGACTTTCATGTTAGAAAACTGTGGTGTCCAATGGGAGCTGACAGTGCTGTAAATGTCATCATGACAAAGCACCGTGCAGCTGTGGGCTCCTCCTATGGATATGTGCACATCACACAAACAAGCAACAGGGTTTTTAATTATTATTACGCCACACTGCTGAATCCTGTGCATCACAGATTAAGAAAATAAAGATTGCACATGTTTGAACATGTGCAAACCACTCCAAATACAACTTTGGATGAGTAAATGGTGACTAAACAACTAGAACTTGATCAAAAGCTCTGAAAAGTCAATGTAACATAATAGGTGCAGTGTAAAACTAAAGATTTTAAGTATAAAAGTAAGTAAAGCAAAAAAAAGCATAGAGTTCCATGACATGCCAATAAAAAGATTTAGTAATAATAATAAAGCCTTGCAGTTATTCTACAGACTTGTAGAATCCTGTCTACACTGGAGTCATTCTTCATTCACTCCACACTCTGAGTCAGTAAAAATTAAAATACTACTGTAGCCCAGGGCTCTACAGTGCGCCCATTTCACTCGCATTTGCGAGCAAAAATTTCGCCGTGCGAACGAGGAAAACAAAACAGTCGCACCAGTGCGAGTGCTTCTGCAGCCACAATAAGGAGAGCTGTGCACAGACGCAACGTGACGAGTTAAACGTTCTAAATGTATCAAACATTAGGGGAAAACTCACACTAGGACTTCAGAATCGTGCCCAAGCCTGGATCGCCCCTAAAGCGCCGCACGCAGGCCCAGCGCGAGCGCAACCAAACCGAGCCCGGGCACAACACCTCCGACCGCGCACGACCCCAGCGTACGAGCTCCACGTGTGGCCGATATCACTGATACGAACAAACTCCGCTTCAAAACACACCCACGCCCTCATTAAACGAGGAGTGCGCACTGCAGCAGGACCCACACCTGCCCCACCACTCAGTAGACACCACCACGCCACTGGCCTTCCTCCTCCGCTAAAGCGATCTGGTCTCGGACTCGAGCGCATTTGGACTGGGTCTTGTCACGGACTCGATTTCTGAATACCGAGTGCGATCATATTTCATTACGTCGGCACTAAACTTGTACCGTGTGCAGGACCGTGCGGCATCTCTGTGCGCTGGAGCCCGCGGAACCAGTGCGCAGCTCGTCCACAGCGCCACCCTCGTGTACCAGCCTGCATCATAGAGCAGGTTAAACAGCCTACCTGTCTATACATCAGTGCACTGCTCCTCGCCTTTTCACGCTCTCTACTCCCCACGTAGAGCGCAGAGGCTCCTCCTCAATGCACTGATTAGAAGAGCAGGACGAAACGCGAAGCAAGAACTAATTTTATGTCAGTGTCCGCACAGAGCAGAGCAACGGCACAGAGCAGGTCACATGTGGGCTAAAGTTTGCCTAATAAAGTGCCAAATTAATCTGTTTGTCACAATGTGCGTTTGGTTCAGTAAATGTGCAGAGGCTAAAAACCATTTTAAAACAAGAGAATGTAACTCCAGTTAGAAATTTGAAAATACAGGTTTAAAAATCCTACACACTTTTTTCACTTTGAAGCAGTTTTGTGTAAAGTGCCAGTGGAAGTTCTCAAACTGTGGGTGAGGGGTGCAGAGTATTTAAGTGCAGTGCAGTTTATGTGTCTTATTTTAAGTCTAAATGAATATTAATCAGATAAAATGGAGATAGATTCATAAAAATAAAAAATAAACATTGAGATCATGCTGGAAAAGTAGTCATAATCTTTTTGGTTTTTTGTATAAAATTAATTAAAATAAGTTTGTGTGTGCAAGTTCTGCATTGTAATAAATGTTCAAAACAAAAACCTATTTGTGCCCCCATTTTTTTTTCTGTGCTCCTAAAATTTTTAACTTAGGGGCACATGTGCTGCTAAAAAAAAAAAGTTAGCTTAGAGCCCTGCTGTAGCCACAGCCGCCCTGGGGCAGACTGACAGAAGTGAGGCTTTGTGACATCAGCCTCTCCGACCACCACCAACTACACCCACCTCTTTGATACTAGGCAACATGGGTTAAGTGTCTTGCCTAAGGACACAACAAAAAAAACTTAAATAGTTCCTCTCTCCTTTGAGTTGGTCGCCAAACTTGTGATGAGGACAAATCATGACAAAACTATAGATTTGATTCCATCTCTTTAGAATCAGGTCAGAACTTTAGACAGTTCAGCACCTTAACAGGGCCAGTATATGACATCATCAGAACGCTTTGTGTAGAGTAGAAAACCTCGCACTGGGAGCATTTAGTTAAACTAAAGCAATACATGTTTTATAATCAAAACAATCAACACAACATAATCACATAACTGAGGCCTGACGCACTTCATACTAAAAATAAAAGTAGTGATGTAATATTTCCATGGAGAGGCTGTGAAATGAAGCAGACACACACATTCGAAGCACACATTATAAAAGAGAAATGCAGTGCGGCTGTAAAGGCTGAGCGCTTTGAGCAAAGTCCTGCTCTGGGCAGAGGGGAACGCACTCCACACCTGGCTGGTCTCCAAATAAATATTGTGTCCAACTAGGCAACCAGTGTGAACCTGGATGCACTGGTGTTAAAGACTGATCATTACACTGGGCACTGGGTTTGCTGTACGAGTCTTCAGACAGTAGAACTAGGCCAGCTGGCCTTTAGTGGTTTAGACGATTTTTTCTGCATAAATACTTTTTGCATGACCTCTCGTGCAGGTGTAGTGAGTGCAGTGTGGGTCACACAGAGACAGGTGGTTTCTTTTCCTTTTTAGTCAATAGAACATGCATGTAGTTAAAACAGATTTTCATTAGTTAACTGCAGCCCTAAAAAGAACAGAAAATATCTGGTTGGTTATTTGGTTGGTAATAAATTAAATGTGGGGGAAATCATCAAAACTATTTTAGCAAAAGTGAAAAAAACACAGAGGATAATGTCCGTGATTCCAGGTAGAACCACAGATTTAAATTCACATCGACTATAGAATTACTGTAGCATGCAGAAATAAAACACGGTGTATTGGTACAGGGATGTATTATGGTAAACAATAAAATTTTAACTTCTTTATGCCACTGACACAACAATAAAGCAGGATAATCTCAGTACACAAATGTTCAAAGTTAGTTTTTCAACCCTCTGCAGTTTAAATCTTTTCATGTTAAAAAAAACAAAAAAAACCCCCAAAAAAACCAAACACAATTTCAAAGGAATCTTTACATTAGGACCCGACTGATATCTTGGCTGGCCTATATTATTGGCCGATATGGGCACATATTAACTACAGATATGGACCAATAGTCCACATAGGCAAGTTATACTTCTTTATAAACCTTAGGCTCTCTTACTAATCAGACTATCAGACTTAGTCTGATCTACAATTAGTCTGATCCACGATACTGAACTTCAGCGCAGTTTAGGCCAGAAACAAAACTACTGCTTGTTTTTATCAAAGTGTGAGTGCGGGGAAGAGAGGACTGTCCCACAGACACAGGACTGTCCCACGGTCACAGGACTGTCCCACAGACACAGGACAGTCCCACAGACACAGGACAGTCCCACAGACACAGGACTGTCCCACAGACACAGGACTGTCCCACAGACACAGGACAGTCCCACAGACACAGGACTGTCCCACAGACACAGGACTGTCCTACGGTCACAGGACTGTCCTACGGTCACAGGACTGTCCCACAGACACAGGACTGTCCCACAGACACAGGACTGTCCTACGGTCACAGGACTGTCCTACAGACACAGGACTGTCCCACAGACACAGGACTGTCCCACAGACACAGGACTGTCCTACGGTCACAGGACTGTCCCACAGACACAGGACTGTCCCACAGACACAGGACTGTCCCACAGACACAGGACTGTCCCACAGACACAGGACTGTCCCACAGACACAGGACTGTCCCACAGACATAGGACTGTCCTACGGTCACAGGACAGTCCTACAGACACAGGACTGTCCTACGGTCACAGGACTGTCCCACAGACACAGGACTGTCCCACGATCACAGGACTGTCCCACTGACAGAGGACACATGCAGCTGCTGTCAACAGGCTGGAGTATATTCTTTTTTACAGATGATCATTTTGAATCAGGATTAAAAGGACAGTTCTTAGTGCAGACTTGTGATCTGAGAGAAGCCTGCGTGAGGCCGAGTGTTAGAAATGTGTGGTTTTAGAGCTTGTTCTTTCTTATTGGTTTGCGCTTTAGCTGCTGTAGCTCCCACACATAAACAGCCTGTCTCACTTATATTGGCCGACTGTAAAGTGACTATAGTAAATTTACACACATTACTCGATCCCCATTCATAAGTAAAAGAGCTGTGAATAGAGGTGTGAGTGGTCTGCATTTATGCATATAATAAACTACTGCAGCGGGCACGTATAACCGCTAAACACTGAGCAGTATTTTACTTTTACTTTTGTTACAGGCTAAAATGTCATGCAAATGCCCACTGTCTTTAAATATGACTATAAAGAGACAGAACAACAGTAAATGTAACCTAAATAATACCTTTTGAAAAATCAGGTGAAAATTTACAGTGAATGTTTACATACATATACTGTATTAGCTTTTATATCGGATATTGGCACCTCCAAAGCCCATTTTATCGGTATCATATCGGATTCATAAAAAGCCAGGTCAGGGGCTACTATACATTGTCAAGGCCCAAAATGTATTGATCCAGCTATCATCTAACGATCAATAATTTAATAAACTAATAGGTGATAGGGACGGATGGTACAAGATCTCAAAAGAAAATCTCAAGACAAAATTGCCACAAGATTGAAAAATGATCTTCTGAGATTTTGTGAATTGTGTACATTTGGATTGGACAAAAAAAGGTTACGCTTTCATGAGCTACATCTCTTTATTTTTTATTGAACTGTATCGAATCGATTTGAAAAATATCGTATTGAATCGAAAGTGCACTGTATCGAGATATGTATCATGGGCTATGTATCGAGGTATTTATCGTATCGGCAACTTCTTAATGATATCCAGGCCTAGTTGGAATGTCTATTTTCTAATCTGCAACGGCCAGTTGAATGCTTTTTTTCTTTCTTTTTGTTATTTACATATTTAACTTTTTTCTGTACCTGATTGTATAAAGTGGCCAGCAACAGTACTGTTTCTTTGCTTTGGGGTAAGATCTTGATGGTGGGGAAATACTTAACTCACTGCACCACTGTCGACCCCATGCTATTGCAAAGCATCCTTCTAGGTGATATGGATGACTTAATTTCATTAATAATATTTAGTGGTACATGTTTCAAGAATTCAGTCTGTGTCAAAGCTGCCCGTCATTAGTTTTTACATGTGAAAAATGCCATAGGCCCAGTCCGTGTGTATGTGCTGGTTAATACATGACCAGCAGCTCTGCATTACCGCCCCTGTCCCTGAGAGCGAGGAGGGGCTGATTCTGTTAGGACCACTCTCACACTGCCTCACAGGAGACTCTCTCGGGCAGAACACTGGCTCTTTGACTGGACTCTGAAGGACCTCACTGTGGCTGGAAGTGGAACTTAGGTGCAGCTAATGAACGCGACATCAAACGCTGACACACACATCTTTACACATAACAGTAATGGAGAACTCATGTAGGACATCAGAGAATTATTAAACTGTACAATGCTCTCCAGATATCAGCACACGGAAATTGTGAAGTTCATATTCTGGCCAAACTGTTGAGCTGTGAAAGCGTACCTGATAGACCTGTCACTACGAGATAGATGATCAGCTCCACAAAAACAAGACAAAGCAACATTTTAATATAATTCCTAATATATACATTTCACAGTTCAGTTTGGCCTCACAATTTTTTATTTAATTGAGTTCATAGTTTTGTTTCCATTTTAGTGCTGCTTTTTGGAACTATAAAGACTAAATCATGGCGGTGATAGGAAAAGTCTTTGTTAAACCACATCTTGTGCAAAGTGAATAAGAAACACGCCCATTTTAATTATCAAAACAGTGAAAATGTCAAATGTGTCACATAAATGAGTTTTCTTCCTCTAAACAAGCAACAAAACTCTAGCTGTAACTAAATAATTTAATAAAATATACCAAAAATTAGTCTTGATACAGCAGCTCACAATATCGATACCATATCACCACATTAAACGATATATCGATATTTCAATATTTCAGTATTTTTGCACACCCCTAATTCCAACTCATAAAGCCTCTGGAAGTCGTTTGTACCTCACACCATCCAGCTTCACAATAATTAAATAAACTAATATAAATTGGTGTTATGTATTATATTATGTACAGTTGTGCTCATAAGTTTCCATCCTCTGGCAGAATTGATGATTTCTTGGTCCAGAAGCTGCACATGGGACGTACTTGGATATTCCAACATGATAATGATCCAAAACACAAAGGCAAGTGGACTTGTCACTGGCTCCAGCAGAATAAAGTGAAGGTTCTGGAGTGTTCGTCTCTTCTGACCTCAGTATCACTGAGCCTCTGGGCAGATCTCAAGCTGCAGTTCAGACAAGAGCCCAAGAATTTACAGGAACTGGAGCGTTTTGCCAAGAAGAATGGGCAGATTTACCATCAGAGAAAAGAACACATCCACAACTATCACAAAAGACTCCAGCTGTCACTGGGTCATTTGTGTAGTTTCTGTTTCATTACGATTTAAAAAGAGGAAACAGTTGTTTGATAATAAATGGCTTCACCCAAGCACTAACCATGAATAAAAGAAAAGTTTTTGTGTTATCATTCATATTCTCTGAAAGATGGACAAGAAATCATAAATTCTGTCATTGTAAACTTATGAGCACAACTGTATTGTATTATATATTGTATGCTGGGAGACAAACAGATTTCCTTCTGGACAATAAAATATTTATCTATCTAACCTAATCTAAACAGTAAATCATGTGAGTAAATTCAAAAGGAGTCAACATTATAATTCATACATCATATTTTCGACTATTTAAAACATACATTTGCCTGTTTCATTTGGGCCGTCTCCACTCCCTGCCATAGTAGCACATGCCTCCTGCTCTTATCTCTATGGAAAGCAGTACAACAGTAGTGAATGGACCCGCTGTCCGAGGCCCCGCCCCCTCGTGCTCCAAACACAATGATATTCTCTCACTCACTGTGCACACTGTGGCCTATTGTGGCTCTCCCGGCTGAGCACATCCCAGAGGAATGCCAAACACTGCACAGGCTAACATGGGTGCAGGCTAACATGAGCTCAGGCTAACATGAGCTCAGGCTAACATGAGCTCAGGTTAACATAAGCACAGACATGGGCGCAGACAGAAGAAGGAAGTGTCACTCACAGGTCAAGGCTGAGAATACAATGTAGTGGGAACACTTTTATCTGCACCATATTGTTTTGACTCCCTGCAGTCATGTCTATTACAGCATATCATTCTGTCTCCATTAAACTTTCCCCTCCTGATATTATACAACTGTTCACACTGTTGTTGCGTCCTTGGGCAAGACCACTCCCATTCTGTCATGTGACTGACACCACACAAAGGGCGTCCATCCAGCAAATCAATCACTCAAATCAATGTAGCTTTAAAGAGCCCAAGAATCAAAGTAGAGCTGATGTTTAAAATAAAAACCCTTAACCAACATGCAGGCTCCAAATGACCACAGCAATACCTGAAGTTCATTTTATTTGCATTATCAATTACATGACTTGAATTGCTAAAAAAAAAAAACCATCTTATTGTGATTAGGAGTGTGCAAAAATATCAAAAGATCAATATATCGTATTGTTTAATGTGCTGATACAATATCGATGTCGTTGCCTGCTATATCGATATATCATCAAGAGCATTTTTAGGTATATTTTACTAAATGAATTTGTGTAAGAGCTATAACTGTGTTGACATTGTCACCGTTCTGAGTAAAATGGGAGTTTTTCATATTCACTTTGCACAAACTAAAGGTTGGTCTTAAACGATTTTTAAACGTGTGACAAAATGCGCACACCACACATGAAGAGAAACTTATGACACTTAAAATCTCTGATCACAAAGTCTGCAGTGGGATCTGTGTGTGGTACAGGATATAAAGCTGTGAGCGCGATGGTGTCAGCTGTTTCCTCTCTACAGTAAAACCACTCGCTCTGAGACTCTGAAGTGTTCAAAGATCAGAGCTCTGCACTTCTAGCTTAGACACAAGTCAAAACTGTCTTATTATTATTTGTGAAATGTGGAGCAATACTTCAGATACAGGATTTTTGAAGCAGAAAAGAGGCGATAAAGTCCACAGGAAATAGAGTCACTGTCGCTGATCTGCAGCTTTACGCTCTGTGGACGTAAACAAACATCCAACACATACAACTCTCGTCTTTTTACTTTCAACGAACGCTTCAAAATGGATTAATAGTGCAGTTTTGTGGACTTGTCATTATTTGCAGAGGACAATTTCTATGGATAATGTGGATGAGATGCTGCACTTTAAATCTACAACTTTACAAGAGGTGAGGAATAAAATCTTTATTTTCAGATGTTTGTATGTTGCGTCTCTGAGGCCGTCGCTCCTCTGCCCCTGACGCTCTATTTTATCGACTGTTACCGTAGCGATGCTGCTGTTTGGTGGTTACGATCTGACACTGACTCCACACAGATAAGGAGCAGAGGTTTCAAAATCGCACACGAAGACAAAAAGTCGGGTCACGCCTCCCCGAACTCGAAGAGAAGAAATTACAGCCAAAATCGGGCAAATTCTCCTGTAGTGTGTGGCGGCTTTTAGTGGCCTTTTAGTATCACGGCCATGATTTAGCCTTTGTTTTGCACCGAACCATATCAAATCAATTTGAAAAAAATAGTATCGACTCGTATTGAATCAAACTGATGTACAACTTAGCCTGGTCAGAGCACCTACCTACTCCATTTTATGTAATCTTGGAAAGGCAGTAACATCTCCATGTCCTCCAACAGAAACGTTACAAAAAGCCACTCTGAAATGAAACTCCAGAGGTAATGCCCAGTTAAGGAGTGAGTAAAAAATTTGACTTGTGCAGTTGTCGGTATATCTAGATTTTGTTGGAAGTCCATCCTTCAATAATTCTTGTGCGTCCTGAGTCATGCAGGATCAGGTGACAGTGGTGAATAATGGAGTGTGAGCGCAAGCATTTTCACGGCGTCTGAACACACCCGCGGCGCTCATTTACAAGAGCAGGTGAAAAGTGTGCACTATCTCCCATGTACATGTCACCTATTAATCCTCACTGTAAACACCACGCCACGCCGATACCCGCGACCCAGATCGGCAAACGGATACGAGGCGCCTTTGGGAGTCTCAAAATGAACAGAAGAATTTACTTAAGAATAGGGTGAGCAGATGGCCCTATTTACCCGGGACAGTCCCAGTTTTGAGCCCTGTGTCCCCTGTTCCAGAGGATTTATAGAAAACCAGTGATTTGTCTGTTTTATTTAAGAAATGTCCCAGGTGTTGCTATTTCTAACCAATCTGATCCCTGCCAACAGTAAAGAGGGGCATACATTGTAATTTGTTTAGGTAAAATACAAAGAAATCTGCTTAAAAAACTACTAAAACAAAGAAAATAAGACTATACTGTAGCTGCTTCAATCTATCTTGGTAAATGGTCACTCAAAGCACTTAATGTCAAGGAACCACTCACCCATAGACCATTGACACGGACAGTATTCATCTATAGAAGCTGTGACTTCTCTATCAAAAGTTATGTGGAAGTTGAACCAGCGACCTGCGGATCAGAGGTCAAACTCTCAACCAAAGCTACTGCCACTCCTTGTAGCTCAGTTAATAGTTTTTGTTTTACTGGTGCTTGACAAGTTTCACTTCAGTAATGATTGCAGTGAAAGTAATAACACTAGAAAAACACCATGTCTTATATTTCTGGTGCAAACTTGGAATTATTTTTTAACCAGTCCTCTTGTACTTTTTAACAGATATTCTCCTTTGAAAAATAAATAAAAACAACTCCAGATGATCCATTGTTTCTCAGGCACCTTCACACCATACAACCGCCCAGTGGTGGAACATAAAGTAAAAGTAGTAAAGTATTGTACATTTTAGTAGGGTGGGGCAAGATTTTTCCCCATTTGGTTTTGACAAAAAATGCTAAGCGCTGGCGGGCTGCATCATTTGAGAAACTGTAATTCCAAAAAGCACTGATAGAATGACGACAAAAATATTAAATTAAGTAAATCCAACTTCTCAAGCCAACTTTGGGGACTAAATCAGACTATTTACATCTTAGAAATTATGACAAAATCTCATTTTAGATACAGGTTTAGGTATTTGTACTTAATCAAAGTTTAAAGCTTTACTTCACTACATTTGAGGGCATGCCTGTTTTCTACTCCAGAACATTTTTTAACTGCTCTGTATTATTTTAAGTATTTGTTTTTATTATTATTATAGCTTGAGACCTGCTGAAAAGGCTGAGGGTTTATTTTACAGGTTTGTAGTTTGAGCAAACACAAATAAAAACAGCTACAAGAAAAAAAAAAAAAAAGGATTTCATTGTTTCTGTTGAACAAAATTCAGCACAAAATAAACTAAACCACTACATTTGAATTTGATCTGCGTGAAATCCTTTTTACTAATCAAGTACAGTTTTAAACTCAACTGAAATAGATTTTTCATGTGATATTTTTACTTGAGAATTTTTTGGTTCCGGTATCTGTACTTTTACTTAAGTAGCACAATTAAGTAGTTCATGGAAAAATACAGAAATTTGTTGTTACAATTTTCATGGTCAAAATAATTGCAATTAATGGTTATATCACAATAATTATGAACGTTTTGACAGTTTAAAAATGTTATGGATATGAATATCATGGACAGCTTCCATATTTAAACACCTGTTATTGTGTTGTACATTGTTTTAAGTGAAAATAACAATGACCTAGAAGAAAACGTCACGGAGAAGTATCTTTTCTGCACGTTCTGGTGATTTATGGCGATTCTCTTCATCCTTGAGCGTTTCAAATGTTGCACGAATGATTATAGTCTACCCTTTTCATCACGATAAACGATATTATTGTTTATTTCTTCAGCACTGCACAAATCCAGATTGTTGTTGATAAGGAAAGTGCATTAGAGACAACAGACACCAGTATCATGGGGTCAGACCAGGCCAGGGCGGACTACAGTTTGTCATTGTGCTCTCACCTCCCACACGCCACAACAGAAGAAGCTCGAAATAAACCGAGTCCGCAGCAACCGTAAAAGTAAAAGTGTGTTCGTTACAGGAGTCACGGGTCACAGTGAGGGTTGGACAGGGAGAAGTCGATAACAAGTCACATTTAAATTAGATGCAAAAACAACCCTGGACTCTCGGACTGTCCGGTCATCTACTCTGCTGCTCTACTCTTCCTCTCCACTACTTCCTCCTCTCACGTCCTCTGCTCCTCTACTCCTCCCCTAACGTCTTCTACTCACCCCTTCCCATCTTCTTCCACTCTCTTCTTCCTTTGTTCACCTCTGCTTCCCCTCTTCTTCCTCCTCTGTTCCTCTTCGCTCTTCCTCTGCTCCCCCTCTCTTCTTCTCCCTCTTCTGATCCTTGCTCCTCCTCTCTACTCCCCTTCCTCTGCTCCCCTCTGCTTCCCCTCTCTTCTCCTCTTCCTCTCCTCCCCTATTCTCATCTCCTCATCCTCTTCCTGTCTCTTCCTCTCTCCTCCTCTTCTTCTTCTTCCTTTGCTCCGCTTTTTGCCCCTCCTAATCTCTCCTTCCCATCTCTTCTCCTCTTTCTCTCCTTCCCATCTTCCTCTGCTCTTCTTCTTGTCTCTCCTCCTCTTCCTCTCCTTCCCCACTGCTTCCTCTGCTTTTTTTCTCATCTCTCCTCTTCCCATCTATTCTCCTCTTTCTGTCCTTCCCCTCTTCTTTCTCATCTGCTCCTCCACTTGTTCCTCTGCTCCTCTTCTCTCTCCTTCCCCTCTTCTTCCTCCTCTGGTCATCTATTCTCTTCCTCTCTCCTGCTCTTCCGCTGCTCCTCTCTCCTACTCTTCCTCTCCTACTCTCCATTCTTCTTCCTCCTCTGCTCCTTTTCTTTCTTCCGCTGCTCCTCTCCTATCCCTGTTCTTCTCTTCCTCCCCTCCTTTCTTCTCCCTCCTCTGCTCCTCTGTCATACCCCTCTGTTCCTCTCCTCTTCCTCCTCCTCCTGTCTTCACCTCCTCTTCCTCCTCCTCTGTGCCGTGTCCTTCCTCCAGCTGCTGCAGCTCTGGGGGGATTACAGTGAGCGGCCGGTGTTCTATAAGTCAAAATCCTGTTCTCCCCCTCTCCTCTTGCCCTCTTTCCATCCCTTGTTTATTCAATCCCCCACTGTCACGTGACCTCCCTCTGCCCTCACATGCGAGGCTCTCACACATCAATAGTTTGAATAATTCATTTGGTTTATCTAACACATGGTTTTTAGGTTAACATCCCCAATCTAACCACAGATGAAAACCAATGCTCCTAGAACCTTTCCATAAACCACAATAGAACTCTGGGCTGTCAAAAAGTTCTAAAGATGTGAGCAGCTGTCATGAATAATGCAGCTGCAAGAAGAAGAGAGGCTAATGGCTTCCCAAATATACCTGGATGCATCATTACACATAAACAAGGAAAATACACAACAAATAGACACTGGAATACAGACTGCAATTGTACAAAGTGGAGATGAAGTCGAGAAAGATTTGCTAATATCATAATGTTTGTTTTAGAGTGTTATTCATGTCGAATAAAAAGGCTACAAAGAGCTGATTACACTATTGTCACGTTTACATGAGAGTAGGGCTTAAAATGGATCAAGATATTTTTAAAACTCAATATGGATTTTGAGATATCGTATAAAATTGATATAATGCTTATATTTCCTTCTGATTTCGCCGCTTTGCTTGTTTGTCCTATGCTATGCTCGACCTCTTCGACCTCCCCTTGTGTCTCGTTCATCACAGCGGCGCCACAACAGCCTGTGAACGCCCAAAGTGCCGACCAAAGCTTCAGCACCACCAACTTTTTCCACCATTTACCTCCTCACCATCAGCAGCACATCCTCTGTGTAGTGGAGCTGTTAAGGACCAAAATAGTTCGCTTTTATGGTACAAGCATGAAAGTTTGCCAGATTACTAACACCCCCAGGATTAATATTTCTGGATATGGAACCAAGTCTAATTTAACACTGGAGCTGAGAACTGCACATGTCACAAAATGGACAATGTGAAAACAAGGCTGGCATAATAATACTGCATAATCCCTTTCTTATAGTCAAATTTGCTTAGTTATCAATTTTGTTATGTTGTACAACTATTTTTTTTAGTGACCTATTCCACTGAGTTGTGTCCTTTAGTCCCACAGAAGATGAAGCATCAGGACAAGCGAACTGTTTACAGTTTATGCAAATTAGCCCTACTGTTTTAAGTTTCCTCATATTACAGATACCCGACAAATATCTATATCTATCTCTCTATCCATCCATCCATCCATCCATCCATCCATCCATCCATCTATCTATCTATCTATCTATCTATCTATCTATATATATATATATATATCTCAAAATATATTAATATATACGTTTTGCTCCATATGGCCCAGCCCTAATCCCTAGTCTTCGTGCATGTCCAGGTCTCTTGAGCAGAGCCACTGATCCTCTGTCCGAATGAGCCGTCTCTCAGGGTTAATGGAGGTGATCAGGTCAGTTTGCAGGTCTGACCTCTGGATTGACGAGCTGTCAGCCTGTACACACTGAATTACACACCACAGCGCGCACACACACACACACACACACACACACACACTCATAGAGGACATGTTTCCAATGGCCCTCCTCACAGACTGCTGTATGTCCAATACTAATGATCTGCATTTAGCACTCTATACTTGACTACTATACTGACCACCTACCAGGGCTGTCTCTAATGATTACCTAAGCAGACCACTAGTCAGCCATTTTTTTTTTCACTTAGTCAACTAGTCAAACCATTATTTCTATTGTATATCTCCTTCACATCTTTCAAATACATTATGAACCAAATAAATGTTGAATTACAGTAACTGAGGGCTTTTTGACAGAGAATAATTATGAACATTGTCACAAATTCTGCATTATTTTACTACATTTCTTATTTTTTTGTATATTTTTTCATAATTAACCGAATAATCTCGACTAGAGCTCAGATATGGGGAAACATACTGTATACTGCAAATTTCTCTGATCTGGCAAAGATTTTAAAAATGTATATCAAGTTATTCATCTTGTTTTCAGATTTATTATCTACTTACTAGTTCTGAATTGATTGTATAATCTTAAAAAAAATGTCACATGTGTTATATTTATTCTGTGACTCAACTAGTCAGAAAATGTAGGCAAATTTAGGCAACAAATGTTAGTTATTTATTTGTGAAAAGGGGGGATCAGTGCATATTAATGAACATTTTATACAAATGTAAATATGACAGATTATAACCTTAGGCTAATTTCGATCTGCAGAAAGGTTTAAAAGAAGCTACAATCCATTTAGCAGAGTTTTCCCCTGCAACACTTCAATCTAAATATTCTGATATAGATTTGTTTGATACTCAAGCATGTTCATCTAAAACTGAGCATCCATAAACACTCAGAGACATTTCATTCTAGTGTAGTAGTAGTTTATTCTAAAATAACTTTTAAAGTAAAATGATCTTGCTGCATGGACAGATCATTTCACTACTTTTAAGTCATTTTCTGATAGATTTAAGTGTTTGTATCTTAAATTTTGGCCACGCTTTTTTGAGTGTGTCTAACTGCGATTTATCTGACAAACATTGCGATTGTGATTCAATTTGCAATTTATGTTTGTGCCAACACGCTGCACTTGGATAAAACCCCATATGATATTAAAAACTGAGCTCAAATAACAAAAGGTTTCAAAAGTTACTCAGTGTGTGAGCCAGGTAGCTTCTAGATGTGGAAACCTGATCTACTCACTGGTATGACAGGAAGTTCATTTGAAACGTGTCCAGAAGAAATGATAAAAACACAGAAATGTGAACTGACAAGAATCACATTTCAGAACATCAGATTCAGATCTAAACTTCAGGGTTAGCAGTTTTTAATGTAGAATAAGACTGGGGATTTTGTTGTTTGTAGAAGAAACTATGGCACTAAAAATAAAAATTGCTGTTGTTGCGATATGTTAATTGCGTCTATTCAAATGGCTCTTTCCAGTAGATTGTGATTCATTTGCAGCCCTAATCTTGACAAATAAGTAGATGGGACAACATTTTGTGCCACAAGATCCTGCGAGACAAAACTGCCACAAGATCGTGCACACATGAAACTTTTTCCACCTAAAAAAAAGTTTAGAGCTACTGAGTTATACAATATGAGAAGCTGTAGAAGATAGTTCTACAATAACCGCTAAAGTATTGCATCAAATACATAAAAATAGAGAAGCCAAAATTGTGAAATGGATTTGCATACATCACACATCTATTTATAACAAATGATGGACAAATCTCATCTTGTTTTGTTCTCGTAGACCCGATCTCATGGTGTATCTCGTCTGGTGAAAATTGTGTCTCGTCCCACCTCTACAAAATAAGATAAATGAACTGTCTGGTGTGAATGCAGTGCAGACTATTAGATGTGTAAATGTGTGTGCGTGCAGCGTGAGGGCAGGCTCCACACAGGTCGATGGATATGAAATGGTTTTCTAGCGCAGAGCTTCAGAGCTGAGAGCACGTGGGCATAAACACCTCCTATCACTTTGGGAGGCTCTTCAGACGCATTACAACACTGGAACCGGATCTACTCACTAGTGTGGTTGTTAAAAGTATTACAAACCAAAACTAGACACTCATATGATCAAGTATATTGAAAAAGGACATTGAGAGAAGAATATATGACCTTTCCTGTTTAGTTTTGGCGTGATCTCGAGTTAGATTTAGGGATGGGACGAGACACAATTTTCAAGAGACGAGACACAGCTCGAGACTGGAGCGAGATTTGTTAAAAATAACATAGGACAATCCCTTTCACAATAGGCTCTATTCACGCTTACGTCACAAAACCAGAAGATGTTTGGCAATATGTGGATGGCGACTTCCTTTGGGTTCTGTTGGCGATAGTAACTGACAAAAACAGAAAAAGGCACAGTTTTCTTCATCTAGATGTCACTGTATTCGCTCTTTTTTTCCTTTTATAAATTGCCTGTTCATTTGTGTATTATAATTTGTCCAACTTAATAAAATTGTAGCATTCTGTAGAGTTCAGCACATCAACAGTTATGATCAGTCCCCCATGGAACACTTGGGTATGGAAAGCTTTGAATCCAGGGTTTTATCACATGCTCGGCGTTGGTAACTACACTGGAAGTCGTCATCTGGATTGTTCCAAACGTCTTCTGGTAAGCGTAAACAGACCCTATTGTGGCTTCACTATTTTTATTTATTTTATGTAATACTTTAGTGGTCTTTGTATACAGCTTTTATGAACTACAGCTTCTTAAATCGTACCAGTTCTTCACTCTTTTTGTCCAAGCCAAAGGTAAATTCAGGAGGAAAAAATCTCACAAGATCATTTTCCTCACACATACACGATCTTGTGGCATAAGATCTTGTCTCATCCCTAGTTATATCTGAACCACAAGGTAACACTTAAGAAAGTACTATAAGGGCCTATACCAGGGGTCTCCAACATTTTTCTCCTGTGAGCTACTTTTTGTAAAATGAAAATGGCAGAGAGCTACTCATTTTAGCGGTCACCAGAAATGTCAAATAAATATAAGAGCCATGGCAAGCTTTATGGGGTACAGATAGATTCTATAGAACATAAACCATTACGCAGTTATTCTTGCACAAAAGTAGGCATCAAAATTATACACTGCAATGGAAATAGGCATTTAATCAATTAAATTTGAGTTATTGAGTGCAATACATATAATTCAGAATTTCCTTGATGGAGAGCGACTGGTATCTCCTGAGCTAAATGTTAGAGACCCCTGGCCTATGCTGTGTGCAAAATTCTACTGTCTAAAGCCTTTTATTTAGTATCACAACAACGTTTGAAGTTGTAGTACTATAACACTGCACCCTGGAATATAATGGGTAATGGCCAAAGTTAAACCCTCTTAACTTGTTACTTCATGCAGTTTATCCTTCTTTATCCTCATTTATCCTTCTTTATACAGTGATCATAAAAGTCCACACCCAGAAGGCCCAACGCACTACAACTTTTAACAATTACTGTGCTAATCAATAAACCTGTTTCTCTAATTTATTAAAGTAAATTCAAACATGAGCCATTCTGTTTGTATGGTTTAGACTGATGAAGTGTTAATGAGCTAATTGGCATAGAGTTGACATGAGTCAGCTGCATTCCGCACACAGGAGGAGTTGTCTGGATGAACACTCCTCACTTCCTCTAATAGTCTGTTCAAACGCTTCCCCTTTCCTCTGAAGCTGTTTTCAGGCCAGAACTGGTGCTGGTGCCGGCTCCTGCACCAGTTCCACTTAGAACCAAAGTGCTCACCTGTGAACGACCCACGTTCAAACCATTTAAGTGAACCCAGGATGCGTCATCGACAGAGGGTGTGGATTTACCACCAAACCAAAACAAGGCATTGACACTAGCAAGCATTTGTACTCATACAAATCATTATTTATCTGCATCGAGCTCTGCTACTACTTCTGCGGCAGCGACGCAGAATCCACAGATGGAACCTTACCAGGCGAACACCGATATTTGCAAGACAAAAGGGGCAAAATACTTAGTAGACTTAAAACTTTTCTTGTCAGACGTGAAGATTGTGCTGAGAGTCACATTAAATCTCCCTGCAATAGCAGGTCCGAATGTGCCATTCACATGACGTTTATTTTACTGCATTTGACCCGGATGAACCTGCAGACGTCGACTGTTTTGTCACAGTTCACCTGGAAAAAACAAGTTTTACTTGGTTCCAGTCGGGAAAGAACTTTTCTGTTCCCGAACGCTCTGATTTTCAGTGTAAATGCGTCAGTCGGTTTGAGATTAGGTGCAGGAACCGGAACCGTCATGGTTCTTTGAGGCCTAAAAGCGCCTTGACTGACTGCTCAGTTCTCTTTCCTCGCTTCCTTCTCCTTGATTCCTCCCCTCGATCCTCCGTTTTTTAGCTGTTGATCAAATGTGTCATATTTAGTAGTGTCACAAAGAAAACCACGGAAGGAAGGAGGAAACGTGAGATCTGTCTCATTCATCCTCAGTTTGTCTCCTCCTGACTCTCTCCTCTGCTCCTCTATCCTCTCCTCTCCACCTCTTTTCCTCTGCTCCTTTCCTCCTCTCCTCTATCCTCTCCTCCTCACCTCTCCTCCTCTGCTCCTTTCCTCCTCTCCTCTGCGCTCTCCTCTGCTCCTCTATCCTCTCCTCTCCACCTCTCCTCTGCTCCTTTCCTCCTCTCCTCTATCCTCTCCTCTATCATCTCCTCTCCACCTCTCCTCTATCCTCTCCTCCTCTATCGTCTCCTCTCCACCTGTCCTCCTCTCCTCTATCCTCTCCTCCTCTATCCTCTCCTCTCCACCTGTCCTCCTCTGCTCCTTTCCTCCTCTCCTCTATCCTGTCCTCTGTGGGTGGGACTTCCTCACCTAAGAGAAATGGGACGTGAGGCCACTGACTCCCCTCTCCCTCCCTCCTCTGTTGCTCCTTCATTCATCCCTCCTTACTCCTCTGCCCCCAACTCCCCTCCCTCTGTCCTCTCCATCCCTGACTGCCTCCTCTCCCTCACCCCGACTCCCCACTTCTTCTCCTAACTTCCTTATCACCTCGCTCACCTCTTTCCTCATTCTCTTACTCTGATTCTCCCCTCTCTCCTTCCCCCTCCTCCCTCCCCTCTTCTGCCCTCCTTCTCTTCCTCCCTCACTCCCCTCTCCCTGAATCACATCTTTCCTCATTCCCTCACTGATTCTCCCTTCTCCTTCCCTTCATCCTCTTCTCCCTCCCCTTTGACTCCCTTTCCTCAGTTCCTCCTCTGCTCGACTCTCCTCATTCTTCCCTCCCTCCCTCCCTTCCTTCCTTCTCTTCCCCTCCCTCACCTCTCCCTTCCTGTATTGCTGCCTCCTTCCTCTCCTCTGTGTATACAGTCCTCTGCTGATGAGCGTCACTGACTTCCCATTAGTGGGTTACAGCGAAGGACACAATAAAGAGTTCACTTTCAAACACACTTTCTCCTCACGAGGCCAAGTGAAAAAATAATAATAATGAAATGCAGAGGAGGTAATCAGGTATGAGGCTTAGGGGAAACAGAAGCATCTCCAGTAGATTGGGTTTGAAATGGCAGCTCCAAACACACATGCTTTATTAAATTCTTCACACGCATTGTCCAGAGCCAGGGAGTGGACAGGAAAAAATTATCTGAATCTTTAGGCTCGGAGGCAACTGGCAAAACATCAGAGGAGCGGAGTATTGTGGGTAATATTAAAGCATTACTCAACTACTTTTTGTTTACCCTTATATAAACGGCTCGAGTCAGTGCGAGGGGGAGTTCTGGAACTAAACTCTAAATCAACTGTTGATACTACACTCCAAAGTGAGCGTGTGCTGCCTCCAGAGGCTGCTGCAGCTCCAAGTACTATGTGACGTCACGCAGGACTGCTGATGACAGCCTGGTTTTGGGGATGCAAGGGGGTCAAGTGTGGATACCTGTTGGACCGATCACACAGTTCCTTACACCTCCAGACCCCCCTCTCCCCTCACTCGGAGATCCAACCTCCAACTCAAAATGATGGAAAAATGGGAAACTCAGATCCTGATTTCAACTGGAATGCTGAAGCTGCAGAAGCGATGTGCTCTGAATTTCTGAGTTAATGTGATGTTGGGACTGGAAGACAGCGTGGTGACAAACAGAGAGGGATTTCGTTTTATATTCCTGATGGTTTTACTTCACAAAAAAGTGGAGCAAAAATCTCAAGATTTAATAAAAAACTCTATTCACGATTCGACCGTACAGCAGCATCCAAAACTTTCACCATGTTGTGAAAACCTCTCTTCTTCACCGAATAAATTGGAAGCATTTAATATGGTACACAGTAGGGATGGGCTTTTGATTACATTTTCTTAATTGATCGCCGGGAGAATTAATGATCAATTATTGATTAATTATTAAGGTTTTTATATTAAAATTGTCATCATTATCATTACTATTACTAATCTGCATAAATAAACTCAACTCTACAACATATAAACCATCACCACTACAGAGCCACATCAGTGTGAGATCAGAATGTGTTTAATGCAGCTTTGGCACATTTGTTTACGTAGTACAGACATGAAAAAAAACACATGGCTCATTTGCATAAACTGTAAACCTGGAAAAAAGCAGCTCTTTCCTTGTGCTGATGCTTCAGCTTCTGTCGGACTAAAGGACACGACTCAGTGGAATATGAGTGTTCTTCCTGTGACAGAGATATGTTTTGTGTTTGTGCTGTTCCAGGGGGAAAGTGAGAATGTATGAAAAAAAAAATCTTAAATATTGATTTTCCGGAAAAAACAAAACAAAACAAAAAACAAAGTGATTTGACTTGCCAACTTGATTTTTTATTTTAAATCGATTTTTTGCGCAGGCCTAATGTGGAGTTAATATGATTAAGGAGCTGGACCACGCCTCAGCCTCCCCCTGCTCCTCTGCAGTGAACCACAGCTCAGCTCAGCCACACCTTCAATTACCCAGAAGCCCCATTTACACGGCCTATCCTGACAACACCGTCTGCGTCAGCTCTCTCAACCCCCTCCCTCCCACTCCCTGTCATCCTTCAGCCTGAAGACATCATCTACAAAGGAGGGAGGGTCCTGAATCAGCTGGGTGACCATTTTAGACTGAAGACGGAGCCCTCAATCCTGAGTCTTCCCCCCAGACATCATATCTGTCCACCATCAATACAATACTTTATTGTAGTCCATTGTTGTGCAGTGGTCCTTGCTCGTGAAACATATTTAAGCCAAATTTCAGCTGTATTTAATGAAGTCCTCAGTAGAGCTGTAACCTCAAAATAGAGAAGACACTTGGAAAATGGATCAATCACACCGCACAAGGGTTCAAGTGACGGCGGCAACCACATTTTGCATTTTAATGAGGGTCCATGCACATGCCGGCTCTGCGCTGCAAAGAAACTGAGAAAATGTATCAGAGGACAAATGAGGAAAAGCCGTATCAGTGGATGTTTACCGTGTGGATCTATGAGCTTTGTGCTTTAAAATTGACCGATATTAAGTCTGGCGCAGTCCTCAATAACCTGTGATCTGCTCACAAGGCCGACAAGCGTCCACAACCTCTGTCCCATGCAAGTTTAGTGCAGGACTTGTAACTTGTCTGTGAAACTACATATAGTCAACAGAACTCATATCCGGCTTGTGTTTTATGTTGTTATTTTTCAAGTCGAATGCCAGTTTATTCTCAGCCTCTGTGCAGTACCTCACACACCACGGGGCTGAGGCATGTAAAGTTACCACAGGGAAATTCAATTTAACCATAACAGCCCTACTATTCAGCAGTACAACTTGGCAAAAACTTCCTAAATAATTTATAGTTTCACAATTTGCTGACAAGAAACAACAAATCCCAACAACAGCTGAGCATTTTTGCACATCAGCAGAGAGAATCGAGTTATGCAAATGCGACTGTTGTGTGCGTTTCCGTGGCGCTCTGTCTGAAGATTATGTAGCTTCTCCGGGTTTCTGAGATCACATGAATGCAGAATCGCTCTCCCCTTACTGCCCAGTTTAGCAGCTATTTAGGAGCACTTTGAGACGTGTTTGTGGGGGGAGTTCAGGTCTTTAGTTCTACTTTAAGATACTGAAAAAATATGGTACAGAAAATGGGTATCCTTTGATAAAGTCTTGGCGTATGGGTTGGACTTCTAGGAGAGCTCACAGGGCAGTTTCACCAAACAAAGGACGAAATCCATGTTTTCTTTGTGTATTAAAACCATTAATACTTTAATACCATCACAATTTCTTGACGTTACACTGATAAATCCAACAATAGTACAGCGAAAGTCTAACACAATGAAATCAGGACTGTTCTGACCCTTGAAGTAAAGTGCATTCAGAAAGCCCATCCCACTTTTGTCACGTTTGTCACTTTATTTCCTTATATTAATGGTTTAAGCACCAACAATAACGTTTAAATATATTCAGTCTTGCTTCAGAGAATGTGTTTTACGGTTGTTCCTGGCACATTCTGGCACACACTCGGGCGCACACTGGCAAAAGTGGAGCTAATAATGGAACTTTTCTATTTAAAAATGGCCCAGAGGAAAACAGATGTTGGCGTCTTTTTGTTGGTTTGAAGTGGAAAGTATTGGAATGGCTGCGCTCCTGCTGCACTGCTGCATCTCTGATTCTGGTGCACAGCTGACCTGGAGCAGTGGAGCGTCCTGGCCCATCTCCAGAAATGAAATGTCCCTCCTCTGGCTCCTCTGGGCTGCTGCAGGATTGGGCTGGATAAACTCTCAGCATTCAAGGTTAGAGTCACACATTCTATTAAGGATCTCTCAAATGCAGAAGACATCCGCTCTGAAGATTCCTGTGTCATTCACAACTAAATCTATATCTTATTTGACTCCTGCACTGTCAGCAAAAATACTTATAGGACACAAACCGACCGTGCGTATCTCTGATTGATTTATCCGCCTGTCAGGCCCATTGGAAATGGGATAGGCAGGATTCACAGAAATAATGGGCAACATTTTGGTTTGGTATTGTGTCATGGCCCCTGTTGTGCCGTGTTTTAATAATTGTTGTTCTATTTTGAGGTGACTGGGATGCAGTAGGGCCTAGGGATGTTAACCAGTAACCATTTGACCAGTGGTTGACGGAATCAACGTTGACCAGTCAAAATTTTTTGATGGCCGGTTAAGTGGAACCCTACATAATCGTGCTTGAGCGCAGCACGGTTCTACAGTCCGAGTGCGAGTCGCCCTAAATGATCAAAGACAGGAGCCTAAACACACATTTTTTGTGGTGCGAGGTCTCACTGCTCGAGATGTCATCAATGATGTTTCACCTCAAAATGCGACACCCTCAAGCCCCTCACCCTCTTCTACAGGTGAGAAAAGCCAACTTACCATGCTAACTCTGCTAACCATGCTAACTACTGTATGCTAACCCTGCCCCGCCGAGTGCTTTCTCTGTGTTTCTGTTTAGCTCTACAGGCTTTAGAGCTGCTATGAGCAGGTGTTTGAGTTTCCAAAGAAGTGCTTTTGTTGTGTAGACGACTGTTGGATGTTTTGGCGTTTTATACTGCACGGTTTTGTGCGTATTGTGAGTTAACCTAGCCTTACGCACGTGTCTGTGTATAAATGCTTCATGTGGCTTTCACAGACTTGCGCTCCACAGTCTATAAGCAGCATCTCTTCGGAGAGGTCATTTTCTGAAATGAGCCATGGTGATGAAGAATAGATTTTAAAATGAATGGTTAACCAATTTTAACCAGTTAACGAGGCTTGGTGGTCGGAAATTATTTTTTAAAGTTTTCACCATCCCTAGTGGAGCCCAGCGCATCCAGCTGCCTATGAAAGGGACCCTCCTACATCCACTGCTGCTCCTCTGGCCTCTCCTCCACCTGGTCACACCGTCAGCCGATTGCCACAACGCTCTTTAGCACTATTTGCACATATTTATCGTAACTTATTAATAAACGCTCCAGCAGAGAGCTTAAACCATCGGTGTTGTTATGTCCCCCATTCTCTGTTGCAATCCTTTGAGCCAGGGCCATAATAATTGTCACCAGGCTATATCGATAGAGTTTATTAAGCTTATTCAATACCGATATTCAATGCTGATCATTTTTTCAAGCACTGCTCCATTCTCTGTGCGCCCATGTGTCATCCCCACATAGTCCCAGTGCATCAGATTTGCATCAGATATGGGTATAGGCTCAAAAATTCCACATATCAGCCCATCCCAATAAAACTTTAAGCATATCCTTATCTATAACCATAATAGTCAAATGTATTCAGATCAGCTTTGTACTGAAGTGTAGCAGAAGCACGTGTGGGTGGTCTAAAAAACTATACAGGTCTCCCTGGTTTGTTTGCCTCAAAAGGCCTTCAAAATGACAGCAAAAACCTAAATTATTAGGCTAAACAACATTATATTCAAGGGCCATTTCCTGATGACAAGACACATTCAGATATAGAGGAGGAAGTGAAAGGAACGGTTCGGAAAAGAGCAATGAATTAAGCGCGGCGTGCTCAGGGGGGTCGATGGTGACGAGTTCCTGTACCGCAGCGTGAAAAATGAAAGGAAACCAGGCATTAAACGCTATTGATCGAAATCAGAGACAGGTTTATGCTGCAAGAACAACATGTCCCACTCCCATCCCACCTACTGAAAAGCACTCCTCCAGACTAAGATCCTGACTCGAACTGCAGGGAGCTAAAAGGAAAAGATGTTACAAGTTTAAAAAGATAGATTTCTTTTAATTAAATCACATACTGCAAAAAATCACATACTGCAAAAAAGCCAAATTTTAAGATATAAACACTTAAATGTATCAGAAAATGTAGTGAAATGATCTGTCCATGCAGCAAGATCATTTTACTTATTTTAGTTCTCTTAAAATAAACAACCTCTAAACTAGAATGAAGCAGACTCAGAACTAGTAAGTCGATAATAAATCTGAAAACAAGATGAAAAACCTGATATAAGTTTTAAAATTTGGTCAGATCAAAGAAATTTGCAGTGTATCTAATGGATTTCTGAAGCGTGGCCAGTTGAATATAATGGAGTAAAGAAAGTTGCTGGTTAAATTCCCTCAACACAAACAATAGGACACTGGTGACAAAACAAGCAAAACAAGTCTTAAATACATGATGCAGAACGACACCACCAGCCAACAACACACAAAAGGAAAGATTCTGCAACAAAAACAAGTTTATCTAAAAGGTGGAACTTTTCTGGTTGAATATTTGTACGGCATTAAAGCGGACCTATTGCGACTTTTTAGAACTTTTAACTGTTGTATGTTATCTTCTTATTGATCCTCTTGAAGTTGTATTTGGAGTGATTCGTGCACATTTGAGTTATCTCAACCCAAAACATGCACTGTAGGTGTGAAAGTGATGTGTGTGTGAGTGTTGGTGGGAGCTTACGACCATCGGGTCTGGAGTGAATGAACAATGCTTTGTTAATAACGCTCTGTAAAGCGTCTTTGAGGACATGTGTCTGTGAAAAAGCACTATAGCTGCTGTTGTAAGGCAACCTTGGGTGTCCAGAAAGGCGCCAAATAAATAAAATGCATTATTATTATTATTATTATTATTATTATTATTATTATTATTATTATTATTATCTCGATTCTCCTGTATTCAAGACATCACTGTGGTGCTCTACCTGTTTTCACCACCGCTGGTACATGTCCACTGTGACGTATGCACTTCTTCTCCAATTTGATTTCTCAGTCGATGATAGCATGACGAAGCATCATAAAGCCATTTTTGCACTTTTTTTTTTTTTTTTTTTACAGTATATATATATACACGTTTATGCAGACTTGTTTCTTTCATTCAGTCATTTTAAATATAATATGACAACATAATGACTCATGGGTGTCATAGATTATAACTATGTTGCGGACTCAGGGCAGGGCCAGAGTTAGATCTGGAGAGAGGCCACCCCCTCACAGAAAAAAATATATCTTAGACCAGGGATAACTAATTCTTTTTTCCATGGGGCCACATGAGAAACAGAAAATATTGTGGAGGGCTGGGCCAAAATGCTGCACTACTGTAATACTCAATTCTGCATAATATTATGAATTGTATTTAGTTATAAACAGAGTAAATACCATTGTTCTGATGCGCTGTTAAGTTGGTAAGAGTTTATGTTATGGCTCAGCAATGAAAAAGTGAGGCTGCCTTACAAAAATGTAATTAAAAAACACCTCGAAAATAAAAGCAATGTGGCTTTAGTCCATGTATGAGGTAAACTGTTTATTTTGTAATTCCAAATGAGCTTAAACGGGCTGGTCAAAGTCAACCGGGGGCGTATGTGACCCTGGAGCTGGACAATGCCCAGGTTTGTCTTATATACAGGATGTCCCCCAAAAAAATCATTTCGGGCCAATAATTTTGTCAATTCTTGTTAAAATAACATACATTTTCACATAATGTATAGAAACAGATAAAGATTTTATATTTAATGTTTTATTTTTGTTGTTTTGTCACTTCTTGTTGAAATAAGCTCAAATTTTCACAGAATGTATAGAAGCAGATTAAGATTTTATATTTAATGTTTGATTTTTGTTGTTTTCACATTGAGCCCTGCAATTCACTCCCAAAGAGAAGTCGTTTTGCATCTTGGAATCTGCTCAAACACATTCACCCAAGACTGCGCAGCTTTTGATGCAACATTTGGAAAAACTGGCAAACAAAGTCACCTAATAAACTTATGATGCTCAGCACCTAAACTGTTCAATTACACTGAGCCAAACTTAGTAGTTTTCAAGATAATTCCTTATAAAATTATGTCAAATTTTTTGGGACACTGTATTTTCAGTCATAATTAGTTCCATTTAATCAATTCAATGCCGTACTTTGGAACAAATGTCACATAGAGCACCTTTAACTATCAAAACTACCTGAAAAACAAACAGTTTTCGGTTATGTACTGTCTCAGACATTTCATGTACAATTAGTTTTCTCTGTGTGCATGACCACTGTGTACATGTGAGGAAATCTCTTGCAGGCTTTTAGCAGAGTTGGAACTGAAGAATGACTTAGGAAGTGTAGCAGACTTCTTGACTGACCTACAACCAAATCTTCGGCCTACACATTTGAATTCAGCAGATTTCCATTGTCTGCACACTCAACAGCACCATTGTCCTGCGCTACAACTTTGTGCTCATATGACACTGCAACTTGTCCACGCTGCGCACGCTGCTGCCTCAAGCGCCTCTGTGGAGCTGTGACCACCAACCCACCCACAGCACCCAAACACCCACCCAACAACCGCCTCCTCCATTCATAAACATACGTGGAGTCCCAAAAGTGAAACCAAACCCGCCATCGTCCACGCAAACAGCTCTGAGCGGACAAAACCACAGAAAGTCGCACGTAAAGCACGCCATCCCTCGCGTTCTCCGGTGTCGCTGTCGTGATGCGTGCTCACTCATCCAAAAATCACCGTCATTCCACTGCGAACACGCACTTCCACCACTCCGGAACCCCTCCAGAACCCCTCCAGAACCGCCCCAAGCCCTCCGCGCGTCCCCACACCGCAGCCAAGACGCCATAACTCCGCTTTTTTACCGCACTCACCGTTTGTCGTCCGCTTTTTGACACTTTCTCGGGAGTCTCCCACCGTCGCTGTCACCGCTGCGAACCGCCTACCCGACACTGCTCGCCCCCGTCAAACGCAAGCCCCGGTCCCGCCCCCCGAGAGCACCGCGAGCCAATCACGAGTCGATGCAAAAGACGAACAGGCTCTTTGGCCAATAGAAATAGCGGCACGTGGGGAGGGACAGGAGGAGTAGCCAATAGGGAGGGCTAAATCTCCCCCGGGGCTCACGCCGTCACCATTTGCCCTTTTGACGGACGCGGTAGACGTTCAATGGAGGCGTTTGATTCCTTTTACGGGACGGTGCGGGTCCAATCGCCCGCGGGAAGGAGCTGTGAGCGCGGCCACAGCCCCAGGAAGAGACGCCCTACGGTCAGACTCGGAGCAGCACACGCGCAATGTTGGAATGTCCCCGGGATGTCGGAACGCAGAGGAGTGGAATAAAACACTAATAATGTTCAAGTTTAATGGAGTGAAAACATATGGACAGCAGAAAGTTTCCTGTAATAATGAGCCTGGGCTGAGGCAGTTGTTGGTGACCGCGGTTAGTGATGGTGCAAAAAAGAAAAGAGCTGTACTTTGCCCTTTTGTCTTAGAGTTAGTGCACACTGACATCTTGTGGAAACTGTGTGAATCACAGGCTTGTGAAATACTTTGGTATTTGATATATTTTGATCACTTTTTTGACAGTTTGGGCTTTGGCGTTTTCGAGTAAAATAATAATGTATTGCATACATGTATTTTCCTTGTAAATACATGTATTTTCCTATATTGCGCAAAATTGACTCTTGTGTGCCAATTTACTATTTTACCGGATCAAAAACATACCTGGAGTTGTGTTTTGTTTCATGCACACATGTTTGAGTAGGCCATCCATTAATTTTCTTCCCCCTTATAATAATAATAATAATAATAATAATAATAATAATAATAATAATAATAATAATGCAAAATAATTTTATACAGCACTTTTCTGGATACTCAAAGCTCTCACAGTTTACAGTTAATTCTTCATTCACTCCACACTCAGTGGTGTAAAATACTGTTGTAGCCACAGCTGCCCTAGGACAGACTGACAGGAGGCTGCCAAACTGCACCATCGGCTCCTCCAACCACCACCATCACTCACGCACTCATCACTTTCATCACTTGAATCCAGGGCCGGGTAGCGGAGGCAGTAGTCTGAGCAGGGAGGTCCAGATTTCACCCCACCCCTTCACCCCAGCTCCTCCGGGGGGACCCCGAGGTGTTCCAGGCCAGCCGAGAGATCCTCCAGCGTGTCCTGGGTCTTCCATGGGGCCTCGTCAGCTGGCTCCTCTTGACGTAGAGGTAATCCACGTATCCTACCTTGAGTAGGCTAATCCTTTATTATTAATCTGTTTATATTTCCAAAGCACAAAATGCTCCATTCCACTTTTTGATGTCATGAAGTGGTAGTTTTCGTAGTTTTGTGGTTAACAGCTACCTTTTGTCTTTAGTTTAGTAGAGACTGGCAATTCCAGAGCTGAAATCATCCAAATAATTCTAGTGAACAGGTATGGAGTTTAAAAACACAGTGGAGCTCTTCCTGCATTACCACATGACATCACAAGGTGGAACAGAGTGTTTTCTGTTTGAGAGAAGAACTCAGTCTAAACTGCAGAGTCTGAGTGTTAAACGTGTGAATGAAACAAAATACAACTCCAGGTCTGTTTGTGATGAGGCAACAACATTAGAACATACAAGGAGATCAGAAAATAGCCTAATATCATTTTGCTTTACCGTAATATCTGCAATGCAATGGAAACGGAGTGTCAAATGAAGCCTGTCATAACTGTAAACAGTGGAACTTTAGTGACTTCCCTACAGGGACAGTAAAGTCTACCTTAACCTATGGGCCTATTTATCACATTATATTTTTCCTAATGAAACTACTCTCATAAAAAAATAAAATAATAATAATAATAATAATAATAATAATAATAATAATAAATTTCTTCAGGTTCAGTCTGGTATAAATAGGCCAAAAATTCTTCATCAGTTGATTGTCAGTCAGTTGTTTTACAGACTGTTCTAGAGTCTTATGTCTTACCGCACTCTACATATCATATAACATATCACAATGAATACACAGGACTAGCTTTGGGTGCAATAAGAAAAAAATAATAATTTTTTCATACTGTGCCGCTGATGTTGTCAATATTTCCTGGGGGTGTGATGCTAACTGCAGGCACTGCTCTGTCTGAGGCTTTGTAAAACGTTAATCTGAGCTTTATTTTAACACAATCTGACAAAAAATACTGGCATATTTGGAACTACGACAGATGAGCGGATTTTTACTGTTAAATATTCCTCTAAAATAACATTACAGTCACAAGCAAGTTAGTGTTGTGTAGTGTATTGCTTCTCTGTTAGTCGCTCTCACATTTTAGTTGAAAATCAAACATCTAAAGAAGACCATGAACATGTATCGATCACAGGCTCCTGAAAATGTGCTCTTTAAATCCATTTTGTACTTTTTCTTGAGTTTTCAGACCACTTTTAACATTTCTGTGTACATTGCGGTAACTGCTGAACATTCTACCATACACATACATGCAGAACACCCCCAGCGTGATGTCAAGTATCAATAAAACAACTGTAAACATTGTTTCTTCTCACAGTGAAAGCAATGAGCAGCCCAGTTTGTTTTCAAAGAGGTTTATTGAAAGAAATATTTATTCTTGAAATTGTATAAAGTTCAACCATTGATAATCACACATCAGAACCTGGAGCGTCAACACGTCTTCATCTTTTCATCACTGATATGAGTATAAACCACAACCTTATTACAACAGTGTGTCATCATTCCACAGTGTTCCGCCGTGCTGGGATGGGCTTCACTCACATTCTGCCTAAAGTTCTTACGGGAACCACATCAAGGCCAGGCATGTTCATTCATTTTGTGTGGGAATCTTTCACTCTCTGGTCTGAACTCAAAAGTCACCCCCAATGTAAATATATCATGAGATTAGCGGTTATTTGTTATCATCGGTTTACCGGCAGGTGCATGGTAAAACTAGGAGTACACAGAAAGAACACGCACACTAAAGGACCTGAGAATCGAACTCGTAACCTCATATCCACCATCCTTTTTACAGAAAACAAACAAATAATAAATATATCTAACTGTTAATCATTACATCCAACTTCAGACTTGGAATTGCACTGATAAAAACATTTCAACTATATTGTTATCAGAGGTGGGTAGTAATTTAAAAAGAAAAAATTGTACCTTTCCCTCAGCATACTTTTTATTGAAATAATCCTACGTCTCAACATTTACTCTTGCCAAAGCCCAAAAAACTCGATCGGCGATGTCATTTCTAATCCCATTTAATGCTAAATGCTAAAAAAAATACATTCCCGAAACATTTTCTTTACATTTTCTTTCAACAATTTTCAGTTTCTCTTCTTCTTCACCGTCAGTATTCGATCCTCACTTGTTGCTTCTGGCGGCTCGAGCCTCTCGCCGCCGCTGGAGTCGACAATCGAGTCTTTTGGGCTTTGGCCTGTGCAGTGGGAAATCAACAGAGGGAAGTGTGAGGTGCTTATAAAGTTGTTTTCTAATGTTTCCAGACACTAATGAGTGAACCAGGCAGAGCGTTTTGTTTGTTAGACTCGTGGCTGTTGTAAGATGGGTTAAAGTGGTGTTAAGCTTCTTCAGTGTGAAGCAAATTGGCGTTTTACATGGAAGTTAAGAACTTGCCCCCATCACTGCACTAGTTTGTTGCCTTGACAGACTCACTGCCACAGTGAGATCTCCGTCGAGGAAACACTGATCTGTGCCGTTTTTTGACTTCTGACAGAATTCCACCTCCTCTAGCAACGGACTTTAGCTTCAAATATGCCGGAGTTCCACTTTAAGTTTACTTGAATAGTAGTTTCCCCACATACTTTTTTTTTTACTATTTTACATGAATCATTTCGTTGTACTTCTGCTTCAGTAATATTATTTTGAAGTAACATTACTCTAACTCAAGTACAATTTTTGGTTGTTCTACCCGTCTAAATCCATGAAGCTTATTTCACTTTACAAAATGAATACATACAACTGGCCATGGACTTAAAAACACCAGACGCCACATCCCAAACACTTTTCAGAACTCAGAAAAGTTATTATGCACTTGATTTAACTCCCTTTTTGACACCCTGGGAGTTAAATCAAGCGCTCCTTTTGCAGATCCGTTTGGTCTAACACTACCACATATTTGTACCATCTAGGACCGTTATATTTGCAGCTATTCTGTACCTCTCTCTCTCTCTTCCATGAGCTGGAAGGAGAATGTATTTTTATTTAAATATTAATATATGTTAATATAATATTATAAATAGGGCTCTCCCGTTTTCCGGAAGAATTCAGTGTTTTCACTCTACACACAGTTTGCAAGCATACAGCAAAAAGATGCGCTGCCTGGCCCTGGAACCGCCTCCCCAGACGGCTCTCAGCGCAGCATGCAAGTAAAAATGTGCACGATTCTAAAAGTCTCCTCCTCAGCCTTCACTTTTCACTATAGGGATGGGACGATATACTGTATTCTTTGAGATGATACCAATATCCGATATTTGTGTTGCTGCATTGGCTGATAACTGATATTTGTTGATACCAATGAGATTTAAGAAACAGCAAGGCCCAGAAATTGATATTAAAAACACATATCATGCATTCTTGTGGCTTTAATTCCTCTTTTAAACAGATCGCACACACTGGAATTAGTATTTCACATGTTTAAACTTAAGTTCATTGTGTAACTTTTCTGGTGGAGGGTCTGTTTCTCCATGAAGATGTTATTGGTTTGTCTGGAATGTTTCACAGTACGGCATTAAACCTTTCTATCTTCATGGAGACCAAACCAAACCAAGTTACAGGTCAAATCTATGGAGAGGCGACCCCGCTCACAGTCAGAATACCTGTTTTTCTAGGTATTTTCGAGCTATAAAACCACCTGTAATTTATGAGTATTTATAAAAGGTCTTTTTAAAATCAGTGCCTAATGATCTCTGTACATCACAGCCTTCACCAGGATACATGCCTCGGCTGAAGCACTTGTGTAAAGTGTCTCACTTTTATGCATGCACTGGTGACTGCATATAGCAGGGGGCAGATTCTTTTTTTGATAAAGTGTCTAAATAAATGTATGGTAGAGATGTTTAATGTCATATTGTGGAACATTCCAGGCAGAACAATGACATATCCTTAGAAACAAGCAGGTGATGGACCTCCAACCAAAAATACACAATTCATTTTTAAATAGTGTCTGCAACAAAAGGGATAAACAAATGAACCCCTTGGGCCATGTGAATGCTGACAGAGACAGACATGTTTGTCCCTTGAGGAAACCCATAGGCTGAAACGTGTCGGGACTTTGTAAGTCGTCCATTAAGACAAGCCGTAAATTGATAAAGGCATTTTATTTTAACCAGTGAGTGCCTTGTTTTATTTTCTTTCATCTTTAAATGGACTTCCCTTCCCCAAAGAGCACCACTGTGTTTTATCTACTGTGTATTACCCTCGGGAGGTCCAGGAAGCGCTCCTTTTGAAACTTTTTTTTTTACAATAATATAATATGGTTAAAAGTTTAAAATGTAAATTTTGCATAATATATGTTCTTTAAAGGTGCACTACATAACTTTTCTGGTGAAGGGTCCACAACCTGATTGTCTCCAGGAGATGTTATTGCTTTACTTTGGAAGTTCCACAGTGTGGCATTAAATGTGTCTATGTCCATGGAGACAAGCAGATGACACTAGCAGGCAAAGTTACAGGTTAGATCTGTGGTGTGGCAACTTTGCTCACAGTAAGAATACATGTTTTTCAATGTATTTTTGAGTGTATACACATAATTGTATAAATGCAAGACACATACTGTAGGTCTAATGCCATACTGTGGAACATTCAAGACAGCATAATAACATTGACATAAAAAGCAAATAGAGGACCCTTTAACAGAAAAGTTACACAGTGCACCTATAAGTTCAGTTCACAAATGAACTTTTCACTGTTGAGAATTATGGTACCAACATGTATTTATCTGTGATCTAAAACAATCTGTAAACAAAGTTATATTCTAGCCGAAAAGCTCTTCTGTTTCTATTTTTCTGTCCAAAAAGACAAATCTGGTGCACTGAGGACAATCTGGAAACGCCACATGGGCACACAGAGACTGGAGCTGTGCAGAACAATATCGGTGCCAAATATCAGCTAAATTCTCAATATCGGACCTATACCGATACTGGAAACAGATATATCGTCCATCCCGTTATAAGGTGATATTTTTATAAGAAATTAGAGCAGACGTTTTCATTATTATTCAGTATATTTCCTCTATAGTATTCTGCATTTCAAAGCATGCCAAAGACTGCATAGTGCTGGCTATACGATGCCAAAGAGTTTTCGATTCCTTTACAATAAGTCGAAGAAAAGTCGGTATGTACAGGCAAGGAGTGACAGCAGATCCAGTGTAGTGAAAACAGTACCAAACCCCCCTCTCCCCAAGTGCTCAAAATATCTACAAACCCAAAGACGACGAGGAAAAACGAGCAGACCCGACGGACGATTTATGGCCGTCGAAATGGAAAGAAAATCTGCGAAATGCACTCTCTGCTTTCAGTATTGAACATGTCACATTACAGTTTGGGGAACAGTTGACAGAAACCACATTGGAGATTTGAGGTCATAGTTCAGAACGTAATACACAGCTCAGGCCACTAGGTGACAGTAGTTGCACATGGACGGACAAACATTAGCTACAGGACATGAGCACTGGAGATTGACATTGGCCATTTCTTACCGGATGCCCACCTACCTTTAACTAAAAATGTTTCTCTGATATAGAGTGACTAGAATTTCAAAATAAAAACTGGGACTGGGTTTTTTGGTGGTTGGTAATAATAAAATTGTGAAACAAGTGCGTAATTAAGGAAAATTATAATGCAGAGACCATTCATGATGAACATTTTCTTAGTGTTTTGGTCATTTTACAACAATTTATGACTTCCCTCTCTGCTGCAGGTAACAAACTGGTCCAAAATAGGGATGCCTGGGACATTTCTTATACAAAACTGGGACAAATCAGTGGTTTGGGATAAATCTGCTGGGACAGGGGACACGGCTCAAAACTGGGACTGTCCCGGGTTCATGTTGGATGTTTGGTTTTAACATAACAAGAACAAGCCATTTCATTAGCATGGGCACTAACTGCTGCTGCTGTTTAAAATGGCAATTAAAAACTATTTGTTACTTTCTATTGACAATGCTTAGTTTAGCTAACGGTGCAAAGTGGGTATCCGGTACAAAATGGGAAATGACAGAGATTTCTATATGATGTCATGTTGGAAAATTCAGGGCCAACTTGAAACTACATTTTGCAATTGCGCTGAATGTGGACAATGAAAAGGGGATTCCAGAAACTTAGCTTTACTAACTTGCCATAGCTTCTTCGGCTGTGTTCACTCTTGAACATACACCACAGTGAAAATGTGACTAAACCCAGATTGAACCCAGAACTAAACCCTGGACCAAACCAGACCTTCACGTGCACTAACCTAGGGCATGTGAAGATAGCCTTTAACTGAACTTACTGTCATTCCATTACATCGATAGCACTGGTTGTGTTGGTCAGTTACCACAACTAGGAAGGGTTCAGTAAATGAAGTTACTGTTACTGTACAAGAGTTATGTTATGGACAGATTTTTTATTATTTTGCTTTAAAACATGTCACTCCTAGTCAGGCTAGCAATGGTCTAGCGACCTATTGCGATGTTCTTATGCTATTGTTATTCTATTGTGCTCAGCATTTGGGGAAAACTGACCTCCACCTTGAGAAAGTGCAATCGAATGGCCAATCAAATCAGGGTTCCGAAACACAAGCTCGAGTTGGTTTGGAGCAGACCAAGTCGGTTAGACATGAAACTTTCTTGGGCATCCATATTTTCCTCGACTGTTGGAATGGAACGCATTTACAATGGATGTCGGGAGAACTGACTCAGATTTATCCACTACTGACATTCAATAGAATGCAGAGTTTGCAAGTTAGCAATGGCCTATGGCAACATCTAGATGAGGTTTAGGCTAGCATAGGATCTATTCACACTTACGTCACAAACCAAGAATGCGTTTGGAAAGATGCGATGACAACTTCCAGCGGGCTCTGTTCGTGGTAAGTCTGACAAAATCTAGTAAAAAGGAGAAAATCTCCCAGTTTCCTTCATCTCCATGTCATTGTAGCATTCTGTTATGTTCGGCTCATCCACAATTCCAACCATACCTCAGTTATGATTCCAAACAGCACATACGTATGTAGTCTTCATTTTACTATCACATTTACTTCAGTGGGTTTGGTCACAGTTGCTCGAGCCCAGTGTCGGGAACTACACCGGAAGTCGTCATTGCATGTTTCCAATGTGATGTAAGAACACCATGTCTAAGTCCCATGTCTGTATAATTTGAGTTGAGAAATCCCTTTTTCATTGTATAATTTCTCAAATTTGTTTCTATCCCACCGGTGCTTTTCTTCCGTTGTAAAATCCCCGTTGTACCATTCATATTTTTCACATTCACGTCAGAGTACACAGGGTTGAGTTGGGAGTTTGTTTGCTTTGGTTCCATAAAGTGCGTGATGGCAACAACAACGCTGCCCTATTCCTAACCTGGTAAAAACAACGTAACAGACTATCGACGTGCTCATGTGGGCTCGAAGTGATCTCTGTGAAATAATCCTTCATAAATAAACATACAGACAAAATCACAAAACATACAAGTCAAAATATGATACCTCCACAACCAAATAAATAAATCAATCAGCTTCGACCAGCAAGCGACACAACTACAATCGTCACCAGTCTGCATTAAAGGGGACTTCCACGGACATGAAAAGTTCTTTGACAGAAATATAAATAAGTGGATGTATTTTAGACGATCTTTTCAAATGAAGTCTACGACATCTGCGACACATTCCTGAGTCTGCTAACACGTGTACTGTCAGACGAATAAAGTGCGGATGAAACAAAGCTGCTACAACGTCATAGTAAAGGACTATTGCACTCTGAAAGGGTCTACTCTGACGGACGCATCGGGAAGACTAGTTTCAAAGATGTCATAGGTTCCACACTCTACTTCAGCTAAGTGTTACAGTACTATATTCAACTAGAGCCATAAAACAGTGCACCTTCAGTCTAAACTCAGGGAAAAATGCTTTACTTTATATTGCAACTGTAAATAATTAGATATTGTGGCCCTTCCTCTTTTAGGAAATTCTTCACAAGGAGGAGATCCTAAACTTATAAACTTTCAAAGATGGATCACAGCACATGGCAGCCCTATAGCCCGAACTTAGCAACAGCTACATGCTCAACATGCTATTCAAGGACTGTTGGATTCATTTAAAGAAACACATTTAAAAAAGGATTACTAGGTTGATAGCAAACATGATGGTGAAATGGCTGCATTACTTCGGATAATAATGCAAAAATAAAAATGTAATAGATCAAATACTGAAATATCTCAACAGCTACACCTAAGTTTAGAATCCCCTTCTTAGAAAGACAGCCTTTTTAAATAATTCAATAATTATTTCATAAAACAAACAAAAACTCACTCAAAATCAGATTAGTTGAAAAAAACACATGGAGTAAATTCTAATCTATCAGCAATCACCACTGACTGTCATTTTGTAATTGAAATACCATTTTAGCTGAATAAAATGGTAAAGGCTTTTGTTATTTTGGTCAGGACGTTCCTGTTTTAGTCCTACATTTTAAAGGGAATATTCTCTAAAGGTGATATATTAGTGTGTTGATGAGTCGGGCCTTCAGTGCAGAAGCGGAGCTGTGCACTCACACAGATGACAGAGCAACACAGTCACTGTTTGCATATTAGACTGTACAGGAATAACGGAGCGTTCAGCTGGTCTGCGTAAACTGGCAAACTTGTGTCGTACATGGTTTCACATCAGGGACAGGAACAGTGAGTATACAGTATACAAGGACTGTGAGGATTTTCTCTGCTGAGCAGATGGACAGATGCAGTCTGAGGTAGCATTAGAACATAGAGACGCTTCTTCAAATGTGCTTTGGAAAAGTGGAGCAGGCCTCGTTCACAAAAACTGACTTCAACAGGTTTTCTCAAATACGTGACTTCATTGAAAAGTATAAAGTCACTGTGTGGAACATTTTACACAGGTTGTCACTAACATAAATAAGTCCAGCTGTAGCTTCTATGACCCAAAGGTTCTACAAACATGTTCCACACAGAACTTTACCACAGTTCCATCACTTGAGTTGACTTGTTTTAGCTGTAAGTTTGCCAGTTTACTGCCTGTGACCCTGCCTAAGCATGCCATGTGTTCTTCAGTCACCAGCAAAACTGTACAATGTTCATGACAGGGTCATTGATATGTTCGTTGAGAAAATTCATGGCTTTTACCTCTCCAGTTCCCACCCCTGAGGTGCAAAGCAGCCAATCCAGTGTGTGCTCTTGGGGAAGGGGCGGGCTTATAATTAGCTCCACCCCTTAGGGGCAGGACTTCAGAAGGAAGGATCCAATGAGTGAAGAGGACAGCAGATCTCCTGTTAGGCCAGCTAACACATCTCCAACCACCAGTCTGAGTTCTTGGGAAGCGCCGCGGACATAGACAATCTAGAATAATATCATAGGATTCAGTGCAAGGTGAAACATGGCTACTGTTAAGAGCTTCATAGTCTGATGCTTGTGTCTTCCAGCTGTGGATACAGCAGTAAAGGGATTGTTGGAGCACACACTCTGTGAGCAGGGCTGTACAGTTAGAGGACAGCGCCCCCTGCTGAGAGGATTTGGTTTAAAGTAACATGTACCATGTGGAGCTCCTCTGATGGGAGCTGTTCTAGTGGCTTCTCCTGTAGTGATAAGGTGAGTCTGAAGTGTGCCCTAAAGGGAGTGTGATCCTGTGTCTGGGTCAGCGCTGGGCATGGCCCTGGGCATGGCTCTGCCTTGAAGCCTGAGCGCGTCAGGAGCCTTAGCTGCCCCCCGGGTCAGAGCGGTGTCTCTGAGGTGTCCGTGAGTCCAGAGGGGTCTGTGGCTCCTGAAGGGACAGCCTGCGTTGGCTCTCTGGGTCCATGGAGACACAGGCCCCTGGAGTGAGCTCCACACCCCCACTGCTCTGCTCTGGACCCGGCACCAGCCCCGTCACAGGGACCCGTCCCAACTGCAGCTCCAGAGCATCCAGTCCTGAGGGGTGACTGCTCATCACAGCGCCCTCATGTGGCCTGGACGGGAACTCCTCAAAGTCCTGTGCTTCCAGAATCTACACACACACAAAACAAAACACTTTCACGATATAGTAATTTGACTGCACTGTGTGGTCTTCTGTGTCTGTGAAATAGGCCTCTGACCGTGACAATACATATTCCATGTTTGTAAATGTACTACCACTGCTATGATGTGTACTTAGCACTGATCCTTCTACCCCTGTGGAGATAGAGCACTGGAGTGAGCTGTGTCTCTTGCCTGTGACAGTGAGGACAGAGCATCTGTCTCCAGAGGGGGCACTGTTCTGGCCCCTGGACCAGGGCCCGGGTACGGAGACACCTGTGGACCACACACAAAAACGGTACAAAGTACAAACCTTGTACAATGAAGGATTCCAATACATCGTTGAAGATCACCTGATTTCCAGATGTCCTTTTAGACATTGTACCCAAGCTGATGCACTCACATTTACTCCAGAGTTAAATGACTATTTCATACATCTGCATTTGATGATTTTGAGTCATTTTCTATGAGCCCTGGTGTGGCGGCTGTTCCTTTGCTTTTGCTTCACGTCTGACACAAACTCATGCACGTGAAGAATCAGGTGTGAGTTGGTCGTAGCTGGAAACATGATGTGGTCATGTTGAACAGTTCAACACCATCATAGAAACGGTGTTTTAAGTCAGAGCTCAGGTGTAGGACACTTGCTGAATCAGATGTATGTGCAGTAAACAGTATGTGAGCAGGTCGGTGGAGCGGTGTGTGTGTGTGGTGGTACCTGAGGAGGGGAGGACACTGCGCTGTAGGCCGGGGGCACCAGGGCCATCTGTCTCTGCAGCAGCTGCATGATGGCCCCGATGTCTGCAGACATGCGGCTCTCCAACCTGACGCCACAACACAGAGACACAGGCTTCATAAGGGTGCACCCATACACTGTATATATGAATGAACATAAGGGTGCACCCATACACTGTATATATGAATGAACATAAGGAGCACCCATACACTGTATATATGACTGGACATGAGGTGCACCCATACACTGTATATATGACTGGACATGAGGTGCACCCATACACTGTATATATGACTGGATATAGCTAGCCCACTAGCTGCCATGATCTAAATAGGAAGTAAGTATGAACATGGTTCGACTCTGGCTCCAATTCACTTTTATTTGAAAATTCGTCACTCCACTCTCTGTAACTACATGATCCTGGGCTTTTAATTTCACTATTTTCTCCATAAATGAAGATGTGAACATTAATAACAGACAAATCAGGTGCCTTCTTTCCCTGAAGTTTGATTGACTATTGTGCTTTGTTACTAAACCCCTGTCCCCTGCCAATCCAGCGATGTTAGTGCTAAGGTGCACATGTTTGACAGCTTCATTCCTGATTGGCTCTTTAGCACTCAGAATCCCAATTATTTCACGTCGGCTCCAAATGCATTCATCTGGCTAGAGCTGAACACTAAGCGTGATCTCACACTCCATCAGTCCAGTTCTATCAGTCTGCCACACCAGACACTTTAGTCGGGACATTTCAGAAGTTCTTTGTTGGTTCTGCTTACATTGCATTTCTCCTTTTTACCGACCCCCAGGAGTCGTCCGTACCTTATGATTCTTATTAATAGCCTGGCTCCTGTCAGACGGTGTAAGGCAAAATGAGCGTGTGCGTTTCTATTAAAGGAAGTTTAGAACCCTCAGTGTGGCTAAAAGCCTCAGTCTGCTGATGTATAGGCCAGTGATTTTCAAACTATTTACAACATAAAACTGTATTCTTACTGTGAGCATGTTCACCTCTCCACAGATCAGACCTGGAACTTAGCCTAGTGGGATCACCTGCTTATCTCCATGATGATAGATATGTTTAATGTAATACTGCAGAAAAGTTACATAGTACGCCTTTAAAATGCATGACAGGTTAGACTCATTTCACTAAGGCACATACTTAGATTTAGCTTTTTTCCTTTTTCTTTTCTTTTTTCTAATCTTTTTATTATTTCTTTTCTTTTTTTCTCTTATTTTCTACCAATTTTACCCCAGATTAGAATTTCTTCTTTCGTTACTGATTGAACAGGATCGCACTTGGTAATTCCTTTAAATGTTACATAGCAACTGTATTGTACTCTGGGTTTTCTACACAACTGATACTTTGCAGCTGATGTCATCAACACTGGGGAGCTGAAGATAACTAGAGGCACTATTCTGTCTTAAGTTCTTTTTAGTGCTTTGTTTTAACGCAATTTGAAAATGCTGTTTATCTCCATTTTTTTAGTTTTCAGGCAGTGTTTTTTAATGTGAGCATTGTGTCATCATGGTAACTGCTAAACATTCCTCCGTAGACACGTTATCTGTTTCAGGCTCATGCGACGGTCGGCGATCGTACCTGTTGAGCTGCTTCTGGAGCAGGTCAAGCCGTGCATCGAGCTGGCTCCTCTGCTGTCTGCTCAGGCTGTGCACGGGAGTGTGGAGAGGGGGCGGAGAGGCCAGACTGCAGCTGGGGACCTCCTGGTACTGACCCCCGCCCCGGCTCTCCCCCCAGAAGCTGAAGATGTTTGATACCCCAGAGAAGGCTCCTGTGAGGGGAGAAAAGAGAAAACTTCAAATGAATTCAACCACAAAGACGCAATTTTCTACCTTTCCTGAGTGTGGACTAGACCAGGACTAAACAAGGACTAGAACAGGACCAAACTAAGTCTACATCAAGACTTAACTGGGATCACACCAGGACAAATGTGAATGCACACCCAGCCAATCACTGCCTGTTAACACTTCTTCTTAACCAGTCACCTCTTTTCCTGTCCAAAGGTTTGTGAATGATGTAAACTTGGAACAGATACCATAGCGATTAACATTCAAAACAAACATGTTTTGAATGTGAAAAAGTCCTCTGCCTCTGCTCCCCTTCACCACTTGTAACTGGGATTATCATAAATGAACATAAATCACTTCAACAATAAAAATGTCTCTGTATAATGGATCCAGCGCAGTGACTTTGCTTGACCACATCCACTTTCACAATTCTTTAAAAAGATGTAGTGAACAGGCTGTGACTGGCTGTGACTGTGGAACATTCTATCTTTAACATCTCCATAGAGACAAGAAAAAAAGTTCACCATGCACCTTTATAGAAATGACTGTGATACTTATTTTATTGCACTCTTTAAAGGGGCATTGTGTAAGTTCTCTGTTGGAGGGTCCATCAGCAGGTTCACAAATGTTGAACCTGGTATTTTCAATTATTGACTAAACTCAAGAAGTCACAATTTTACAACATCATTTTGCATTTTAACAATATCCATTTTTACTGTCCCCCATCTGTGTTATTTGATACTGGCCTATAGAATGCTGTAACTTAGCAACACTGTAACTTAGCAACATCATTCCACAAAGCTCAAAGCTTTGTGCTTTGTCTTTTAAATCGTGTAAGGCCTGCACAGAAGTGGGTAAGATCACACTTGAACAGTCGACAGAAAACACAAACGCAGAGCCACAAGCCATACCTGCTGTGAGTTCACATTTTACAGAAAAAGAAGTTTGAAACAGTCTCTTTGTCCAGAGGAAGAACAGTGGTGGTAGTAGCTGCTGAAATCAGTGTTACTAAAAGGGCAGTAAAACCAGAAGATTCAAACACACCTCGCTCTCCTGCAAAGGAGACAAAACCTGCAAGAAAGACAAAATGCCCAAAGCCAAAAAACCAGAGATGGAGAGATGCAAGAGGCAGGAAAACTTCAAACTACCTGCACATTTGAGGAATGTTCCGAGTACAGAAGAAATTGAGATGGTCAGTAATGTCATGGATCATGGAGATTTGACAGATGATGCATGCCCTGAAGACATAGAGGATTCTAGTCCTGTAGACCAAGAGGAACCTCAGTCACCAGATTCAAACACACCTCACTCTCCTGCAAAGGAGACAAAACCAGCAAGAGGCAAAATGCCCAAAGCCAAAAAACCAGAGATGGAGGGATGCAAGAGGCAGGAAAACTTCAAACTACCTGCACATTTGAGGAATGTTCCGAGTACAGAAGAAATTGAGATGGTCAGTAATGTCATGGATCATGGAGATTTGACAGATGATGCATGCCCTGAAGACATAGAGGATTCTAGTCCTGTAGACCAAGAGGAACCTCAGTCACCAGATTCAAACACACCTCACTCTCCTGCAAAGGAGACAAAACCAGCAAGAGGCAAAATGCCCAAAGCCAAAAAACCAGAGATGGAGAGATGCAAGAGGCAGGAAAACTTCAAACTACCTGCACATTTGAGGAATGTTCCGAGTACAGAAGAAATTGAGATGGTCAGTAATGTCATGGATCATGGAGATTTGACAGATGATGCATGCCCTGAAGACATAGAGGATTCTAGTCCTGTAGACCAAGAGGAACCTCAGTCACCAGATTCAAACACACCTCACTCTCCTGCAAAGGAGACAAAACCAGCAAGAGGCAAAATGCCCAAAGCCGAGAGATGCAAGAGGCAGGAAAACTTCAAACTACCTGCTGGACCTGAGGAGAAGAAGCATCTTTTCAAAGGGTTTTCAGCGCTTTGTGAACTATTTCCTTCAAACTGTGAATTATTTTCTTGTGTTAATATTAAGGAATGATTGAAGGAAACACATATGTGCTTTGATTCTATTTTAACTTGAACATATGGACCCTATGACAAATGGAGTTTAACCTGTTGACCTTGTGACCCTTGAAGTGGGCTATTCAAAGAAGTGAGATGGCTCTGTACAGACTTGTATGTTACCTTATATGGTGAGCTAGAAGCTTAACATATAGGATCTATACATAAACAACAAGGATAGAATAGCAGATGCATGCATCAACAGGTGGGATAATGTTTGAGTTTAACTATAAAAGAGGTCTCGCAGAAGGAGGCCCTTGAGAGACGAGGAGGGAAGACCCACCATAAAGGCCTGTATCCTGTTGTAGCCGGAATAAAGATCTTTTTGAAACTGCTCCACGCCTTCGCTTTTTGTTCTGAGGTGTCTTAAAGAACCAGAAGCTAACAGATGTAGACCCAGACGAGATCAATCATACTTAATCGTGAAAGCCAGGCCTTATCATCTCTTATCGTCTCTCCGCAAACCCCCTGAGAAGACATCACAGACGAGTACTCCAGAAACGATACGGTATGACAGTAGCCTTTTGTTCTAAAAATCCTGTCAATTGACTTAATGCTAAATTTAAGATGTGGTGAATTTTTGGGGACTTTGTGTAATATTAAGTGATAATTTTAAACTATGTAAAGCCGTGTTTTATGCTTTTGCACGTGAGAAAAAGGGGAAAGCAGGTTTTATTTAGAAAATTATTTCCTTGTTTTATGCTTTTTCACGTGAGAAAATGGGGAAATCAGATTTTTTAGTTAATTTATTTATTTGAGTGTTTATGCTTTTGTCTCTAGATGAAAAAGAAAGGAGGTTTTATATAAATATATAAAAATAAACAACTTTTAATTTAGTTTATATAAAAATACAGGCCCTACATATACATACTAAAAAACAAAAAAAAACAAGAAAAACAGATCTAGAATGTAACCCTAGAAAATACTATATGTATTTCTATTAGTGTTTTTAGAAACTTGAAGGGAGCTCCAAGAGATAGAACCTGTGAGTTGCAAGAACATAAACATAAGATAACCCTAAAGCAGGAGACAGGAGTAGTGAGTCTGGTCAGGAGCCGCTTCAGAGACCAGTGGCTGCGTGGTTGTGGTCTTAAATTAGTGCTTAAACGCACCTGTCTGGTCTGTGCTGTAGACGCTCGAGATAGTTTTGTACTTTGTGTGCTTATGGTACGAGCACAAGGGGGAATGGCCTGTTCAGGGTAGCTGGGTGTAAATGATCATGTTTAAATATTTGTGGCGTTGCAGCACGCGGGGCTAGGTGAGTGAGCGTTGAGTACTGGTTGGGATAGCGGTGGTTACTGGGTTTTGTATGGCTCCTGGTTGGGTGTTTGTTCATGAGGTTAGGTGGAGGTAGACATTATTAAGTGTTAGTATAATGAATTAACTAGATAAGAATTTAGAAAACAGTAGTTGTTGTTAAATGATAGTAGAAGGTAGGCTGAAATCAGGTAAAGTGGGACAATGCTAAAAATCTAATTTTCATAAATGTATAATGTATATTTCATTCAATTCATTAATAGTCATTTATAAAGACAGTGACAGTATAATGTGTTAAAAAGCTAAAATATATATTGCTATAATATAATGAACAGAGTTATTCTACACATAACATAGTTGTAGAAGTCAACTTGACCAATCACAATCCTTGTTTCATATCCAGTAGACATTCAGCAATAAAACAGTGACAATTGTTGTGATTGGCCAATAGAATATTTTTTTATATAACAGATAAGCTTGTGTCTTAGTCAACCTGATGTCCCACTCAACCTGACTTTACCCTATGAGTAATTAATTAATTAAGGTAAAATAAAACTGTTATTAAGGGAGAATATTAAAATTGTTCAAACTAATTTAATGTTGCCTCTTAAATAGATTTCAAATACTATCTAAAGTTAAATTTCTGCTCTTTCTTAGAAATCAGTCTAAGGACAGGAAGTGGGAACAGAGAGAAGCTTTGGGATTAAAAACTCTTAGTGCCTACAGGTAGATTGCAGGAAATAGACAGTTCATTTAAACAGTGACCCAATCAAATCAAAATAGTATCCAATTGATAATAAATAGTAGCTGAGAGGGTAAATATTAATATACCACAAATGTCCCAATTCACCACATTAAGTCAATTGATGGAGTTTTGGAATTGCAAGGCACTGGAAGAAGAGGCAGACCCGAAGAAGGCGCAAGAAAATCAAACTGCGATTCAAGATATGGTCAAGAAATATGTCAAGAAAAAGATTATACATGGAGGAAAAAAGACAGTCGCCCCAACAGAAGAGCAGTGGAGGAATATAAGAAGTTATTACAAGGAAAAAATTAAGCAATATAAACTGAAGTCCACCAGAAATGCTATAATGAGGAAGATGAACCAATCAAAAATACAGAAGTATGAGAATGAGATGAATATGGCCAAAAAGATGTCCCAATGGGCAAAAGAAATGAATGTAATGCAAGAGACGAGAAATTTGTCCTCCATTTTAGTTCTCAAACAAAAAGAGGAGGGTGTGATTTTAAAGGAGGAGCTTCAGAGAGACACTTTAAGAGAACCTGCTGTGAAAATATATCCAATATATCCAAAGCTTCCAAAGCTTGGAGAAGATAAACTACCACACAAATATTTCACACGCCTAAAGACAGAAATTTCTGGGAAGAATCTGAAAAATCAGAAGAAGATGTTCCCCTCACTAGAGAGTACATTACGATATGCAACAAATCCATCCCCAGAAGATGAAGAATACGGCTATGATGTGTCAAGGAAAGATAATCCTCCTCCATATTCGTGTCACCAGTAAAGGTCAGAAATACAGAACACCCTGCTCTTCAGATGCTACCAGATCTGGATGTATGTCCAACCCCAAAGACAACTCATAAGATAATTGGAGGAGAGTTGGTGTTAAAATCTGTTAAAACACGGCTTGAGTGAACTAGAAGAAAAAAATAGAAGCAGTCCAAAACCAAGTGACTATTCTGACTCATATCGTGGAAACGGAGAAAAAGATGAGGAAAGTGATATGGGGAGACACATGAGGAGGCAAGAAATAGACTTTGATCAAGAAGACCATGCAACTGTTTACCCAATAAGAATGGATGGTCAACAAGTAGTATACCAGCCATTTTCACTGAAGGACTGGAGTGCTTTAATGCTCACACTTCCAAGGCTAACTAAAGGTGGTGTCCCATGGATGAGAGCCCTGATAAAACAGACTGCCGGAGATAAATTGTGTTGGGGAGACATACAAGCTGCCATAACCAAAGCTACTGATGAAACAACTGCTGAAAATATCAAAAGAGCTGTGGACAGGAAACTAAGGATACAGCTACGAAACAATCACGCTCTTCATATTTTCCGTGACGCCTAGAGGGAGAACTCAGGACAAGATTTCCATGTATTATCACTGATGAATTATTGTCTATGCAGATGGGAGACAAAGAAGATTATTACAGCTACAAACAACGTGCCACAAATCTGTACCATGATGTCACGGGTGATGCAGTTGAGACAGGGACTGGTATGGCAATCATCTTTCGGTCAGCTTAGTTAAAGCTATGCTTGCCGGTTCAGGAGGCGCCCAGAATGTAATGGGACTGTATAATATACCTGAGGAAGAATTTGATGCACATTGCAATCATCAAATAAACAAGTGGCAGAAAAATAAGAAGGAGATTGAAGAAAACAAACAAGCGTTTGGGAACTGGCTGCTATGAAATTGCGATTGCAGAAATAATAAGGTGAACTTAAGGAAAAGAAGATGTGCTGAAGGCTTTAAATATCACTCAATGCTTTGGAATTGACGTTGCCACATCTGCCATCCGGGTGAAGAAAGCTGACCATCCTTCACCACAGGAGCTCCAGGGGAAGAGGAGGACAAAAGGGGAGAAGGGGATTAGAAGGAAAAGGAGAGTATAGGCCATGTTTGTTTGGAAAATTTTCGATGTGTATTTTTGACAATGCTAATTGTTATACTTTCTATTATTCTAGTGTATTGGTACATTTCACATACCCATAGAAGTATTGAGACTGGCCTCGACAGCCAACAATCAAAACGATGAGCCACGATGCAACCAACTTGACAACAAAAATTAAAGGTAAGAAACAAGTAACGCTGAAAAGAAAAAAAAGGGACACTAGACACACTCCAAAGATTGTAAAATATTTGTATGAGGGACAAACTTGTAACATACTTTTGATGTATGTGAAGTGCTAGACTGTATGCTAGATATACCCGCTTATAGATCATGTGCTAAATGTACAAATTGTCTGTAAGGATACTTGTCTGTCAAAACAGATGCCTATGGACACACAGTTATAGAGACTGCCAGTTATAACTAGTACTGATGGACAACAAAATGAGGAAAACACTTTTAAAACTGATCTACAGCAGAGAATTACCTTAACAAAACTCAGAAAGGATGATGGATCCTATCAAGCAGATCTAAAACATTGTAGAGAGCCCAAATCAATTACTCAACGATGTAATCCTTTGATATTATCTATTAAAAATCCAACATTCAATGATTCTGGAATATATTCTATAGGGTTCGAGTGCTCTAAAAGTATTTCTATACCATGCAATAGAAAAACAAATTTGAATTTTGAAGGCTACATCCAAACAACAATTTTAAAAGCTAATAGACCTGCTCCAGAAAATGATCTAATTTCCTTGACCGAAGGAATAAAAATCGAAACGGGGATAGAAATGAATGAAAATACTTGCCTGAAATGGGTACAGTACACTGCGCACACCTTAACTACGGAAGACTGCATTGTATGTTCCGCAGCCAGACCACGATTGACTACCACATCTATACCATATTCTAACGAGGAAGACCTGACCTGCTATTTTATCAAAAACATGGTCAGGCATTTTTGCCCCAGTAATGTTAATTATCCCGTTCACCATAGGCCCAGCAAATTCACTAAGCCTTATACAAACTCAATTGCCATATAGAGCTATCTCAAGACATAACTACGTGAACAAGAGGTCGTTGTCAAATCAGTCTAAGCCCAAACCTCATGGATCGTTTAATGAGGACATCTACCTCAGTGCTATTGGTACACCTGTTGGAGTTCCGGAGGAATTTAAAGCACAAAACGTAATTGCAGCTGGGTTTACCTCAGTTTTATTTGCAGGGGTAACTGCTACTAAAAATGTTGTTTGGATAAATTACCTTTATTACAATCAGCAGAGATTTATCAATTATACAATTGAGGCAATAGAAGGCATTGTTGAGCAATTGGGCTTAGTCGCTCATGGCATGGCAAAATCGGATCGCCCCTTGACATGTTACTCGCCAAAGAGTCATCAGTATGCAGCATGTTCGGAGCAGAATGTTGTACTTACAGTCCGAATACTTCCCTGATGGAAGTATTGCTAAAGCTTTGAACAAACTTAAGTTGTTGTCCACAGAATTTGTTAGGAACTCTGGTGTGTATGAAAACACTTGGTCAAATTGGCTCTACGGAATATTTGGACCTTGGACTGATGCTATAATGTCTGTAGTTATTACAATATTAACTGTCATCGCTTATATTAGTAGTAATCGGATGTTGCATTATCCCTTGCCTTCGATCACTGGTAGAACAATTAATTGCTACTGCCATAACACAGAAAAACTCCTACGCCTCAGATTTTGCTACTTCTCTGTAGAGTCTTAAAGTCCCTAACTATTGATTAAACTGCACCGCTTGACCTTCTGACTTGAAGGAGGTAAAATTCATAATTCCCTAAAAGTCCCAGTAAGCGTGCTCCTTGTTTCTTATTTTGCTGTCCGAGAGTCATATATTTTCATTTGTGTGTTATATTTGCATGAGTGTGGGGTTGTGTTATAATTGGGAAAAAAAAAACAAACAAACAAAAAAAACATACTTTTTATTACTACTTTTACTACTATTACTTTATTATTATTTTTATTTCTTTACTCATATTATAGGAATTTTATGTGAAGGTAGTGTCTGCTCCTCTGTTTTCATTTCTGTGATCATAAATGATCAAAAGGGGGAAACTGTGAACTATTTCCTTCAAACTGTGAATTATTTTCTTGTGTTAATATTAAGGAATGATTGAAGGAAACACATAGGTGCTTTGATTCTATTTTAACTTGAACATATGGACCCTATGACAAATGGAGTTTAACCTGTTGACCTTGTGACCCTTGAAGTGGGCTATTCAAAGAAGTGAGATGGCTCTGTACAGACTTGTATGTTACCTTATATGGTGAGCTAGAAGCTTAACATATAGGATCTATACATAAACAACAAGGATAGAATAGCAGATGCATGCATCAACAGGTGGGATAATGTTTGAGTTTAACTATAAAAGAGGTCTCGCAGAAGGAGGCCCTTGAGAGACGAGGAGGGAAGACCCACCATAAAGGCCTGTATCCTGTTGTAGCCGGAATAAAGATCTTTTTGAAACTGCTCCACGCCTTCTACGTTTTTGTTCTGAGGTGTCTTAAAGAACCAGAAGCTTACAGCTTCCTCCTGAGTTAATGAACGGGGATGCTGATATGGATGACTTCATGAATCCAATTTTTGACCCTCCCATCAACCGTAAGGCCCAGCCCCATAAAAAGACTGAGGAACCTTCAGTGACAGTCCAAACTCAACCACTAACGACAACAAATATCATCCAAGCTATTTTTATTTGTTTATTTTTATTCATTTTCTATTTTATTATTTTTTATTTTCTTCTTTATTTTTGTATCCTTTATTAAGATGCAGGATAAGCCCAACCAAACCATAAAACTAGATATCTGAACCCACCCCCGAAGCCTGAGAAAAAAACCCCGAAAAAGAATGAATCACTGGCTTCCATGTTCAGATACTAAAGCCTGTCATGACACCACTATAACAGGACCAGCTCCATTTCAAGAACTTTTGATCATTGAAAACATAGAACATCAATGTTTTCAACCATTTGTTATTTGGACAATGGTCCTGTTTGTACGTCACACATAGACCACTTAGACCTCAAAGGAGCCAGAATTTTAAAATTATAATTGTATAATTATAAATATAATTATATATTCCAAATTATCATTTTTTTCAGACCAAAGTTTAAGTTAACTTTAACTTACCAAACTACTACTATTAAACTAAATTTAATAGACGTAGTTAACTAGTTTGTAAACTACTAGTTTACCATCTAAACTTTGGTTTGAATACATTATAGGAAGAACAAATTAACCTCACTGGGTTGAACTTAACTATTGACTTGACAGCAAGATGACGTTCAACCAAGAGCATTCAGAGATCTTCAGGACTGTGAGTCTGAAGAGACTAAAGGAACCCTGGAGATGGAGGTGCAGATGTGTGGAGAGATGAAAACCAACTTCACCAACCGGAGAAGGAGGAGAGTCAAGAAGATCTAGGACTGTGGTGCTTTCTCCCAAATGTCCCAGTGAATGTCAAATAAACATTTAATTAGCAAATAAATGTTCTGTTTTTTAAGTTCATTTTTCAACATGAGTTATTAGGCTCTAGCACCAGCAGCTGGCGAAGGGCCTATTACAATCGTAAGGCCTTGCAATTTCAGTTCAATTTAAATCAGTTGTTAAACAAGCTGCCCTATCGCTACTTAATCTGAACAAATTTATTTGGGGCGTTAGCGCCCCCCACATGTTTTGGTCAACTGAATTTTAAAAAAGAATACATCTAGCCATGTAATTAACCTCAAAAGCTATGTAATTAATATAATGTAAATTATACACACAAAAAGCAAAAAAAAAAAAAAAACATAAAATGAAAAAAGCATAAACCTCAACAAAACAAAACAAATCAAAGATGTCCACACTTTTTACAAAGTATTAAACTTTCTTTACAGTAGAATTCCAATTGTAGAAGCCTGTCAAGTTTCTTGTAAATGTTTTTTTTCTTTCTTTCTTTCTTTTTCTTTTTTTTCTTCGGGTGGGGGCGGTCGTACAAATGTTGAACCTGGTATTTTCAATTATTGACTAAACTCAAGAAGTCACAATTTTACAACATCATTTTGCATTTTAACAATATCCATTTTAGCTGTCCCCCACCTGTGTTATTTGATACTGGCCTATAGAATGCTGTAACTTAGCAACACTGTAACTTAGCAACATCATTCCACAAAGCTCAAAGCTTTGTGCTTTGTCTTTTAAATCTTGTAAGGCCTGCACAGAAGTGGGTAAGATCACACTTGAACAGTCGACAGAAAACACAAACGCAGAGCCACAAGCCATACCTGCTGTGAGTTCACATTTTACAGAAAAAGAAGTTTGAAACAGTCTCTTTGTCCAGAGGAAGAACAGTGGTGGTAGTAGCTGCTGAAATCAGTGTTACAAAAAGGGCAGTAAAACCAGAAGATTCAAACACACCTCGCTCTCCTGCAAAGGAGACAAAACCTGCAAGAAAGACAAAATGCCCAAAGCCAAAAAACCAGAGATGGAGAGATGCAAGAGGCAGGAAAACTTCAAACTACCTGCACATTTGAGGAATGTTCCGAGTACAGAAGAAATTGAGATGGTCAGTAATGTCATGGATCATGGAGATTTGACAGATGATGCATGCCCTGAAGACATAGAGGATTCTAGTCCTGTAGACCAAGAGGAACCTCAGTCACCAGATTCAAACACACCTCACTCTCCTGCAAAGGAGACAAAACCAACAAGAGGCAAAATGCCCAAAGCCAAAACCAGAGATGGAGAGATGCAAGAGGCAGGAAAACTTCAAACTACCTGCACATTTGAGGAATGTTCCGAGTACAGAAGAAATTGAGATGGTCAGTAATGTCATGGATCATGGAGATTTGACAGATGATGCATGCCCTGAAGACATAGAGGATTCTAGTCCTGTAGACCAAGAGGAACCTCAGTCACCAGATTCAAACACACCTCACTCTCCTGCAAAGGAGACAAAACCAGCAAGAGGCAAAATGCCCAAAGCCGAGAGATGCAAGAGGCAGGAAAACTTCAAACTACCTGCTGGACCTGAGGAGAAGAAGCATCTTTTCAAAGGGTTTTCAGCGCTTCCTCCCGAGTTAATGAACGGGGATGCTGATATGGATGACTTCATGAATCCAATTTTTGACCCTCCCATCAACCGTAAGGCCCAGCCCCATAAAAAGACTGAGGAACCTTCAGTGACAGTCCAAACTCAACCACTAACGACAACAAATATCATCCAAGCTATTTTTATTTGTTTATTTTTATTCATTTTCTATTTTATTATTTTTATTTTCTTCTTTATTTTTGTATCCTTTATTAAGATGCAGGATAAGCCCAACCAAACCATAAAACTAGATATCTGAACCCACCCCCGAAGCCTGAGAAAAAAAACCCGAAAAAGAATGAATCACTGGCTTCCATGTTCAGATACTAAAGCCTGTCATGACACCACTAGAACAGGACCAGCTCCATTTCAAGAACTTTTGATCATTGAAAACATAGAACATCAATGTTTTCAACCATTTGTTATTTGGACAATGGTCCTGTTTGTACGTCACACATAGACCACTTAGACCTCAAAGGAGCCAGAATTTTAAAATTATAATTGTATAATTATAAATATAATTATATATTCCAAATTATCATTTTTTTCAGACCAAAGTTTAAGTTAACTTTAACTTACCAAACTACTACTATTAAACTAAATTTAATAGACGTAGTTAACTAGTTTGTAAACTACTAGTTTACCATCTAAACTTTGGTTTGAATACATTATAGGAAGAACAAATTAACCTCACTGGGTTGAACTTAACTATTGACTTGACAGCAAGATGACGTTCAACCAAGAGCATTCAGAGATCTTCAGGACTGTGAGTCTGAAGAGACTAAAGGAACCCTGGAGATGGAGGTGCAGATGTGTGGAGAGATGAAAACCAACTTCACCAACCGGAGAAGGAGGAGAGTCAAGAAGATCTAGGACTGTGGTGCTTTCTCCCAAATGTCCCAGTGAATGTCAAATAAACATTTAATTAGCAAATAAATGTTCTGTTTTTTAAGTTCATTTTTCAACATGAGTTATTAGGCTCTAGCACCAGCAGCTGGCGAAGGGCCTATTACAATCGTAAGGCCTTGCAATTTCAGTTCAATTTAAATCAGTTGTTAAACAAGCTGCCCTATCGCTACTTAATCTGAACAAATTTATTTGGGGCGTTAGCGCCCCCCACATGTTTTGGTCAACTGAATTTAAAAAAAGAATACATCTAGCCATGTAATTAACCTCAAAAGCTATGTAATTAATATAATGTAAATTATACACACAAAAAGCAAAAAAAAAAAAAACATAAAAAAATGAAAAAAGCATAAACCTCAACAAAACAAAACAAATCAAAGATGTCCACACTTTTTACAAAGTATTAAACTTTCTTTACAGTAGAATTCCAATTGTAGAAGCCTGTCAAGTTTCTTGTAAATGTTTTTTTTCTTTCTTTCTTTCTTTTTCTTTTTTTTCTTCGGGTGGGGGCGGTCGTACAAATGTTGAACCTGGTATTTTCAATTATTGACTAAACTCAAGAAGTCACAATTTTACAACATCATTTTGCATTTTAACAATATCCATTTTAGCTGTCCCCCACCTGTGTTATTTGATACTGGCCTATAGAATGCTGTAACTTAGCAACACTGTAACTTAGCAACATCATTCCACAAAGCTCAAAGCTTTGTGCTTTGTCTTTTAAATCTTGTAAGGCCTGCACAGAAGTGGGTAAGATCACACTTGAACAGTCAACAGAAAACACAAACGCAGAGCCACAAGCCATACCTGCTGTGAGTTCACATTTTACAGAAAAAGAAGTTTGAAACAGTCTCTTTGTCCAGAGGAAGAACAGTGGTGGTAGTAGCTGCTGAAATCAGTGTTACAAAAAGGGCAGTAAAACCAGAAGATTCAAACACACCTCGCTCTCCTGCAAAGGAGACAAAACCTGCAAGAAAGACAAAATGCCCAAAGCCAAAAAACCAGAGATGGAGAGATGCAAGAGGCAGGAAAACTTCAAACTACCTGCACATTTGAGGAATGTTCCGAGTACAGAAGAAATTGAGATGGTCAGTAATGTCATGGATCATGGAGATTTGACAGATGATGCATGCCCTGAAGACATAGAGGATTCTAGTCCTGTAGACCAAGAGGAACCTCAGTCACCAGATACAAACACACCTCACTCTCCTGCAAAGGAGACAAAACCAGCAAGAGGCAAAATGCCCAAAGCCAAAAACCAGAGATGGAGGGATGCAAGAGGCAGGAAAACTTCAAACTACTTGCACATTTGAGGAATGTTCCGAGTACAGAAGAAATTGAGATGGTCAGTAATGTCATGGATCATGGAGATTTGACAGATGATGCATGCCCTGAAGACATAGAGGATTCTAGTCCTGTAGACCAAGAGGAACCTCAGTCACCAGATTCAAACACACCTCACTCTCCTGCAAAGGAGACAAAACCAGCAAGAGGCAAAATGCCCAAAGCCAAAAAACCAGAGATGGAGAGATGCAAGAGGCAGGAAAACTTCAAACTACCTGCACATTTGAGGAATGTTCCGAGTACAGAAGAAATTGAGATGGTCAGTAATGTCATGGATCATGGAGATTTGACAGATGATGCATGCCCTGAAGACATAGAGGATTCTAGTCCTGTAGACCAAGAGGAACCTCAGTCACCAGATTCAAACACACCTCACTCTCCTGCAAAGGAGACAAAACCAGCAAGAGGCAAAATGCCCAAAGCCGAGAGATGCAAGAGGCAGGAAAACTTCAAACTACCTGCTGGACCTGAGGAGAAGAAGCATCTTTTCAAAGGGTTTTCAGCGCTTCCTCCCGAGTTAATGAACGGGGATGCTGATATGGATGACTTCATGAATCCAATTTTTGACCCTCCCATCAACCGTAAGGCCCAGCCCCATAAAAAGACTGAGGAACCTTCAGTGACAGTCCAAACTCAACCACTAACGACAACAAATATCATCCAAGCTATTTTTATTTGTTTATTTTTATTCATTTTCTATTTTATTATTTTTATTTTCTTCTTTATTTTTGTATCCTTTATTAAGATGCAGGATAAGCCCAACCAAACCATAAAACTAGATATCTGAACCCACCCCCGAAGCCTGAGAAAAAAACCCCGAAAAAGAATGAATCACTGGCTTCCATGTTCAGATACTAAAGCCTGTCATGACACCACTATAACAGGACCAGCTCCATTTCAAGAACTTTTGATCATTGAAAACATAGAACATCAATGTTTTCAACCATTTGTTATTTGGACAATGGTCCTGTTTGTACGTCACACATAGACCACTTAGACCTCAAAGGAGCCAGAATTTTAAAATTATAATTGTATAATTATAAATATAATTATATATTCCAAATTATCATTTTTTTCAGACCAAAGTTTAAGTTAACTTTAACTTACCAAACTACTACTATTAAACTAAATTTAATAGACGTAGTTAACTAGTTTGTAAACTACTAGTTTACCATCTAAACTTTGGTTTGAATACATTATAGGAAGAACAAATTAACCTCACTGGGTTGAACTTAACTATTGACTTGACAGCAAGATGACGTTCAACCAAGAGCATTCAGAGATCTTCAGGACTGTGAGTCTGAAGAGACTAAAGGAACCCTGGAGATGGAGGTGCAGATGTGTGGAGAGATGAAAACCAACTTCACCAACCGGAGAAGGAGGAGAGTCAAGAAGATCTAGGACTGTGGTGCTTTCTCCCAAATGTCCCAGTGAATGTCAAATAAACATTTAATTAGCAAATAAATGTTCTGTTTTTTAAGTTCATTTTTCAACATGAGTTATTAGGCTCTAGCACCAGCAGCTGGCGAAGGGCCTATTACAATCGTAAGGCCTTGCAATTTCAGTTCAATTTAAATCAGTTGTTAAACAAGCTGCCCTATCGCTACTTAATCTGAACAAATTTATTTGGGGCGTTAGCGCCCCCCACATGTTTTGGTCAACTGAATTTTAAAAAAGAATACATCTAGCCATGTAATTAACCTCAAAAGCTATGTAATTAATATAATGTAAATTATACACACAAAAAGCAAAAAAAAAAAAAAACATAAAATGAAAAAAGCATAAACCTCAACAAAACAAAACAAATCAAAGATGTCCACACTTTTTACAAAGTATTAAACTTTCTTTACAGTAGAATTCCAATTGTAGAAGCCTGTCAAGTTTCTTGTAAATGTTTTTTTTCTTTCTTTCTTTCTTTTTCTTTTTTTTCTTCGGGTGGGGGCGGTCGTAGAAATGTTGAACCTGGTATTTTCAATTATTGACTAAACTCAAGAAGTCACAATTTTACAACATCATTTTGCATTTTAACAATATCCATTTTAGCTGTCCCCCACCTGTGTTATTTGATACTGGCCTATAGAATGCTGTAACTTAGCAACACTGTAACTTAGCAACATCATTCCACAAAGCTCAAAGCTTTGTGGAATGATGTTGCTAAGTTACAGCTCAAAGCTTTGTGCTTTGTCTTTTAAATCTTGTAAGGCCTGCACAGAAGTGGGTAAGATCACACTTGAACAGTCGACAGAAAACACAAACGCAGAGCCACAAGCCATACCTGCTGTGAGTTCACATTTTACAGAAAAAGAAGTTTGAAACAGTCTCTTTGTCCAGAGGAAGAACAGTGGTGGTAGTAGCTGCTGAAATCAGTGTTACAAAAAGGGCAGTAAAACCAGAAGATTCAAACACACCTCGCTCTCCTGCAAAGGAGACAAAACCTGCAAGAAAGACAAAATGCCCAAAGCCAAAAAACCAGAGATGGAGAGATGCAAGAGGCAGGAAAACTTCAAACTACCTGCACATTTGAGGAATGTTCCGAGTACAGAAGAAATTGAGATGGTCAGTAATGTCATGGATCATGGAGATTTGACAGATGATGCATGCCCTGAAGACATAGAGGATTCTAGTCCTGTAGACCAAGAGGAACCTCAGTCACCAGATACAAACACACCTCACTCTCCTGCAAAGGAGACAAAACCAGCAAGAGGCAAAATGCCCAAAGCCAAAAAACCAGAGATGGAGGGATGCAAGAGGCAGGAAAACTTCAAACTACTTGCACATTTGAGGAATGTTCCGAGTACAGAAGAAATTGAGATGGTCAGTAATGTCATGGATCATGGAGATTTGACAGATGATGCATGCCCTGAAGACATAGAGGATTCTAGTCCTGTAGACCAAGAGGAACCTCAGTCACCAGATTCAAACACACCTCACTCTCCTGCAAAGGAGACAAAACCAGCAAGAGGCAAAATGCCCAAAGCCAAAAAACCAGAGATGGAGAGATGCAAGAGGCAGGAAAACTTCAAACTACCTGCACATTTGAGGAATGTTCCGAGTACAGAAGAAATTGAGATGGTCAGTAATGTCATGGATCATGGAGATTTGACAGATGATGCATGCCCTGAAGACATAGAGGATTCTAGTCCTGTAGACCAAGAGGAACCTCAGTCACCAGATTCAAACACACCTCACTCTCCTGCAAAGGAGACAAAACCAGCAAGAGGCAAAATGCCCAAAGCCGAGAGATGCAAGAGGCAGGAAAACTTCAAACTACCTGCTGGACCTGAGGAGAAGAAGCATCTTTTCAAAGGGTTTTCAGCGCTTCCTCCCGAGTTAATGAACGGGGATGCTGATATGGATGACTTCATGAATCCAATTTTTGACCCTCCCATCAACCGTAAGGCCCAGCCCCATAAAAAGACTGAGGAACCTTCAGTGACAGTCCAAACTCAACCACTAACGACAACAAATATCATCCAAGCTATTTTTATTTGTTTATTTTTATTCATTTTCTATTTTATTATTTTTATTTTCTTCTTTATTTTTGTATCCTTTATTAAGATGCAGGATAAGCCCAACCAAACCATAAAACTAGATATCTGAACCCACCCCCGAAGCCTGAGAAAAAAAACCCAAAAAAGAATGAATCACTGGCTTCCATGTTCAGATACTAAAGCCTGTCATGACACCACTATAACAGGACCAGCTCCATTTCAAGAACTTTTGATCATTGAAAACATAGAACATCAATGTTTTCAACCATTTGTTATTTGGACAATGGTCCTGTTTGTACGTCACACATAGACCACTTAGACCTCAAAGGAGCCAGAATTTTAAAATTATAATTGTATAATTATAAATATAATTATATATTCCAAATTATCATTTTTTTCAGACCAAAGTTTAAGTTAACTTTAACTTACCAAACTACTACTATTAAACTAAATTTAATAGACGTAGTTAACTAGTTTGTAAACTACTAGTTTACCATCTAAACTTTGGTTTGAATACATTATTGGAAGAACAAATTAACCTCACTGGGTTGAACTTAACTATTGACTTGACAGCAAGATGACGTTCAACCAAGAGCATTCAGAGATCTTCAGGATTGTGAGTCTGAAGAGACTAAAGGAACCCTGGAGATGGAGGTGCAGATGTGTGGAGAGATGAAAACCAACTTCACCAACCGGAGAAGGAGGAGAGTCAAGAAGATCTAGGACTGTGGTGCTTTCTCCCAAATGTCCCAGTGAATGTCAAATAAACATTTAATTAGCAAATAAATGTTCTGTTTTTTAAGTTCATTTTTCAACATGAGTTATTAGGCTCTAGCACCAGCAGCTGGCGAAGGGCCTATTACAATCGTAAGGCCTTGCAATTTCAGTTCAATTTAAATCAGTTGTTAAACAAGCTGCCCTATCGCTACTTAATCTGAACAAATTTATTTGGGGCGTTAGCGCCCCCCACATGTTTTGGTCAACTGAATTTAAAAAAAGAATACATCTAGCCATGTAATTAACCTCAAAAGCTATGTAATTAATATAATGTAAATTATACACACAAAAAGCAAAAAAAAAAAAAAAACATAAAAAAATGAAAAAAGCATAAACCTCAACAAAACAAAACAAATCAAAGATGTCCACACTTTTTACAAAGTATTAAACTTTCTTTACAGTAGAATTCCAATTGTAGAAGCCTGTCAAGTTTCTTGTAAATGTTTTTTTTTTCTTTCTTTCTTTCTTTTTCTTTTTTTTCTTCGGGTGGGGGCGGTCGTACAAATGTTGAACCTGGTATTTTCAATTATTGACTAAACTCAAGAAGTCACAATTTTACAACATCATTTTGCATTTTAACAATATCCATTTTAGCTGTCCCCCACCTGTGTTATTTGATACTGGCCTATAGAATGCTGTAACTTAGCAACACTGTAACTTAGCAACATCATTCCACAAAGCTCAAAGCTTTGTGGAATGATGTTGCTAAGTTACAGCTCAAAGCTTTGTGCTTTGTCTTTTAAATCTTGTAAGGCCTGCACAGAAGTGGGTAAGATCACACTTGAACAGTCGACAGAAAACACAAACGCAGAGCCACAAGCCATACCTGCTGTGAGTTCACATTTTACAGAAAAAGAAGTTTGAAACAGTCTCTTTGTCCAGAGGAAGAACAGTGGTGGTAGTAGCTGCTGAAATCAGTGTTACAAAAAGGGCAGTAAAACCAGAAGATTCAAACACACCTCGCTCTCCTGCAAAGGAGACAAAACCTGCAAGAAAGACAAAATGCCCAAAGCCAAAAAACCAGAGATGGAGAGATGCAAGAGGCAGGAAAACTTCAAACTACCTGCACATTTGAGGAATGTTCCGAGTACAGAAGAAATTGAGATGGTCAGTAATGTCATGGATCATGGAGATTTGACAGATGATGCATGCCCTGAAGACATAGAGGATTCTAGTCCTGTAGACCAAGAGGAACCTCAGTCACCAGATTCAAACACACCTCACTCTCCTGCAAAGGAGACAAAACCAGCAAGAGGCAAAATGCCCAAAGCCAAAAAACCAGAGATGGAGGGATGCAAGAGGCAGGAAAACTTCAAACTACTTGCACATTTGAGGAATGTTCCGAGTACAGAAGAAATTGAGATGGTCAGTAATGTCATGGATCATGGAGATTTGACAGATGATGCATGCCCTGAAGACATAGAGGATTCTAGTCCTGTAGACCAAGAGGAACCTCAGTCACCAGATTCAAACACACCTCACTCTCCTGCAAAGGAGACAAAACCAGCAAGAGGCAAAATGCCCAAAGCCGAGAGATGCAAGAGGCAGGAAAACTTCAAACTACCTGCTGGACCTGAGGAGAAGAAGCATCTTTTCAAAGGGTTTTCAGCGCTTCCTCCCGAGTTAATGAACGGGGATGCTGATATGGATGACTTCATGAATCCAATTTTTGACCCTCCCATCAACCGTAAGGCCCAGCCCCATAAAAAGACTGAGGAACCTTCAGTGACAGTCCAAACTCAACCACTAACGACAACAAATATCATCCAAGCTATTTTTATTTGTTTATTTTTATTCATTTTCTATTTTATTATTTTTATTTTCTTCTTTATTTTTGTATCCTTTATTAAGATGCAGGATAAACCCAACCGAACCAAACTACTACTATTAAACTAAATTTAATAGACGTAGTTAGCTAGTTTGTAAACTACTAGTTTACCATCTAAACTTTGGTTTGAATACATTATTGGAAGAACAAATTAACCTCACTGGGTTGAACTTAACTATTGACTTGACAGCAAGATGACGTTCAACCAAGAGCATTCAGAGATCTTCAGGATTGTGAGTCTGAAGAGACTAAAGGAACCCTGGAGATGGAGGTGCAGATGTGTGGAGAGATGAAAACCAACTTCACCAACCGGAGAAGGAGGAGAGTCAAGAAGATCTAGGACTGTGGTGCTTTCTCCCAAATGTCCCAGTGAATGTCAAATAAACATTTAATTAGCAAATACATGTTCTGTTTTTTAAGTTCATTTTTCAACATGAGTTATTAGGCTCTAGCACCAGCAGCTGGCGAAGGGCCTATTACAATCGTAAGGCCTTGCAATTTCAGTTCAATTTAAGTCAGTTGTTAAACAAGCTGCCCTATCGCTACTTAATCTGAACAAATTTATTTGGGGCGTTAGCGCCCCCCCACATGTTTTGGTCAACTGAATTTAAAAAAAGAATACATCTAGCCATGTAATTAACCTCAAAAGCTATGTAATTAATATAATGTAAATTATACACACAAAAAGCAAAAAAAAAAAAAAAAAAAAAAATGAAAAAAGCATAAACGTCAACAAAACAAAACAAATCAAAGATGTCCACACTTTTTTACAAAGTATTAAACTTTCTTTACAGTAGAATTCCAATTGTAGAAGCCTGTCAAGTTTCTTGTAAATGTTTTTTTTTTCTTTCTTTCTTTCTTTCTTTTTCTTTTTTTTCTTCGGGTGGGGGCGGTCGTACAGATTGCCGGTCTGCGCCTGGTTTCATAGCTAAAAAAACAGGCTCAGACCGAAAGTCAGTTTTTCCAACCCCACAACAGTCAGAACAAGGGCTCCGCCAGCGGGGCAAAATACGCCCGTACTTTGAATTATTGTATATAGAATTAAGTTAGAATTTGTCAAACCTAGTTAAAGATGAATTGTTGGTGCAGTTTGGAAGTTTGACATACCTAGGTGAGACGGTTGTCGAGTTAGAGCGCGGACAAGAAATTGTCCACAGACAGACGGACAGATGGACAGACGGACAGACAGACGGACGGATAATCAATAGGGAAATCTGGCTCTTGCAGTAGGAGTATGAGTATGACATCATCACATTCTAGAATCGGAATTTGCCTCTTCATGAAGACAAAGCTTCAAAGACTTCAAAGCTTTGAAGTGTCCACAGACGGACAGACGGACGGACAGCGCCATACCATAATATGTCCCGTCTTACAACGGGCGTATAAAAAACTGACTGTTGTGGGGTCCACAGATCTGACATGTAACTTGTTCAGGTTTGATCTCTATTAAAGTGTAGAGGTATGAAAGTGATGTGTGCATGACAGGTCTCCCTTGAAAAAGAGATTAGTAATCTCAGTGGGACTTTCCTGGTTAAATAAAGGTTAAAAAAAATAAACAAAAAAATAGAAAGGTTTCATGTTATACTGTGAAGCATTCCAGACAAAGCAATAACAGCTCGATGGGGAAAAGCATTTGATGGACCCTCCAGCAGAAAAGTTACATGATGCAAATTGAAGGAAACCATTGTACAGTAGCTGCTCGTGTAGAGCCGTGGTCTGACCTGACAGAGCGTTACATGTGTTTCCAGTCTTTGGGCCTCCCTCAGGCTCTGTGCTCTCTCTGAAGTTCAGGACCTTGGCTGGAGCGTGAGGGTTCCCCAGAGCAGGAGGAGGAGCCAGGCCCGTCACCACCGCCTCGTCCCCCTGGAACACACACAGGACTGACTCAACACTGTAATAAAGACAGACAGTATAACAGTGTGTAGTTTGATTTTCCTGCTGAATGTTCTGTCTGTGAGCAAGATCCAATCAGGGGCATCAGACTAGGTGGGGTCAATCGTACTGTTTGGGGCCCAGTGAAAAGAGGGGGCCCTCACTAAGTCTTTTAATATGCATTTTTCATTAGACTACATGTAGTGAGGGCCCACCAAGATGATTTGTACCTACTACCTAGGGCCCAGAATTTGGTGCAACACCCCTGGATACAGTTTGGACACACCCTCTCTTGCTCATGTTTTTAGCTATTTTTCTCTTTATATTTACTACGTTTTCTACTTTTAATATACAAACTGAATACATCAAATACTATATATGATGCAAGATGTGAGGCAAATGCAACACAATTTTTGTTTACTACATTCCATATAGATAGACACATATAGATTAATACTTTATTCATTCTGAAGGAAATTAACTTTTTTGGCAGCAATAATGAAACATAATAAATATATACAGCGGTAATTCATCACTTATAGTGATGCACTGTATAAACACACATAAACACACAAGTCAATTTCAATACTTTTTTAATAGCTATGCAATATTTCTTGCAGTAACAACACTGTTTTGATAATAGTTGTAGTATTGATTAGTATCTGTGTATGGTATCTGTTAGCTGTGTGCTGGAAACCCATGACAATTTAATAATGCCTTTACTCCATGTTGAAATAGTTTCAGAGTTTCCACAGAGTTAAACAGAATGCTTGGGGCATGTGGGTGAAGTGCACCCAGTAAATCTAAGAGCTGATCAAAGTGCTCAGTCCGTGTGTTCACCTCGTCCCCACTGGAGTGAGAGGACACAGAGCTGCGTGGGGCTGTCCACTCTCGGGCCTGGGGGACCTCCTCTGTCCTCTGGCTGAGGGACATGTCTCTCTGTCGCCTCCTGATGGCTTTGTGGGACTTTTTGATCTCACCGGCGTCTGCGTCATCTGCACACATGAATGGAACAAGTGAATAAAGTTGTCTAAAAAGTCTACACTCAAAGAGTTAATACTGAAACTTGTATAAATTTGAACTCCATTCCAGTATCATAATCCACTTCCCTTCTGCTGAGATCTACCTTTCTCTGTACGCCTTCTGAAGGATAACTTTCGTCTGCGCAGTTTGTTGAAGCCTCCAGACTTGGACTCATCGCTACTGGGAGAGCCCGGGATCATGTTGGTCTGAAAGAACATGTACTTATAAATACAACATCATCTGACTGTGTACTTGACAGTGGTTTGACAGGCTGTAGTGCAGATTTGCAGTCACATTTAAGTCACAGCCCCAGGAGAGCTTTGACTACGGTAAATTAGTAACTAATAATACTAAAGTCACTCCCTCCTTAGATCACTATCACAACACAGTAGTGAAACTACTGCATATCATATCAGGTTTGTGAAGTTGGCAGCACGGGCTAATGCTCAAGCCTCACAGCAAGAAGGATGCGGGTTTGATCCCCGGGTCACCCAGGCCTTTCTGTGTGGAGTTTGCATGTTCTCCCTGGATGGGTTTCCTCCAGGCTCTGGTTTCCACATCAACTAAAAACATGCAGCACCCCTATGAAGGACCATGACGTCCACCCTCCTGTGGACTCCACTCACAGAGGGGTTCATAGGGGTCAGGTGCTATGAGGATTGGGCAGCAAACTGCCCCCACGACCCAGCAGGACAAACCGGAAGAAGATGGTTTGTGAAGTTGCTGTGTGAAGTTTTGTATCATGTTTTTGCATATTTATTGAGAATTGTTGTGTGGGCTTGTGGACAGAGCTTTGGTTAGGATCGTACAGCTGTATTGCGTGATGATATCCAAAACCTTTTCTGGCATTTTTTTGATTAGGTTGTAGGATGGTAACATGGTAGAAAGCTCCAAAAAATCAATTTTGCCCAACACCCCCTCTTTGACATAGTCATGTGGCTATTACATACTGTGAGTGGGTTGCTTCTCCACTGATCTGACTGGTAAACTAAGCCTGGTGGTGTCACTTGTTTGTCTCCATCTAAATAGAACAGCTCAATGCCATACTGTGGAACATTGAAGAGAAATCAATAAGATCTCAATACAAACAAGCTTTAACCTATGTGTCTTTATAAAGTTTGTGATTTTATGTGTTGCTGTGTTAGCCAGGTTGGCGCCACCTAGTGCCTCCGCTCGGTTTTATTTCTCTCCAGCGACTAGTCAGGAATCAGAATACACTTGACGGTTTGCAAGAACCCCGGAAGTTGTAGTTGGCGCACCGGCCAGTCAGCGAAGTTGGCCAGAACCAACCCGAGTTGCGATAGCAGACTTCATACGCAATCCTCCTTTGGACTTCCTTTGTCAAATAATAAATTTGCATTTTTTATTTAAAATAACTGCATCACCCCCTTTTAATATATTTTGCCTTGAATTTTGTATTATTATCTTTTAGCCCTTTTTTTTTTTTTAATCTCAAAACATAAATAATTCACATAATTCCCTATACTGCAAATGTAATGACTGATCCCTGTGCTCTGTAAACATACATCTCTGAGGTTGAAGGTGATCTCCAGGTTGTTCCAGAAGTGATCTGCAAACTCGGGGTACATGTCCAGCACCTCCATGATGTCCTCCCTCAGGATCTTGTGCAGGTCGCAGTAGGTCAGGGCCCTCACGTCTGCGTTGGACTTCCCCGGGCGCGAGTACAGGTTGATGGGCTCGCCGAAGATGTCGTTTTTACCTGGGACAAGGAAAACATCAACTATTTTATTATGCGCTACTCTTTCTCTCACAGATGGAAGCAGGATTGTTGTTTAGGGAAATTACAACTCAAGTGAGAGTAACTGTCTAGACGTAACATTAGATCTACAATTCAAAGTTAATTTAATTTGAAGGACAAAACCTTAAATTATGAATGCAATCTGATATTCAAAAGTCATACTATAAAAATGAGACAAGATAAATCATATCTGAAGGAGCTGCAAGAAACAGAAATGTTCAAATTATTTCATATTTTCACATAAAGCTTTTGTCACTTTAGACTCACTCACAGTGGGAAGAGGAAGCACAACTTTTACTCATGAGTACTGTTTTGTTACTCAAGTAGCAGCAGTCGTATGTTGTCTTAAAGTACTCTGAGAAGTACAATTTCAGGAAAACTACTTAAATGTATCTCCCCACTTCAGCATGTTTGACTCCATCTGAATGAAACACAGATTTGCAGTGATAAGTGATAAGGCTTTTGCAGTCAGAAGCCCTTTAACATCATTCATTCATTTTAAATGGGGCTTTTTTTGCACAACCAAAGTGGGGAAGTGTCTTGCTCACAAACACAAAAACAGAAGCATCTATCTTAGTCACAAACTATATTATTAATGGATAAAAAATTATTTAAACATGGAACATTCTTTGATTTGTTGTGCAATAGCAGACCTGTGTATTGTCCTTTGGTTGACCTCATGCATGGACAAAAGCTGCATTACTTTTTAAGAGGTGTTTTTTATGACATTTATGATTTATAAGGCAACCTCATCTTTTCATTGCTTATTAATGATGTAAACTCTTCCCAGTCTGACCATATATATATATATATATATATATATATATATATATATATATATATATATATATATATATATATATATATATATATATATATATATATATATATATATATATATATATATGTATATACAAATATATACATAATTAATATTATGCAGAATTGAGTTAAGCATTTTGGCCCGGCCCTCCACAATATTTTCTGTTTCTTACGTGGCCCACTCCTGTACAAGAGTATATTTTTGACCAGGAGATGGCGCTGCTGACTAAAATCCAAAACCACATCAGCTGGACTGTTTGCCCTGATACTTAGTGCTTTAGAGAGTATCCTCCTCATGTCCTTTTCCTCTGGCCATAAGTGTATTTATTCATTTATGAAAAAGGGAAAACAATGTATTTTCATAAATAAAGACATAATGACTGCCCCCGCGACCCAGCTGGATTAAGCGGGAGAAGATGGATGAATGACTGTCCTCTTGGCCTCCTGTTTTCTGGCAGAATTAAAACTCATATTCTCCTGCCATGTGTTTCTAATCCACTATGTCCTTCACACACCTCAGCTTCTTCAGATCTACAGGTCCAATATCCACAGCGTTTAGTTTGCCTGTCTCATTGTGTGTGTGTGTGTGAGTTGTGTAGAGCAGGCAGTCGTCCCCACATCACACCGATCACATTCAGCACCATCTTGTTAATGCAGGGGATTTTTTGCGTACTTGTTACTGAAGGGAGAAGTTATTTTGAGCAGATTGTTTTGTTTTCAGCTCCTGATAATGTCCTAAAATGATAGAGCAGCTCTATTAAAACTCCATGGAGTCATATTAGCTGCTTTTGAATCCCTTTATGGTTATGGACACAGCACTGGCCTAACCCTTTGCCAAACCTCCTTGTCAAAGCCTGATGGGCCGGGCCTGGTTAGTACCAAAATTAGCTCATGATCTGGAGATATGTCCCACTGCTCCTGACAGGTCGCCCCAGCAGCAGTGAAGGACGGGTCAAATGGAGAGGACACATTTCCTTATGGGTACAATAAAGTGACTTTGAGTATCTGGACAAACGCTTTATAACACTAACACAACAGTAGCAAAACAATGACTACATTTATCTTTATTTTTTTCTATCAAATCTTTTTGTGGGGTGGCATATGAGTGGTTCTTTTGTCTTCACACAATTTCACACTAAAATCTGTTTAGGCTATTTTTCATTTCTACCAAAAAATGCTTACTAGGAGACACTCGAAGTAAAACTGAGTTACGAGTCCACCCAACTGACACTTTGCAGCCGATGTCATCAACTTTCCCCAAGGGTGTGAAAGTAACTTTAGACACTGCTCTGTATCTGTCTGTTACTCAAGTTAGACTTGAATCTGTTTTTAAGCTTTTTATAACACAGTTTGACCAGAAAGAATTGATAGTTTCTGATGTAAAACATGTCTCTCACACATTAACTTACAATCAGACTTACACTGGCATTAGCCCACAGTTTTTCAGTTAATCTAGGGTGACCAGATGTCCCTATTTCCCCGGGACAGTCCCAGTTTGGAGCCCTGTGTCCCCTGTCCCAGCAAATTTATCCAAAACCACTGATTTGTCCCAGTTTTATACAAGAAATGTCCCAGGTGTCCCTATTTCTGACTAATCTGATCGCTGTAAAGTAACAGTAAAGAGAGACATAAACTGTCATTTGTTTAGGTAAAATGCAGAAAAGCTGCTTAAAAATGACCAAAACACAGAAAACATGACTATACTGACTCACATCACAGTCATGAGTGGTCTCTGTATAACAATTTTCCTTAATACTGCACTCGTTTCACAATTTTATTATTACCAACCACCAAAAAAATTAGTTTTTTTAATTTTTAAATTCTGGTCACCCTAAGTTAGTCACTCTCACCTTTTTGTTGAAAATCAAACTCCTAACCAGGACAATGAACACTCATATTTTTCTTGAGTTTTCAGATTGTCAGTGTTCGCTAATGTGTGCATTGTGTCGCCATGGAAACTGCTGAACATTCCACCATGGGCATACATGGAGAACACCTCCAGCATAATGTCAGCATAATGAGTGCTAAGACTTCCTCACCCAAGATGGCCACCACCACATCTCCGCGCAGGATCTCGATGGAGCCTCGTGAGATGAAGTAGAGCGCGGTGAGGACGTCGCCGGCGTGCACCAGCGTGTCTCCGGGCGGCGCGTGTGTGGTCTTGAACTTCATGGCCAGAGCGCGCAGACAGCCTTTAGTGGAGCCCTTAAACGCCTTACAGTTCTGCAGCAGAGTCCTGTTCAGGTGCAGGCAGATGTCGGCCTGCAGGCACTCAGGGAAACCTTTGAGAACCTGCACCAGCCGAGCGAGAAGATGAGAGGAAGGGGAGAGAGAGGAGATGAGTGGGTGGAGAAGATACACTGGTGTTAGCAGGGGTTAGAATACCACAGCAAATCTGCATAAAATCTACCTGAATGGTAAATTATTGTAGTTTTCAAAATAGACGACTGGCACAGTTTAACGACTGAGCCACAGGTATGTACAGGTCAAATGTTTCAGAAGATCTGAAGAGCAGAGTGAAGTCCACATTGTCCAGTGTGGGCGAGCGCTCACAGTCCAGCCCAGACTGATTAAACAGTCAGCTAAACTGATAAAAACTTGATTTCTGTAATAAATATAGATCCATTGACTGGACTGGCACTCAAGCGTTCTTGTCTGAGATATGTAAATTATCACTCCATTATGCTACCAACTTTACACCATAACGGTTTATTTCAGGGGTTTTATAGTCAGGGGTCAACATTGTGTTTAAATAGTGATTCTATCTGCTTTCAGTCACTCGTGTCCAGTTAAAAACCTGCCACACTCCACAGTGGTTCTTCCGACTCTCGGTTGTGGCACAACGCCTTGGTGGAAGTGTGCTCGGCGGGGGCCAACGACACCCGGGGAGAGGTCCGCCGAGGGGATCCTCCCGCACCGAGCGGCTGTCCCTTGTTGAGTTGAATCCCCCGGGCCTGTGCTGTATTTAGCCTTTGATGGAGTTTACCACCAAAAAGTTACCAAAGTAACAAGCGACATAAAAAGTTACTTTCCATAGAGGCGAACTAAGTAAAGTAAGAGATTATTTTTTAAAGAAGTAACAAGTAATGAGCAATAACTATTTTTTTTAAAGTAACTTCCCCAACACTGGACACCACTCACAACAGTGTGATCTAAATAGTACTTTGAACAGGGAAGAGTGTGGACATTTGGACACTGGTATTATCATGTGAACACCATTAAGAAAGACATACCTGGACTGTGTCACATTATCAACATTATATGCTAACAAGAAAAGGACCATGTGCTGCAGAACAGAATCCACCAAATTTGTGAGCATGGTTTTACTTGGCTAACCTTGACCTGCACAGGGCTGGGAGAGCTCAGGGCTACTGCAGCTACACGTGTGAGTCTGAGCGCAGAGAGTAGCAGAGGCAAAAGGAAAGGCAGTGAGAGGATAGGCACTAAGAAGAGGAGAGTTGTGCTGTAAAAACATATAAGTGCATCTGCTAACCTTATAGTCTGGGCCCTGACAGTTAATCATTTTTTTTGTTTTTGTTTTTTTATGTTAGAAGTATTTTTGAGCAAAACACCTTACTGCTCTTCTTCCACAATTCATTTTTAAAGCACAATCATGTACAGATAATGAAACAAATGAAGCCAAACACACATAATGAAAAGTGTCACAGTGAACCCAAATGGCACTGGTACGCATCAGAATCCACACAGAAAGGCTACGGCTAACACTTCTCTGTGCACACATAGACTATTATTGATAGACACTGTATGGGCCTGGGCCATGTCCTGTATTACATTAGGTTTAGCTGTGTGGTTAGGCGTGTGTCCACTGTCTATCAGTAAGGCTGGTCTATGCATGCACGTCCACGCTCAAACGCCTGCTCTACTCTCCAGTGTGTGGCATACTTACATTAGTCCTATTCTCCATGTTGGGGTTGGACCATGACCAAGCATGATGTGGCTTCAGATCGTCCTAGCAACGCACAACGCAAGCTCAACAACATGCACGGACACCTTCAGCAGGATCAGGGAGCCATTCAAATCTAACAGTACGCTAGGCTATGTCTCAGGCTACAGTGTTTCATGTGTTTCATGGGGAGGGAATATAGTATGAAGGCAAATGTTTCTCTTAAATATGTGATAAGCCTTAATGCTATCATCATTATTGTTATTCATACTATGGGGAACTGTTTCATTTCAGTTATACTAAACTATGTCATCTAAACTGAAGGTTCTGACAAAGAATGCCAGACTTTTCTGTGTGGATCTTCTTCCTGTGTTTGGATGCTAAAATATGCAATTAAAGACTAATCCTCAGGCTAGGTCCTCCTAAACCTCTGAAGATGGTCCCTGGGGGCAGCACTGCTCCTGACAGATGGCAAGAACAAGGGCCTCATTCATGACTGTCTTAGCCAAGGTTTGTATCTTCCACTTTAAGAAGACACTGAGAGAACTCAGCCAATGCTTTCTTAACAGCCGGATTCCTTCTTAAACAAGAGTTGCACCTAATTCACCAACACCAGATACAAACACAACAGTGATAAAGACACTAATAATACAGTATTTTTTATTTCTCACCGACACAGAACTAAGTGCCAGTAGCAGTGCTGTGATTGGCTGTGCTTGGGTGTTCAACACCAGTTTGCATGTGGATATTAACACTGTACCAGAGGGTTTGTGAGAGCCACTTAAACAGATTCAATTCCTACTTCCTCCTTCTGCAGTGTGAAAAACAGCTATAAAAATGTCCAAGCACACATTAACACACTTTACGTCACCTACTTATTGAAATAATCAATGGTTTCATAATACGAGAGTATAAATACTTTTCTTCATAAAAATGTGTCATGAATGAGGCCCAAACGTCAGAGTGTGGATATAGGCTTTAAAAAGTAACTTAGTTCTTAAAATTTAAAACAACCTGCTGCGCTGAAACTCCCTTTTAGACCCAGGACCATCAGCCATAAGTTCCATAAGCCATATTGTTACAGCCGTGTACCAGCTAGCCTTTGTGTGTGTACTAATGCGTAACGCACTTTTTTGGCACCATGGAGACGGGGCATGGCACACAGGCGAGGTGGGGGAGGAGCATACAGGTAGGAGGGGCGGGGCATACAGGCAGGATGAGGGCGGGGCATACAGACAGGTTGTGGGCGGGGCATACAGACAGGATGGGTGAGAGACGGACGACTCGATGTTTTTCGTGTACTCACAGCATTCATGTCGATGCCGTTGGTGTAGGACCAGGCGTGCTGGAAGTACTCCTCCAGCCTCTGCCTCAGGGGGTTGGGGATCTGGTGGAAGCGAATAAACTCCCGCACTCGGAGCATCTGCGTGTGGTACCGCGCCGTGCCCGAGTACAGACGCTGGATGATGGCGGAGACGTTACCAAAGATGCTGGCGTACATGAGTGCTGCAGAACAGGAGAGTTAAAGAAGTCTTAAAAACTTGAAAAACAGAACTAGTTCATTTTCAACAGTTTGCAGTTTGGTCAGCATTATTCCTCCCTTCCATTATGCATTCAGAGCATCCTAATTATTCAGAGCGAAGAATTTATAAGCATTTTTCACAGCTTTCATCACGGTAATGCTATCAGTGCACCAACAATACTTGATGGACGATACAAATGCTTTATAATTAGATGCACACAGCTCCCAGAGATGTCATTTTGATCCTAAGGGCTGTTTCTACAATATGTACTAGGCCAGGACATATGTTACATTGTCATGTTGGGTACAGCCACGATAACACTGAAAGCTCCCAAAATAGATGTAGTTATAAATGTAGTGTATTTCCAGGTGTTCTATCTGCTCCTTCTGCAGGTTCACATATGCTCTTTTTGTCTGTCCATCACTAGTGTTTTATTTTCCAGCAGATAGTCAGTGTTTTGTCCTTTTGTCCACTTGTCATGTTGGACACGGCTGACCTTGTCAGCTCTCATCACTGTCCCCGTTCAGTCCACTACTGTCCAGTCCCATGTGTGGCGCTGTGAGGGGACGATGGTGTCTGAACATGCTTTCTGTGGTTCCTGTCAATCACTGAGCAGACAATGGATTTAATGTACAGAGACAGCACAGTGATGGACCTAATCTACATTTGAAACATTATACTTTAGCAACAGCAAAACTGCCCTTAACTCGCCATAGTGTGAAACTGAGAAAAATGACTTCAAAGTGTCTGTGTTGTCCAGACAAAAGTAGAAAAGACAGGGCTCCCAAAATTTGACAAATAGTTGCTATAAAGAAGAAATATTTGTATGTGAAAACTATTGAGCTCAAAATTGACCTTTGATCCTTATTTGGCAGTTCACTAGCAAGGACCACACCAACAACACATGTGCGAATAGAAAAGAGTTCATTGAATGGAGACGAGGCGGGTCGGCTGGGTTGAGACTCAGGGTGGGGGTTTAGTCTCAATCTTCACATGGCCCAGCAGAAACAGGACCCCCCTCATAGGTGTCTTATGTCTAGAAGTGAACAGATGGGGGTTGGGGGGGTGGGGTCAAGTTATTCAGGACAAACTGTGTTGCCGGGATAGGCTGCTATAATTAGGCTTCTGCCGTGGTAGAAGTGAGCTGTGATTCGCTGGAGAGGAGGCGAGGGCGGCTGAGGCGTGGTCCTTCTCCTGAACCTAAGTTATTCCTATTAACTACATTTGTTGTACTCTGCCTTTGTATCATGTGGCAAAAGTAAGGAGTTGTACAAAGGCAAAAGGCAGTAACAGACACAGCTACTGCCTTTTGCCTTTGCATGACTCTGAGCTCAATATTAAAAGGTGTTCAGTCATATGTGCCAACTAAATGAACGTGCAAATGCAACTGGGCTTAGAAATGTTTATATAGGATTGCAGCTGAAATAAACAACATTTGACAGCAGAAATGTTGAGAATGAGCATAACTAAGGTTTATGTACTTGAAAATAATGCAGGCCCTTTCAGATTTCTACCTGTGATATAACTATCCAGGGAAAATTGAAAGAGTGATTTCTGAAGTTCAGACAAGTACAATTTCTAAACAGGGTAAATGAAACAGGCATGATTGGAGCTGAATACAACTCTAGTATGTCCAGTTTATATTATTAGTGTGATCAGTACCAATCCCTGTAAGCCAGTTTTTGCAAACACCCATAGAAATGTTCCTTACAGCCTATGAGCATGACGCAGATGGAGAAGATCTTCTCCGAGTTGGTGTTGGGGGACACGTTTCCGAAGCCCACACTGGTCAGACTGCTGAAGGTGAAGTATAGCGCCGTCACGTACTTGTCTTTGATGGACGGACCAGAGCCTGGAAAACATTCAGACATGTGCAGTCAGAGAGGGGTCAGAAGTCAAAGGGGAGTTAAAGAGGGGTCAGAGAAGAGTTAGGGTCAGATTCAGAGAGTGGTCAGTGGTCAAAGAATGGTTAGGGATCGGAGAGGGGTCAGTGGTCAGAGAGGGGTTTGGACAGCAGAGGGGTAAGGATCAGAGAGGGGTTTGGATAGCAGAGGGCTTAAGGTCAGAGAGGGGTCAGTGGTCAGAGAGGGGTCAGAGAGTGGTCAGAAGTCAAAGAGGAGTTAAAGAGTGGTCAGTGGTCATAGAATGGTTAGGGATCAGAGAGGGGTCACAGGTTAGAGAGGGGTCAGCGAGTGGTCAGATAGGGTTCAGAGAGGGGTCAGAGAATGGTTAGGGATTAGAGAGGGGTCACAGGTTAGAGAGGGGTCAGCGAGTGGTCAGATAGGGTTCAGAGAGGGGTCAGGGGTCAGCGAATGGTTAGGGTCAGAGAGTGGACAGTTGTCAAAGAATGGTTAGGTATCTGAGAGGGGTCAATGGTCAAAGAGGGGTTTGGATAGAAGAGGGGTAAGGGTCAGAGAGGGGTCAATGGTCAGAAGGATAAGAGAGTGGTCAGAAGTCATCGAATGGTTAGGGGTTGGAGAGGGGTCACGGGTCAGAGAGTGGTCAGAGAGTGGTCAGAGAGGGGTCAGGGGTGGTACCTTTGATAGAGCCGTTGTAGTGCTTCCCCAGCTGGTCGCCCAGTGTGTGGAGCCAGCCTATAGAACCGTTCCTCTCCACACTCCCAATGGCGTACCTGGAAAAGATGAAAGAAGTCACATCTCTACATCTCTCCCTTTGTTTAGGTCTATATTAAGTTAAAACGTTAAAACATGGCGGCGGTCTATCCATCCATCCATCATCTCCTGCTTAATCCAGCTGGGTCGCGGGGGCAGCATGCTGCCCAATTCTCATAGCACCTGACCCCCCCTATGAACCCCTCTGCAGGTGGTGAGCCCACAGGAGGGGCGGCGGTCTATAATTATGGAAAAATATATATATATATGTGTGTGTGTGTGAGTGTCCAGAAAAGCGTCTTTGAGTGTCCAGAAAAGCGTCTTTGAGTGTTCAGAAAAGCGTCTTTGAGTGTCCAGAAAAGCGCCTGAGTGTCCAGAAAAGCGTCTTTGAGTGTCCAGAAAAGCGTCTTTGACTGTCCAGAAAAGCGTCTTTGAGTGTCCAGAAAAGCGTCTGAGTGTCCAGAAAAGTGTCTTTGAGTGTCCAGAAAAGCGTCTTTGAGTGTCCAGAAAAGCGTCTTTGAGTGTCCAAAAAAGCGTCTTTGACTGTCCAGAAAAGCGTCTTTGAGTGTCCAGAAAAGCGTCTTTGAGTGTCCAGAAAAGCGTCTGAGTGTCCAAAAAAGCGTCTTTGAGTGTCCAGAAAAGCGTCTTTGAGTGTCCAGAAAAGCGTCTTTGAGTGTCCAGAAAAGCGTCTGAGTGTCAAAAAAGCGTCTGAGTGTCCAGAAAAGCGTCTTTGAGTGTCCAGAAAGCGTCTGAGTCTCCAGAAAAGCGTTTTTGAGTGTCCAGAAAAGCGTCTTTGAGTGTCCAGAAAAGCGTCTTTGAGTGTCCAGAAAAGCGTCTTTGACTGTCCAGAAAAGCGTCTTTGAGTGTCCAGAAAAGCGTCTTTGAGTGTCCAGAAAAGCATCTGAGTGTCCAAAAAAGTGTCTTTGAGTGTCCAGAAAAGCGTCTTTGAGTGTCCAGAAAAGCGTCTGAGTGTCCAGAAAAGCGTCTTTGACTGTCCAGAAAAGCGTCTTTGAGTGTCCAGAAAAGCGTCTTTGAGTGTCCAGAAAAGCGTCTTTGAGTGTTCAGAAAAGCATCTTTGAGTGTTCAGAAAAGCGTCTTTGAGTGTCCAGAAAAGCGTCTGAGTGTCCAGAAAAGCGTCTTTGAGTGTCCAGAAAAGCGTCTTTGACTGTCCAGAAAAGCGTCTTTGAGTGTCCAGAAAAGCGTCTTTGACTGTCCAGAAAAGCGTCTTTGAGTGTCCAGAAAAGCGTCTGAGTGTCCAGAAAAGTGTCTTTGAGTGTCCAGAAAAGCGTCTGAGTGTCCAGAAAAGCGTCTTTGAGTGTCCAGAAAAGCGTCTTTGAGTGTCCAGAAAAGCGTCTTTGACTGTCCAGAAAAGCGTCTTTGAGTGTCCAGAAAAGCATCTTTGAGTGTCCAGAAAAGCGTCTGAGTGTCCAAAAAAGCGTCTTTGAGTGTCCAGAAAAGCGTCTGAGTGTCCAGAAAAGTGTCTTTGAGTGTCCAGAAAAGCGTCTGAGTGTCCAGAAAAGCGTCTTTGAGTGTCCAGAAAAGCGTCTTTGAGTGTCCAGAAAAGCGTCTTTGACTGTCCAGAAAAGCGTCTTTGAGTGTCCAGAAAAGCGTCTTTGAGTGTCCAGAAAAGCGTCTGAGTGTCCAAAAAAGCGTCTTTGAGTGTCCAGAAAAGCGTCTTTGAGTGTCCAGAAAAGCGTCTTTGAGTGTCCAGAAAAGCGTCTGAGTGTCAAAAAAGCGTCTGAGTGTCCAGAAAAGCGTCTTTGAGTGTCCAGAAAGCGTCTGAGTGTCCAGAAAAGCGTCTTTGAGTGTCCAGAAAAGCGTCTTTGAGTGTCCAGAAAAGCGTCTTTGAGTGTCCAGAAAAGCGTCTGAGTGTCCAGAAAAGCGTCTTTGAGTGTCCAGAAAAGCGTCTTTGAGTGTCCAGAAAAGCGTCTTTGAGTGTCCAGAAAAGCGTCTGAGTGTCCAAAAAAGTGTCTTTGAGTGTCCAGAAAAGCGTCTTTGAGTGTCCAGAAAAGCGTCTGAGTGTCCAGAAAAGCGTCTTTGACTGTCCAGAAAAGCGTCTTTGAGTGTCCAGAAAAGCGTCTTTGAGTGTCCAGAAAAGCGTCTTTGAGTGTTCAGAAAAGCATCTTTGAGTGTTCAGAAAAGCGTCTTTGAGTGTCCAGAAAAGCGTCTTTGAGTGTCCAGAAAAGCGTCTTTGACTGTCCAGAAAAGCGTCTTTGATTGTCCAGGAAAGCGTCTTTGAGTGTCCAAAAAAGCGTCTTTGACTGTCCAAAAAAGCGTCTTTGATTGTCCAGGAAAGCGTCTTTGACTGTCCAAAAAAGCGTCTTTGACTGTCCAAAAAAGCGTCTTTGAGTGTCCTCCGGGTGCTCCGGTTTCCCCCATCAACCTAAAACATGCCCGCACCCCTATGAACTAACATCAAGGACCATGTTGTCCACCCTCCTTTGGGCTCACTACCTGCAGAGGGGTTCATAGGGGGGGTCAGGTGCTATGAGTATTGGGCAGCAAGCTGCCCCCGCGACCCAGCTGGATTAAGCGGGAGAAGATGGATGGATGGATGGATGGATGGATGGATATCTATATACATATATATATATATATATATATACACAGACATACACAAAAATAGAATCCAGGAGCTGTGTTTGGAGTAGAAGGAAGAATCTTTTCAAAGTGCACTCTATGTAATGACTATGAGGTCCAAATAGTGTCCTCTGATGTAGTGCACTCAGAGCTGATTTAGACTAAAAGCAGCTGAAAGATTTGAATCTTCAGCACCTAAACTCCAGCACCTGCACCAATGCTGAATCAGTGCTAGTGCAGCCTCTACAGCTCAGGGAGGGAATTCTGGAGGTTCTGAGCTTCACATCAGAATGAGACAAACTTGGATGTGTCTCTGTCTACAGGTTAAGGCTCTGGCAGCACAGGTTCAGATGTAATTATAAAACATTTTTAAGCAGAAAGAGTGCAGGTTACATTTGAACAAAGCACGAGATTCAGATGAGATTTGAGAGCTCACACTGTCTGATTCAATTCTCAGTTCTGAATGTTCTTCATAGTGGTGTTGTCATGACTTATGACAGAAAAAAATCAAACGTGCTTTTGATTCAAAGGAAAATACTCAATATTGATTTTGATACCACAATGATAATATAAAACATTATTTCTTTAGACAATAGAATGTGATTTTCAGCATTAAATGGTAGTACTTTCTTTTCTTTTCCCATGTGGTCTTATATCTGTGCAAACCTTCAGTGGTGCAGTAGGTTCCATAGTGCTCCATCGGTGTACACTAGTCTATGTGCTCTTCTACTGATACAGCTCAAGATCATTCTAAAGAGATTCAGGAAAGATTAATTTCTGTTCTGTTAATGGGATTTTTTTTTTATAATCCATAATTGTTCAAGTGAGTATCTCGTTTTGATACTAGTTTTAACTTCGATTAGTATCTGATTTTCAGTACTTTTTTAGCTGTGCATATGACTGAAAGGTTTTCATTTTTCATTCCACACTGTTCTCTTCTCTCTAATTCTCTTTAATTTAATGTCCCATCTCTATTTTAAAATTGTATGATGATTATTTATGTTTTGATTTGTTTGTATTGTGACTTTAATGTATTTCTTATTCTGTAAAGCACTTTGAATTACTTTGTATACGAATTGTGCTATACAAATAAACTTGCCTTGCCTACTTTTGACGCCCGACTTCATCACCATGTCTGGGTTTGGCCTCTGGTGGTTTGGATGACCAGATAACAGCACATAAACACACACCAATAATCTACTTATTGCATTATCCGATTTCTCCAGTGATCTGATTTGGTCATGAAAGTATAGCCATGTGCACTGTGACATCCTGCTGTCGCTATAGTTACCATATGCAGGCGAGCCAGTGGGCGATGAGGGCGAAGGTGCACATGAGCAGGAACAGCACGGCCGCTCCGTACTCCGAGTATCGATCCAACTTCCTGGCCACACGGACCAATCGCAGCAGACGGGCGGTTTTCAACAAACCAATCAGAGTCGTCGTCTGTGGGAAAATACACAGGACACAATGTTCAGGTTAACCAGCACTCATAATAATTCAAAATAATCTGCATGGGACCTAAACATAATTTTGCTTTAAGTGATAACTGATTTAGCAATCTTTAAAAAATATGTAGGTAAATGTAATCGTTTGCAACTCAGAACATGCTACACTTTGCCTGGCAAGAATATTTTTTTTATACAGAAGAGATACAGGATTCATACCATAATCCCTACAACTGTACAACAACTCACCCTTATGGAACAGATAATACTCCCTACAACTGTACAACAACTCACCCTTATGGAACAGATAATACTCCCTACAACTGTACAACAACTCACCCTTATGGAACAGATAATACTCCCTACAACTGTACAACAACTCACCCTTATAATAATAATAATAATGCATCAGTTTTATATAGCGCTTTTTCAGGACACTCAAAGACGCTTTACAGAGCATTATTCATTCACTCCAGACCCGGTGGTGGTAAACTACTATTGTAGCTACAGCTGCCCTGGGGCAGACTGACGGAAGCGAGGCTGCTAATCTGCGCCATCGGCCCCTCCGACCACCACCATCACTCACACACACACCACTTTCATACTAGGCAATGTGGGTGAAGTGTCTTGCCTAAGGACACAACAACAGTTTTTGCGACTGACGCCCCCCTGTGGCACCTGGAATTCCCAGTGGTCTCCCATCCAAGTACTAACCAGGCCCGGCCCTGCTTAGCTTCTGAGATCTGACGGGTTCAGGCTTTGACGAGCCGGTATGGCCACATAGGGAGTATGTGGAACAGATAATACTCCCTACAACTGTACAACAACTCACCCTTATGGAACAGATAATACTCCCTACAACTGTACAACAACTCACCCTAATGGAACAGATAATACTCCCTACAACTGTACAACAACTCACCCTTATGGAACAGATAATACTCCCTACAACTGTACAACAACTCACCCTTATGGAACAGATAACCCTATGTCCTGTCAATCACATCACTGTTGCACTGTCTTCCTATTACCTCTTGTATAAAGCTGAGATTTGATATTTTATTACTACTTTTTCTATTTTATTTTGACTTGTACATTTACATTTATATAATCATGTCTTATGACACCTGTCTCTTGCTATCTTTTTGCTACTTATTTAGAATTTATTATTCCAATTAATATTTTTTATTCTTTGTTATTAAATTATATTGTGTGTGAGCTCCTGTGTCCAAATCATTTCCTTTTGGATTAGTAAAGTTTGTCTAAGTCTAAGGCTAAGAAGAATATCAGGGTTCCTCTGTCGCAACTCAAGCAAACAAACATGATCATCCAATCAGATTTGTTTAATTCAGTGCCACGTCTGAAATGAGCTCATTGGGTTTGAACAAATTCACATATTTCTCACCTGAGATTAACAGTTTACTTCACCCAATGATTCTTCTTTTTTCTCATAAGCAGTCATATTTGATTTGATACAGATGGGCCATGCATGTCTCTGATTGGCTAATTCACCTGTCAGTCAAACCCAGCTGAACACAGTCTCACATATTTGTAACGTACTCAAGAAGTATGTTTTGTAAGTGTATGACAATGCAACACCTCAAAGTTACAGTAGTATTTGCAGTTTTTTCATACTATTACAGGATTTAGTGTATAGTTCCACTTTAAGTACACATGCATTACAGGTTGGATGTTGTACTCATGTAGGGCATAAGTGTGCATGTGTAGTTGTACTCAGTGTTAAAAATGGTCCCATAGTTCCTATCTAAAATAATAGACTGTTCCATAGTTCCAGAAGCAGTTGTTCTCATTACACACTTTTCTCTCGTATTGTTGGATTACTGAACTGGCTCTGAACCCAGGCCTATCCACACTGTAAGTAATGCTGTTTTGTGCTGTGAAAATGTCCTCTCTCTCCTCTGTGGACATGTGGGTCGACCAAATCAGCCTTGGCAGGAGAAGGAGTATGGATGTTTGAGGCTGGCAGACTGGTTTCTGACAGTTACACCTGGCTAGGAAAAAATGCAAACTTTCACACTACTTTCCAAAGAGTTATTGCCCCTGAATTGCATCCTGTCTCCACAATTTCCACTGGCCGTGACTGACATGAGGATAAACTAATAAGAGACACGCATGGCCCATGGACTAAGAAACATAAGGCTCCATAGTATTAATACTTTGCAATGATATCATACTGGGAGGACTCTACATGTATCTCTGTGGTGGAATGTCCTGCAGTTATCATGATGGCACAATGCACACATTCACAAACACTGTAAGGAAGATCATTTGTTTCATCAGATTTAGAATTTAAAATGCCACTGAAATCCGTGTATCATTCAATCATCCATCCATACATCTTCTCCTGCTTAATCCAGCTGGGTCGGGGGGGCAGCTTGCTGCCCAGTCCTCATTGCACCTGACCGTGTATCATTCCCCTCTGCGGGTGGTGAGCCCACAGGAGGGTGGACATCATGGTCCTTGATGTTAGTTCAGATGCTGCATGTTTTGAGTTGATGGGGGAAACTGGAGCCTGGAGGAAACCCATCCAGACACGGGGAGAACATGCAAACTCCACACAGAAAAGCCCGGGTGACCCGGGGATCGAACCCGCAACCTTCTTGCTGTGAGGCACGAGTGTTGCCTTGGCTGATCATTCAATCATTCCTTTTTTAAAATAAAACCTAAAATAAGGAAACCATTCATTATTTTTCATTATTTGTCTCAAAATTTAAAAAATTTGTTTTTTCAGTTTTCGATTTTGTGTTTAAATGAATAATGGAAAAAAAAACTGATAATGCCAGTTGAATTTTTTTAACTCCCAAAAAACATGAATTGAAGAATTTTATATATATATATATATATATATATATATATATATATATATATATATATATATATATATATATGCTGAATGTCTGTTAATAATATAAATAATAATTCAATATAAAAAAGCAGGAAATGGTGCGGTGAAGCAATCGGATTGGTCAGAATTAACCTCATTAAAGCCTCCTCTCTTTTATTTCTTAAGTGTAAACCACAGATGACCACGGCCAATAGGAAACAGCCTCTGTCCTCTGCACTCAAACCTGATCGATTGCTTCTGCCTTGCCATCTTGGATCTTTATTATGAAATTTTTCACTGCAAATTTTACACTCTGGATTTTGACTGTTCAGGGGCTTGAAAATACTTTTACTGAATATTTAAAAGGTGAAATTTCGATTTTGAAACACACTGAAAAAGAATACTATTAATATTCATTTCAGCTACTCAAATTAAGTGTTGAGTTAAAAAATCCAAAGCGAGAAATTCAGCAGTATTTCCATCCATCCATCCATCCACCCATCCATCTTCTCCCGCTTAATCCGGCTGGGTCGCGGGGGCAGCGTGCTGCCCAATACTCATAGCACCTGACCCCCCCTATGAACCCCTCTGCAGGTGGTGAGCCCACAGGAGGGTGGACAACATGGTCCTTGATGTTAGTTCATAGGGGTGCGGGCATGTTTTGAGTTGATGGGGGAAACCGGAGTACCCGGAGGAAACCCATCCAGACACGGGGAGGAACATGCAAACTCCACACAGAAAGGCCCGGGCGACCCGGGGATCAAACCCGCAACCTTCTTGCTGTGAGGCCTATTTTTATATTTATATTTTATATTTAAAATTCAAAATCTAATTGAACCCTTTATCTTCTATACACTGTCAAAAAAGATATAAGATATCGTCTGAAAAGTCAAGATAGAATCAAACATTACATTTTCCAGGAGTCTGTGATCAATATGAGTGTTTACGAGTTTGATTTTCAACAAAAAGGTGAGAGTGACTCACTGAAAAACTGTTGTCTAATGCTAGCCAATTTGTGACTATAATTTCATGTGTTGGAGACTTGTTTAACAGCACAGCTCATCTGTTGTAGTTCTAGCTAAGTCAGATTTTCTTAATATAAAGCATATTTAAATCTAATATATACTTTAGTTTCTGACAGAGTAGTGCCTTTAGTTAGCATCACTCCCAGGGAATGACATCAGCTGCAGAGTATTGGTTGCATTAAATGTGTCGATCTTGCATTAACTATAATCCATCCATTATCCATCCATTATGTTTCATATTAGTAGTTTTACTTCCGTGGCACAGAGTAGAATAACTGTACTCTCTCTGATACTCTCAGCACCACAGATCATGATGTTTTATTCAGTAAATCTAATGTGTTTTTAAAAGGGTGCACTGTGTCAGTGAGGTGCATAAGTGACACTGGCAGATGCTACAATTATACTACTTTATATGGGGAGGAGCATCTTAGCACTTCTGGCCACATGTTCCAACCTTCCAAGTGTCCTCTGTATTTTTAGATTCATCTAATTTATTTGGAAATTTCCATTTTAATGACAATAAGCTGTCCAATGACTTATATTACGTCAAACTCAAAATGACACAAATGATTTCAAATGAAGACCTTAAGAGGAACAGTAAAATCAGAGCGCTGCCTTCAGCCTAAATCACAGTGAGAAACTACAGCTCTATGCAGGTGGGACAGGTTAGGTGTGTACACAAGTGTATTGTAGTATACACAGATTAGGTTATGTGCATGTTTGTAATACACGTAATATTACTTCATCTCCAGTGCAGTATTTACATATGTGTACAAGAACAGTACATTCTCTGTTACAGTATTTACATAACTATGTGGAAGTAAAGTATGTACTGTATAGTAGCATCTTACAGTATGTATATACAGAAGGCATGCATTAGTCATATGTGTGGATCTAGTGTTTAATCAATAGAATGTAGCAGTACCCGTGGCAGTACCTGTTAGCAGTAGTTACACAGTGTATATAGTATAGTAAGTAGTATGACAGTTCTCTTCTCCTCTGGAGTCTACATGAATGTGTAGTTGTACCGTACCATGTTTTTGTATTTATGCAGTTCATCTGTGGTAGTACCTTCTTTGCAGCATATACTCACTACTTGTAATATAGTGATACATCCACTCCTTTGCAATATTTATGTAGTAAATTGAAGTATTTATAGCATAGCAGTACCTCCTCTCCTTTGCAGTATGTACACAGTACTTATAATAGTACTTATAATAGTACCTCCTCTCTGTTGCAGTATTTAACAGTATTTCACAATACTCATAGCAGTACCTCCTCTCCGTTGCAGTAATTAGTAGCAGTACCTCTTCTCCATTGCGGTAGATGAGCAGGTCGAAGGGGATGGCAGCCACCATGTCTATGAGGAACCAGCCTTTGAAGTAATGTACTGCGATCTTTATGGGATGGCTCACCACCTCGTCATTGGAGTTCACATATGTGGTCCTGAGGACACAACACAATATTTACAATATACAGTATTTAAAGCACAAGATGATATTCAAATTGTAATTTTAAAGCTATGATATTTTATTTCAAAAACTGAAAAAAAATCTATCTTGTTTTGTTTGTAATCTGTAGTATTTCTGTATATTTGTGTTTAAAGGTGGTATTACACTCGAGGTTTATATTTAGATCACTATGTTACCTTTTATAGTTAAAAAAAAACTCGATATACTATATTTGCTTAAAACAATGTATTATGGTGGTTAATCTGTTTTGATTTTGATGCTGAGTCCCCCTTCTCTTTGCTCTCAGTGCTAAGTCACTCCCCCTTCAGAGCTCTGTCACAACACAATTGGTGTGCATCCCGCTAATAAAACTACTGCACATTGCATCATATTTGTAAAGTTGTAGTCTATTGTTTTGTATCTCCCTTTAATATATTTATGCAGGCTTGTCACGTGGGAGCACGAGTGATGTACGCTCGTGGGCGGAGCCTTGTACAAACGGCATGGGCTCACACTGCTAACTATACAGAGGGTTTAAATAGAGCTCAGGAAAAATCTCTAGGTTACTGAAACATTCATGGATGACGTCTCAAACCTCTTCAGGCATGTTTTTAATGAGAGAACAATGTCACAACATGGTAGAAAGTTTCAAAAACTCAAATTTGCATGATACTCCCTTTAACTGGTTTACAAATGTGAGATACATATTGTTCATGTGTGAAACCAAAAGCACAGATCCGTCCTGTTCCTTCCCTGTGACGACC